>OX359268.1:1450000-2090000 GCA_947179155.2 Hedera helix
TGGGAAATATCATCAATGATTCAACAATAGATATAACAATTGTGAATGAAACAGGATTCAAATTTTAATAAACAGAATATTTGAATCTTAAAATGCTGAGTGGTCACTAAGGACCCTGAACTAACTAGGGTATAATAGAGTTTCCTCTGACCCTTTGAGTTGTTTGGTTTTCAAGGGGATCAGCCTATTCAACCCGCTGTATATGCATTACATTTAGTCACTGGCGCCCAAAGTCGGTTTCCCGACACAAAATCCCCTAATTTAGGGTTGTTCAATTCTCAGACTTAATATAAGAAATCCGCACCCAACAATGGTTTGGATAAGCTTTTAAAAGTATTCAAGTTATTGAATTTAGATACGTAATGTCTAGCTGAATTATTAGCTTAAGACATTTTTAATACAGTTCATGAATCAAGAACTAATAAGCTTCAAATGCACTAAGTGCGATTGTATAAACAATATGGATGTGGAATAATTTTAAATAATTAAACCACTGCAAGCTTTAACAATAAATACAAGTATGGAAACTTGTTCAACGATAATAATTGAGTAGGGTTAGAGAACTTGCCTGTTTGCTCAGCTACAATAATTGTCTAGCTTTAACTAACTTGCTTTGAAAGACCTAACATTAATAAAGTTGGTCTAATAATTAGTACGGCGTATTTGCATAACTATACGCTTAATAACGAACTTATTTACCACACATAAGTACTAACACATAATTTACATTAGTCAAAACAATATTATTAACCTTATAGACACTTAATCATTTTAGGTTAATAATTTAATAAGTTAGAAAATATTTTTCTTAAGTGTTGGACACTTATTAAACAACTTATTATAATTGTTTAATTAAATTCAATTTATTTTATTAACTCAATCTCTTTTTAATTACTATTTAATATTGATTAAATAGAAATTAATTAATTAACTCTAGTTATTATAAATAATAACTAATTGTACTTACTTATTATTAAATAATAAATAATTATTAACTTAATTTTAACCTTCTTTAATTTAATGTTAATCAACCAATAATTAACCAAGTAATTAACCTTACTTATTATTTAATTAAGGAAATTAAATAATAGTTTACTAATCTTAATCCTCTTTAATTATTATTTAATGCCAATTAAATAATAATTAATTATTTAATTAATTTTAATTATTATTTAAGGTTAAATAATAATCAAATCATTCTTATTTATTATTTAAATTAAATAATAAATTATTACTCTAATAACTTAATTTCCATTAATCGTTATTTAATGTTAATTAAATAATAATTAATTACTTAATTATCTTTATTTATTATTTAATAATATTTAAATAATAAATAATTAATTTATAAATTTTATCTCTCTTTAAATATTATTTAATAGGCATTAAATAATAATTGCTAATTTATCATCTTTATTTATTATTAACATTTAAAATAATAAATAAATAATAAATTTATTTAACCTAACCATGGTTTAGCTAACTAGATTAATATTTAAAATATTTAAATATTAAACTTTATGAAAAATATCCTCCCCAATATTATTTTTGAATTATTATTATTTTTGTTATAATTTTAAATTAGTTTTTAAATATTTAAATTAATTAAAATTAACCCGAATGGCATTTTCGTAATTAAGTTGAAAAACCGGACCGATGGCATTTCCGTAATTAATTCGAAAACTGAACCGAGGGCAGAATGGTAATTCTGCCAAGAAAAACACGGATGGGCAAACTTGTAATTTCGCCGGAAAATAACTACCGCGCATGGCGCGTGTTATAATATTTTCGGACCAAAACGGCGCCGTTTTTGGCAGTCCGGAAATGGCTTCCGCGCATAACGCGCGGAGAAATTTTCTACCGATGCCAAACGACGTCGTTTGGCTCCGCGTCGGTGGGTGAACAGTGCCTCGCGCATTGCGCGACCAGTGTTAAATTTTCTCTTCCAAGCAGAATGTGAACAGTGTTTCCGGCTACCCATTTTAAATAAAAATATACCTTCAATAAATCTTTAACTCTTTAATAAAAATTCAAAAAAATTACCAATCACCTTATATTAATTTATAACATGAAAAAAAAAAAATTCATGATTTAATATTATTATTTTTTTTTATAAAAATTTCTACATCACATAAACTACCATAAATCATATCTTTTTGTATAAAACTCCATTTTGAGTGATTCAAACTTTGTTTTTCTCATGATTTAATGTTCTATAATATTAGAACATCAAACCTAAGTTTTACAAAAATATTTTTGGTAATATATTTCAAAACTTGTTTACACACTACTAAATACATATTTTAGCATATAAAATATACCAAAATACAAACCAAACATATTAAACTCAAGCATGGCATAAATATTACCACTACACATTAATAATCATATTAACATGTTTATACTAACATGATGATTTATTTAATTTAAAAACAACACTTTATTTAAAATAACTATTACCTTGATTTAATGGTTATTCTTCTTTTTCTCCCAAAGTATGTTGTGAATCTTGAAGACATAAACTAGCTTAGCACTCCTTCTCCTTCTCTTGCTCTCTCTCAAAATATTTTGCTCTCAAACTCTCTCTAGCTTGGAAAATGGGAGAAGAAAAATGACTAACACAATGCTCCTAAATTACAAGTATACTTGCAATTTTGATAGATACATAATATATCTAATAATTTTAGCCCATCATGCACCTATTGGATACTTACACAAGTTAACCACATTAGGTGAAAAGAAGCATGGTGCATGTACTACAAAAAGAAAACAAGCAACCATTTTATTAATTAAATGAAAAATCAAATAATAATAATAATAATAATAATAATAATAATAATAACAATACACTCTCTCTCCTCCTTGCTAGCATGATGGTCGGCTGATCTTCTTTCTTTTGTCCCAAATTAATTGTCACTTTTTACTTTTTAAACAATTAATAGTTAATTTAAGTATTTTCCAAGTGGGCCAATCATTGGGCTTTAATTTAAAATACCAATTGGGCTTCTATTAAATTGTTTGGGCTACTAAATTGTCAAATTTTATTATTCTACACTTGGGCTACTAATTGACCCATGTTGGGCTAATTTAATAATTTATACATTAATTATTCAATCCATGATTAAATAAATAATTAAATTGAATAAATAATTAAATATTCTAACCCATTAGTATTAAATTACTAAATGGACTAATAAATATTATTATTAATATTTCACATTATTTACATTAATTAATAATCATATTAATTAATTTATTATATTTAATTCACTCATTATATTCAATTTAATTGAATATTTAATTAATAGGAAACTTATCAATTATTTTGATATTAAAACTTTAGGGTTTGTTCACCAATTTAATAACATATTAGTGACCCCCTTTAATTAATTTTAGTAATTAATTACATAATTATTTAATCACATAATTAATTAATCACATAAAAAGATTTAAATAATCTCATAAAACTAACTCGTTGGAAATTAAATTAATAATTTAATAAATAAAGATGTGGAAATTCTAGGACATTACATTCTCCCCTCCTTATAAAAATTCCGTCCTCGGAATTGTAAAATAAGGTTACTCAAATAAAAACGGGTAATTTGTCCTCATTTCCTCCTCTAATTCCCACGTAGATTCTTCAATGGCGTGATTCCTCCAGAGTACTTTGACAGAATGAATTATCTTATTTATCAGTTTCTGTTCCTTCCTATCGAGTATCTGAACAGGAACTTCTTCATATGATAAGTCCTTCCCGACTTGAATTGGTTCATAGGAGATAACGTGCTTGTAGTCTGGTTTGTATGGCCGCAATACCGACACGTGAAACACATTGTGAATATGTTCCAATTCAGGAGGTAAAGCTACCTCGTATGCTACTTCACCCACTCTTCTCAATATTTCGAACGGTCCTATGAACCTTGGACTCAATTTCCCTTTCTTTCCAAACCTGATCTTCCCTTTCCAGGGAGATACCTTAATGAACACAAAACTCCCCACCTCGAAGTCTCGTTTCTGTCGATGTAAATCGGCGTATTTCTTTTGACGGTCTTGAGCTGCTACTAGCCGAGCTCTTATTACCTTGATAATTTCTACCGTCTGTTGAACCAACTCTGGCCCCAACAGTCGGCGTTCTCCTACCTCATCCCAACACAGAGGTGTTCTGTATTTTCTGCCATATAAAGCTTCGTAAGGCGGCATACCTATGCTCGCATGATAACTGTTGTTGTATGCAAACTCAACTAGTGGTAGATGGATTTCCCAACTGCCCTTGAAATCCATTACGCAGGCCCTGAGCATATCTTCCAATGTCTGAATTGTTCTCTCACTTTGCCCATCGGTCTGCGGATGATACGCTGTACTCATTCTCAACTGTGTCCCCAATCTCTCCTGAAGACTTCTCCAAAATTTTGACGTGAAGCGCGGATCTCTGTCTGACACAATCGATACCGGCACCCCATGTCTTGAAACTATCTCTTTGATGTACAGTTTGGACAACTGATCCAAACTGAACCTAATCTTGATCGGCAAAAAGTGCGCTGACTTTGTTAGCCGATCCACAATCACCCAAATTGCGTCATATCCCTTCTGTGTTGCTGGAAGTCCTACCACAAAATCCATTGTGATATGCTCCCATTTCCACTCAGGAATTTCTAACGGCTGTAACAATCCACTTGGTCTCTGATGTTCGGCCTTTACCCTTTGACAAGTTAGGCATCGGCTGACACATTCTGCAACCTCCCTCTTTAAATTCGGCCACCAAAAATGCTGACGTAGATCTTGATACATCTTCGTACTCCCCGGATGTATCGAGTATCTCGTACTGTGGGCCTCTTGCAAAATTTCCTCTCGTAATTCAGGCACTAGCGGGACCCAAACACGATTTTCAAATCTCAGCAATCCCATGCTATCAATTTTAAACTTGACCTCTTCTCCATCGGTCATCCTCTTCCGGATTCTGTCACATTCCTCATCTTTGTCTTGAGCCTCTTTCACCCTATATAACAAGGTTGGGCTCACCTCGACTTCTATTGACTCGTTTGGACTTCTCACTTCCAACTCCATTCGAGCCATCTCTTGAACCAATTGTTCTTGATCTGTCAATATGAACAATTTCTCCCTGCTCTTTCTACTCAGAGCATCCGCTACTACGTTGGCCTTGCCGGGATGATATAGAATTTCACAATCATAATCTTTGATCAATTCCAACCATCTCCGTTGCCTCATATTCAACTCCTTCTGTGTGAAGATATACTTCAGACTCTTATGGTCTGTGAATATCTCACATTTTTCTCCGTACAGATAATGTCTCCAAATTTTAAGGGCAAACACTACCGCTGCCAATTCCAAGTCGTGGGTAGGATATCCCTTCTCATAATCTTTTAATTGTCTGGACGCATACGCAACGACTTTGCCGTTTTGCATAAGCACACAGCCAAGCCCCTTGTGCGATGCATCACTGTAGACCGTAAAACCTCCTGTATCGTCTGGTAAGGTCAATACAGGTGCTTCACTAAGTCTTTTCTTTAACTCCTGAAAACTTTCCTCACACTTCTCCGTCCACACGTATTTCACCGTCTTTCTTGTTAAGTTGGTCAACGGTGTTGCTATCTTTGAAAAGTCTTGAATGAATCTCCGATAGTAACCCGCTAACCCTAAGAAACTTCTTACTTCTGTCGGCGTCCTTGGTTGTTCCCAATTCATTACCGATTCAACTTTCGTCGGATCAACCGAAACTCCCTCCTTGTCAATAACATGACCTAAAAATTGAACTCTCTCCAACCAGAATTCACACTTTGAAAACTTAGCGTACAACCGCTCCTTCCTTAAAATCTCCAACACCAATCTTAGGTGTTCAGCATGCTCTTCCTCCGTTTTGGAATACACCAAAATATCGTCAATGAACACGACTACAAATTTATCCAAGTATTGCTTGAATATTCTGTTCATCATGTCCATAAATGCGGCTGGAGCATTCGTTAGTCCAAACGACATCACCAGAAACTCATAATGCCCATATCGAGTTCTGAATGCCGTCTTGGGTATATCCTCCTTCCTGACTTTCAACTGATGATAACCAGTCCTTAAGTCAATCTTTGAAAAGTACTTCGCCCCTTTCAATTGATCGAAAAGATCGTCAATTCGTGGTAACGGGTACTTGTTCTTAATTGTCACCTTATTCAGCTCTCTATAATCCATACACAATCTCATCGATCCATCCTTCTTCTTTACAAACAGCACCGGTGCTCCCCATGGAGAAACACTTGGCTGAATGTACTTATTATCTAACAACTCCTGCAATTGCACCATCAATTCCTTCAGTTCTACCGGAGCCATCCTATATGGTGCTTTCGATATCGGTGCTGTCCCCGGTACTAAATCAATCACAAATTCTATCTCCCTGTCCGGCGGTAAACCCAGCAGTACATCTGGAAAAACATCCGTAAACTCCCTAACTACTGGTATTTGCTCCCTCTCGGGACTCACCACTTGTGTGTCAACCACATGAGCCAAATACCCTACACAACCTTTCTTCAATAATTTCTTGGCCTGCATCATCGTCAGACAAGAAGACTGTCTTGACGATTTGCTGCCATAAAATACGACCTTAGACTTATTTGGTGTCTTAAGGTGTATGCACTTCTTCTGACAATCAATTATCGCCCCGTGGTTAAACAACCAATCCATCCCAAGTATTACATCAAATTCCCCCAGACGTATTGGAATTAGATTCACATTTAATTTCTGACCCCTGATTTCAGCACAACAATTTCTATGTATGTACTCTACCGGAATCAATTCTTTATTAGCAACTTCTATGTTCATTGAGTTTTCTAGTTTGTCCCTAGGCAACTCTAATCGTCTAGCGAAATCATCAGACACAAATGAACAGGTAGCACCCGAATCAAACAATACATATGCATTTATATTATTGATCGGAATAATACCTGACACCACGTCTTTTGACCCCACGGCATCTTGCACCGTCATATTGAATGTCCGGGCTGTCGGCTTGTTCTGTGGTACCGGTCCCCCGATAGCCAGTTTACTGTTATTGCCCTTGTAGCCGCTACCCCCGTCATTCTTCTTCTTAGGGCAATCCTTTATCAGGTGGTCAGATGCTCCGCAAGAAAAGCATCTCACTTTCTTTGGGAGGGGACAATTTGGAGAAATATGTCCCACCTGACCACAATTGTAGCACGTGTTCTTGCCTTTCCTGCACTCCCCGAAATGATTCTTTCCACAAATATTGCATGCTGGCTTTTTCTGAACACTTCCTTGTTGATTCCCCGAGCTCTTGTCATTACTGTTGTCCCATTTGCGCTTATTGTTGTTATTGTTATTATTGCCTCCACTGTTGCTGTTCTTGCTTCCCCCTTCATTTTTCTTCTTGTTTCTCTCCTGGTTGTACTTGGTTAATGCGTCGCTTCCTCCTTCCGCAATGATTGACTTCTCTAGCAAAGTTGCGAACGAGTCAATCTGCAGTACTGCTACCTTGTTGAATATCCAAGGTCTCAATCCATTCTCGAACCTCCTGGCCTTGCGTTCCTCCGTGTCTACCTGATGTGGAGCGAACCTGGCCAACTCATTAAATTTTGCCGCGTACTCCGGTACCGACATGTTCTCCTGTTTCAGTTCTAGAAACCTTACCTCCATCCTACTCTTCATACTTTTCGGGAAATAATTCTCGTCGAATATTTCCTTAAATTTCGTCCAGGGCACCACACCATCCCCAGCCCTATTCTGATTGGCTTCCCACCAGAAATTGGCTTCGCCCTTCATCATGTAGGTAGCAAAAACTGTCTTTTGCTCCTCAGCTACTCTTGCGATAACAAACGCCTTCTCTATCTCCTTTATCCAAGACTGGGCCTCTATCGGGTCCGACGTTCCCCTAAACTCTGGCGGTCCCACCGCCTTAAAATCTTTAAAATTCGCCAACTGATTTGGTGGTGGTGGCGGATTTGCTACTACAGGGTGGCGGTTTTGCATTGCCTCAGCTAGCATGTCGACGAAGTTTTGCATAGGGTCTACGTTGTCTCCCCCCGCGTCGTTGTTAACTGACTCTTCTACCCCCTGGTTCCTTGGTGGTTGTCTACGTGGCGGCATTTTCTGTTATAAACAAAAATTTACATTATTATACTGGTTTCATCTTTTTCATTTCATTATTTTGTATCTTAGACAATGTTTAGCTAAAATACAAGTAATTATTTCAACACGCATATAAACATAAATTCAACTGCATTTATACTCATATGCTAAAACAGGAGTGCGTAGCACTTTACATCAAAAGCATACTGCTATAAATGCTTCTATCCCAGAGAAGCTACAAAAGATGGGATCTGACATATCCTACAACTTCCTAGAGTTGGGATTTAGTGACATATTAACCCTCTAATAAAACAAAAGTTGGGTTCTACTGCATCTATTTACATACGAAATTAGAAAATAACTACTACTACTACTGACTGCGCATCCCCCTACGGATCGTGTCGTCATACTCCTCATCCCCGATGGCCATCACCACACTCCTGCTGATGGTGTGCATAGACTGGCCCTCCTCAGCTGGGTAGTAGTGCACCTTGCTCTGAAGCCTACCATATGAAGATCGGTAGACGTAGCTAAGTCTATCCGTCCTCACCCGCTTCTCGCGGACCTCCTCCTCTAGCTCAATCATCTGACCATAAGCAGCATCCCGCTGTCTCTCCATCTCTATACGGTCCTCTATCGCCTCCTGCCAGTGTGCACGGATGGCGGCCTTCTCTGCCTGAACCTGCTGAACCTTCAGCTCAGCCTCTGCCAACCTAGTCTCAACCATTGCTAATTTAGCCTGCAGCTCTACATCCTGCTCTACCAGCTGATGAGTTAGCACCGCAAAGTGCTCCACTGAATCCTCGTACTCCTGTACCTGATCCTCCAGTCCTACAATCCTCTCCTTCAGCTCTGCGTTCTCTCCAGAGAACTGATAAGCTGCATCCCTATACTGATCCTCCATGTGCTGGTGGGTCAGATTCTGCTCCTCTAGATGCTGGACCCTTGCCTCCAGCCCCTCGTTCCTATCGGTCAGTCCCTCTATGATGTCAGCGGCAGTGGTGCCCATGCCATCAGCTGACTCCTCCTCCTCAGACTCCTCTGACTCTGCCTCATCCTCACTGTAAGGCCTCATGACTCCGCCCCAGACGGGCTCCACACGATCCCCCTCCTCAGGATCTGACTCTGGCTCCTCTACGGGTGCAGCCACCAGCGGCTGTGCAGTATCCATATGGATATCAATATAGTCCTCCTCAGCAGTGCGACTCGACTGTCCGATCTCTGCCATCCTATATCATAAAACAATAACACACGTTAGTACAGCAATAAAATATATTCATTGATGAAATGAAATGATATTTTATCATGTACATCTCGGCTCGATGGATTTTCTAAATCCATCTCCAAAAATACACAACATGATGAATCTCCCCGATTCATCCCCTAACGCACTCGATATGAGTTTAATACTAAGGTTATAACTTAGGTTTCGCAAGTCCTAACGTTTCTAACCTACGGCTCTGATACCAACCTGTGACGACCCCAAATCCGGGTTCCATAACCTCGAGTTTGGTTCTCACTATTCAACACATTACTAACAATTAAATACATACATTGCATTTAAATATCGCGGAAAATACATATTGGTTCCCTTCAAAAGGTTACAATACCAGGGTCTATCAACCTTAACATAATAACAGTTCCTATCACAAGGAATTACAAAAGGTTTAACAACCGTAAATACATAATTAAAGATCTAATTAGCATGCATAAGCTAATTTAAGCTCTAGCCTTTCCTTTTCCCTTATCTTTCTTTGAGCAATCAGGATTATCTGAAAAATGGTTCATGATATAGCAAGAATGAGCAACTAGTTTGCTCAGCAAGTTTAAAACAATCATATAGATTTAATATATCATGAATGAATGGGAAATATCATCAATGATTCAACAATAGATATAACAATTGTGAATGAAACAGGATTCAAATTTTAATAAACAGAATATTTGAATCTTAAAATGCTGAGTGGTCACTAAGGACCCTGAACTAACTAGGGTATAATAGAGTTTCCTCTGACCCTTTGAGTTGTTTGGTTTTCAAGGGGATCAGCCTATTCAACCCGCTGTATATGCATTACATTTAGTCACTGGCGCCCAAAGTCGGTTTCCCGACACAAAATCCCCTAATTTAGGGTTGTTCAATTCTCAGACTTAATATAAGAAATCCGCACCCAACAATGGTTTGGATAAGCTTTTAAAAGTATTCAAGTTATTGAATTTAGATACGTAATGTCTAGCTGAATTATTAGCTTAAGACATTTTTAATACAGTTCATGAATCAAGAACTAATAAGCTTCAAATGCACTAAGTGCGATTGTATAAACAATATGGATGTGGAATAATTTTAAATAATTAAACCACTGCAAGCTTTAACAATAAATACAAGTATGGAAACTTGTTCAACGATAATAATTGAGTAGGGTTAGAGAACTTGCCTGTTTGCTCAGCTACAATAATTGTCTAGCTTTAACTAACTTGCTTTGAAAGACCTAACATTAATAAAGTTGGTCTAATAATTAGTACGGCGTATTTGCATAACTATACGCTTAATAACGAACTTATTTACCACACATAAGTACTAACACATAATTTACATTAGTCAAAACAATATTATTAACCTTATAGACACTTAATCATTTTAGGTTAATAATTTAATAAGTTAGAAAATATTTTTCTTAAGTGTTGGACACTTATTAAACAACTTATTATAATTGTTTAATTAAATTCAATTTATTTTATTAACTCAATCTCTTTTTAATTACTATTTAATATTGATTAAATAGAAATTAATTAATTAACTCTAGTTATTATAAATAATAACTAATTGTACTTACTTATTATTAAATAATAAATAATTATTAACTTAATTTTAACCTTCTTTAATTTAATGTTAATCAACCAATAATTAACCAAGTAATTAACCTTACTTATTATTTAATTAAGAAAATTAAATAATAGTTTACTAATCTTAATCCTCTTTAATTATTATTTAATGTCAATTAAATAATAATTAATTATTTAATTAATTTTAATTATTATTTAAGGTTAAATAATAATCAAATCATTCTTATTTATTATTTAAATTAAATAATAAATTATTACTCTAATAACTTAATTTCCATTAATCGTTATTTAATGTTAATTAAATAATAATTAATTACTTAATTATCTTTATTTATTATTTAATAATATTTAAATAATAAATAATTAATTTATAAATTTTATCTCTCTTTAAATATTATTTAATAGGCATTAAATAATAATTGCTAATTTATCATCTTTATTTATTATTAACATTTAAAATAATAAATAAATAATAAATTTATTTAACCTAACCATGGTTTAGCTAACTAGATTAATATTTAAAATATTTAAATATTAAACTTTATGAAAAATATCCTCCCCAATATTATTTTTGAATTATTATTATTTTTGTTATAATTTTAAATTAGTTTTTAAATATTTAAATTAATTAAAATTAACCCGAATGGCATTTTCGTAATTAAGTTGAAAAACCGGACCGATGGCATTTCCGTAATTAATTCGAAAACTGAACCGAGGGCAGAATGGTAATTCTGCCAAGAAAAACACGGAGGGGCAAACTTGTAATTTCGCCGGAAAATAACTACCGCGCATGGCGCGTGTTATAATATTTTCGGACAAAAACGGCGCCGTTTTTGGCAGTCCGGAAATGGCTTCCGCGCATAACGCGCGGAGAAATTTTCTGCCGATGCCAAACGACGTCGTTTGGCTCCGCGTCGGTGGGTGAACAGTGCCTCGCGCATTGCGCGGCCAGTGTTAAATTTTCTCTTCCAAGCAGAATGTGAACAGTGTTTCCGGCTACCCATTTTAAATAAAAATATACCTTCAATAAATCTTTAACTCTTTAATAAAAATCCAAAAAAATTACCAATCACCTTATATTAATTTATAACATGAAAAAAAAAAATTCATGATTTAATATTATTATTTTTTTTTATAAAAATTTTTACATCACATAAACTACCATAAATCATATCTTTTTGTATAAAACTCCATTTTGAGTGATTCAAACTTTATTTTTCTCATGATTTAATGTTCTATAATATTAGAACATCAAACCTAAGTTTTACAAAAATATTTTTGGTAATATATTTCAAAACTTGTTTACACACTACTAAATACATATTTTAGCATATAAAATATACCAAAATACAAACCAAACATATTAAACTCAAGCATGGCATAAATATTACCACTACACATTAATAATCATATTAACATGTTTATACTAACATGATAATTTATTTAATTTAAAAACAACACTTTATTTAAAATAACTATTACCTTGATTTAATGGTTA
The DNA here is from genome assembly GCA_947179155.2 of Hedera helix. Lineage (NCBI taxonomy): Eukaryota > Viridiplantae > Streptophyta > Magnoliopsida > Apiales > Araliaceae > Hedera > Hedera helix. The sequence continues at coordinate 1,462,428 of OX359268.1, forward strand.
TTCTTCTTTTTCTCCCAAAGTATGTTGTGAATCTTGAAGACATAAACTAGCTTAGCACTCCTTCTCCTTCTCTTGCTCTCTCTCAAAATATCTTGCTCTCAAACTCTCTCTAGCTTGGAAAATGGGAGAAGAAAAATGACTAACACAATGCTCCTAAATTGCAAGTATACTTGCAATTTTGATAGATACATAATATATCTAATAATTTTAGCCCATCATGCACCTATTGGATACTTACACAAGTTAACCACATTAGGTGAAAAGAAGCATGGTGCATGTACTACAAAAAGAAAACAAGCAACCCTTTTATTAATTAAATGAAAAATCAAATAATAATAATAATAATAATAATAATAATAATAACAATACACTCTCTCTCCTCCTTGCTAGCATGATGGTCGGCTGATCTTCTTTCTTTTGTCCCAAATTAAGTGTCACTTTTTACTTTTTAAACAATTAATAGTTAATTTAAGTATTTTCCAAGTGGGCCAATCATTGGGCTTTAATTTAAAATACCAATTGGGCTTCTATTAAATTGTTTGGGCTACTAAATTGTCAAATTTTATTATTCTACACTTGGGCTACTAATTGACCCATGTTGGGCTAATTTAATAATTTATACATTAATTATTCAATCCATGATTAAATAAATAATTAAATTGAATAAATAATTAAATATTCTAACCCATTAGTATTAAATTACTAAATGGACTAATAAATATTATTATTAATATTTCACATTATTTACATTAATTAATAATCATATTAATTAATTTATTATATTTAATTCACTCATTATATTCAATTTAATTGAATATTTAATTAATAGGAAACTTATCAATTATTTTGATATTAAAACTTTAGGGTTTGTTCACCAATTTAATAACATATTAGTGACCCCCTTTAATTAATTTTAGTAATTAATTACATAATTATTTAATCACATAATTAATTAATCACATAAAAAGATTTAAATAATCTCATAAAACTAACTCGTTGGAAATTAAATTAATAATTTAATAAATAAAGATGTGGAAATTCTAGGACATTACATAAATAATATCTTAATTGATTTTATTAAAGGTTAAGGTTTAAAACCTAGAATTTGAGAAGTAAGATACGTAGAAAATGGGTGAACATTTTTTTTTTACATAATTTATTTGTTAGAAATTAAATGTGAGAATATTGTATTGATGCATGTAGAGAATTTATTAAGGAAATAAATTCAATTGAGAAGTGAAGGTAATTATATTAATACGTATATACCTACAGTGTGATGGTTAGCCAAATAAGAGGATGAGTAAGTTAATACTCAATTAAGCTAATAAATTAATTAGTTTAAATATGAAGTAAGAAGGAAAGTCATGTAATATAATTAATTGAGTTAATTATAGGAGTCATGAATTAAAGTTGTAATTAATAAGTAGAGAAGTTAGAATATTGCCTAGAATGACAATATTAAGAAGTTAATTAATTAAGTAATTAACTTAATTATTAAGTTGTTGTATAGAGTTCATTAATGGATTTGAAACAAGCCCAATATGAGAATATTTGCTTGAAGGTGGGTAATTAAATAATAAGCCCAAATGTTATGTTGATTATAGTCCAAGAGGTAATTAATATAAGTCCAATTAAATTATGTTGGCAAGTATTGTGATAGTCCGATTAAATTAATTACCAAGCCCAAGTTATAAATGATATGAGAGTTGTGTTGGGTAGCCCAAGTAATTAAATAAGAGAGCCCAATGCAAAGTAAGTTATGTAGTCCAAACACTTAAAAGTCCAATGTTGGTCAAAGTGTTGGGAGATATTGTTGAGTGTAGAGAATTAACTAATGTAGGGTTAATTGAATAACCCTAGTTGGTAGACAAGATAGAGAATTAACCAAACATTGGTTAATTGCTAGAGGAAGAAAGGTAGTGATGAGAATTAACTATGGATGAGTTAATTAAGTAACCCAATGTGATAGAAATAATTATAGCAAGTCTAATTAAATTATATTACAAATCCAATGGAGGTATTAAACTAGGTCAAATTAATTAACCTAGTAGTCCATGTAATTTAATTTAAACATTGATCTATGTAATAATTAATCAAGTCCAATGCTTGTTTTAATTAAATGTAACATAGGGTATTTAATGTTAGCCCAATGTAATAAATAAATTGAGCCCAAACAAATTAAATGAATGAGCCCAATATAATTTAATTCTAAGGTCCAATGTGGAGCCCAAATGATAGTCAAAGTTGTGGTCAATGTATATATATTGGTGTATATATATATGGATACTTACATAATGATATAGGGTATAAAAATAAAGCCAAATTGGTGTATTTATAGAGTAAATCCCGAATTTTGGGGCCCACATAGATGTGAAGGTTGCTTGTTGGTTGATTTTGGGTACAAAGTTGGTTCAACAACTCCCCACCAACCCTAGTCAATCAAATGGTCATTCAAAAGGTCTATCAATTGGTCATTCAAGCTATAGTAAGCTTGATTAACCCTTAATTTCACCAATGCTAGTTGATTAGTGGAAGTTGATGGAGATTAAGCTGGTTCTATAAATAGAATGCATCACCAATGAGTTAGGTTGTTAGTCATTTTGCTAGAGCACAAGAGAGAAAATAGAGAGCATTCTAGAGAAAAGCAAGCAAACACTTGTGAGTTGAAGGAGATTGCTAGAGGATGAGCTTGGTGGATGGCACATAGCTTCATAGCATACTTTGGAAGGAGAAGAAGAAGAGCATCCATGTCCAAGAGGTTAAAAAGTGTTCTAAACTTTCTTTAGTTCATTTTTATAGTCTAGATATGTTTTAATCGGTCAAAAAGTATTTTTAACAGATCAAAAGTTATTTTGATGATCTAGAAGTCTAAAACTATGATATATAGGTATATTCATGGTTTGATATAGTTAATACATGTATTTGTATGGGTGGTACGCAAAGAATTAGAAGGAAAGTCCATATAACGATTTATCGGTAAAACCCTAGATGGTTCGATCTTAAATTTCTTGTCAAAATATTTTCAAAAATGTAATTGAACCATGATATATTGTAAAACAAGAAGTTAGGAAGACAACAACACTAAGTTGGTATCATTTGGATGTGTAGAGTTTATTTTATTCAAGTTTGAACCATTAAAACCAAGGATTTGTGATTTTAGTTTTCACTCTGTCCTTGTGAGCCTTTTTTAGTACACTTCCGTTTGGAATTTGGATTTATGATCTAAAGAGAAGTTGTATAGGGGGAAATTCTGATGAGAATGGACTCAAGAATCACCCCAAAATGTTTTAAAATGAAGAAGTTATGGCTGTTGGAGCGTCGGAGGGTCGAACAGCCCATTTTTAGGGTTTTGCTTCTGTTTTGGACGCCCCGGCGCCCAGTTGAGCGCCCCGGCTTTCAAAACAGAATGTGTAAGTTTTCTGGGTCGGGTCGAGTCGGGTCGGTCCGAGTCGAGTTTTTAATGAAAATTTAAGTTGAAATAAGTCTAAAATTAATGGGTTTGAATACTAAACCAATATATGAAGTTTATTGTAACTAATTGGTAGCTAAATATGTAACATAAAGACTAATGTTAACACAATTAAAAAGTTAACTATTGATATTATTTTGAAGATTATTAAAATATTATTAAATGATCAATAATATTAGTATATGATTAAAAAGTTATTGAATGATGAATAACATTTGTAAATGATTAAAATATCATTATATGGTTAATAATATTAATAAGAGATTAAAATATTATTAAATGGTTAATAATATTAATAAGTGGTTAAAATATTATTAAATGATTAATAATATTAATAAGTGATTAAAATATTATTAAATGGTTAATAATATTAATAAATGATTAAAATATTATTAAATGGTTAATAATATTAAGAAGTGAATAAAATATTATTAAATGGTGAATAATATTAGTAAGTGATTACAATATTATTAAATGATTAATAATATTAAAAAGTGATTAAAATATTATTAAATGGTTAATAATATTAATAAGAGATTAAAATATTATCAAATGGTGAATAATATTTGTAAATGATTAAAATATTATTAAATAATTAATAATATTAATAAGTGATTAAAATATTATTAAATGGTTAATAATATTTGAATGTAGTGGTATATTATCAAAGGTAGATAATATTTTGAAGTATTTGGTACATTATTAAATGTCCGAATCATTAAGTTATGTAAAAGAAGAATGCTTAATTAAATTAAACTGATGTAAATAGTCAATTCGTGACTAAATTTTAGACAACTTATTAAAAGTAAGTCGTACGAAGAACGTGTAGTGAAGATGTAAGTTGGTTAAGTTTACCAACATGTCCAACTAGGTTTGTTGGACTAGGGTTTTTGTCCGGAATGTAAAGGTTCATTGGTCGGACAACTAAAGAGTTAATTAATAATTTAAAGTTAAAGTCTTATATAAAGGCTAAGTAATAGTCATTGCATCTAATGATTATGTCAATTTTCTATATAAATTGTAGGTTGAACGAAAGACGCAAATAAGCATAACTGGTAGAAGCGAATCAGGCAAGTTTTTCAGATATTGCTGCTATGTGTATAACTGTTGTGTGTGCACTTGAAGCATGTGAGAATTTGAATTAAATATGTTTTTGTGAAACCATATGAGGTGTGTTGATTCTATATGATAGAAAGCCTGAATTAATTGAATAAGTTGAACTGTATGTCATGTATTCATTCCAATGCATGATTTGTATATTGCATAAATAAATGCAAAGCATGAGAAGCATGATGCATTCATATAATGTAATGTATGAAGCATGAGAAGCATGTATAAACATGAACTATGTGTTATGTGCTATCTGTTAGACTTGCTGAGCCGTCGTGCTCACTCTTGCCTAAACCAACATTTTCAGATAGTACAAGTATTTGAAGTATGAATAAGGATCAAGAAACATGAATGCATATTACATTCACTGAAGGTCTAGCACGACCATTGTAGATATCAGTCCGAATTGTGCAGGTAAAATGATTGTGTAGTATAAGAATTGGTTGGTATGTATTATGAGTCTTAAATACTCAAATTGATTGTAATAGAATGTCGTATCATGTATGATATTAAGACATACTAGGAATGTATAAAGATTTCGATTCTGGAATAGAAAGAGATGTTGTAAAATTATAAATAAATAGTTATTTACCAATTATAATATTGTTGTAATTCATGAACAAAAAGGAAAAAGTTGTACTCGTGTTGAACCAGATCCGAGGTTCAAGGAACCCGGATTTGGGGTTGTCACACAGACAATTACTAGTACATATTAATAAATAAATGTTAATTTATTTATTTTTAATAAATACAATAATCAATATTCTAAATTACAATTCAAATAAGTTTTCATTATTTTTAAAATTCAAAATGAATGCTCTACTTATTAATGTTTAGACGTCCATTAATAAATATATACCTATTTTATATGTTAATTTGAAATAATATTGTAGTGTGTATGAATATTTATAATCTATAATTATAACATTTAAATTATATTTATAACACTTGTTAAATGATACATTTTAGATATGTTGTAACACTATATATAACTATAATAATGGGAAAAAATAATGAGTTTTAAAGTATAGTTCATTAATGAATGAATGTTAATTTATTTATTTTTAATAAATACAATAATCAATGCTCTAAATTATAATTTAAATAAGTTCTTATTATTTTTGAAATCCTAAATTCAAAATGAATGCTCTACTTATTAATGTTTAGATGCCCATTAATAAATAGATGTTCATTTTATGTGTTAATTTGGAGTAATAATGTAGTGTGTATGAATATTTTTAATCTATAATTATAACATTTAAAATATATATATAAAACTTGTTAAATGATATATTTTAGATATATTGTAACACTATGCATAACTAGAATAAGAGAAAAAAATAATGAGTTTTAAAGTATAGTTCATTAATGACTGAATATTAATTTATTTATTTTTAATAAATATAATAATCAATACTCTAAATTATAATTTAAATAAATTTTCATTATTTTTGAAATCTTAAATTCAAAATGAATACTCTACTTATTAATGTTTAGATGCTCATTAATAAGTAGATGTTCATTTTATGTGTTAATTTGGAGTAATACTGTAGTGTGTATGAATATTTATAATCTATAATTATAACATTTAAATAATATTTATAAAACTTGTTAAATGATATATTTTAGATATATTGTAACACTATATATAACTAGAATAAGAGGAAAAAATAATGAGTTTTAAGTATAGTTCATTAATGAATGAATATTAATTTATTTATTTTTAATAAAGACAATAATCAATGCTCTAAATTATAATTTAAATAAATTTTCATTATTTTTTAAATCCTAAATTCAAAAAAAAATGTTCTACTTATTAATGTTTTGATATCAATTAATAAGTAGATGCTCATTTTATGTGTTAATTTGGAGTAATATTGTAGTTGTCATATATTTATAATATATAATTATAACATTTAAATGATATTTATAACACTTGTTAAATGATGTATTTTAGATATATTGTAACACTATATATAACTACAATAAAGGGAAAAAATAATAAGTTTTAAAGTATAGTTTATTAATGAATGAATGCTAATTTATTTATTTTTAATAAATACAATAATCAATACTCTAAATTATAATTCAAATAAATTTTTATTATTTTTAAAATCCTAAATTTTAAAATAAATGCTCTACTTATTAAAGTTTGATGTCAATTAATAAGTTGATGTCCGTTTTATATGTTTAGAGCAATACTGTAGTGTGTATAAATATTTATAATCTATAATTTTAACATTTAAATGATATTTATAACATTTATAGTACTTGTTAAATGATCCAAAAGTTATATTATAACACTTGTTAAATGATATTTATAACACTTGTTAAATGATACGTTTGAGATATTTTAACTTTATAATAATAGAAATTCTTTAACTATATTTAAATCAATTTATTAATATTATAATAAAAGTGTTATTTTCTACTTTTTAGAAGTGAAATGACATATTTTAAAAATAATTTTCTTATGATTGTGAAAACTAATTATTATGTTAGGAAGACCACTTAAAACTTAAAAGAAATTATTTTGCTTATTTTATATATATATATATATATATATATATATATATATAAGTTGTTCGGATACAAATTCCGAATACGGATCCGAATTCGGATATCGGATTCCGGATATCCGCTATCCGCCGGATATATTTACGGACGGATGTTAAACGAATACGAATACGCCTATATCCGTATTCGTATCCGTTTATTTGCGGATACCTTTAAATCGAATACGGATATATCCGTTTTTTTTCAAATACGAATGCGAACGAATACAAATTTTTCGGTTACCATTTACAGACCTACGTAAGTGGATCACCACTCTATTTCAGGAGTAAAATTAATTAAATAATTATTATTATTATTATTATTATTATTAAATAACTATTATTAAAATTTTCAAATCTTAAGTTTTAGGTTTATCAATAAGCTCGTGTTATATGGTAATTACCTAAAAGTCAACCTTATCACCAGGGCCGGTCCTGAGAGTTTGGAGGTCTTGTATAGGAAAAAAAAAAAAATAGAGGCCCTCTCTTGCATATAATTTTTTTTTTATCAGCACCAATCTATAAAGCACAATTTATATCAAAATTCATCATTAATTAAAATAACAATATAATCTTTTTAAAGTATACATATACACATAAAAAAAATATTTAATAAAAAATAAAATAAAATAAAAAATTATGGGCCCTTTGAATTTGGAGGCCCTGTGCAGTCGCCCCTTCTGCACCCCCTCAGGGACGGCCCTGCTTATCACACCCACGGAATACCAATTTTCAAATGAAAGGAGTGATGAAAATGATATAAATTAAAGATACAGGGACATAAATACAAAGAAAGTATTGACATATATTACTTTTTTTGGTCTAAATTATAAGATTAATTTTAATTTTTTAAAAATTAATTTTAAATATTTTTATTTTTAAAATTAATATGAATTCATTTAATTGTATCAATATTATTATGAATATCATAAATTATTTAAAAAATATTAATTAGTTATAAGATTTATTATTTTTAAAATTTAAATTAATTATACTAATTTTAAATTAATTTTTTTAAAATAATATTAATCTTATAATTTAAAAGAGAGAAAGTATTATTTTGTCATCTTTGCTTGGTCGGAATTAGAGGTGGAATGTTTTATTTTGATATCTGGTTAGTTGAAAAACTTATTGTATCGGAAAGTCCATTAATTCTATTATACAATGAAAGTACAAGTTTACACGCATAATAATTAAATATTATATTTATTTATATTATTAAAAAATAAGATATAATATAAATTTTATGTCATACTCCACTTTGTAATAATGTAAATAAATATAATTTTAGATATAATATTTAATTATTATATATTTATACTTGTTCATAATGAAAATACCATTCCTACGAGGGAGGTTAGTAATTGTGTTTCCATTGATTCCTCACATATTATATAAATAAATTATTATATTATAAATATAATAATATATTTTATTATATTATAATATATATATTATGTATAATTAATATACTATATACTCTTACGTTACATATGATATAAAATATATATTATAAAGCATAATATATATATATATATATATATATATATATATATATATATATATATATATATATATATTATTAAATATATATACATCACGTATTATTATTATTGTTATTATAAATTATAATTTAAAATTTTTAAACTAAATTATATAGATATATATTACATATAAATTAATGTCGCATATTTATGTATGTGTGTGTGTGAATAATTTTTAAATAATGTACTAATCATATAAATAAAGTCTCTAATTTTAATTTAATTACAATTTAATTTTAATTTCAATTATTATTTTATTTTGTCTTAAAATAATTTCGTCCGACCAAATAGCAGGTTAGACGTGCCCATCGAGTTCAAATGAAATGTAAGGCCAACTTTTGACTCATAAGAAGTGTTTGGATTTTTGTATTGGGACCAGATATTAATTATCAGCTACTATTGTAGCCTTTTAAATTCTCCAATGTCTTCCACCACAACTTGAAAATGCTCGCAACTATAGAATTAAGTGCAGATTGCTATCCACAAACTAAGCTCTCTAACATAACATGTTGAAAACGTGCCCTTTTAATTAGTTTTACTTAAAAGGAATTACTTATTTCATTCGATTCTTTATTTTATTTCATTTTTATTCTATTTTTAACTTAATTCAATTCATTCAGTACAAACGTAACATAAGTTTAATAATTAAAAAAATTATGTAAACCAAACATGCATGCAGCCTTACAGGTATAAACAGATATTTTTTAATACGAATACAAATATAATTGTATCTATATCCGAAAATAAATTTTATTATTAGTATCCATATCCAACAGATATGCAATATGAATTATGAATATTCGTATTCATATCTGACAGATAATATTCAAATACGGATATTATTTATATCCGTTTTGTTCAATATAATATGAATAAATATATCAAATATCAACATATCCGTATCCATATTCGCATCCGTTCAAAATAAAATTTTAAAAGTTCCATTTTTTTTTTTAATTTTGCACAATATTAAATTGACAACCATAAAAATATTCATTTAATCAACTAATAATTAAAAATGATGTATAATCAACCAAAAAAACTAATGAAACTAGATATAATAACCAAACATATTTTTTTTATATCGTATATTATAAAATAATCATAAAAGATGTATCATCAATTGATATTAATATTTTTATATATTATATACCAATATTAAACGAGAGATTTATACATATATATGTATATATGTGCATATATCTTGCAATATATATATCCATTTTAACACAAATACGAATATAAATTTTTAAAGTGAATATCGAATATTTAGGACTCCATTTATGCCCCTAATGCAGCCCCCCATAGTCCAATAGTGCGGCCCGGTAATGTCAAGAGTATGCCCTTTCAATTACTCCCAAAACGAAACATATGGCCTTTGGAAAAATTATCCGTTTTGGGGCCAAACATGTCTTGGCATTCTGAATCCTCTCCCATTTCAACATTTACTTTCACTTTCTTATCATCCAAATACCACCCTAGAGGAACATCAGAACTGATGAAACCTCATAAACAAAAGCTATTAGAAGTGAGCAAACTGCTCAGAAAAGAAGGAAAAACCTCTACATGAATTTTAACCGACACCCTCGGACACAAACCGGCCAAAAAAACAAGGAAAAACAAGCACTACTATAAGTAGGCCACAAACCATACCTAGTCAAAAACTTGCTGCAGGACCAGTAAAGGCTGGGCAGGAACTGTAAGAACAAACATATATGCAAACTTAACCCAGAAAAATTAAATATACCAAATATACAAGAACCTACAAAAAGTATACTGATCCATAAAGATTTTGGAGAAGCTAGGTAACAATAGAAACCTATGTGAAAAAGAAGCTAAAGGCAAAAATATGGTACAAACAACTAAATTTTCTACGGATATCTGTTATTAAACATGTCTCTACATACGATCCCAGCCGCCAGGAAATCAAATCTCAGGAATTTCAGGTTAACCCAAGAACTGAAACACAGGAAACCTCGTCTCCTATAACTAAGACATGAAAGCTGCATGAACCACAGAGGAATGCTCATCAAACCACTCAAGACTGTATTTACTTGTTGAAATTGCAGAACTCAAAATCAAACTTGTATCAGTAATGGATCACTAGTATCATGATTGGCTAACATACAGTACAGGAACAAGCCCAGCCAATTTTCCATCCCTACCGGGACGCTTCTTCTTCACCTAGAATAAGCATGAAATTAACATATTAACCACATCATCATCAAAAAAAAATATTGGGACAGTGTTCACCCACAAGTGGAAGAAGAAAAAGAAATGTTTCAGATTCAAGTGCAAGCAAGCAAACTTAGTGGCTGAAACAAATGAGATTCAAGCCTTATGGGAGAGACGGTATATAAATTATAATTATCAATATCATTAATTTGTACTTGGAGAATTGAGATTATGAAAATCCGATTCTTTATCTGCCTTCTCTATGTTTTATATTTTCCAAAATTCTCCCCCAGTGAGTGTACTTATTACATAAAACCAGCCATCAACTTCATATTCAATTTCGACCTCTTCTCCTGCCGCCAAATTCAACTGTAGAAAAGGGATGATTAGTTAATTCAAAAAGGAGACATTATATGGGGACACAGTAAAGGCAAGAATCAAAAATCCAATTATTATGATCTTGCTTGTTAGTTCTGATGCAGAGCATTCAAAAACAAACAGAATTGCCATGGGAAGTGAAAAACAATCCAAAGAAGAAATCCGAAAAGAATTCTGAATGACAATTGTAAAATAATTCTCTAAAATTCAAAAACCAGTAGCGTCCTTGCAAAGGCCAGCCTTGGAGTCGCATAGAGTCAACTTACCTCGTCATCGCCACTAGCAGTGAAGTCATAAAGTGCTGATCCAAATTGAGGATTCCCTGAAGAGACTTGTTCTTCATCCTGAGAAGACTCAAAACTACTAGAAACAGTCCCTGCTTAAATGACTCAAATCTTCGCACAGGTAAGGTATATGGGGGAGGGTCTTCCCTAAACTGCAAAAGGTTGGAACATCAGAATGTATGACATAACATAATTAAATTGGTGCCAGGTAAAGAGTCCTAACCGGAGAACCACGATCATCATACATAGAGGAACTACCGCTGGAAGGGTTACTAAATCTACTGGCAGCTGGCTTTTCCTGTTATATGCAACTCAAAAGTGTCACAACCCCATTCAAACACATTTCACCATGATTTTACCACAACCATAGGTTCTTCACTAATCTTCAGATTTAGTTTATAGGGCTTTCTAAGCAATGTCCAATCTAATATGGAGCATTTTTAAATATGGCCAATCTGTTTTTAAAGGAAAAAATGTTCAACACTTGTCAAAGAAATTTGAGTATTTTCCAGGTGCTAGCAAAAGGGTACCTCAGGCACCCAGCAATGTTACAATCAGAACAAAGTGAAGGTGGTGCAGAAATTTTCCTCATACACAATTACACATTGCTAGGAAAAGGTATAAAGTAAAAGTAAAAATAAAAATCACCTATGAAGTTGAATCCTTGACTCTGATGGAAGAATTAATTGAAATCATAACCAGAACATCAACAAACTTCTAAGAATTAAATTAAAAGCTTGGTGATATTGGACGTTGGACAAACATATGGCATAAAACCATCGGCTAGCATGTACTATAACTATAATTTACACGAAACTAAAAGTAAAATAGATCTCCATGGATTAGCTACGTACTATGGACTGTGAAGACCCATAGGCTGGCTTTGAACTGAACAATGAAGGGTAATTCATTCCACCAAAGTGGGATGATATGGACGTCTCAACTGATCCTATTGAATCTGGGGATGAAGTCCCGGATGACCTCACATCATTCCACCAATGCATGCTACCTACATGAAACAGATCAAAGTTCCTACCTCCAGCTCTGATGTCTCTAAGAGAGTCTTTGCCCACATATCATCATAACTCATTGAAGGTCTAGAAATAATGTTCTCCTCAACGTCTGGAGCATCAGTACCAGCCCCAGCAAGAAACTCATTAACCTAGCGTGAACCATAGATGAAAGAGAAATTTGTAAGAAATGAATAAATGTTTTTTAGTACCTCTTTTATTATATTTTATTTTTTTAATTTTTGGAAATGGGGAGAAAGAGTTAATACTTCCAAGACCTAATAAAACAAGAGATATAACATAGAAAGCATGATGTCCTTTCAGGATTATTTTTTTTGGGTGAGTAGATGTGTTTAAGCCCTCATCGCAGATGACAAACTTTCTAATAACATGTATGAGGTTAATAAGACTCTGAAATATGACTGATGGCAAGTAGAAACATAAACTCAGTAAAGCAAATTCACAAAAAGTTAAATTGTTAGTTGGTCCACCATGAAAGGAACTGTTTTAGGTCAACTAAGTATGAAAGAACCTGCCAAATGGGGGAAATTCCACTATCATTCTATTTAAGCATTTTGCCTATAATTAAAATATAAAGAAAAAAAAAGAGACTTGGATATATTTTTATTTAAACCTGGGCTTTTATTAAAATAATGCAATTTTCTTACCCTATTCATTGCAGGTGCATTATTTCCCCACAAACCATTGTCACCAAGGTTCACTGCCCAAGCATTCACAAGGTCGTCATCAAGGGAATCAGACCCAGCAGGAAACTCTTTAGTAGTTTCATAGATGAGTTCAGAAATCCCTGTGGCAACAGCTGGATCACTCATCCCAGTCGATGCACTTCTGTTATGCCGATTGCGAAAGATGTCAATAAGTTTTGCACTGTTAAAATAATTCAGACAAAGCAATGTGAGAAAAGATGTGTGGAAAAAAAAAAAAAAAAAAGAGGAATCACATGAGTCATGAAATTCACTGGGAAAAATATTCCAGAAATCAGAGAACCATTCTAAAATCTCAAAATCAAAGAAACAAAATGGGGAAGAAAAAATATTCCTTGACAAGAGAAATTAATTTCTTTTTAATAAGTAACTAATAAGAAGCCTTACTACACATTACAAGATCATTATCATCAAAAACTAACAGTCTTGTAACAAATGTGAAAGACAAGACACAATGATAATTTTAAATTCTGCAAGCACTGATCAACCAATTTTGGACGAGTGAACGTTCAAAACATGGTATTAGTTAATAGTTGCAGTTGTAGTCATGGTTGAAGGACACAAAACCTGAGCCAAAAAACTTTTTGCTTTCAAAACATGGTATTAGTTAATAGTTGCAGTTGTAGTCATGGTTGAAGGACACAAAACCTGAGCCAAAAAACTTTTTGCTTGTATTATCTTATGTGATTCACCTCACTTAGTCTTGGTGATATGAACTATAAGTTTAGCATCATCCAAATTTGGTTTCTAATGCTATAATAGCTTTTGTTCAATTAAATATATATCACACAAACCATGTGGCAAGTGGTCTAAATATTCTACTTTTACAACCACTATTTTTTCCATAAGTTAGTTGCAGACAAAAAGTTGGTATTTATATACAAAAAGGTCATATACATGTACACCCATAAAATTAGATGAAGTGTTCCAAATGTCAGAGACAAAATAATAGCATCCCAAGTGTAATTTCACACTTGGGATTCTTTACGGTTATACTTTTATCAAGTTATATCAACGTCCAATAACGGTCTTATATTAGCAGCTAGAAAGCATCAAAGAAGGTGCCATGAATGTTAAAAATTAGAACTTCAAATAAAATAAAATAAAACTTTTTAGTTCTGCTGAACGGAGTTTCTTGAAATTGGCTGAGCAACCTTGTAGTCTATTATATGATAGTGAAATGCCAAGCATAGGGTGGGTGGGTGGGTGTGCTTCTTACAACTATTCATAATTGTTAATTGAGCAAGTTCTGTTCAAATTAGATATCATTAGCCCATCTATAACACAAATAAAATTCAAACAAATAATAATATAACATAACCTTTTTAAGAGTGGACCTGGGTGATTGGGTAAAATACTAATCTATTTGGCAACAAAAGAGGATATGAATATAGACAAACATGCCAAGAGACTCGTAAATTAAGCAAAAGGTATTGGACGAGATTGTGCAACCCACTTGCTATGATTATATAAGTTCTACGTTTACCTTCTACACTGGAAGTGCCTTTTTTGCAACCAAAATAAGAGGTCACCATCTCCACATTTCAAGTAAACTCTAAAAGAAATGATGCATAAATAATGGCGTACCTTGTTGGCCCTAGTGGTAGATACTTTGCTCTTAGAACATAACAGAAAAGTGAAACAAGATCCAGCAGCCTCTCATGGGTTTCATAGAGTTTCTTAAGTTCTTCATCTGTCCATTCCTTTTTCACATTATCGTGGTTCCGCATTTCCCTATATATTGAAGTGGCAGAAATTTCTATCAAGGGCCATAGATTGCTCTATTCTCATTAATACTTAATATAATCTTTACTCATCAAAGTGAGAAGAAAGCAATCATACTTACTTTATCAGTTCATCTTGGCTACTGTACGTCTCATCAAGGACCTTTATCATAGGACTTATTAATGATCCAAGGCCACCACCACTAGCTCCTTGATCTTCCCCATTATTAATGTGCATATCAGAAAATTGAGACTGTACACCACCCTGAGCTAAAGCATGTAAGAATTCATAGATCTGCAACCTATACGGCTCACCAGATATTATTGCCATAGTTTTAAGAGTTTGTTTGAGCGGCTATGATGCGAACCTGGTGTATATGCACAAATCAGAAGCAAAAAGGAAGACTAATTCAACATATATATAGATATATAAACATTACATATATACACATATATTTATGTATATTCTCCGATAAAACACATACAGGATACATAGCAACATCTATCATTATAGGGGGTGTCTACACAAGCTATACAACATGAAACACAACCAGCATACAAGAGATGTATAAAGCCCCAGAATCGATCAACATATATCTACCAAGATGAATTCAACCAAATCTACTTGATTTTACATAAGAAAATCTTTACTTGGTTTGGAGGTAATAACAGGTGTGTGGATTAGGAAATAAAGAGTGTACAGGTGCTAAATTTTCATATTATACAAAGATTCTTAAAAGAAAAGATAAAAGAGTGAGAGAAAGAATGGTCTCACTTGTCTTTTAGCTTTCTTTTTTCAGTTATTTTGTATTAGATAATTCAAAAAAAATCTTCTGGCACAAAAGAAATTTCACTAAAAGAATGTCAACCTAAAAGGAAAGTTAAGAAATCCTAAATCAAAATTATCAAGTTATAGCCTTTCTAGACCAGTAAGAAACTTCATCCTCTCCGAGCAAAGATTTTGCGGAGTTTAACTTTTCCTCAGATGAATAAGCCACTGGACAAAATATTCTGAAAGGTGAGTATCAATATAAAGCTTACCTCCCATCTGCCATTGTAAGCACACCTTTGAAGTCGAGTGAGTGCACCAGCTAAAGTTGGATTACGAGAACTGGCAGCAGCAACCATTTTATCAGCTCTAACATCATTAATGCAGTACCAGGAGGAGTTGCAGACTCCCAAGCATATTCAGAAGCAGCATAATTTGCATTTTCGCCAAGAAGCCAAACCTAAAAATTTATCACGAAGATGTAAAGAGAAAAAGGCATATAATAGCACTTCCACGTACTAGAAAATAAACTGAGTCATAAAAGATCAGTCATTTATATAAAATGCTTACTGCTGCTTGGACTAATCTCTGCAATGCCAGAGAAGACTTCGGATCAGATGCAGATACCCTATCAATTGACGTAATTCCCAACATTGACCCAGGTTGTGGTAGATCAAGAACTATTGTGACTGCTTCCAGAGACATGTGTTTTCCATCAGGACCAGCTCCAACCAGGCATGTCTGAAAATCAAATGCCAATCTCATCAACAAAATAATGAAAACATTGTTTCTACACAAATTCCACTAACCTATATAATCTTATGATAAAAATCAGTTTGCAAAAGTGAGATGAACTGCTCTAGAGAAAAGA
This sequence comes from Hedera helix, assembly GCA_947179155.2. Lineage (NCBI taxonomy): Eukaryota > Viridiplantae > Streptophyta > Magnoliopsida > Apiales > Araliaceae > Hedera > Hedera helix. The sequence continues at coordinate 1,479,042 of OX359268.1, forward strand.
TAGATGATGAGTCAATTGAGTAGTTAATAAGCACTAAATGATGTAGGCATATCTCACGTGAATGTAAAGGGAACCGTTGCAGTAAAATTTCAAGTTGATATCATAGTTAGTCGACTAGTCGTCTGGTGGGTACCTGCTAGCCAAGTCGAATGGACGACTTGGAGGATGTTGCTAAGTCGTAGCTTGGGTCGCCTAGTCAACTAGCCATACAAATTTTATTTTATTTTTGTACTTTAGTTGGTATCTAACAAGTTTGCTGTCTCTTGACACACTTTAAAAAATTAATGGATACATTATTGCCTATAATAATTTCCACAAGTTCTAATATTTATTCATGGGCAGTCAGCTTGTATTTCTTTTCTTTTCCTCACTTTTGAAACAATGGGCATTCTGTTGCCTTTAATTTTTTTTTTCGATGGGCAGTACAATAACAGTTATTACATTAACAAATTGTGAAATAGTAATCTACTTGTGAGAATAATCTTTATTTATTATAATTGAAATAATTTAATATTAAAATATATATATAGTTAACATGTATAAATGGTACATTGGAAATGACTTGTCAACACATGAGTGACTAGTTGGGCGCCTAGTCGATTAGTCACTTAAACGCCCCGTCACCGACTCAACTCGACTTTACGACTTGACAACTACGGTTGATATAGCAACAAACAAGAGCACTGAACAAGACAACTAACACAATAATTCCAATGAATGGACCTATGTTATTAAATAAAAAGAGCACAGTATTAGAGAAGAGAGAAAGTATAATAAGGGAAAGACAGGAGTCTTCTAGAAAAACTCAGTTATTATCTATGAAGTTCTTAATGAAGATTTCCTTTCAATCTTATGATTATCTGAGACAAGTGAATGAATGCAGGTCAATCAGTATAATAATAAACTAACAAAGATTGTTGCTTAAGCACAGGTAAGTAAGTCAAAACTTAATGCCACTTGAGTTATTCATGCGCAAGAGTCATTGGATATTTGTTTCGTAAGGTTTTACCTCTTTTGATCCTCGTTTGAGACATGAGACTGGAGCAGGGCGCCTTATTCGTTTTTGGGAAGACCAGACACATGGATGGGTCACATTTAGTTTTGTAAGGCTTTTAATCATCATTACTGCATATCTACTTTGCATAATGCTCCCAATTTAAATTTCAATAGTCCCTTCCACCCACAATAGTACACAACCTCAACTTCAAGAAAAGCATTTATATTTTTTCCCTAGGTAATGCAAGGCACCAAACATGCTGCCTTAAATTGCTCAAACTTAACAGAAATAGTTATAATTCAATTTTCATAGAAGAATATTATGGTATCAGCATTTCACTTGTGCAAATAGAAGGAAGCCTATATATGCTGATTTCAAATCTAAACTTCAGACTCAAACAGTTGTGCAAATTACATTCCTAAAAGCTTGTAGACACCTAACCAAAGTTGTCATATATAGCTTCCAACCACAAGGAATACGAGAATATAATTGCCAAATTTATAGACAGGAAAAGGATGCATGATGAAAGCATTTTTGGTATTATCTTCCCATATAGACGACAACTTAAAGAAAATCCTAACAGTTCCTTACTCTGTCAGAAGAAACAATTATAAGTGAAAAATATGCAGCATTGATAGGTCTCATTTTTTTCTTAATGACACACTTCCGTCCCCCACTGGATGATCATGTTGTTAAACCATACCCAGAATGGATGGCAAACAGTAAAGTGGTTACTGCATGGAAGTTGGAACTGAAGCACAGTAAAGTAGATCATACTGTAGATACAGTTCAATAATGTATTGTGAAAAAGGAAAATGATGCTTAGGTATCACTTGGACTGCAGATATCAGATAGAAACATATAACACAATCACTACCAAGTTAAAGCATTCCGCATAATTATTAACTGAAAATTTTAATTTTTTTTATAAAATAAGCTGTCTTAGCATAAAAAACATAAGTTTGTAAGCCTGTTACTTCCGCTCATAACACTAGGCATAAGTGCCTTTTCATGCATGCTTTTTATATTTGTTAGCAATATATTGTCAAAGTGGTATAAACTTAAAAAGAAACACGGAATTCATAGTACAAAAGAAGCAATCATAAATAGAATAATTGAAAAAGCTTAGAGCGGTGGTGGGGGGGGGGGGGGGGGGGGGTTGGAGGGAATTGATCATATGCTAGGATTGAGCAAAAACCTACTTTCCATAGTAATTGTAGTACATCGGCATCAATCTTCCCTGGAACCTTAGTAGCAAATATTCTTGCAATTTCGAGAAGAGTAACAGCCATATCTGGAGTAGCCTAAAAAGAAAATAATGAAATAAAATTAACCAACATGAGGACATGGATTGCTTTGATTATAAAGGATCAAATATAAATTTTAAACATATAGAACTACAGCCTCACAATAAAGCAAGCTTATGCTTCAGTTTGAAGCCATTACGGATACAAAGAGATGAAGAATCCCAGAAGTTCAGATAAATCTTCAAATGATGCCGGAACATAATACCAATGAGAAAAATTAAATTCATGTAATTAACTAATTATGATATGCCAGAAGAAACAACTATTCTCTCTCTCACTCTCACACATGCTGTGACACCCCCAAATCTGGGCCCACACAGTCCAAACTTGAGTTGTCAAAAGACTACAACAAAATTATTACAAGTAATGCAACGTACAATAATACAGTGTATAATAATACACAACTAAGTCTTTCACGACTATTGTCACACTATTTTACAACACGTGAAGACTACGATAGCTATCCCTCGGACTCTCACTCCATCCCTCGGCTAGACCCAGCTACATTCTCAAAAAAAAGGATGAGCTCAAATAGCCCAGTAAAGAATATCATGACTAAGATAATGACAAATAATTTATCGTTAGCCTTCAGCAGTTGAGTCCTTGATAGAATACAATAGACTACAAGGTTTATATCAAAAACTGCAGTTAAATTCTTGAACAACGTTCAGATCAATAATAGCAGCGGAATGAGCAATCTATTAGAAGAATAATGCAGACTATAATGTCCACTCGCTTCTCTTTTTAGGAAAAACATCATCAACTTTTATCATCTGAAATACCATTAGTCAAGATAATACAAATTCACAATTCCTGGTCATAATCATGCAGATCAACAGTTCATCTTTGCACTACGGGCCAAAGACATTCAATATAACACCAACGGTCATGATATTACCAGATTCAGCCTTTGGTCATACTCATACCAAACAACAGTTCATCTTTGCACTACGGGCCAAAGATATTCAATATAACATCAACGGTCATGATTATACCAGATTCAGCCTTTGGTCATAATCATACCAAACAACAGTTCATCTTTGCACTACAGGCCAAAGAGAACATTTACCACGTGCCATAAAAGACACCGAACAGATGTATCTCCTTTAACCTATCATTTGTTCAACAATTATATCGCATCTGTGCCCCTGGCCACAGATATTCACAACAACTTGATTTTGATTTTGGATGATTAAAATGATATAAATGATGAACAGAAGAAACAGGATAAACAATAAGTATCAGAAGTTTACTTTGTGCAGATTCAAATAATGTCCAAATTGTCAACATGATGTGGAGTGAAATTCAAAAATGATATTCAAGATCCACAGTTCAGAATAACGGTTACAGTTCAATAAAAAGGTTCACGTAAATAGGATGGTTCAATTGAAATGATGAAGTGCAACTATTATGAAACATATAATATTTTCAGGAATTATAGAAGCAATAGTTCCATAATAAGTTTTGATTTAGGTGTATGAAAGAAAATAATATCCCTTACCATAGCAGGTTTGATTAACAAAAGGTGAAGGAAATTAATATCCCTTACCATAGTAAGTTTGAATAATGGAAGATGAAAAAGATGGTATCCCTTATGAGTATAAAGGAGAATAATATCACTTACGAATATGAAAGAAAATGATATTACAAACGACTATGGAATAAAAGTGTCATGTGATAATTCGTATAAACAAATTATTTCCACAAGAGACAAATAAGAAATGAATACAAAGAGTAATTCACCAAACATGCGGTAATCCGCGTAGTCAGGTTATTCTCAGAGATTAATAAGGAATGAATACGAAAGGTTATTCACCAACAGGCGGTAATTCGCGCCGTAAGGTTATTCCCACAATTTAATAAAAATTGATTACGAAGAGTTATTCACCAAACAGGCGGTAATCCGCGCAGTAAGGTTATTCTCAGAGATTAATAAAGAATGAATACGAAAGGTTATTCACCAACAGGCGGTAGTCCGCGCAGTAAGGTTATTCCCACAATTTAATAAATTTTGAATACAAAGAGTTATTCACCAAACAGGTGGTAATCCGCGCAGTAAGGTTATTCTCAAAGATTAATAAGGAGTGAATACGAAAGGTTATTCACCAACAGGCGGTAATCCGCGCCGTAAGGTTATTCCCACAATTTAATAAATGGAAATAAATGACACATCTTGAGTAAGAGAGAAACGATATTATTTTCGAGAATCAAAGAATGATAATCCCTTACCGTAGTAAGTTTAAATAATAGAATATGAAAAAAGATGATATTCCTTACCTTAACACGTGACTGGATATTGATTTAAATGAGGTTGATTAACTTGAACAGTACTCGTACACTTATAGATCTTCACAAATACTCAAGATGACTTGAGCACACTTAGAGAGAACTTACACAAGAAGTATTTAGAGAGTGAAAGAAAGAACAAGTAAGGAAGTTTATGAAAAATCCTTAAGTTAAGGCCTCTATTTATAGCCAAAAATCTTATCATAACCAAGATTTCCTAATTTAATCCAAACCGTTCATTTCAAGATAATGTTTAATCCATACCATTCATTTCATCTTTTAAGATTTCTTTAATCTAAACCATTCATTTAAATATCATCTTTTAATCTACACCATCCATTTCAAATTCTATATTATCTTTAATCTATACCATTCATTTCATCTTTTAATATTTTCTTAATCTAAACCATTCATTTAAATATCATCTTTTAATCTACATCATCCATTTCAAATTCTATATTATCTTTAATCTATATCATTCATTTTATATCACCTAACTTTATATTATAAACAAATAACTTTATTAATTCAATTATTCAACAATAATTCACACTTATTCATTATTATAACTATTTGTTATAAATACAGTGTAGTTGGCTCTCTGAGTTAGATATCAAGTCAATTAATTAATAAAATACAACTGTTTAAATAACATCATAATAAAGATAACAATAATGCAGAAAGCATGTAAAAGAAGGAATACGTTACTGTGTCACGACAATTATTGATTCAATAATGTGAATTACGGTGCATATACTACTGTGACAATTATCAGTTTAATAATATGAATTATTGTGCATGTGACAATAAAGTCAAATATTGTACGATAATCACTTTATTAGTTTAATAATACGAAACACTGTGCAATGCCGTGTGCTACTATGCAATACTGTGTGCTACTGTGCAATACCGTATGTTACTGTGTAATACCGTATGTTACTATTCTTTTACCACCGGATATTTCAACAATTAAAAGTGATAGTACCATTGACCATTTAAAAATTGTTTATGTCGTTTTCTATATCCAACAATTATTCGTTATGGGGTCCACCAATGATTGGTTCGTACGGCGCCGTCGTACGAATATTCCCCAACCAAATGAATATTGTCCGACATAATATAATTTACACATAACATCCTTAACTTTTAACTTTATCAATTTAACCACTTACTGTTTCAGAAAAAAATATATATATATGAAGAAAAATTAAATTTTATATTTCATAAAATTCGGGGTCTTACACATGCACATACTACACAAATCTCCAATAGACCAATATATTTATGGTTCTTAAGTTTCTAGATTAGTTATCAAGAAGAAATACTGAAGTTAAGGATTTTTTGAATTAAGCTGAGCAGCTTCCATCCATTAAGCTAACAAAAAGGCATCATCCACCAATGTGGAAAATGAAATGACAAATGTTCTGAGTAATACAAAGAGTTTTGTGATGAACCACACAAATTCAGTATAGGAAGAATCCATGTACGAGATATTAGGAATTCATGATAACAGAACATCTGTAACCTAGCATCAATGACCCAAATCTAAAACCAAAAATGTTACTTAGATCAAATAAAAAAACTTCTAAAAATATGTATCAAACTACACAAGCAAAGAACCTTAAAGCGAGCATGCAAAGTGAGCAAAACATCGTTCAATAGAGTTGCTGGCCAAGCAAGATCCAAAAGTTTGGATGCAATGATCGACTTTAGCTCATCAAAAGATTCATATGGACTTTGCATCCATATCAATGCTTTGATTACCATTGCACGAACATAAACACATTCACATGCCACTATAGTTCGCACCACCTCCATTAATGAGGCCAATAAACTGGCAACAGTTGGATTTTTGCTAATAAAAATCATATTTATCTATTTATTTAATGTTTATTTATGTTGGACATTTATTTATTAATAAAAGTACATCATTCGTCATTCATTAAATAGTCATTTATTTTATTTATATAAATCTCTGAATTTATATATATTATGATTTATGTGTATAAATAAGTATTATACACAGAAGATATTAATCATATGTAATATATATAAATAAAGAAATAACGGTTTATAACCTATGATAATTTGGAGATATTATCATATAGGTTATAGTGCTTTAATAGAGATGATTTATCTTGATCATGGAAGTTGGACTTCTAATTAAAGTACTAGTGCATTAACGGTGTGCATTAAACGGATCATGTGATAATATTTTATTTATAAAATATTTTCACATAAATACTAATTTGTGAATTTTTTTTAATTTTGAAATAATAATGGACTTAATATTGTTATATATATTAGTTTAATATTCCAATGAGTGAAATTACATTGTGTTAATTAATACCTCAGAATGTTAATTAATATTAGGAATATTATTTTTGTCAAAACATCTATAAGATTTTTCATAAGATAATTTATTAGTGATCATAAAATCTTGGCCAAGTCTTCTAATATTTATTATTAAAATGATTGATTTAATTGCCAAATCAATTTATGATCAAATGAACATAAATTATGGATTTATGAAATTAGCTTAAATATATTGGGATTATATTTAATTATGAAATATTTATGTACATCTATAAAGGAAATATTTACAGTTTATTAGTAAAGGGTTTACTTTAATTAATTCCTGAACTGAAGTGCAATTACAATTATTTAATGGAATTAATTGTAATTAATATTTAGTTGGTATATTATTATTAGATAATAATGTATAAATAAGTATTTGAGTCAGAATAGGAATCCCTTACGATCCCCGTCCTAACCTAATATGAATCAGTTTTATTAGAGATATAATGATCAATAAGGATATAAATATATCATTGATCAGATACGTGGTGAGTAAGTTTTTATTCCAAATCAGAGTAAAAGACCAAAAAGCGTATTCTCTCTCTCTCTCTTCCTAAGAAAAGCACGTAAAAGTATTTTTTCAAAATGGTGTTTTGGAGACCACACTTCAGATTCAGCATAAGGTCATAGGAAGGAAGATCTTGAGGATACTAGAGATTACTAGAAGATTTAAACATGTTAATCCAAGCAAGCACTAAGTAACAATTCGTACTTTAGATACATGATATATATATAATTGTTGTTTTGTATAATACCATAAAGATAATCCTGTCTTATTAAATTTTTAAAACTATTTTTCAGAAATTTTTTCCAACAATTGGTATCAAAAGACGTCTTTATGCTTTTATATGAATAACAAGTATATATGTGTGTATGGGAGATTTTCCAAATCTACTGCTTTAGGGTTTTAATATAGTAATCTATCCGTTTTTGTTATTGAATTAAAGTATGCATGAGATGTATTAAAGTATTCTTTATGGTTCATAGTTGGATAGATTATTGTTCTAACTTCTGTTTTGTAGAATTGATAGTTACATACTCTCATGGCTAATAAGAATGTATGTTTTAATTAAAATTTTATGTGGTTTTAATTTTTGGGTTGTAAAACTCCTGCTGTGAGTTATTTAATTTTTTTGCAGTTTAGATGACATGTAAACTCTTTAAGAGTATAGGTTTAATTGATATAATTACACATAGATCGGATGTACACTTCATATGAAGTAAAGGATCTATATGTAATTCGCTGTGTTAATAATTTGTAAGCTATTGAAGAAGATAAACATGGAGTTTTTCAGAATCCGAAGTGGACATGGAGTCATGGAGAATATATTGTTCGTGTTAAACAAGGATGTTTAAGAAGACTCCTGATAAATCCAAGATTGCTATTAGCCATGAGAGTAAATTGTTTATAATTATCTTGCTATGTGTTACTTGATGATGTGATTATCTGTTTGTTATTAAAACCTAGATTAAAACAATAGAATTGAATTTTAGTTAATTCGAAAATCCAAAATCTAAAATCGAGTTTTAGATCAAAAAGCATGAAAATCGCGATCTGGCAGCGTGTACTGGCTCAACTGCGTGGCGTCGTGGCGCAGTTGTGTGGCGTCTCTGACGCAGCTGCATGGAGACGTGACGCAATCGCGTCGCTACTTGCTGATTTGTTACTTTTTTCTGATTTTGTACAGTTTTTTTTTTAAATGTACGGATGTAACTCGCCGTAGTTTAGGCTTGATGTAATGAACTTTCGAATTATTCAATTTTCAATATTTATCTTATGTGAAATATTTTATTTTATGAGTGATATATGAATAAAATAATTAAAAATTCAAGTGGGAGAGGGATATAATCCCGCAGCCTCCATTATATATCTATACTTATGATAACTAATACATTTCCTAAGAAAATATTAGTAATCAAGATAACAAGTATAGATACCCACAATGGATATGAGTTTATTAAAATATTATTATAAATATACTTTCCCTACGGAGATATATTTTGAGCTATGAATATTTTATAAAGTCTAATATAATGGTATACACGTGATAGAGAGATTAATAATTTTTTCCTATGGAAATGTATTTAATTAATGCTCTCGAAGGCTTAAAAGATAAAATATAGGTATGTTATTTTCTTTGTTAAAGAGTTAACTAGAAAAGAAAATAATGTTAATTTAAAATAATTGTTTTTCCCTACGGATAGACATTATTTAGTAAAATTAAGATACTTATATTATTGGATTGTTTAATAATATGTGTTATTTTACTTAATGATGACCATATGAATAATGTATGTATTTTTTTATTTTTAGATATCAAGTCTACATTCAACCCAATCTCAATCTCTCTAAATGAGAACCAATTGACTAGTCTCAATTATGTTGATTGGAAAATGAATTTGGACATTGTTCTTACTGCTCAAGACTATAAATGTGTGCTTACTAAACCCTGTCCTGAAACATCTGCAGCTAATGCTCCACGTGCTATTAAAGAAGCACATGCAAAATGGGTAAAGGCTGATGAGATGGCTAAATGTTACATCTTGGGCTCTTTATCTAATATTTTGCAGCATCAGCATATGGCTATTCCAACTACTAAGGCCATTATAGAATCTTTGCATAGCATATTTGGTGAGCATACACGTGCCGTAAGGTAGAGTATAATGAAGTCTCTCATGGAAGAAAAAATGGTTGAGGGAACTCTAATGGGTGAGCATTATCTCAAGTTTATATCTCGCTTTAGCGAACTAGAGGTCTTCAAAGCAAATGTCGATGCGGATATGCTGATTGACATGTTTCTACAGTCATTGTCTCACCTTTCAAAATTTCAGGGTTAACTACAATATGGGTCAGTTTCATTATACTCTACCTGAGTTAATGAAACAACTTCAGTCGGCCCATTGTAGCACCCAAACCAGTTGTCCATATAGCAGATACTAATGTTGCCAAGGCTAAGGCCGGCAAGAAAAGAAACAAAACAAGAAGAAAAATAATGCAAAGTTTAATGGCACTGGGGAGTTGGAAAGAAACAGGGGTCAAGGTAAGGTGAAGCCCAAAGGGAAGTGTTTTTACTGTGGTGAAAAGGGGTATTGGAAGCATAATTGTTCAGCATATCTTAAGAAAGTGAAAAACAAGGGTAAGTTTCAAACTTTATTAGTTGAATCATGGTTATTGGCGGTTTCTACGAAATCCTAGTGCGTAGATTCCAAAGCCACTAATCATGTTTGCAATAATCTGTAGGGGTTCCAGGAGACCAAAAGACTAAGTGAAGGGAAAATTTATCTACAGTTAGCATCGGATGCAACAATTGTAGCAGTAGCAATAGGAATTGTTCATTTACAGTTTTTTAGTGATAGGAGTTTATTTAAACAAGGGTACTCCGTGGTTTTTAATAATAAAGTTGTTATTAAGAAAAATTCTACTTTTGTACATTATTGGATAACTTATATATTCTCACTCATATTACAAGAACATTGCAAATTACTGAAAATAATAATAACATATCTAAGAAAAGAAAAGTTTCCTCAACAAATAAAACTTATTTATGGCATTTACTTTTAGGTCATATTAATATAAATAGAATCCAAAGACTGGTAAAGGATGGACCTTTAAGTTTTCTTAAAGTTAATTCTTACCCAGTCTGCGAATCCTGTATATAGGGTAAAATGACTAAAACATATTTTAAATCAAAGGGTAATTGAGCCATAGATAAATTAGATTTGGTTCATACTGATGTATGTGGTCCATTGACTGTGAAAGCTAAAGGATGATACGAGTATTTTATCATATTTACTGATAATTACTCAAGATTAGGTTATGTATACCTAATGCATCAGAAGTCTGAAACTTTTGATAAATTCAAAGAGTTTTGGGCTAAAGTTGAAAAGCAAACAGATAAAAACATAAAGACCCTTCGATCTGATCAAGGTGGTGAATACCTTCTTACTAATTTCAAAAATTACCTGTCTGAAAATGGAATAGTATCATAGTTGTCTGCACTTGGGACTCCTTAGCAAAATGGTGTAGTAGAAAGAAGAAACAGGACTCTTTTATTTATGATGAGTTATTCTACACTACCTATATCTTTTTGGGGATATGCTTTACAAACGGCTATGTACTTATTGAATATTATTCCATCTAAATCAGTTCGAAAAACTCCATTAGAATTGTGGTCAGGGCGCAAGCCTAGCTTGAAACACATTCATATATGGGGTTGTCCTGCACATGTGCACAAAAAGAAAACAGATTTAGATAAGTTAGGAACAAGATTGGAAGTATGTTTGTTTGTAGGGTATCCAAAAAAGACAAGGGGTGGACTGTTATATAGTCCAGAAAACCAGAAGGTATTTGTGAGTGCAAATGCAGTTTTTCTGGAAGAGGATTATATAATGGAACAAAAGTCAAGTAGTAGAATTATCTTAGAGGAAATGTCTGGAGATTCTTCTCCACGAACAACACCAAAACCTGATAAACAAGTAATTACACCACAAGATATAATACCTGAATCTTCTAACCAAGGAGAGCTCGTCGTAGTGGGAGAATTTCTAGACTCACACAAAGACTTAGTCTTTTGGGCGAGTCTACTGAGATTGTCTCAGATGGTCAAGATTCAGATTCCAGTAACTATAAGGAGACAATTGCTGATAAAGATGTTAATCTATGGCAAGAAGCAATGAAACAAGAAATGGACTCTGTGTTTTCCAATAAAGTCTAGGAACTTGTAGATGCGCCTAATGGAGTAAAACCTATTGGGTGCAAGTGGATCTACAAGAGGAAGAGAGGGATGGATAGGAAGGTTCATACCTTTAAAGTTAGGCTTGTAACGAAATGGTATAACTAAAAAGAAGGCATTAACTTTAAGGATACTTTTTCGCCAGTAACAAAGCTTAAATCCATCAGGATTCTCTTATCTATTGTTGCACATCAAGATCATGGAATGTCAGGTTTGATCAAGTAATTCAATCGCTTGGATTTGATCAAAATCCTGAAGAACCATGTGTTATAAAAGAAGTGAAGGTAAACTAGTGATATTATTGGTTTTATATATAGATGATGTAAGACCCCGAATTTTATGAAATATAAAATTTAATTTTTCTTCACATATATATTTTTCTGAAACAGTAAGTGGTTAAATTGACGAAATTGAAAGTTAAGGATGTTATGTGCAAATTTTATTTTGTCGGACAATATTCGCTTTGTCGGGGAATATTCGTTTTGTCGGGGAATATTCGAGCCGTACGACGGCGCCGAAATAACAAATTATTGGTGGACCCCACAACGAAATATTTGTCGGATATAGAAAACGACAGAAGTAACCTTTTTATATAAAAATAGTCAACGGTGTTAACTGTTAAAATACCGGTGATAAAAGAATAGTAGCATACGGTAATTTATAGTATTTTTCTGTAGCACACGGTATTGCACAGTGTCTCATATTATTGGTCTGATAATTGACACCGTAACTGTTGCGCCTCATTTCATCAATAATTGTCACTGCATAATATTTTATATTATCAATTCAATTATTGTTGTTACACAGTATTTTGCATTATTGATTCAATAATTGTCATTACACTATATTTCATATCATTGACTCAATAATTGTTGCTGCACTGTTTTTAAAATTATTGAATCTAATAATTTTCACAGTAGCAAATATACTGTAATTTATATTATTAAATTAATAATAATCTGTAACGTGTTTATTACATTATTGTTGAATTATTGTTGTAGCATTATTTTATATGTTGGACTCACAGGAAGAAAAAAAAAAAAAATATATTAATTTTACTATTTGAAATAGTAACGTGAATAGTAACATGTGCGCCCCTGTAGGACCCACTTGAAAAAAATTTACACAAAAATGTGCAGGAAGGAAAAGCAGCCAGCGGCTGCGTGCTGAAAATTTTCAGCACGCCAGTGCTTACCTACCACGCATAGTGAAATTTTTCTCCTATAAATAGCTTGCTCAACTGAATAGAAAAATCACACCTAAAACATAAAAATTTTCTATAAGAATTTTATGAGTTTTCTCTGAGAATAGTAAGGCTATTTTGAGAGTTTGAAAGCCAAAAGGAGTGCAGAAAATTTTCAAGTAAGTCTTTTATTAAAGAGTAGTAATTTTATAAATTCCTATTTTTCACGGTATTCACAAATCTTCCTTTAGAAGACTCTTCTTTGAGAAGATTCATTTTTAAAAGCTTTCTTTGGAAGATTTATTTTGAAATATTATTTTAAAAACTATTTTAAAGTTGTTATATTATACTACAAAAATTATGTTAAATATATATAATTTTGATAGTTCATATTATACGAGTTATCATACACCTTGAAATTTATATGTGGTAATTACTAATTTTATTAAAAATATATAGGTTGATCAACCTCATTTAAATCTATATCCAGTCACGTGTTAAGGTAAGGAATATCATTCTTTTCACACTCTTAAATTTATTGCGGTAAAGAATATCATTCTTTTCACACTCTTAAATTTATTGCGGTAAGGAATATCAATCTTTTCACACTCTTAAACTTACTACGGTAAGGGGTATCATTCTTTGCATCATCATAAATAGATATTATTTTCTTTCTTACTTGAAGGGATTATCATTCTTTGATTCTCGAAAATAATATCGTTTCTTTCTTGTGCCATTTACTTCCATGTATTCAAATTGTGGGAATAACCTTACGGCGCGGTTTACCGCCTGTTGGTGAATAACCTTTTGTATTCATTCCTTATTAATCTTTGAGAATAACCTTACGGTGCGGATTATCGCCTGTTTGGTGAATAACTCTTCGTATTCAAATTGATGGGAATAACCTTACGGCGCGGATTATCGCCTGTTTGGTGAATAACTATTCGTATTCAAATTGATGGGAATAACCTTACGGCGCGGATTACCGCCTGTTGGTGAATAACCCTTTTTATTTGTCTCGTGTGGAAATAATTTGTCTACACGAATTATCACATGACACTTTTATTCCATATTCGTAAGTGATATCATTTTCCTTTATACTCATAAGGGATACCATCTTTTTCATCTTCCATTATTCAAACTTACTATGGTAAGAGATATTAATTTCCTTCACCTTTTGTTAATCAAACCTGCTACGGTAAGGGATATTATCTTCTTTCATACACCTAAATCGAAACTTATTATGGAACTATTGCTTCTATAATTCCTGGAAATATTATATGTTCCATAATAGTTGAATTTCATTATTTCAACTGAACCTTCCTATTTACGTGAACCTTTCTATTGAACTGTAACCGTTATTCTGAACTGTGGATCTTGAATATCATTTTTAAATTTCACTCCACATCATGTTGACAAATTGGACATTATTTGAATCTGCACAAAGTAAACTTCTGATACTTATTGTGTATCCTGTTCTTCTGTTCATCATTTGTATCACTGTTATTTGTATTAATCATCAAGAATCAAGCTGTTGTGAATATCTGTGGCCGGGGGCACAGATGTGATATAATTGTTGAACAGATGATAGGTTAAAGGCGATATACTAGGTTAAAGGCGATACATCTGTTCGGTGTCTTTTATGGCACGTGGTTAATGTTCTCTTTGGCCCGTAGTGCAAAGATGAACTGTTGATTGGTATGATTATGACCAAAGGCTAAATCTGGTATAATCATGACCGTTGGTGTTATATTGAATGTCTTTGGCCCGTAGTGCAAAGATGAACTGTTGATCTGCATGATTATGACCAGGAACTGTGAAGTTGTATTATTTTGACTAATGGTATTTCAGATGATAAAAGTTGATGATATTTTTACTAAAAAGAGAAGCGAGTGGACATTATAGTCTGCATTATTCTTCTAATAGATTGCTCATTCCGCTGCTATTATTGATCTGAACGTTGTTTAAGAATTTAACTGCAGTTTTTGATATAAACCTTGTAGTCTATTGTATTCTATCAAGAACTCAACTGTTGAAGGCTAATGATAAATTATTCGTCATTATCTTAGTCATGATATTTCTTACTGGGCTATTTGAGCTCACCCTTTCTTTTCGTTCCATTGTTTTTCAACAGGAGATGAGAACGTAACGGGGTCTAGCCGGGGAATGGAGTGAGAGTGCGGGGATAGCTATCATAGTCTTCACGTGTTATAAATTAGTGTGACAATAATAATGAAGACTTAGTTGTGTTGTATTATCCACTGTATTGTTGTACGTTGTATTTCATTGTAATAATTTTGTTGTAGTCTTTTGACGACTCAAGTTTGGGCTGTGTGGGCTCAGATTTGGGGGCGTCACAGTTGGTATCAGAGCTTAGGGATATGGTCTTTAATGGAGATCTAGGGTAGAACTAGGAGGGGAGAGACGAATATAATCAGTCACTAGTGTGTCCCACCTAAATTAGATTTTATTATCTAATGAGTTGATTTGAATATAGAGACATGAAGTGATGAGTCAGTTTATTTGAACTAACATCTATTTTGTGACCACAGTTAAGTATGGCATCTGAAAATCAGGAGGTTAACCACGGAGTACCCGAAGTGAATGTAGAGGCCACAAACAATTCTTCTACAAACTCAGAGTTGAATAATTTGCCTAAAGCAAAAATTATTTGTATCCGATCTAAAGAAGAAGAAGGTGAAAGTTCTGCAGTCGTTCTTCCAAATTCGTTCTTTAAAGGATATCCGGAACTTGCGGAAATTGTTGCATTTAATTTGCTCGACAGTTGGAAACATATCATCACCTGGTTATGCTCGATAACAAAGGATCAGAATATATGGACGTTTCATATAAGTCTTTGGGATTTATAGTGTTCGAGCTATGATTTTCAAGATTATTTAAAAATGATGTATCTATACTTTTGGGCGTTACAATTTAGAGGAATTCAGGTTAAGTTAGTCACTATCGTGGAAACTGTAGTCTATCGAAAATACTATTTTAATGGAAATCATTGGTACGCTACTACTGATGAAGTTGAAGAATCTGAGAAACAGTTCGTTAGAGAACTATTTCGTGGTATCCCCATGGTTGAAATACGTGAAGATCCGGATGAAGTATATGGGACTCGATTTGATGATGACATCCTTGATGATCAAGAAATCGAATGAGGTGATGACCGGTAAGCTATTCATCAATTCTCGAGAAGTCTATGCCATGTTAGATATTGGCTCTATCCACTCTTTTATCTCACCTATATGTACTCAACGTTTAAATTTGTCTATTGAAAACTTAAATCTTGTCTTATCAGTTGAAATCTCATTGGGAGAAATACCTATTACATTTACTATCTATAAATCTTGCCTAGTTTAAATCAACAACCTCACATTACCTGTTGACCTTATTTCTTTGGAGATGCATGAATTTGATGTGATTTTAGGAATTGATTGGTTGACTACCCATCATGCTAAAATTGATTGTTTTCATAAGATTATTAGTTTTCATATTCCTAATCAACCTATCATGCAAATTCAAGCAACTAAACCATTGAAATCTATAACTATTATTTCTAGCCATAAAGTCATTCGTTTATTGAAAAACGGATGTCAAGCCTTTTTAGCCCATGTCATTGATTTGAACAAAAACACGTCAAACTTGAATGATATTCCTATTGTTAATGAGTTCCTGACGTTTTTCTTGAGGAACTTCCTGGTTTACCCCCAAATCGTGAAATTGAATTTTGTATTGATCTTGAACCCGGTACCAAGCCCTTTTCCAAAGCTCAATACCAAATGGCTCCCATAGAACGCCAAGAGATGAAAGTTTGATTATTAGATATCGGTATCATTCGAGCGAGGAATGCGAGAAGAGTTTTCAAGAACTCAAAAGGAGACTTGTTTTAGCTCATGTTCTGACCATTCCATCAGGATCAGGAGAATTCGTCATATATAGCGATGCTTCAGGCAAAGGTCTAGGCTGTGTCCTTATGCAACATGGAAAGGTTATAGCCTATGCCTCTCGACAACTCAAAGATTATGAGAAAAATTATCCTACTCATGATCTAGAGTTGGCAGCAGTCGTTTTCGCATTGAAGATCTGGAGACACTACTTATACGGAGAAAATGTGGATATCTATACGGATCATAAAAGTCTCAAGTATTTCTTCACCCAGAAGGAACTCAACATGCGACAACGACGTTGGCTTGAGCTGTTGAAGGATTACGACCACACAATCCAGTATCACCCGGGAAAAGCAAACGTTGTAGCTGACGCTTTGAGCAGAAGATCTTATGCGAGTACAAGTGCACTGCTGACAACACAAAAGTGTATTTTGTACGACTTGCAAAAGATGGAGATACAGCTAAAGACACCAGGGACCCACTCGAAGATTGCTCACGTGCAAGTAGAACCGGCTGTAATCGATAAAATTAAAGTTGCGCAAGCTACCGATCCGGAACTGATGAACATGATGAAGAAAGTACAAGAAGGTGCCATTCCCGAAGCAAGAATCGACGAGAAAGGAATACTTCGAGTCAACTCTCGACTCTATGTTCCTAACGATCCTGAATTAAAGCATAAAATCATGATGGAGGCACACAACACGCCATTTGCAATCCACCCAGGAGGTACCAAGATGTATCGAGATCTTCGACATACATTTTGGTGGAACAATATGAAAAGGGAGATTGCAGAGTTTATCTCAAGGTGCCTAACTTGTCAACGTGTTAAGGCAGAGCATCAAGTACCTAAGGGTCCATTACAACCACTTGAGGTTCCCGAATGGAAGTGGGAATACATCAATATGGATTTCGTGACGGGTCTTCCCAAAGTTTCTCAAGGCTTAGATGCAATTTGGGTCATCGTAGATAGATTGACCAAATCCGCTCATTTCTTGCCTATACGAGAAAACTTTTCACTTGAACGTCTTGTCGGTATGTACATAAATGAGATCGTGAGATTGCATGGCATGCCAGTTTCCATAGTTTCTGATCGAGATCCTAGATTCACTTCACGATTTTGGATCAGTCTACAAAAAGCTATGGGCACTGAGCTACGATTCAGTTCTGCATACCATCCTCAGACGGACGGACAATCGGAAAAGACGATCCAGACCCTCGAAGATCTTTTAAGACTTTGCGTACTAGATTTCAAAGGAAGTTGGGATAAGTACTTGCCATTGGTGGAATTTTCCTACAACAACAGTTACCAAACAAGTATAGGTATGGCTCCATTCGAGGCTTTATATGGACGCAAGTGTCGCTCTCCAGTATGTTGGAATGAGGTAGGAGAAGCAAAACTGTTGGGACCCGAGTTGGTACGCTTGACAACAGAAAAGATCCAAATGATCCGACAACGAATACAGACCGCACAAGAACGACAAAAGAGTTACGCTGATCTTCATCGGAGAGACGAAAGTTTCAACGTCGGAGATCATGTATTCTTACGTGTTTCTCCATGGAAAGGGGTTACGAGATTCGGAAAGAGAGGAAAGCTCAACCCTCGATTTATTGGCCCATTTGAAATCCTTGATCGAGTAGGAACTGTAGCCTACAGACTAGCCCTACCGCCAAGTATGTCTCGCATCCATAACGTTTTTCACATATCTATGTTACGTAAATATGTGAAGGACCCAAACCACGTCATTGAGTTAGAACCAGACGTTATAGAAGAGGATTTAACGTACGAGGAGGTACCTGTTAAGATCTTTGATAAAAATGAGCAGATTCTACGCTCAAAGGTTATACCTCAAGTTAAGGTTTTATGGAGGAACCAAGACATTGAGGAAATGACCTGGGAGCTAGAATCCGAGATGAAATCTAAATATCCTTACCTCTTCGAAATGCCAGGTACGTCAATTTCGGGGACGAAATTTCATAAGGAGGGGAGGTTGTAAGACCCCGAATTTTATGAAATATAAAATTTAATTTTTCTTCACATATATATTTTTCTGAAACAGTAAGTGGTTAAATTGACGAAATTGAAAGTTAAGGATGTTATGTGCAAATTTTATTTTGTCGGACAATATTCGCTTTGTTGGGGAATATTCGTTTTGTCGGGGAATATTCGAGCCGTACGACGGCGCCGAAATAACAAATTATTGGTGGACCCCACAACGAAATATTTGTCGGATATAGAAAACGACAGAAGTAACCTTTTTATATAAAAATAGTCAACGGTGTTAACTGTTAAAATACCGGTGATAAAAGAATAGTAGCATACGGTAATTTATAGTATTTTTCTGTAGCACACGGTATTGCACAGTGTCTCATATTATTGGTCTGATAATTGACACCGTAACTGTTGCGCCTCATTTCATCAATAATTGTCACTGCATAATATTTTATATTATCAATTCAATTATTGTTGTTACACAGTATTTTGCATTATTGATTCAATAATTGTCATTACACTATATTTCATATCATTGACTCAATAATTGTTGCTGCACTGTTTTTAAAATTATTGAATCTAATAATTTTCACAGTAGCAAATATACTGTAATTTATATTATTAAATTAATAATAATCTGTAACGTGTTTATTACATTATTGTTGAATTATTGTTGTAGCATTATTTTATATGTTGGACTCACAGGAAGAAAAAAAAAAAAAAAATATTAATTTTACTATTTGAAATAGTAACGTGAATAGTAACATGTGCGCCCCTGTAGGACCCACTTGAAAAAAATTTACACAAAAATGTGCAGGAAGGAAAAGCAGCCAGCGGCTGCGTGCTGAAAATTTTCAGCACGCCAGTGCTTACCTACCACGCATAGTGAAATTTTTCTCCTATAAATAGCTTGCTCAACTGAATAGAAAAATCACACCTAAAACATAAAAATTTTCTATAAGAATTTTATGAGTTTTCTCTGAGAATAGTAAGGCTATTTTGAGAGTTTGAAAGCCAAAAGGAGTGCAGAAAATTTTCAAGTAAGTCTTTTATTAAAGAGTAGTAATTTTATAAATTCCTATTTTTCACGGTATTCACAAATCTTCCTTTAGAAGACTCTTCTTTGAGAAGATTCATTTTTAAAAGCTTTCTTTGGAAGATTTATTTTGAAATATTATTTTAAAAACTATTTTAAAGTTGTTATATTATACTACAAAAATTATGTTAAATATATATAATTTTGATAGTTCATATTATACGAGTTATCATACACCTTGAAATTTATATGTGGTAATTACTAATTTTATTAAAAATATATAGGTTGATCAACCTCATTTAAATCTATATCCAGTCACGTGTTAAGGTAAGGAATATCATTCTTTTCACACTCTTAAATTTATTGCGGTAAGGAATATCATTCTTTTCACACTCTTAAATTTATTGCGGTAAGGAATATCAATCTTTTCACACTCTTAAACTTACTACGGTAAGGGGTATCATTCTTTGCATCATCATAAATAGATATTATTTTCTTTCTTACTTGAAGGGATTATCATTCTTTGATTCTCGAAAATAATATCGTTTCTTTCTTGTGCCATTTACTTCCATGTATTCAAATTGTGGGAATAACCTTACGGCGCGGTTTACCGCCTGTTGGTGAATAACCTTTTGTATTCATTCCTTATTAATCTTTGAGAATAACCTTACGGTGCGGATTATCGCCTGTTTGGTGAATAACTCTTCGTATTCAAATTGATGGGAATAACCTTACGGCGCGGATTATCGCCTGTTTGGTGAATAACTATTCGTATTCAAATTGATGGGAATAACCTTACGGCGCGGATTACCGCCTGTTGGTGAATAACCCTTTTTATTTGTCTCGTGTGGAAATAATTTGTCTACACGAATTATCACATGACACTTTTATTCCATATTCGTAAGTGATATCATTTTCCTTTATACTCATAAGGGATACCATCTTTTTCATCTTCCATTATTCAAACTTACTATGGTAAGAGATATTAATTTCCTTCACCTTTTGTTAATCAAACCTGCTACGGTAAGGGATATTATCTTCTTTCATACACCTAAATCGAAACTTATTATGGAACTATTGCTTCTATAATTCCTGGAAATATTATATGTTCCATAATAGTTGAATTTCATTATTTCAACTGAACCTTCCTATTTACGTGAACCTTTCTATTGAACTGTAACCGTTATTCTGAACTGTGGATCTTGAATATCATTTTTAAATTTCACTCCACATCATGTTGACAAATTGGACATTATTTGAATCTGCACAAAGTAAACTTCTGATACTTATTGTGTATCCTGTTCTTCTGTTCATCATTTGTATCACTGTTATTTGTATTAATCATCAAGAATCAAGCTGTTGTGAATATCTGTGGCCGGGGGCACAGATGTGATATAATTGTTGAACAGATGATAGGTTAAAGGCGATATACTAGGTTAAAGGCGATACATCTGTTTGGTGTCTTTTATGGCACGTGGTTAATGTTCTCTTTGGCCCGTAGTGCAAAGATGAACTGTTGATTGGTATGATTATGACCAAAGGCTAAATCTGGTATAATCATGACCGTTGGTGTTATATTGAATGTCTTTGGCCCGTAGTGCAAAGATGAACTGTTGATCTGCATGATTATGACCAGGAACTGTGAAGTTGTATTATTTTGACTAATGGTATTTCAGATGATAAAAGTTGATGATATTTTTACTAAAAAGAGAAGCGAGTGGACATTATAGTCTACATTATTCTTCTAATAGATTGCTCATTCCGCTGCTATTATTGATCTGAACGTTGTTTAAGAATTTAACTGCAGTTTTTGATATAAACCTTGTAGTCTATTGTATTCTATCAAGAACTCAACTGTTGAAGGCTAATGATAAATTATTCGTCATTATCTTAGTCATGATATTTCTTACTGGGCTATTTGAGCTCACCCTTTCTTTTCGTTCCATTGTTTTTCAACAGGAGATGAGAACGTAACGGGGTCTAGCCGGGGAATGGAGTGAGAGTGCGGGGATAGCTATCATAGTCTTCACGTGTTATAAATTAGTGTGACAATAATAATGAAGACTTAGTTGTGTTGTATTATCCACTGTATTGTTGTACGTTGTATTTCATTGTAATAATTTTGTTGTAGTCTTTTGACGACTCAAGTTTGGGCTGTGTGGGCTCAGATTTGGGGGCGTCACAGATGACATCCTATTGATTGGAAATGACATAGGAATGTTATCTCAGGTTAAAGTTTGGCTATCTAATCATTTTGACGTGAAAGATTTGGGAGAGGCTAAATATATTATTGGGATCCAAGTTATTAGAGATTGCTAGAAAAGAATGTTGTGCCTTTCTCAAGCAGCATATATAGATAAAATTTTGGTTAAGTATGCTATGCAAGATTCCAAAAAGGAACTACCTTTTAGACATAGAATCCCTCTTTCTTCAAATCATTGTCCTACGACAGAATTTGAGAAAAAACGCATGAAAGCAGTTCCTTATGCATCAGCTATAGGAAGCTTAATGTATGCTATGTTGTGTACTAGACCAAATATCTGTTATGCAATAGGAATGGTCAGCAGATATCAGTCTAATCCAGGACCTGAGCACTGGATAGCAGTGAAGCATATACTCAAATATCTACGGAGAACGAGAGATTATATGCTTGTCTATCGCAATGATGATCTAGTTCCTATTAGATATTCTAATTCAGATTTTATGGGTGACAAAGATTCTAGAAAGTCAACTTCTGGGAATGTGTTCACTTTAGGTGGTGGAGCTATTAGTTGGAGGAGTGTTAAGCAAGGTTGCATTGTTGATTCCACTATGGAAGCAGAATATGTGGCAGCTTCAGAATCTTCTAAGGAAGCTATATGGTTTCGGAAGTTTTTAATGGAACTTGGCGTAGTACCATTAGCTGTTAGTACCATGGTAATATATTATGAGAATACTGGGGTAGTGACACAATTAAAGGATCCAAGAGATCATAAGAAATTGAAGCATATTGAGCGCAAGTACCATATCATTCGAGAGTATATGAACAAATGAGATTTGAAAGTGTGCGAGATTCCAGGGGCTGAAAATCTAACAGATCCGTTCACAAAAACATTACCCGCTAAAGTTTTTGAGTCACATATTTATACGATTGGTATTAATAAATGCATGGAAAATATGATTTAATAGCAAGTGAGAGATTGTTGGATTTTTGCTAATAAAAATTCTATTTATCTATTTATTTAATGTATATTTATGTTAGACATTTATTTATTAAAAAAAGAACATCATTCGCCATTCATTAAATGGTCATTTATTTTGTTTATATAAATCTCCAAATTTACATATATTATGATTTATGTGTATAAATAAGTATTATACACAGAAAATATAAATCATATGTAATATATATAAATAAAGAAATAATGGTTTATAACCTATGATAATTTGGAGATATTATCATGTAGGTTATAGTGTTTTAATAGAGATGATTTATCTTGATCATGGAAGCTAGACTTCTAATTAAAGTAATAGTGCATTAACGGTGTGCATTAAATAGATCATGTGATAATATTTTATTTATAAATATTTTCACATAAATACTAATTTGTGATTTTTTCTTAATTTTGAAATGATAGTAGACTTAATATTGTTATATATATTAGTTTAATATTCCAACGAGTGAAATTATATTGTGTTAATTAATACCTCGGAATGTTAATTAATATATTTAATTAATATCAGGAACATTATTTTTGTCAAAACATCTATAAGATTTTTCATAAGATAATTTATTATTGATCATAAAATCTTGGCCAAGTCTTTTAATATTTATTATTAAAAGGATTGATTTAATTGTTAAATCAATTTTATGATCAAATGAAGATAAATTATAAAATTATGAAATTAGTTTAAATATATTGAAATTATATTTAATTCTGAAATATTTATGTACATCTATAGAGGAAATATTTATAGTTTATTAGTAAAGGGTTTATTTTAATTAATTCCTGAACTGAAGTGTAATTACAATTATTTAGTGGAATTAATTGTAATTAATATTTATTTAGTATATTATTATTAGATAATAATATATAAATAAGTAATAGAGTCAGAATAGGAATCCATTAGGATCCTCATCTTGGCGTAATATGAATCAATTTTATTAGAGATATAATGATCAATAAGGATATAAATATATCATTAATCAGATACGTGGTGAGTAGGTTTTTATTCCAAATCAAAGTAAAAGACCAAATAGCGTATTCTCTCTCTCTCTCTCTTCCTAGGAAAAACACGTAAAAGTATTTTTCCAGAACGATGTTTTGGAGACCACACTTCAGATTCAGCATAAGGTCATAAGAAGGAAGATCTTGAGGATACTAGAAATTACTCGAAAATTTAAACGTGTCAATCTAACCAAGCACTAAGTAACAATTCGTACTCTAGATACATGGTATATATATAATTGTTATTTTGTATAAAATCATAAAGATGATCATGTTTTATTAAATTTTTAAAACTATTTTTCGGATATTTTTTCTAATAGCAACTGCGTCCTTGCCAAGTGCCCCATTTAAAACAGAAAAATTATTTCGATTACCAATGGGGAAAAAAGAAGAAAGGAATAAGGAAGTGGATATCAAGGATGTTTATGAAGCATAAAATTACCCAGCCAGTTCAATATTGTATCAACCAGCTAATAAAAAGCACATACAACATTACATTAAGTTGAGACATAATACATTTTGAAAACGTTACCACTAAAACTGAAAGCCACCCAATTTCATGAATTTATAAATCCTACTCAGTTATATCTATGGAAAGAAGCCAACTCACTAAGTTACTTAGCAACTACGAGTATCATTTTACAATGATCTGATGTCCTAAGTGTTCAATTATGGAACCTTCACTTCTCAAGAAATCTTAAGAGGGAAGTGGATGAGTTACTCGGTTACTTGTCTATTTCTTTTAGTATGTCATCATCTAGTAAATGGGCATGGTCATTGGATAATTGTAGCTACATTTTCTCTTTTCCCTACACTTTCATATCCCCATACTTTAGTAAGGTATATTTAAAATCCCTCAAAGATCAAGGATATTACTTCGTGGATTTAGCTAAGATTGTAATACTCCAGTCCCCCATCTAAACACCTGGGATAGATAATTGTAAAGACTTAACTATACTAATAATTTGTCGTTGCTTATGGGTGGGCTAAGATAACCCATGGTGCTATTTGGGCAGTAAATTGATCCTTTATAAGGCTCGTTGTCTCGCAGTCAAGCTAGGATCATGGAAAATGGTATCACAACTAACTTAGTACCTCAACCATGTGTATTCTACTCGATGTTAACCCCCAAGGGGACACGTGGCATTGTAGCAGGGTGAAGATCACGTGAGGAGGAGAGGTAACCTGTTGAGTGAGTTGATATGCATCCACATCAAAAGGGTGTAGGACTTTTGTGGTGAGACTAACGCTAGTAGACCTGACAAGGACGTCAGGGATTTAATTGAGTGAGAATGTAATACCTAGTTCCATATCGGAATATCTAGGATGGACTAAACTATAAATAAATTCTTGACTCCACAATCAAAAATACTAATAACTTATTATGACTTTTGGGTGCGTCAGTGGTGGACTAAGATGACCCAAGTGCTCTTAGGGTGATGGATTCAGTCTTGACCTAGGCTTAGGATTTAGTCTTGGGTATATGTTGTTAAGGCCCACAACAATATTACCGCTTGAATCGAATGGTTGACAACTCTTTCCTTAAGACTATATTCGCCGCTTACTTTTACTACACAGAGTTACTACGAATTAGTCTCCCAAGATAAGACAGGCCCAAATATTACTCTGTACTAAAATTTGTTGTGTAGAAACAAATCTAATGCAAAACTATAAATGAGAGAAGAAAATTATAGCAAGAAAAAATATTAGAATAATATTTTTTCTAAGTACTTGAGAAGGATTTTTTTGGAATGAAAACTTGGGTGGCTTTACAATCTATTTATAGGTTTCCAAGTACCCTCTTGAAGAGATACATATCCTTTTGAAGAGATACATCCCTTTGAAAAGGTATTTTAAATATTAGAGATTGGTCTTATCAATTTGAACCATTGCATCGATTCAATTGTTTCATCCTAAACCATTGCATTAGTTTCATCCCGAACCATTGCATTAGTTCAATTGCTTCTTAATCCGAATCAATACATCCCTTGTCTGAATAGATCCCTCTTGTTCAAAGAGTTATAATATTTCAAACCAAACTAATTAAACCAACACATCTATTGGTTTTAATTACAACATATAATATATTTATTATATACTTTCCAGATTTGAAAACATCTAACATGTGTTGACCCAATAACTCAACAAAGTGGTACTCTACTCGTTACCCACCGGATTAAAATATTGCATCCTTCATACCTATAGCCCAAAACTGAATGCAAGGTAAAGGCCTGACAAACTCTCGCCAACCATATATTCTCCCAGAGGAATTAAGCCCAAAACAACAGGTTCTACTCTAAGGCTAATATCAACCAAATTTGAATCACCACAAAAAAACGTCATTTTGATGTTTAGCAAATTCAGGAAACAGTCTTAAACATGATTGAGTAATGAATTAACTAATGAATCCTCGAATCTATAAAAATCTTCAAACAAAAAGACAGAAATTCTGATGAAAAAGATTTTTCTTCAGGTTCAAGTAAAGGAGGAGGAGCTACTAAGGACACTTGTATGTTCTAATCAGAAAATTTAACAATGTTACCTTCAGATTGGGAGCTCTCATTAAGATATGAATCGCTATATTCAGAATATATATTAATGTTATCTCCTTCATCAATATCCTGTAAACCTACAGCAAAAGCAGCAGCTCAACTTTTCCCCCAGCTCCTGTACGACTCTTGCTGCTACATGAAGTACAGGTCGAGAGAAACTAAGGAAAGAACTTTTCAGCCTAAAGCATAACCAGGGAGAATAAAGTGAACATCCAAGTAAATAAACTAAAGAACAAACAGTGCAACTTATCAAAAAAACAAAGGCAGTGTTGCTCTAAATTCTTAACCAAGCAAAGGCACAGTTAACCACCTTTTAACCTTGGAAGCCACTGAATATTGTAAAATTAAACTTTCTAATTGAAAAAAAAAAGTAAATAAAGGGCTCTAAAAACCTTCTCATCACAAGTTTGATCAGGAGTTGGGGACACCTTGTCTTCAGAGCTTTATCTTTAGTCGGCTTTGGTGGAACTGCATCTTTTATTTCAGCATTAGTTCCCTTCGCAGAAGGTTCATCTGGGACCTTGAGAATTTCTCTTGTCAGACGATACCAGCCAACAGCACGTTCCTCAGTCCCACAAGGGATGAATGCATGATGAAAATTTGGGATCTAGATAGAGGAAGAAAGAAGAACAACTGTTACAACAAGCCATCCTATTTAATAATTCTAAAAGATTGGATGAGATAAATACAAAACAAAAAGCTGAAGATACTACCTCTCTGCATTATCAAATTTTCCTAAGACGCAAAAAATAGCCTCGAAACAAACTCTTTCACTAGGATCAAGGAGGAGTTGATAGAGCAGAGAATTAAACTGAGATTTGATGTCCAGCCTTTCTGTACAAACACAACATTTTAGAGTTCGCCAACCATTTCATCCTTCAAAGATATACATACTGGTTGAATAGAAATACCATCCAGTGCCCGTGCTCTAGATATCGAATAACACAACCTGGCTAGTGCAACTCTAGCAAGAACATCATGCAGAGCTCCTGATGCAATAAAAGTTCGACACACCTTAATAAGACAACCAGAAATGAAGATATGTTAATAGTGATGACAGGAGAGCAAAGAATATAACATATACCGCCAGGTTGAACAAGCTTTCCTGCACAAAGAAATATATATATATATATATATATATAAATTGGATAGCTGAATAAGCAAAATTTAGTTCCATTATTACATGGAAAAAATAATTTCATAAAGAAACCATACAAGCATAGTGCAGATGCACACATTTTGTGTTGAAAATGCCCTGCTTAAATGGGAAAGATCATAGTCATTATCCTATATATAAGGATGTGAGATACGCGCATTGACCAATTTCAGGACAATAACAACATTTGAATGCTGACAATCATGAAAGTAAGCACCATTGGAATCTAAAAGAGTTTTGAGCTTTAGATAGGCAAATTACCTAATGCCATGGCAACTGCATAAGGATCTCTTGTTGATAGCTCAGAGATCATCTCTAAAGCATGCCTCACAGCCACTGGATCAGCAAACGAAACACTGCAATAACGTATGAAATTACTAACAAATGCATGTATGTGGGAGCAATATTGGAAAGATTCAAAATAACAAAGGCAGTGGAGTTATTTGACATGCACCCTAAGTAAGATCAAAGATGTATTCCTAATCTCTCTCCGATTCTCCATATACATTCAGACGCTCTACATTATCCTCCCACTTAAGGCCTCCAAATAAAACTCCAATACCTAACATTACATTTAAATTTCAGAGTACTTTCTTGGTACGTGCCCATTCTTAAGGAGTCCCTAAGATCAATTGGCCACTATTCCCCACATATGGCATTTGGAAAAAGAAAAAGGCCAATAATTCTCAGTCATCATTCTCATCTCATTGATGGTGCTCAAAACCTCCAAGTATGGATTGTGCTTCTCAATATCACTGGGATTGGCACACACTCTTCTAATTCCAAACTTGTAACAGACCTTCTTAAATGAAATTTCAGCTGATCTAAGCATAGAGAGGACCGTCACTAACATGGATTTCAAACAAAATATTAACTTAAACCAAATTAGACCCACACATAAATTCCTTATTTAAGACTGGGGTGCACCATAAATGCAGTGGAAGCATTAACAGCACTCAGGATCTCACACATTTCTCAAACAAATCTAGAAAAGAATTAAACCCCTCTTAGTCTACCTCCATAAGCCAGTATAGGATGAGTTATTACTTCTATTGGCAAACAAAACAAATAAAAATCCTCCAGCAATGCAAAATACTCTAACCACAGACGAGATATTCCACACTTTAGCCGTGCAATCTGAAATACTGGAAAGAGACCCCTTATTCCCTTCAAAATTTATTGACCAGATACAACAGTTAAGAACGTAACACGCATATTATTAATCACATTTGAATCACTAAAAATAAAGATCCCAAAGTTGCAGAACATAATCTAACTTTTCCACTAGCAAAAGTGACGTAACCAAAGTGACATCCCTTTCAAGAACCATTGCTTAACAAACCTGAGTAATCTCAACGGTTTTTTAGAAAAAAGAAAAAAAAAAACTATTACAGACGAAAGAGGCCAATGAAAATGGAGTAAAAGAGTGTAAGGAAGCTAATTCTGTTAGGAAGAGGGTATCTCAGGTCAATCTTTTATTATTAGTAAGTAAGAGCAAGGCAGTCTTTTCATTTTCTTCTTTTCCATTTGTTCAGCATGTTAGCTCAGCTGGTAGTAGTTACGGTAGTCACATGGTTTATCTGTTAGGTATTCTAGATTTGTGTGGAGAGATATATATGTAATGAGCTGAATTGATTAAAAGATAGGGAATGAAGTGAATCTATTTCTTCTCCCCCAATCTTCTTCTGTATTTTCTCCCATTTCTTCCGTATTTTCCCCCATTTTTTCTATTACTCCCCCAATATTAATTCTGTTCTATCAAAACTGCTTACGTAATTCACCTGTGAGCCTTTTGCTGAATTAGTGATATTCTGAATCACTACAATTGGTATCAGAGCCTATTCCGATTCGACCATGGCCAATAATACTCAGAGGATTACCAATCTGGAGAGCTACGTGAATGAGCATGAAAACTCTATTCAGCAACTACAAACTCAGCTAAGGGATTCTGTCAGTAGTTTGAAACTGGACTTTGAGGACAGGTTAGAACAGAAGATGGCGCAGATGATGAAGGGCTTTGAAGCTATGCTCTCTGTTAGACTACCTCCTCCTCAAAATAACACAGGTAATCAGGAAAATCCGATTGGTTCAGTTCTAGGATCTTTTGAGACGATTGGTTCTGATGATAAGAGCAACCCTGGTATTTTCAAAACAATCAAATTTGAATTTCCCAAATTCGATGGTAATAACCCTAGATCATGGATTCGGAAATGCAATAAACTCTTCTCCCATCAACCAGTGACTGATAACCACAAAATTTACCTAGCTACTATGAATTTGGAAGGGGAGGCTGAGGAGTGGTACTCGAGGTTTGTTCAAGGAGGCCCAGAACTAACTTGGGAAGGATTTGTAGAAGAAATTGTGGGTAGGTTCAGCCCTGAAACCCAGATGAATCCCATAGGGGAGCTTAAAAATCCGCAACATTTGGGGACTGTGGATGAGTACAGGAAAAGGTTTGAGGGATTGAAGGGTTGGTCCTTGATTAGGAATCCTTCCTTGAATAAAGCTTTCTTTATTGACTGCTTCTTGGGAGGACTGAACGAAGAAATAAGGTTAGGAGTTCAGGAGTTGAAGATTCCTACATTCAAAGAACTTATTAGAATGTCTAGAGTTGAGGAGGCAAAATTGGAAGCCTGGGTTAAGAAAAGCAGATTGGGATTCAAATCAGGTGTCTCTGGGAATCCAATGAAACCTAGTCCATTGTGGGGAAGTAAATCTGCAGGAGTTGGGACAACTGTGCTCAGTCCAACTGGATTGACTCATATGGAGGTGGGAAAAATTTTGCCAATTAGAGGTTTAGCCAGGGAACAACTTGCAGAAAATAGGAGGAAGAAATTGTGCTACTCATGTGATAAGCCATATACTGTGGGCCACCAGTGTAAGAAGCCACACTTATTTTTTATGCTACCTTCTGAGGGAAATTGTAACAATGAAGAGGAATTGGAGGAATGCTGTGAAGAAGGGACAACAATAGAGGACACTGAATGTAAAATCCATGAAGCTCATATTACCCTGCATGCCTTATCTGTCCATAGAGTGAATAACACCATCAGGATTGTGGGTGAGGCAAATGGGAAATTGCTAAGGATACTCATCGATAGTGGCAGTACTAATAATTTTCTGGACCCCCAAGCTGCAAAAAGGATCAAGGCTCCTATATAGAACACCAAACCACTGTCAGTCTCAGTTGCAGATGGATTCAAAGTGGTCAGTTTACAGGAGTGTTCAAAGCTTCCATGGTCAGTCCAGGGAGAGGCCTTTGCTACTGACTTTAGAGTTCTACCTTTAGGAGGAATAGATGCAGTATTGTGAGTGCAATGGCTCAAGCATTTCAACCCAATTACCTTCAACTTTGATCAGCTCCAACTATCCTTTGTGAAGGATAACAAGACAGTTGTTCTTAAAGATGAAACAGACTCAGTTACCCCCACAGTTCAGCTAATGTCCTCTGGGGAGTTCCAGCAGGCTTTAAACACAGCTACCCATGGTTATTTTGGCTACCTCTTTGGGTTGAGTTCCAATTCCCATTGTCGTACAAAAAGTCCTACTAGGGGTCAGGTTGCTACAGAAACTGAAGGAGGAATTAGGAACTGTCCTCAACTGGAAAATTTATTGCAGAACTATTATGAGGTGTTTCAGGAACCACATGAACTTCCCCCAGATAGAACTCACAACCACCACATCAATTTGAAAGAGGGTAGTCAACCAGTTAATCTCAAACCATACAGGTACCCCCATGTGCAGAAGGAGGAGATTGAGAAAATTGTGAATGAAATGGTCGCTGGAATAATTCAACCGAGCACTAGTCCCTATGCCTTCCCAGTCCTCTTGGTAAAGAAACAAGATGGTAAATGGAGAATGTGTGTGGATTACAGATCTTTGAATGAAATGATAGTCAAGGATAAGTTTCCCATTCTAGCCATTGATGAGCTTTTAGATGAATTGCATGGTTCCAGATGGTATTCTAAATTGGATCTTAGGTCAGGCTACCACCAGATCAAGGAATGGCCGTTACCGCAGAATATTAAAAGCTTGAAGGGATTTTTGGGATTGACGGGGTACTATAGAAGGTTTATCAGGAACTATGGTCTTATTAGCAAACCTTTGACAGCCCTCTTGAAGAAGAATAATTTCCAGTGGAATGAGGAAGCCACTACTGCCTTTTTATCTTTATTTAACTTGCCATTTACACTTGAGACTGATGCCTCTTATTTTGGATTGGGAGCAATTTTGATGCAACAAGGGAAGCCTATAGCCTATTTAAGCAAGGCCGTATCACCCAAACACTTGGGATGGTCTACCTATGAGAAGGAACTTATGGTTGTGGTCTATGCTATTAATAAATGGAGACATTACCTGCTGGGAAACAAAGTGTTGATCAAGACTGACCACCATAGCCTAAAGTACCTGCTTGACCAGAGGGTCACTACCACTAATCAGCAAAAATGGATCACCAAGTTGATGGGCTTGGACTATGAGATTGTATATAAGAAAGGGAAGGAGAACTTGGTAGCTGATTGTTTGTCCAGACAAGTGCAAGGTTCTGTTCCATAGCCAAATTGTTCAGCTATTTCTACCTATACTCCTCAATGGGTTATGGAATTAGCACACCCCTGGGAATCTGATCAAGGATTAAAGGAATTAATAGTTCAGCTTCAGTTAGACCCCCAGTCACTACATGGATACTCATTCCAGCATGGCAGATTGAAGTTTCAAGACAAGTTAGTGGTAGGGCCAGATGTTACATTGAGGACTAAATTACTGTCTGAGTTCCATGAGTCTCCTGTTGGGGGCCATTCTGGGATCACGGGAACATATGAGAGGTTGAATAAATATTTCTACTGGCCTTCAATGAAGGGCGATGTCACTCAGTTTGTCCGAGGTTGTGATGTTTGCCAGCAAAACAAACATGAAACTGTAGCTTACCCAGGCTTATTACAGCCATTGCCTATTCCAGAAAAACCATGGAATGATATATCCATGGATTTCATAGAAGGATTACCAAGATCTAAATGGCATTCTATCATATGGGTAGTGGTAGATAGACTTACCAAATATGGACATTTAATACCCCTCCATCATCCATTCTCTGCTGCAAACTTGGCCCAGATATACATTGAACAGATTTATAAACTACACGGGTTTCCTTCCTCTATTGTGTCTAACAGGGATAAAATTTTCATCAGTTTGTTTTCGCAATCCCTTTTTAAGCTAGTAGGGACTAAACTCCATTTGAGTACCTCCTACCATCCCCAAACTTATGGCCAAACTGAGAGGCTCAATCAGGTGCTAGAGTGCTACCTGAGATGTATGACTGCTAACAGACCTAACAATTGGTCCTCTTGGCTACCCTTAGTAGAGTTTTGGTATAACTCTCACTACCGTAGTGGGTTGAAGGTGACTCCTTTTGAAGTCTTATATGGATACAAACTCCCCCATCTTAACTTCCATCAATATGGCCAACTTAAGGATCCTGCCACTAAGTCATTCTACAGGGACAGAACACAGAAGTGAAAGGACCTTCTTGGCAAACTGCCACTAAGTCATTCTACACGTACTATTATACGTACTAAGTTTGGCAAACTGCTTCCCAAATTCTTTGGCCCATACCAGATTATAGAAAAGGTGGGTAAAGTGGCCTATAGGCTCAAATTACCATCACAAGCTAGGATCCATCCTGTCTCCCATATATCCCTTTTGAAGAAAAAAATTGGTTTTAACTGTCCTAGTTCTGCAACTTTACCTCAGTTAGATGAGAATGGTCAATTTTTGGTAGAGCGCCATTTTGGAAAGGAAACTGGTTAAGAAAAATAATGCAGCCGCAGTGGAAGTGTTAGTGCAGTGGTCGAACACCTTGCCTGATGAAGCCACTTGGGAGGATTGGGAGGAATTCCACAAGAAATTTCCTCATCTCCAACCTTGAGGACAAGGTTGTTTTCATGAAGGGTGGATTGTAAGGAAGCTAATTCTGTTAGGAAGAGGGTATCTCAGCTCAGTCTTTTATTATTAGTAAGTAAGGGCAAGGCAGTCTTTTCATTTTCTTCTTTTCCATTTGTTCAGCATGTTAGCTCAACTGGTAGTGGTTACGGTAGTCACATGGTTTATCTATTAGGTATTCTAGATTCGCGTGGAGAGATATATATGTAATGAGCTGAATTGATTAAAGGAGAGGGAATGAAGTGAATCTATTTCTTCTCCCCCAATCTTCTTCTGTATTTTCTCTCATTTCTTCTGTATTTTCCCCCATTTCTTCTATCAAAACTGCTTACGTAATTCACCTGTGAGCCTTTTGCTGAATTAGTGATATTCTGAATCACTACAAAGAGGTCTCCAAAACAGAAGCAATAAAATAATAATAATAATAACAAGAATAATAATAATAATAATAATAATAATAATAATAATAATAATAATAATAATAATACAAATGAAAAGCATCAAAAATCCTTAATGGAGAGCAGCAATCCAGTCTCACTATCTCAGTGAATATCCAACCAGAAACTCCATGAACAACGGCCATAGCCAAGGCCCAAAGGGGTGCAAAAAAGGACACTATATCCCAAATCAATGGCTAGAAAGTCAATTTAACATAGAAAACCTCACATTAGTCTCAGTTCATAACCCTGCAATATGCCAAAACCTCGCCACAAAATCTACCATTCCTTCAACCAAATCCTCAATACATATCAAGGATAAGTTGGTCCACACTAGAAGGAAACGTCCATCACTCTTCATCACCCCAAACAGGGCAAACCCCCAGCAACCAAGCCACCGGACAAGACGCACACATCTGGAGATAAAAATTTGAAGGGCCTACAACTTTGATGCTTGTTGTTAGTATTAACTATTAAGACAACCCAGAACCAAAGACCACACAATGCCATAACTTTAGAAGGAGCCTCCGGCTTTCCAATATATTTACCAAATGAAATTGTATTGTTGGGCCGTGGGGGATGACCAAGGAGACGAACAAAAAAACAACAACAAAAGCAATCAGATGGATTCAAAGACCAACAATCTCTATCCGGAAAAAAAAAATGAAACCAGGATCAAGAAAATGGAGAAGCAAACATAACTCCAGCCCGTCATTCAGGTTAAGAAAAAATTGAACATTCCAAGAAATGGACTCAACCTCTTGGGAATAAAAACGAGAATGGGAGCATTATGCTAAGAATAAAGGTTAAAAATAAGATAAGAAAAAGTCTAAGAGAGGAAAGACGAGGAAAGTTTCACTTAATAATTGAAAAGAGAAGGAAAGTTTCACTGATTATTTCCACGGATTCTGGGAGCAGCAACACCAGAAGACACTAGCAAAAGCAGCACAAGGAGCTCTTGTTGCAGAGTTTGAAATGGAATGATTACCCTCATGGTGGCTAACAGCCTTGTCAATCTTCCTAAATCTCCAGCTGCTCCAAAATCTAGAAAGTAGAAACCAAAAGGTTTAAGTACATACATAAATATATACATATAGAGAGGGGGAACAGACGGGATAATCTTACACTAAAGCTACCATAAAACAGAAAGTCATATTATAAGGGCCCAAAGAGATGCCATAATTATATAATTATCTTCATTTCCTGTTCTCTTGCCTTCTCATTATGCTTTTATTATTAAGTTTCAACAAATAAATGTAAATCAGAGGATAGTGTGGTTGCTGTGCTATCTTCTTAGCAAGTGCTTTGGATGCACTAATAACATAGGGTGGAAAACAAAGCACACAGTAATGGCATTCGAGATAATGCTGCCTAAATTATATAATTAGGTAGCAACAAAGATTGTTGAGTCGCTATTATGATTCAACAATAAAACCAGCACCAAGAGCCAGAATTATCACATGCTCCATCCATCCATAAAAGATTCTCTTCATATCTCTTGGGATAACCCAAATATATTTTTCCACTTTGACATGTCAGAAATTTATTATGTTACCTTTTCAAGAAATCCTTTGTCAATGCACCAATTAATTCTACTTTTGGAATCAAATATCAACAGTGAGTAAAATTTTGATAACAAGAAAATATGACCAATGATAATGCACTCAATTACCTCTACTAAAATTATCTGCATGGTCGAAGAAGACAATACCAAGGAAGTATTTCCTATTTTTTCTTTGAAAAGTACCAAAATATTTTACACTTCAATATCAAGAGCACTCACGTGTGACCTATTTCTACATATCAAATATGTAAACCAGATAAGAATAAACTAACCCTTGAACAGCACAATGGAGAAATGCTGGATTTCGTGGATCCAGAGGAAGTCTTCTAAAGGCACTTAGGGCAGCATATTGCAGATTACTTCGAATGATAAACTGACAATTTGAGTGTAAAAACAATAAATAAATAAACCGCCTTATCCAGAAAATGTAAAAACATTCAGGACAGCCACAATCCCTTATAGAACCTCATCATCCAAAACAAGAAATGGTTTATATTATAAAGATGGTGGCTCATGGACACAAGAATCCTTCAACAAAAAGAGACGCATAATTGAAGAGGTGTGCTTGATAAGACATAATTAAAGAAGATTACTAGTTTCACATGAAGCTTCATTAATTATCTATATAGCAAGGGAATCAAGAAATACTATCCTTATTCCTAGTTTACTGATATGAAAGTCAGAAAATTGACCAGGGCAAACAAATCCAAACTGACCCATGGAATATATAGGCCAATGACTTCAGTCAGAATATCAAATAAAAACTTGTATGTTAACTGGCTCCAATCAAATGTCAAATAAACCAACTGTTGGGACTTTTGGGTAGTTAGGTCCTGGCTTTTGTTTTTCACAAAGCTTGTATACAGGTTAGGCCATTCTGGTGGTTTTTCTTGATATTGTACAGTACTTCTCAAAAAAAAAACATCTACTCTCAGACAAGTGTTCCGATTATGTTCACCAAGTAGTAAAACGAATATATGACACCGATACAGGAAGAAAATTCCAAAAGAAAGGAGTAAGAAGGGTAAATCAAAGAAAGCAATCTCTTTGACATAAAAATGCAGCGAACTTAAAAGTCAAATCATGCCATACAGTCAACATTCATATATACTGCCTCTGGTACAAATTTCAAATCGAAGTGTTTCAAATTCAAAAAGGTCTGAAAGGGAGACATAACAGCCCACAAGTGTATTTTTAAAATTACCTCCTTATCGCCACCTTTTGTACCAAATATGCCTTTCTTACGCTTCTGTGGTCCGTCAGCAACCTGACCAACAAAATGTAAAAATCAATAGATACAAGGACATCAAACCTCTTTGTTCTGACTAAAGATATAACTGTAGCAAACATTTATTATTTGTTCGAAAAGTAAAATTGTAGTGAAACATAGAGTAAGTAATAGAACAAAATATCTGGGATACAAGATTTAAGATAACCCAAAATACCCTTGGTATCTTTACAGGGTAAAGACATACCATTACATTATGTATCATCTTTGACCTTGGAAGAAAGAAATGTTACAGCTCCTAAAGGGTATCAATAAGAGTGTAGGCCTAATTAATAATTCTTTTAGATAATCAGCATGTCTAAATTGTATTGGATACATGTTTGCCATGCCAAAAAGTGTAGCCGTCCAAACACATGCTAATGTTTCTTTTAAAATTTCAGTACAAAAGCTACCACACCCAAGTCCCAACCCACCAAATTTATGTACTTTTTAATTAGTAAAGCAAGATTCAATTCAATCACATACAAGCTAGAAAGCCTCTCCTCTTAAATTTATAGGATTATCAGCAATATTTAAGACTACTCATTTAGTTTAAGCATGGGCTGTGCGACATCAGCTGCATGTGCAATGGCCAAAAGTTTCGCACCCTAGGTCCATCGTACCACACCGACCTAAGATATTTCAGTAATTAGCAGTAATTAAAAAATAGTGCAAACATTTAGACCTTCAATGAACAAAAAAAAGGTGAGAAGTAGAGCTGCAATATATGTCAATACTTTTAGACATTAGTTTACTTGAATGAAGATATAAAGTTTTGTACGGACGAATCTTATCAAGAATGCTAAACACAATTTCATACGACTTGGACAGAATTTCGGAGTTAGTGGAAGGAGCATATGTAAGAGCCTTCAATGCCTGGAGTCTTAGCGTGTGAACTTAAGAAGAAAAATCACATAAGTTAAACATGAGGTGCTCTAAAATTCATTAACTTTTTCTACTTCTCTTTCTAATCTAATTCCACTACGCAGATATCAAAGAAAATCTTTACAATTCCTTGCCTCAATAATATTTACGTGGAGCAGTGTAAAAACATTTTTTTAAACATATGCAGCAGTGTGGGAATGGCAAAAAAACGCAGCATAAGCCTCTGAATATTATATGACATAACAGAGAATACCTCTCATGCCCTATTTTAGACGCAAATAAATCGTACGTCACTTTTGGGTCAGTATAATGTAGCATAAAAATGTCAATATATGTTAAGGTCATCATATTCAAATAAGGGGCTTGATTTCAACAATCAGTGGTCAATTTGCTGAAATTGGATATATATATATATATGAGAGAGAGAGAGAGGGAGAGAGAATGGTGTAAGCCATTTCTTCATTCAAACTTGACTTCTAGTATTTCAATCTATTAAACGTCTCTTTTAAACTTTTGTTCGAGTGACTACTTCTTGAGAGTATTATGAATCGGTTCCTTTGGACACAACTGAAGGAAGAAAGGAAGGATCATCTTTTTTCTTGGGATCCATATGTCACCCTGATGAAGAAGGGGGTTTAGGTCTGGGCAATCTTGCATCCAAAATCTTTCCCTTGCAGGTGTATGATTGTGGCGATTCTCTAATGGAAACAAATTCATTCTGACATAAAGTGATCAAGCAAATACAGTCTTAATCAAATGGGTATATGCCTCTAGTAACAACTTTTCCAAAATTGTTTTACCTCTGATCCTTGCATAACATTTCTCATTTTATTCATTGGGAAGGGAGAGATTATTGCTTGGATTTTTCAATTTTTGAAAATTTAAATGATCGAGACTAATGATTCAATTGCTCTCGGGCCTTCTCAACCAATTTATCTTTCTTCTTCTCCTTCTGGTAGGAGACTGGTCGTGGATTCTTTAGGCAATTTTTCTTGCAAGTCATTTTTCGATCTTTTTATTCATATTCGATCACCTAATATTTTTCCCCATAACATCTTATATTTGGAAGGCCAAGGTTCCCTCGCAAATTAAGGCTTTCTATTTGGTCAGCAGTTATCAATCATCAATTCTCTGTACTAATGACGTCGCAAACGCAAAGGCCATACTAACACTTGTGCTCAAATATGTGTGTCATGTGCAGGCAAAGTTTAGAGTGTCATGAGCATTTTTTTTCCATTATAGTTCAGCGCAAAATGTATGGAATTTTATTTTTTTGGGATTAGGAGGCATAGGGATGCCAAGTAATCTTTTGAGATGTTCTTGGTTTGCTATTTTATGGGGTATATCATATATGAATTGAAAGGAATGCTAGAATATTCTATAATAACCATATCTTCATTTCTAACATCAATATGGGCTTCGGCTATTGGAGCTTTTAGAGTTGCTATTTTCAGGTGTTCATAGAGATTGGAGTACAGGGCTTCATTAGTTTTTAATTTTACTTTGCCACTTGTATTTCTTTGGAGGAGGACTCCTACATTTCTATACTCTCTCTTCTATATTATAAAACTTCTTTTATGCCTTAGAAAAGTAGCAAGAACAAAGTAAATGTGTCCCATAACATATAGGAAAAACAAATAATGATAAACTAATGAATTGGGCATTCCGCCCTGTTCATATATCTTCGAGAGACATATAGAACTCCCAAGCACTTGGATTTTGCCATCCTAGTTCCTCCTAATATCAAAGGATGAACAAATACTATCACTAGTTCCAACACCCCAAACAAAGAACACAAAAGTTGTAAGGCCTTAGGACAATTAAGATAGAGGTGAGAACAAGTCTTACTAAGCTGCATATCCATCACATGTACATCTGGAGAAGAAGTTTTGTACACTTGCACTTGCACAAATCATTAGCATTGAATCTTTCAAGAACTAATGATCAGAGATCATTTCTTTTCTTTGGCCTTTGTTAGCAAGAATCACTATCTTGTATAATTATACATTACATGTCCATTTAGGCTTCTGGACAATACTTTATTGGTAAGTAAAATAATATATTAAAAGCCTGCAAGGGATGCAATCTAAAAAATATTTAAGGCTTCAAAACTATTTCATGTATTTCTTACTTGCTTTTTATTGAGCTTAATGCGAATTATGCTAGAATTACAAAATAGATAACCAAACTTGTTGTACAAATTATATTTTTGCCCGGCAGGGAAGATAATGGATAATCAAGCACAATCCCAAGCATCCAACAAGTAGTTGCACAACAGTATAGATTTCATTTATTGATCTCTTCATAAACACAAGTAGCTAAACATATGTAAGAAAAGTAATTTTGAGACATAAAATGAAGCAGCAGTGAGATAGAAGGTTCACAACAATAATTGAAGTAGGGAGTCAATTTACATTCAAGGCCTCTGCAGTAAGCCGATCTACTATTCGAGGTGCAACATCAACTCGGGTCACGCCTCCAACAGCATCAATGTCAGCTAATGCATCCCAATTTGGTGTAGGAATACCACCACCTGAAGTAAAACCTTGTGATCCAGGATTGCCTAAAATTCTGGCCAAGTAATAATAGACATAGTGTAGAACAGTCCTATCCTCACACTGCTGATCAAGCTACATAATGGAAAATTTTATATCAGTTGGCACATTTTGTATTAATAAAGAAAAGTGTGAAAATTCAGGAGCTCGTTCTTTTAAAGAATATCACAGTTCTGTCTCAAAGCTAAATCATCAAAAATTAGTCATGTCAGTTGAATACAAGTGGAAAGAAAATATTAGTCCAGCCTCAAATTTGGAAGAAATAAACATGTGTTTTGTGAAAGCTAAAGACAGCATTATTCCAAATCTTATGTACAATGAGAGCTTTTATATAGGCCAAGTCTCTAAGCTAGACATGGTAAGGAAAATCAATTAGTGATTACCACTGATCCTTCCTATAATTATGTTACCACTGATCACTCCGATAATCATGCTACCACTAATCACTCCTATAATCATGATTCTAGAATAATCCTCTAAGACACCCCCTCAAGTTGGAAGTCTTATATCACGACTTACAACTTGTTACATACATAATCCTAAAAATAAAATATTTAAACCAATCATAACACGAAATTATTTTATCTTCAACACTTCCCCTCAAATGGAAGCCCTCTTCAATTTGCAAGGGAAAAAACATTTATTTCTTTTACATCCAAGGTTAAATTTCTCACCCTCAATACATAACTTCACACACTCACTTTCCGAGGATATCATGTGCCGGCAATAATGGAGAACACTCATCTCCTACAACAAATGTGAAGGACTCTCTATCCTTCAAAAACAACTACGAATGACTCCTTGCCTTCCTCAACAACAGAGGACTGTCTATCCTCCCAAAAAATCAAAGAACACACGCCTTCGTGAAATCTTGACCCCATGCAATCCTTACTTTCCAACCAATCATATATTGACATACTCAACTAGAGAAATAACTACCAAGGGCAAACCATTTTTTTCCACCACAAAAATAAACGACTATGGATTTTTTATTTTGTTTTCTCAAAAAAAAAATCAGAAAAAAAAAAACTACAAGAAGAAAAGATACCCGCTGCCGGCTATGTGCTGCCGGCGGCGGAAGCAAGACTTTTAATTAGCCTTCCCAAGATCAAACTAGCTCTGCTACCATTTCTTCTTCCATTGCAGTTTTTCAGTCAGGATTAGATAATACCTATTTCATAGTTTTAGGAATGGGGCGAGCAGAAATAGTAGAAAGACAATTATAATGTTTGAAAGAAATACCAGTGTAAGAGATAGCAGCACAACGAGGATTAAAGTACAAGATTGTGTACCTTTGCAAAGAGCAACTGGTTTGTCCAGATCAGACAACTCAGGAGATAAGGATATTTTTGCAGGATCATCTAATGAAGGTGAAGGATCGAATGTTGTAGTAGTGGGAAAAGTTATATTTGTCTGAAGCTACTGATTGTACACATAGCGAACAAGTGGCACTGGTCAAGTCTCAGGAACAATTGGAGAAATAGTCCGAACAATGTAGGTAGGTATTTCCTTGATGTAGACAATAATGGAAAGCAAACTTTTTGTTCTATTCCCAAAACAATAGGTAAGTCTAGAATATTCTAATAGTTATGAGCTTGTTGTCAAGTCTGAAAATTCTAAGAGGTCAGATCAAATGCCAAGAATATTCAAAAGATCATAGTCAAATATCATTTAATAACTTGGGGATACTTAAGAGTCTAATGTCTGCCTATTTAAGGGCCAACAATCTCTTTGTAATTCATTCCAGAATTTAGTTAAAATATTACTTATCTTCCAGACTTTTTCAACCTTGTAATCTTGTGGATTCAAGATTTGTCTTTACTAGAACAAAATCTAGTTTTTAATCGCTTACCTGCCATGCCATTCCTCATTTAAGTCAGATTAGGAATGAAGCTAAAAAGAGAAAGGTGTATTTTCAAAAAAGGTAATATCAGAACTAATAAAATATCATTTAAGATCTGAGGAATAAACATTTAACAGCTTTAGGATCTAATTTAGACAAATCAAACTGGTGATCTTGAACAAAACACACATAATCAAAAACTTTGGAGACAAAGAAACACGAAGGAAATAAAGTAGTGTAGGGAATATTACCATGCAAAACAGATAAAGGCATGCGATTAATTAAATAGCAAGCAGTTAAGGCTGCGTCTGCCCAAAAGGACCGAGGAACATGCACATCAAAGAGTATTTTTTCGTTCCGCAACACCATTCTGTTGTAGTGTATCTGTACAAGAAAACTGATGAATAATGCCTTTTTGATTCATAGGAGTAAAGAAAGGAAATAAAAAGTATTCTAAAGTATTGTCACTGTATAATATACGAATTGTGCAACCAAATTGA
Organism: Hedera helix; assembly: GCA_947179155.2. Lineage (NCBI taxonomy): Eukaryota > Viridiplantae > Streptophyta > Magnoliopsida > Apiales > Araliaceae > Hedera > Hedera helix. The sequence goes on from OX359268.1 coordinate 1,521,732, forward strand.
GTTTGTATCTCAGTGACAAAATTAGAGAAAACAACAAATCTCAAAACAATTTTTCATCAAGTAAAGCCAAGTAACTCTAGAATAATCATTCACAAATGTAACAAAGTACCAAAATTCAAGATTAGACACAACGGGACAAGGCCCCCAAACATCAAAATGTACCAAATCAAATGGGTTTGCAGACTGTTAATCGACTCTAGAGAGATAAGACACACAATGTGGTTTTCTAAATTGACAAGACTCAAAATCTAAACTACACAGAGTTTAAACTAGGCATTAATTTCTTCATGCAGGCTAGAAAAGGATAGCCCAAACGACAGTGAATTTGAAAAGGAGAAGCAACACCAGAACAAGTAATGGGACGAGAAATAGCCTAGTCGAACATATATAAGCCTACCACAACACAACCTCTACCAATCGTCTTCTTCATCATAAGATCCTGAAAACACAGGAATTAGGATAAAAGGTTACAGAACAGTTATACATATTCGTCAATTTGCTGACATAGATGAAGGTCGGACAAATATAAGATAGAAAGCAAAGATAGAGAAGGACTAATAGTAACAGTCCCAATTCCTTTTATAGTAAATGTAGAACCATCGACTAAAATGACTCCAAAAATGGTAGAAGTAGGTTGAAAACTAGAAAGAATACTAGATGTACATGTCATATGATCGAATGCCCCAGGGTCAATGACCCAAGGGAAGGATATAGTAAGACAGACACTGACATTACCTGTTTGAGCGACATTACCTGTTTGAGCAAGAGTTGCAGTGGAAGTAGATGGTGACTGGCGAGAAACTTGATATTGGGTGAAGGCAATATATTTATTAGGAGTCATAGTAATTGTCTTTTCATCTGAAGAAGGAACAACATATACTTGAGGTTCAAAATTAGCAATTACATTAGCAAACCGAGATTGTGTTTGAAGATGCCTATAAAATTTCTGAACATGACCTGGTTCCCCACTATAAAAACAACTAATGTGTGATCTGTTGCTATCAGACAACTGATAAGACTGATTCAGTTGATTCTAATTTCTTCCTCCACTGCTATCCCTGCCTCCAAAACCTCTATGAGTACGTCCTCCACTACGAACACCAAATCGTCCACAGGTACTATCACGACCCCCACCTCGCCTAGAAGAAAGCAGACTTATCAGAGTCAGGAACTATATAAGAGGACTCGCGAGAGACACGTAACACACGAGTAAAAGTGACTGTAAGTGAAGGTACTGTAGTACTATCCAGAATTTACGAGCGACCCCATCAAATTCGGATTTAAGAGCGCCAAGAAACCCCCATAACAGCCAATTTCTCTCGTTTTGCCTGTATTTTGGTGACATTAGCAGAGATAGGAAGTAGTGAATTCATTTCCTTATACATCTTTTTGAAATCAACAAAGAACTGTGTGACTGGCCCCCAATCGCGACGACTTATGTAAAACTCCTGAGACACATCATATATATGGGCGAGATTGTTCTCACCAGAATACAAAACCTCCAAGTAGTCCCACAATTCTTTCACAGTCTCAATGAGTAACCATATCCACAACATGACTCTCCATAAAATTAAGCATTTGATAGAGAATACAAGTATCGACCATTTTCCAAGCTACATCGAATAGCTCTATTTTGGTTAAATGATCTCCTTGGTCGTGACAAAGTAGAGTAAGCCGCACAATTTTGCGCCACTACGGATAATTCTGAACCCTCTCTAATTCCTTATCTGTAACACGACTAAAAGACAACAAGACCTCAGTAACATTAGTTGAAGTCCTACAATCAGTTGCATCAAAAACTGAACTCTCAGTTGTCCCTAACATAACTTAAAGGAAAATTTTCCACAACTAATTTCCACAAAATAAATGGTGCAAAACAACCCTCTTATAGTGCAGAAGATCACAGCAGTACCCCAAAAGAATCTCCAATAGCACCCCAAAAGAATCTCCAACAATAGCGAATATCAACAAAACATGCTTTAAGTCGAATCAAAACAAGTGTGGATCAACACATAAACTCAAATATAGAAGAAACGAGTGACCAAAAAATTATATAAAAAAATATAGGCATGATGAGCAGAGCCTGACAAACCAGACTTTAAAAAAATAATAATAATAATTTTTTTGTACAAAAAAGAAAGAAAGAAAAACTCAGAGATTCATGGCTCTGACACCATGTGAAAGTTAAAAGACGGTATTATTCCAAATCATAATGTATAATACGAGTCTTTATATAGGCCAAGTCTCTAAGCTATACATGGAAAGGAAATCAGCTAGTGATTATCATTGATCCCTCCTATAATTATGCTACCACTGATCACTCCGATAATCATGCTACCACTAATCAAGTCATGATTCTAGAATAATTCTCTAACATGTTTCTATTATTAAAATATGACAAATGACTTTGGAGGTATCAAGGCAACTGAATAGCTTTTCAAATAACAATTTTGCATTGTCTGATCATTTTGCAACACCTTTTATGATGCATATGCAAAAGAGTTTGAGTTTTCCTAAAGAGAGTGATCTCGATACTAATGGCTGTCACTCTAAGACCATTTAGAGAATACATGGATGTGCCTAAAACATAGAACATCTCAAGCTAGTGAACCAAGAAATCAAAATAATAATAATAATTTTTGGGAAACAGTCATCTCCTTGCCAGAGATAGTTCCCACATGAAGGAGGATGAGCTCTATTATAATACAATAATATTCCATACAATTGCTTATAGCCAATGTTTACTTCATTTTCTTATTCAATAACTGGCAGATAAGCTTTCTGCGTAAAGGATATTGATACTAACAGAGATATAGTACGAGCGAAGGATCAGTTCACACTAAACACTTGAACAGTTTGAGGTTTAAGATTAGAAAGTTATATACATTATTGTAAGCTTCATACACCAAGAATGATCATCGGTCATTAGCAGATTGTGCCTCCACAAGGATAACATATGACACAAAACCAGGAAATTTAGCGTCAGATTGTCAATTGAAGCTTAATTTGCGAAGTAAAGAGTAGTGCACAAAAAGTTTTTAGTGAACCTGGTTCTGTGTACTACTAAAAAGAGTAACTGAGGAACAGTTCAAAAAATATAAACTAAGATTAAAATTGAGGAGCCGTTCAAATGTATCAAGTTATCAACTAAGATCAACAATGGCATGAGAATCCATCTACATGCAATAAATCTAATTGAGGAATATTTGACAGCAACAAAACTAGAACTTAATATCCACAAAATTATTTAAGGTAAATATCGTGGAGTCGAGCAAATTTGTATATATACAAATGCAAGGCGCTGCAAAATCATTTAATCACACAAAGCTACAACTGTAAAAACTTCAAAGTCGAATACCCCTGTAGAGTTCCAAATACGCACAGAAACGTTTACGCGGAGAAAAAGAAGGAAAAGAATGTCCGCACCATAAGCAGAGATGGGGCTAAAGACGGATCAACAGAATTGTAGACGGCAAGTTTGGGGAACACATGATGCACTAACGGCTTCTGAGGAGCCATGGACAGATAATTATGCATTTTAATATTTTTATTTTTATTATTTTATATGTTTATTTAATTTAATTAATATATTTTATTTTGTTTTATAAGAAATAGATAAATAATTGAAGTTAAGTTAGAAAAGAAGTTCTAAAAACTTATAAGTTGATTTTTATTTGGACTCCAATAAAAAGTTGAATATCATGTAAAAGTTAAAGTCAAGAAGGAAAGAAGAGTCCAAATTATTCTAAATTATATTAGGGTTCAATTTATTTTTTCTATAAATAGGAGTCTTATTTTAGAGAGTAGGATATAATTTATTTTCTTATTCTTCTTCTAGGAGTATGAGCATGGAGTTGTTTTGCTACTTTTATAACAATTATTCATTAGTTTAATAAAGTTTCTTTTTAATATTATTCGATTAGTTTTTATTTTGTTTCATATAATTTATATTAGTAGTTTTAAATTTTATTTTTCTTTATTATGAATTCTATGGATAGTTAAATTTCTAATATCTAGGATGAAGATGAAATTAAATATTGCATAATATTATATTCTTTCCGTTCCGATATTAATGTCTAATTGATTATTTCTTCAATTTTACCTTCGCGCATAATTCGTTTTGATTCTAAATTAATTGCGAGGTTTTGATAGGTTATTGTTAAGATATGAGTTTTTCATAATTCATGCTTGCTCAATAAAATTTTGATGAGTTACAGTTAATCCTTAAATTTTCATAATCTATGCTTGCTCATATTAATTATATGAATCATTATTTTTAAGAGAAAAAAATAATTGAAAATTAATTAAGGAAATGAATAATTTAATTATTATGTTAGTATTCAATGGATTCGGATTTCTAGGTAGTTCTTTTCATTATTAGTTTTCGTTATTAATTTTTAATTTGCATTATTTAGTTAATCAATCATCTCCACCACTTTTTATTTCTAATTTATTTGGAATATAAATTAAGGGAACATTGAAATCAATTTAGTTTTTGTGGTTCGACCTGTACTTATCCGTTCTTCAATTTGACGCTGTGCACTTGCCGTTACTATTTTTTTATCATACCAAGAAGTTTTCTGCATTGAGAAACATTACCCAAAAAAAATTATATATGAAAATTCAAACCAAAAGAAAATGAAAGAGCATTGTAAGGAATTAAATGTAAAAATAATGGCATACTTGATCTGAAGTAGCAGCTAGTTCATGAATACTCCTTGCAAGTTGTGCATAAGATACTGGCTGTCTAAAAGTGAGAGAAAAAAATTGTACTCGGTATTAAATTAAACACAGCACTTCACTCACAACCCAGAATTTCTGTCTAAAAAGTATTGCTCCTCGATCAATCCTCTTAAAGAAAATAACAAATTGATGAAAACTAAATCTTAAAGTTCATGTTCTATATAATGTCGGGAAAAATGGTGGTTTGAATGGGGGAGACCAAGTATGAGTTTTACAATACAATTGCACATTACTTGACTGATTACTTATTTTATAGCTTACAATGCTTTCAGTAGTCTCTAAAATGCATTTCTAAGGCAATATGTTGGTTCTAAGTGGATTCAAAGCAGCTTTCGAAGCAGAAATTGTGTCACTCTGGATCTGCAAAAAAGTCCCTCTCTTTGATTTCCGATCCGTCGTCGCATGCTTTCCCGTTCCGTTGCTCGGAAGCGGCATTGCAGCGGTGACGCTGACCATGAAGACGAAGGAGGTGGAGACGCTGGCGGCGTTGGGTCCGAAGATATCATATCCATCAGCGTCATTCCCGCAGAATACTGTACAGATAACCAACATATAAAATTGAAACTGTGAGGCTATTTTTTCCCGGGAAAATGATCATTAGAGTTTCATGAGAGGATCAGAAAAGTAAAATGTTGCCATGTTGGGGATTTACCGCCATAGAATTGTTCTGATTGTTCATCTTGGTGGAGCAACGATTTCAAAATTTAGTGACGTCTTCTTCTTCTTTCTCCTTTGAGGGATGGATGGGAGCTGTTTTTTCTGTTATTTGTAAAACCACCCCATTCCCACTTTAATGATCTAGTTGCACACGAAATAAATTGTCACCGAAAATAAATTAAGTGGATAAAATAAAATATTTATAAAATTTGAAAGATTAAATAAAAAGTTATAAAAATAAATTAAATTTTAAAAAAATAATATAGTACTATAATTAAACTTATAAAGGTAGAATAAAAAATTAAAAAAATGTGACAAAGTTACACTAAACGGTTATGGACACTCTATAAATATAAATAGATAATAAGTTAAAAGCACCCTTGATTTCTGGTTTATAAGTCAAAATAATACTAATTTCAAATAATTTTTAAGTCATTATAAATTTTAATATAACATTTTAAAACAAGTTATTGTCGAATAGGTCTTATTAGTATTTTTCCAAATGATTTTTTTGGATAAATTTATAATAGGTTAGGATGGCGTTATTGAGATAGTGGATTGAATTTATATATTGTGATTTAATTCTGTAATAATGCTATGGTGATAAAAGATTAAATATAAAATAACGTGTCAAATTGTAATTAGTTAATATTTTATTATACATGGGGCCAATAATTATAGTCAACAATTGTCGTTTACATCATTTTGTATGTTATTTTTGTAATAATTATTTTGTCACAAAAAGCATTTACTGTTAATATACATTAAGAATTTAACTCAAATTATTATTTATGATATCAAAGTCAATCTTCAAAAGTTCAATTGAATCATCGCGTCAAGTTTTTAGTGGTGAGAGCACGGTATGACAAGAATATAAGAGATATTTAAATGGAAGAGTTTGTTATTATTATCATAGTTGATTGAGTCTTCATACAATATAATTTTATTCCAATTCAAAATTTGACCAAAATCTACATACTTACCAATTAGAAAGTTGATATTCACATTAATAGTGAAAGAACTCTATTATTTTTATATGACACAAATTATATATAAACAAAAATGTATTATTTTTCCGTACATTTATGTTAATTTATTGACATTATATATTTTCACCTATGAATAGAATGGATCACACATGAAACTAAAATACAACTTGTGAATATATATATATATATATATATATATATATATAGACACACTTGATCTTACAATTTAAGTCGATAATCAATAGGTGGCATGGTTTAAATTTTTTTTTTTTATATTTTATTAAAGGAAGAAAAGAAGAAATGGAAAAAAAATAAAAACTTCCACAATCTTCATGCATTAACAAAACGATGTAAAAATATTTTTTTTTAAAAATAAAATAAACATTAAAAATATAACCCCGTTCCATTTTAAAACACGTAGATGGGGATAAGTTGCAATTGCATAAATTATTTGTATTGTTCTTATTATCCAACCACAATTAAAAAAATATAAAATTAGTGCACGTATTTGAACCCTAGTATCCAGCAATTTCTCTTTTGACTTTGGATCTTAACACCTAAAAAAGTCTATATTTACTGTAAGACCCCGACTTTTATGAAATTTAAATTTAATTTTTTTATATATATTTTTTTCTGAAACGGTAAGTGGTTAAAGTTAAAAAAATATTTTAACACGGTATTGTATAGTAACATACGGTATTGCACAGTAGCACACGGTATTGCACAGTGTTTCATATTATTGAATTAATAAAGTGGCTATTGTATAATATTGACTTTATTGAACCAATAATTGTCACATGCACAATAATTCATATTATTAAACTGATAATTATCACAGTAACATATGCACAGTAATTCACATCACTGAATCAATAATTGTTATTACACGATAACGTGTTATTTTTATTTTTTTATTTTATGCATTGTTGTTATCACTGCTATGATGTTGATTTAACTGTTGTATTTCATTATTAGTTGATTTTCCTGCCAGTATTGTGAGTCTCTAACTCAGAAAATCAACTACACTACATTTACAACAATTATTTATAATAATGAATATTGTGAATTATTGTTGAATAATTTAATCTATAAAGTCATTTATTTTATATATTTTTATATACAGTTAATTATTTTTTATATATAAAGTTAGTTGTTTTATTAAGATATGAAATGAACGGTATAGATTAAAAGAAATTTGAATGAATGGTTTAGATTAAAAAAATCTTAAAAGATGAAATGTGTAGTACTGATTAAACATTATCTTGAAATGAATGGTTCAGATTAATTTAAGAAAACTTGGTTTATGGTAATATTTTTAGGCTATAAATAGAGGCATTAACTTAATAAATTTTCATAACTTTCTTGTTTATTCTTTTTTTCACTCTCTAAAATATTACTTTGTATAAATTTTCTCTGTGTGTGCTTAAGTTATCGTGAGTATTTGCGAAGATCAGTAAGAGTACAAGTATTGTTTAAATAAATTTTTTCATAATAGTTAGTCAAGTAACCACACACATCACACGGTGTTTATAAATCTTCATTTAGAAGATTCATTTTGAAAAACTTTCTCTTGAAGATTCTTTTGAAATAATATTTTTAATTTTTTTTTAAAGTTTATTATACTTTATTCTGTATACTACACAATTTTTTACTATCAATCACTTTTGATGATTTCATACGAATTAGTACACACCATAACATTATATATGGTAGTTACTAATTAAATTATAAATATATATGTTGATCAACTTCATTTAAATTAATATTTAGTCATGTGTTAAGGTAAACGATATTTTTTTTTCTTTTCATATTCTTAAACTTACTCTGGTGTGTATTGTTTGGTAAAACTTTATGAAATGATTGTATGCTCCTTAATAGTTAGCGCTTTATTTAATATCATTTAACGTGAATCTTTCTATTTACTTAAACCTTTCTATTGAATTTTAACCGTTATTTTGAATTGTGAGTCTTGAATATCATTCTTGAATTTGAGTCAACATCATGTTGATAATTTGGATATTATTTAACGCAGGATAAAGTATCCTGTTATTCTATTCATCATTTATATATCTATTGTTATTTCAATCATCAAGAATAAACTTGTTATAAATATCTGATGATAGGATAAAAGCGATATAATGAGGGTGCGTCTTTTAGGGCACGTGGTGAATGCTTTTTTTGGCATAGGACAAAAAATAACTGTTGTTGGTATGATCATAACTAGTGGTGTTTCAGATGATAAAAGTTGATGATATTTTTCTGAAAAAAGAGAAGCTAGTGAACATCATAGTTTACATGATTCTTCCAATGGATTACTCATTCAGCTGCTATTATTAATCTAAAACTCATTGTTTATTATATTCAATCAAAAACTCAACTGTTGAAAGCTAATGATAATTTATTCATTGTTATCTTAATCATGATATTTTTTTACCGAGCTATTTGAGCTCTCTCTTTCGTTTGCTTCATTGTACTTCAAGAAATGAGAGAATGGTTAGATCTAGTCAGGGGATGGAGCAAATGTTCGAATGATAGCTGTAATAGTATTCACGTATTATAAAATAATGTGACAATAATAGTAAAGACTTAATTATGCATTATTGAATTATGTATTTTTATACTATGTATTATTTTATAATAATTATCGTGTATTTTTAACGTCTCAAATTAGACTATATAAACTTAAATTTGAGGCGTTGTATTTACAAACAATCGCAGGAGATGCAGACCTTTGGTTTTTGATATTTCAAATAACATAGATTTTAATGCATGGGATCTTGAGACACTTACTAATGAGACTCTACTACTGTCTACTGCTATCGATTTCTTTCTTTATTCTAGAAACTCATTCTCAGTCAAATGTCACTTTTTGATACCATTAACTTAAAAAAATAAAAGAAGAGGAAGAAGAAGATAAGATAATATTAATATATTAAACTCTAAATAGATAATCTAACTACTCGAAAAAGAAAGACAAGCTCTCCAAATTTAGGGGAGACATAGGATTAATTCGTTCAAAAACTGAGGGGAGACTAAGGATTAGTCAATTCAAAGTAATTATCAATGACTTTAGCACGATAAGAGTAAAAGGTCTAATTTAAATATTATTAAATTTAAAATTAATATAAATTCACCAAGTCCAGTTATTTTTGCAAAAAGAACAATTAAAATGCCTAATTTTTTTATATAAATAAAATTAAAATGTAAGAATGTAACTAACACTTAAATTTTGGAAAGTGTCCTAAAATATTAACATGACTTGGTAATGCGGAACAACAAAAATTAACACTCTATTCATTTCACAAAAAATGTCATTATTTGAAATTTGCGAATATTAAAGATATAATTTTATTCTATATATATTTCTAAAAAAAATATTTTTAATTCAATATGATATAATAATAAAATTATTACGATAAACTTAAGGATGTTGTGTTTTTTCATATTATTACAACTAAAAAGTAAACTATTTTCACGAAACAAAAAATAATCAAAATAGCACCATCTTTGTATAAGAGAGAGAGTGATGTTGAAATTGGTGATTATATATATATTACTTAATATTTTCATTTGAAATTATAATGGATATTTAAAAGTCATATTTGGTCTACTTGGGGTAGTTTCAAGTTTTATATAGCTACTTTGTATATTTATTTTCTCACAATAAAATAAGAGTCCCATTACAAATAGTAAATTTTTTATGCCGATTATGTCGACTTAAGATTGCCACGTGTATATATATATATGTGATTTGATATGATTATAAAATTGATTAAGTATATCACATAAATTGTTATAATATTACTAACAATAATTATCTACGTAACTGATAACACAAAAATTAATATATAAAATCGTAAGATATATCAATTTTTATAAAATATTTTTTATCATGTTGCTCCTATTTGACACGATTCTCCATCCGTTCATTTTTATTTCTCTTTTTAGAGAATAAAATTTATTTCTTTTTAATTACCGTTTACCCTATTAATATTTTTCTTTGAAGCAAGCTCGATTAACTTTAACAGTCAATTCCTCACTAGTTCATCAGTTATCAATCATCACCATGGTTTTCACTAGCTCTTTTTGGTAAATTTAAAGGACATGGCATTATCCTTAATTACATTAATTAAAATGCATTCAAAAGAAAAAAAAAATATTATTTTTACGTGTATTTTTATATAATTTTCTCTCGTATAAAAGTGAAATTCACTTTACGCTCAATTACTCATATAAATAAAGATCATCATATAAAAAATTATGCTAATTGTCATAAAACATGTTTACCTTTTTATCAGCAGATAAAACTGATTCTACATCATTATACTACGCTATTAGTCCGATATAGGGGTAACATTCTTAATTATTTTTGTTAATTAATTTTATAATTAATAATCCATATTCAAATTCCCTTATGTAATCAATAATCACTTCAATGAAAAATATAATATAATCTATCTCTTATTTTAATTATACCTGTAAGCTACAGTCCAATCACGTTTCTAGCGTGAGTTACTCTCAATAAACACAATTTATAATCACTTCTTTTAAGAGGGTGAAGCTATTGCATGAGCGTCTCTGGTCTCCAACGTGCAATGCGTGGCGAATTTCCATTGGTTAAAAAATAGAATGCCCCCCCCACCTAAAACTCAATGGGGCCAGACTCATCATCATTCAATCAATACCTATTTCATCAACTCCGAACAAACGGCTCTAGTTTAATCAAAACATTACGTTGTTTAAGATGATGACACGTGTCATTGTTGGATGGCAATTAGGGCGTGAGTGCTTACACAGTAGGTCTTCCCAAGTGAAAATGAAATGTAAGACGAAGACTAGCGATTCATTCATCTTACTCGTTGTTGTTGTTGTTCTTTCTTCGTCTTCGTTGTTATACTCTCCTTCTCTCTCTAAAGTACACGTTTATGCGTTCAACGGAAGAGGGTTTGTTCACAGTCGTGCATTGGAGTTTGTTTTGGTGAATCGATCTCGCTTTATTTGTTGTTCAATCGTAATCACACAGTGTAGGCCTTTCGATCAAGGTACGTTTATGCTTAATCCGTTCATTTTAGAGCTGGATCACTCATTTTTTCGATTTATTTGTGTTTGACTGATAGTTTTACATGCGATTCTTTGAGTAACGTTCTTCAATTTGAGAGAAACTAGCGTAAAAGCTGCTCTTTTTTTTTTTTACTTTTTTATTTTCAGTATGTGATAGTTGATTGTTTTGTTTTCTTGGGATTAAAGGTTCAGTCTTTTGTTTTGGGGATTTTCTTGTGCTGGGTTTAGGTAAGAGAAAGGAGGCACTACTGGTCTAGTGTTTGCCTGTTTTAAAAATGTCTTCATTCTGGCCAGGAAATGAAATTAGGGTTTGGTTGATATGATTGTTGAATTTTTCCTTATGTTGGTTGCCGAGAAAGTCGGGGATAAAGTGAACGGGATGCCGTTCACCTGTATGTTTACCTTTTTATTTGTACTTGGAGAATCTAAATCGTATTATATGTAAATCCATCAAAAGTTTACTTCCATAAACTTTTTGCTCTGAAGTTTTAGTTGTGGGCTCCCCTGGATTTCATTGGCAACCGAAAGGAGTGTTGTGTTGTATGTAATGTTTTCCAATGATCATTTATTTTTTGATGATCATTAGATCATTGATTAATTATTCGAGTATCGGAAGTTTTTCTACTAGGTAGTTTGAGAATGTTAAGCTGATATTGATGTTAATTTAGTATCTGATTTTAGTTGTATGATTTTGCTTAGATTGGATTCAAGTTAATCCTGATGCAGAAGAAGTGAGTAGATTTTGAAGGTTGCACTGCTATTATGGAGAAGATGTTGGAGGGTACAAAATTTACAGGAATTATAGGCCTAAACAACAACCATGCTAATTATGATCTTTCACAAGGGTTTTACCATATGCTTGGTGAAGGTTCAAACATGTCGATTGATAGTTTTGGTAGCTTGCAGTTGAGCAATGGTGGAGGGTCAGTTGCTATGTCTGTTGATAATAGTAGTGTTGGTTCCAATGATTCCCACACTCACATCTTAAACCACCAAGGACTGAAACGTGTCAACAATTACTCGGTTGCCCACAGTGTCAATCGTGGAAAAGTGTCTCATGGCCTAAGTGATGATGCACTAGCTCAGGCTCTGGTGGACAATCGTTTCCCCACTGAGGGGCTTGAAAATTTTGATGAGTGGACAATTGATCTCAGAAAGCTTAACATGGGAGCAGCTTTTGCACAGGGTGCTTTTGGGAAACTCTACAAAGGTACTTACAATGGTGAGGATGTTGCTATCAAGCTTTTGGAGAGGCCAGAAAATGACCTAGAAAAGGTTCAGTTGATGGAGCAACAGTTTCAACAGGAAGTGATGATGCTGGCAACATTAAAGCATCCAAACATAGTTCGATTCATTGGTGGTTGTCGTAAACCCATGGTGTGGTGTATTGTGACAGAATATGCAAAGGGGGGCTCAGTTCGGCAGTTTTTAGCTAAGCGACAGAATAGATCAGTGCCTTTGAAATTGGCAGTAAAGCAGGCCTTGGATGTCGCAAGGGGTATGGAATATGTGCATGGTCTTGGTTTGATTCACCGGGATTTGAAATCCGATAACTTATTGATTTCTGCTGACAAATCAATTAAGATTGCGGATTTCGGGGTTGCTCGAATTGAGGTGCAAACAGAAGGAATGACTCCAGAGACAGGGACATATCGTTGGATGGCTCCGTAAGCATCCTGATTCCTTAGCTTCTTTACATTTATGTATCTAATCTTCTCTTGTTAGTACAATCCTTTTGCAAACTTGCTTTATATAGACAATCCTTTTACAAACTTGCTTTATAGCCTTCGTAACTTTGACTTATTAGGACTATATTATTTAATCATTTTGAGTTTTGACTATCTGTAGGAAAGTTTATCTCTACTCACCCTTCTAAGAGAGAACCATGGGAAACGCTAAAGCTTTGAATCCAATGACATTTCATGGAACTGATTGACCTTCAACTAGTTGTAGCATCCAAGTTTTATCTGAAACTTGGACAATCTACTTTTTGAGTACTTGGAAATTTGTTTTGGCCTATCCTTCAACATGAATTCTGTAGAAATGACTGCTAGTAAACTTGAGGTTGTTTGTTGTTTATTCGTCTTGAGCCCCCCACGCACCTCCCCAGATGACAGTGGAGGATAGTTGCTAGCTTTGTCCATTTCTTTCTCTCTTTTATTTCCTCATTTATCTATGAATTCTCATTTGGTTGAAACTATAGTTGGCCTCCTTTATATCTTATTTTCCTTTAACAAATTGTTGGTATTCTTTTCCCCAAGACAATTATATATATAAAAAAGCAGAAGCATCAATATCTGCAATCATATGCAAATGCTTCTAGCTTTGATCATCATAATAGTTTTCCCCCCATTCCTCCTATACAAGTGTTTTTGCTGGTAGGTAGATGATGGGGATTGTTAATGTCATTATTATTTTAAATTTTGTATTGTCTGTGCATTGTAGAAAACAAGAAGAGAGCCATAATGGTCGTAGGAAATTAAAGTTCACTGTTTGCTTTCTGGGATGCCTCCTTATGTTGTAATGTACTAAAAAGCCCACAAATGAATTTGGCATTGGATTGTAAGTAGCGTGAAAGGACTACTTTGGTAACACTTGCAATCATTTTATCATTGAAATTCGTGAAATGCTGACTCATGAATTTTAATTGTCCTTGGTAATTAGAATGTCACTTTTTTGGAATTGCTGGGTTGGTTGTATGACTGTTATGGATGAGTAACCTTTTGTGGATCTAATGCAATTTTCTTCTTTGTGCAAATTTTGATAAGTTATTCTCATGTTTGCATTAGTAGAATCTTTTGGACCGAAGGGCTGATACTACTAATTTTTGGACATACATGTTTTACTAAATTTTTATTGGGATTAAAATTAGTGCAGTGCACACAGAACACAAGGATTGGGTCTTAAAGACTTAAGCCCGATGGTGTTGTGGCTTTTAAACCCAGATGTGTAGATGAGAGATTTGATAGGTTATACTGCTTTATACGTGATACGTATGACTGGTTAATATTAGTCTTTTGACTGTCATTTTTTATATTATGTTCCACCAAATAATTGTAAAGATGTAAGATTTGGATTTGAACAAGCCTCACGTTCACTAAAAGGAATTTACGATGCATGATCATATGTTTTATTTATTCTGATATAGAACTTACAGTTTTACGGAACTATGAACTATGTGCAATATAGAATTATTATTTAAGTGTCTGTTTACTACTGTATCATATATTGTTGTTTTAGGTTTTTACATTTTCTGTGAAAGTTGTTAATTAAATTTACCACTTTAACAGCATTCTACTTTGGGGGCATTCTTTTCTTGGTTTGGTAACTCTAATTCAATCTTACTGTTTCAATTCACGCAGATGAATATTTGTTCTTTCGTCTTTAGGGTTAAGTAAGTAGATTGGGTGCTGTTAATCTCAATTCCAGCTTATTTGCATTCTTAACTATTTTTTCTTTCTTTTTTGATGTTTTTGGGTCCCCCGCTCTAAGGCATTATGGGGCAGTTGATTATAATGGCAGTCAGCCTTTTCCTACCAAAGTTGGATCCTCCATGAGTTTATGAGGTGGTAATCTGATGCTTACTTCTTCCTTGTCATAAGAGTTGATTCTCTGTAATTACATCGACTTCATTTAAACTTCCTTTTAAAAGAAAGAGAAAGGAAATGTCATGACTCCTTCATTTTTGCTCATTGAATTTTACTGCATCAGTTTGGAAAAGTTAGAGAACAATCATTTCACATGGTTTTTTGAAGAAGTAAACTATGAGCTTAAAAGGAGATGAGAATTGGACTTCCAATGACTCTCCAGCTCTAATGAGAATTGAGACAGGCACATCTGCAACGGCTTTATGGGAAACTTCATGTTTGAGAGATGCATAATATTTTCTTACTTTTAGTTTTTGTGAGGTCCGATTTAAAATTTGATTTTCGGTTTTTATATTGTACGACTGTCAAATGAAAGCATTGAAGCAAGTTTTTTTTCATGAAACATATGTAGTCTGGACACGACAACACGGGGAAATAGCTTTACACTAAGGAATAACTCACTTATCAAATTCCAAAAAATCTGTAGGGATATATAACATATATTTATAGAAAGGGCATCTAATTAGGCAATTGCTTGAACTAGTCAAGCTTGTGACTACCTGGTTTACCTTGTTTCACGCACATGAATTTTGTGTGAAAGGTACTGCAAAATTTTGTCTTGCTCCTTTTGTGCTATGTTTCTTGCTGAGGACAGTCTATTTATGCTGGTTTAGAAATTCTGACACAGTTTACAAATGGAATACATAGATTGCTATATTATGTGCAAACCAACTTCAAACTTGTTTGTACAAAGTGGAGATGGAGCATTTGTTTTCCAGATACGGGATTTTAGGGGGGTGGGGGTTGGATGATGATGACCACTTATGTGAGCGGGCAATGAATATTGATGTACTTTGGGACATTGCCAATTTTTTATTCTTTGCGGGCTCATGCATTGGGAGTTTTTTGTGGAATTTCTTTGTTAGATCTTCATGGGGATTGGCAGTTGGTGCTTAATGGGTGATTTTTTTCATGCATATTCTTTGCTTCCTTTTGAGAGGTTTTCTTGTCTAATTTCTTCTCTCATCGATAGAATATTCTTTTATTTCAGAAAAAAAATAAGGATGATGAATTGGTATCATTGGGAAAGGGCAGCGTATTTTTAGGAGCACAATTGACAAAAAAAAAAATAATGACCACGGATGGTGAGACAATGGGATGAAGGTGCATTGCAACAAAAACAAAAAATCTTTGCTTATAGCCACTAAATTTGGTGGAGTAGAATTCTCAAATAATATTAGTGACCTAGTGAAATGCATTTTAGTACTTCCTATCAATATTCTAGCTTAGTATTAAACTTTACAACAATCAAATTGATATGTAACTAAAAGTCTTCTTTGAATTTTAGCTTTATTAATTATTTCCTTTAGATTTTAATAGAATTTAACTATAAGCATCCAGATAAACTTCTAGCATACCAAATTTTAGCTTATGTAGCGTACTGCACTCCTGTAGTGTTCTATGAACTGAAACGTGGATCGTTTCCACGTTTCAGGTGGCATATTCCTAGAGATGAATTAATTTTTGATAGTGCTTAGCAATTTGCTAATATGCTTTCAGTGTCAAAGCAGAATTCCATATGATTTATTTTTTTCTTGCAAGGGAACGGATCCGAATGAAGTTTATATGTTAGTTGTGCTATGTATAGCGTTTTGAATACATATTGTATTCAGAGAATCTAAGGCTACTGCTGCTTTGCTAGTTATATATGCTAGTTATATATCTTTCTCTCTCGCGCTTTTGTCCTCTCTCCCTCCTTTGTCTCAACTTAGTTTTTTATTTATTTCTTAGCAACTATATTTTGTTATTGGCTACTTAAATTGCATTTCTACTTTGACTTTTCAGGGAAATGATCCAGCATAGGCCCTACACGCAGAAAGTAGATGTCTATAGCTTTGGGATTGTTCTGTGGGAACTCATCACAGGAATGCTACCCTTCCAGAACATGACAGCAGTGCAGGCAGCATTTGCAGTTGTCAACAAAGGTGTTCGCCCAAACATCCCTGGCGACTGCCTGCCAGTTCTCAGGGACATCATGACCCGTTGCTGGGATGGTAATCCTGATGTCAGGCCACATTTCAGCGAAGTGGTCAGAATGCTCGAGAATGCAGAGACTGAGATCATGACTACTGTTCGGAAGGCCCGGTTCAGGTGCTGCGTGGGCCAACCGATGACCATGGACTGATGCAGGAAAAGAAGAACCTTAAAAATGGTAAGAACAAAACAGTAAAGATATGGAAAAGCTAAAAAAGAAAAAGAAAAACAGCTGAAAGAGGTGATTTTATGTTAGCCTTGTGTATCTATCAGGGTTAATTTCTTTCTTCAGATAGAAAAATGAAGGAAAGTTATGATAAGAAGTGCTTGTTTTGCGTTTTTTCATTTTGTGGATTTATGTTGCTGAATCTGTAGTTATAGAAGAGATTTGACGTGTACTTATAAAAAGCCTCCTTTTATTTCTTGCTATATATGTTGAGCTTTCCCTTTTTCCTGGTTTTTTCTCTAGTTCAACAACTAGCAGCAGTTCCGGTTGATTCCCCTCCATAAACTATTATCCGTCTTTTCAATTTCATTTTCTATTGGGCAGATGAGAACTGCTACCTTGTCTCCGGCACCAGCCTCTATACTTCTACATTACCGTCATGGCTTGGTGGATGCAGTAAAATTTTCAACCTGACTGCTAGTGCAGAATAGTACTCTAACTAATAGCTGATGAGATGAGATGATATGGCATTTGAATAAGGATGCATGCATTCATGGTCGTATCAAGCAACTCATGTTCCCCGTTCAAAGTTGAGGGGTGAAATGGTTCATCCCTTCTTGTTTATTTGTTTCCATTTTCAGCTTTACTCTTTTTCACTATTTCATCTTATGTCAAGACCTCGCAAATGGGTTCGGCCGGGTTAAAAATGAATTGGAAGCACAATGGGCTGGGCCAGTCTGTGGACTTTTTTACATATTCTCTTATTTTCTTAAATTTTAAAAAATAAGTTCACTGTAACTTAAATGAATTTTATTTATGGAACAGCGAGAGTAATAATCGTCTAGAAAAAAAAATGATGTTGAGCAGAATAAAACAACAGTTTCATTTAATTAACATAAGATTAATAATTGTTTTTGGCGATTTGTTTTTTACCTATTGCGTATGTCTACTTATACGTAATTTAAATATTATTTATAATTTATTTTTATTTTCTCGACAAAATAATATTAAGACATCAGGCATCCCAAAAAATAGTAATAAAACTGAAGATATCTTAAAAGTAAAGGAACTCATAATAATCTTATTTTATTTATGACATCATTTTTCTAGAGATGTACGAGAAACACCTGATATGTTGGTTGTGAAAATTATGACTACTAGTATGGCTTACATGGAAGATGAGTTAAATTATTTATTTTTTTCCGTTGAATTAAAGTTTAATTTATATTTGTGTCACTGAACTAATTTTTTTCATATTCAACTCATTAAATTGTATTTTTTTTTTTTACAAAATCCGTTAAATAATTTAACAGAATAATTAGTACGTGAGAGAGGGAGACTCTGTTTAGGTCACGTGTATGTAATATATATATGTTGAACATTCAATTCTTATTAACAGTATTTTTTAAAACTTTTGTAAAAAAATTAAAGATATATTTTAAAAAAAAATTTGGTTGACAATTTCAAAATTTAGCTATCGATTGCTTAAGTCGTGTTTGTTTACTTCTTAATACCTCTTAACAATTTCACACATGAATCAGAAAGAAGAAAAAAATATTTGTTAAAATTTTATTTACCAGTTATTACCTCTTAATCGGTAAAAGATAAAATTAAGTTCAAATTATTTGAAAGACTATTAATCCTCCGTCATGAGATAAAATAATCTGAATTAAAATTAAATTAATACAAATACTCCAATCTTAAAAATATTTTTTGCAAACAAACGTAACCTTAATAAAAAAAATTTGTTAATTTTTGTATATAGATACATTTAACAATATTATTTACTCGTTTTTATTAAATTAAATATTAAAAATTATTAAATAAAGTTTTATCATTTAAAATAATAAAATAATATCATTATGATGTTATTCACTTTTTAATTATTAAATAATTTTTTAAATTCAAATATTATTTTATTCAAAAATTTTAATTTATTAAAATATATTAATTATTTAAATTTTAATTATTTAATTTTATCGAACATCACCACCTTAATGATAAAACTATTGAGTGAAATAATTTGTAGGGTATTTATGTTGTGAACGAATCATTCGGTCCGACACGACGAGTTATTTGGACGGTTTTAAATGAGCCACATCACACGTGACAATTTTAAATGGGCCACACCACACGTAACTATCTGTTTCTATTATTTTGTCACAGGAGGAAAGTATATCCTCACCGAATATAATACCAAAAAATCATATCATATCCTCCAAAATTGACAAAGCAACAAAATGATCGATACCATTTACGTAAAAAAACAAATATTTTTAATATAAGTATAAAATAAAATTTATTTTTATATAAAAATATATATAAAAATAATGCATATGTAATTAATTAGGCTAAATTATATATAGTTTCTTTCAAATTGTCTCCGCAAAATTTTATTACGATTCAAGTATATATCAATGTAATTGTATATAATTGTAATATTAATTCATTATATTACTATATAGTTAAAATATTATTAATTATACCTTTTTTAACAATAAAAAATAAATGCCTACATATAAAGTCATAATATATATTATTTTTATTAATTAATTAAAAAAATTAATATTTTTAAAAATAAAAGTGATAATTTTATAATATTTTAATAATAAATTAATTACACAGATAGAAATTTTATAAAAATATTGAAAATAATAATTTTCTTACTTAACCAATCATTGAGAGAGCGAGAGAGTGAATTCAGCTGTTGTATCTATCACTTAGAACTAGCGATTGAGAGAGATATATTTTAAATATTTTTATATAATTTATTTTATATAAATATGAAATTCATTTTATGTTTATGAAAATTTTTATATAAAAATATAAAAAACATACCTAAAGATATGGGTTATACATATATATGTGTGTGTGTGTGTGTGTGAGAGAGAGAGAGAGAGAGAGAAAGAGAGAGAGAGAGAATAAATACGAGTTGAATAAATTGAAATTTTGAAGAGTATATGCTAACTATTTATAGAGAGAATGGAAGCATTAGCGACAACACGAAGCTGCTGTTTGTTATTGGAACATTATAATTCAAGCAGAATCGGATCATCCTATTTACCCAATCAGAAGAGATTCCTCATCAATAACATTTGTTCGAACCTGAAGAAGAAGAAGAATGATTCGTTGTTATCAAGTTCTAAGCGCCTCTCTTCGTCCAATTTCACCATCCAAGCTCTTCAACTAGACGTAAGTATCACTGCTATGCTTTATACTTCTTTTATTTGCCTTTTATAATACGTTTTAATGTTTGTTTCAAAGTTTAAAATTGTTAGGATTTTGAATAAATTTTTGTTACTTCAATCTATTTTTGTATGTGATAAATTTAGATTTGAGAAGAGAAAAATAATACATTGAGGCATGCTGAAACTTCTGAACTTGAGAGATTTGGAATTGGGTTCATAGTTTACTATATGTATGGAATTGAAGTTATTTAGAGGGTAGAAGACACTTTGCATCCCTGAGGTTTCCATGAAATACCACTTTAACAAGATGTATCAAGTGTGTAAATGTCAACCTTAGGCTTCCATTAAAAATTTTTATGGATCCAGTTGACCAGCTATACGGAGATTTTTTTTAAAATTTTTTTGGCCAAGTTGATCTGGAAAATGTTAGATACTAAATACTAACTCATCAAGCAGACCCTTAGTTTCATGCCAAAACCATCAATTATATGTCTTCACGGTAAATACTTGGTAGAAATGAAAAAGCTGAAATCTTTACCTGTTGGTTAATGAGTTAATATTTGACAATTTTATTATTATTACCTTATATTATTGGATCGAAGGTTTTCTGTGTTTTTTTTGGGATCAATTATTGAATTGTAGTTTGTTGGTGCATTATGTTAGTATTCTAGAAGCTTTGAGATATGACCAGTGTATCCTACATTTTTTTTCTTTTTCCTGGGTAAATTATTTTCGTGTGGCTTTGCGACCACCAAGCCACCTTGGAGAATCATTTCTTGATATTATGGGCCGAGTGATTCAAACTTTGTTATCTTGATTCTGACATCTGCTGTCATCGATGAAACTGAAACTATATGAACATTTTTTAGGAGTTAAATGACAAGAAATTCTATGGCTCAAACTGAAACTTGAATGGGATTTTGGACTGTGTTCTAAGTTGTAACCACAGATCTAAGCAGTAATCCTTACTTTTTATTTACTGAATGCATGACAACAAATAGGAAATAAACCGGGGCACTTGTCTCAGTTGGTTCAAGGGAGACTCTGGGGCGAGCCGTAAACCCGGACGTCCTAGGATCGACTACCAGTAGCAGCACAATTGTTAAGACCAGAAATGGTCAACTTGGCCACGGGTTGCACATTTCAGGGCAAAACCATGTCTTAGGCGGAGCCTGTGCACAAAGCCTAGCTCGGGGCGGGGAGACTTAGTTTGACTGCGGTTGGGATACTCCACATTATCAAAAAAAAAAAAAAAAAAACAGAAAATATTTGGTCCTTATCTCTTACTCATTAGTACTATGTTTTCCAGTTAGATGCTGACAAACCAGAAGGTACAATAGACTCAGAATCTGAATTCCTGGTTTGGCCTTCACCCAATGACGAAATCCCATTCTGGAAGAGGGAGTTTCACTTTTCCGATGCCAGTTTAGAATGTCCACCTAACGTACAGAAGGACACTGATCTTCTGCATATTGTTCACGTGACAGCTGAACTAGCACCAATAGCGAAAGTTGGTGGTCTTGGGGATGTTGTGACTGGACTAGGACGCGCATGTTTGTTGCGTGGCCATAAAGTGGATATCATGCTCCCTTTCTACGAGTGTATCCAGAAGCAGAATATCAATGAATTGGCACTGATAACCTCATATAACTCGTACCATGATGGAAATTGGGTGCCCACCAATGCATATTATGGCATAGTTTCAGGTATCCCAGTGATATTTATTGAACCGTCCAACCACTTTTTCAAGGGCGAATCTGTATACGGAGGCTCATACAACGAGCTGGAAGCGTATTTGTTTTTTAGCCGTGCTTGCCTTGAGTGGATGCAGGTAGTGAATCAATTTGTTTATCTTTCCTTTGGTATCCTCCAAAATTTCAAATTATAGAGTTCGAATTACTGTTGACATCCAGCTAGATGTATTTAATACTCAGTTACTCACCCTATCTTAGAGATTCACAGAAAAGTATTTTTTTTTCTTCCAATTTACAAGGAAACCTATTTTGAACATAACTAAGTTAGATATCTACTTTGTTTCTTAAATATTCCATGTATTATTGTTATACATGTCACTGAGATCATGCAAGAGAAATAGTGGCCCAGCATTATGTCTTCTGCTCTGAAAAGCAGGATATAAATTGGAAATTGATATTTTCACATGAAAATTTGATATTTCCACATGGAGCTCTCTTCATTCAGTATTCATGTGACGATAGTCTTGGGGAAATATCAGTTTCCTATAACTTTGTAATCACTTATCACTTTGAAGCATCAATTATAAACAGTTTGAGTTCAAACTTCAGACATCTCTAACTTACTCTTCAAAACTTATGCTGAAAGCACATAATTTAATTGCAGATGCATCACATATATTGATTTGTGGTTATTATTAATTTATTTTTCAGTAGTAGTCCTTCATTGTCATTCAGAGATTTACTCTTTGTATAGGTTTTTGGACAAATTTTGTTTAAACCATTTTTCTTCCAATCATAAACAAATTATTATCTTCTTGTAGGTTAGTGGAACACAGCCTGATATCATTCATGTTCATGAGTGGCAGACTAGTGTGCTACCCCTGCTTTACTGGGATATGTATCATCATCTCTCGCTTCAGGTATGACCTGCAGATTTCTGCTACTCTAATTTCTCCACTTAAAGATTCATAACAAATATCATTCGCAGGGAGAAGTTCTTTTTCTTGAAATTTATAACTGGAACATTTGATTTGTAGAAGCCAAGAATAGTGTTGACAATCCACAATATGGAGCATTATGGGGAATGCAGGTATACAAATGATTTTATTTTTCTTGGATCCGTGAGAAATTGAAAAATGACATGGAACACTTAGAAAAGAATTATATTTTTTCACAGCTTGATTGATATTCCTTTAGTCAGCACACTAGTGAATGATGCTTGGCTGTTCTCCTCACTCTTTGCATAAGCGTCCTTATGTCAGAAAGTATTAAAACTATCACCATATATTAACATATATGGTTTCTTTCAAGATTGTTTGAATCTTTTTCCTTTGTTTTCTTTGGCAGCCAGGAACAACTCATCAAGTGTGGTCTTGATGGATCCATATATGGGACTGTTGATAAGGTTAGCCTTTGATGTGGCTAGAGTACATGATTTACATAACCTTCAATCCAGGCATAATCATATAAGAAATACAAGAGAAGGAAAAGGAAGAAGAAATGGAAATCAGTAATTATACTTAGCAGGGTCGATCTAATAGGAGTATAAAACCTCTTGGCATCAACTATGTTATGCTTTCTCACTGAAATAAGTAGCATCCACACCAGTTGACTTTTCAACTGAATGAATTTCAATTTACATGAATGAAGTGTTACTTTCTGGCAAAGGAGGTTTCCTGATAGAAAATCTAAACCTTAATCTTGATTATCCTCCTTTATTTGGTCTATTTTGATCCATTCCCTGCTAAATTTAGAAATCAGTTGAAAATTGGAATGTCTTACAGTTTCCTATTTTTCCTAATTGGCAGGCTGTTGATGATAGAACCATTGGCCATAATCCTGAAAGGTTGAGTTTATTGAAAGGAGGCATCGTGTATAGCAATACAGTAGTGTAAGTGGCCTTATAATTTTGTAATGATCTTCAATTAGCTAAAACAATTCCTTCCTAATGTATTTGTCTTTTTATAAGGGAAAATACAAATGTTACCCCTTATCTCTACCAACTATAACTACATTGGGGTTGAGAAAGTATCATTCAACAAATTTTAGTTTTTTTCTTCTTCTTCTGCTCTGCGATTTACGGGCTTTTATTAAGAAACCAAGGAGGATGATAATTTCTTATAGGACTCAAAAGAGAAGCAAGAGGAGGAGACCATA
The DNA here is from genome assembly GCA_947179155.2 of Hedera helix. Lineage (NCBI taxonomy): Eukaryota > Viridiplantae > Streptophyta > Magnoliopsida > Apiales > Araliaceae > Hedera > Hedera helix. The sequence goes on from OX359268.1 coordinate 1,546,008, forward strand.
GATATCTAGACCAATTTAATTGTTTTGAATGTGTGGCTATCATCCAAAACTAAAATTGTGTGGAAGCGGGAGGTTAAAATGGTATTTAGAAATTTAAGTTTGTCATTTTGATTTTTAAAGCATAATATTGATGTTCTCATCTGGTTTAAAGTTTTATACTATTTCTAAAATTTCTGATTGTGTTATTTATTTTTTCGTTTTTTCATGCACACGTTGGTTTAAGATTTGAGCAATCTATATATATATATTAGTAAAATATTCTTTTAACTTCTAAGAGCATCATACATGCTCTAGAGTGATATACTAATCATCGATCCATTTCCTAAACACAATGTGGATTTATTCCGTCTCAGAACATTTATTTGGTATATTTTACCCATTTTGAACTCAAAAATAAATAAGGAGGACATGAGAGAAACATTAACTGATTCCCCCCCCCCCCCCCCCCCCCAACAACCACCTTAAATAATTATATGTTTGGAAGTCAAGGTTTATGCTGTCTGTAGTGCTGAGCTTTTCTTTCTTCTTTATTCTTCTCAATTTGAAAATCTATTGCTGGAAGAGTTACAAGTTAAAACTCTAAAAATTTATAATTGGGGCTCTTATACTATGTCACGTGTGTGCATGCTCACATGCACACATACATACACTCAATGTCATCAATCACAATTCACATAACGATTCTTTATTTTTCCAGTACAGTTTCTCCAACGTACCTTAAAGAAACATTTTGCTCAGGATGGCTTACGAGCACCTTGATACGAAATCGTGAAAAGTAAGCTCGTCCAAGTATTTCCAGTTTGAAGAACTGCCATCTTATTATGCTTTACTGCCCAGATGTTTTTAACTTTCTCATTTTCCTTAACTCACTGTCTTTTAGTTTGTCATTGCCATAAAAGAATAAAAAAAAGCCATATTTCTGGCATAGAAGCAATTATATTATTGCTCATTATGTTTTCTTGTGAATAGTTTAGATCCATAAATGCAACCCATGCCAGAATATCATGAACCCAGCAGAAGTCAAAATATGAAACACATTTCTATAATCGTTCAAAAGACTGGTCTGCACAAAGGCTTACTTTTCCCAGACCATAAAACTTTATCTGTTTATTTGTTTTTTCACATGTTGAGATCTTAAAAGCAGTGCAAAACATGATGGAAACATCTTTGTGGTGGTATTGCTTCTGGCTTATGCAGCTTTAACTGTACATTTATATCTTACCATTAGTTTGATATTTTGCTACCCCCATTGAAGCTGCTATTGTAGCATATCTGGTCATGTCGGTACAAGTATATGTTTCCATATTCTTGTAGATATTGGCTCTAGGCTGATGTCAAACGGCTAATATTCTCCTTCAAAACACAAATGACAGTGATTTTCACATAATTAGTATATAATGGTATGAACACGCACAATGTATAAAATGAGGGGTGAGTACGTAATGCTATTCATAGTGTCTTTTTTTTTTTGTGGGTTTTTTTTTTTTGGTGGGGGGGGGGGGGGGGGTGATGTGATTGTGAAAGTAAAACGTGGCTGATGAAAAAAATAGGAGACTACCACTTGATGGGTTTTGCTTCCTAAGTCAATTTTTAAACTAGTCTTTATTCTAATTTTAAATTTGAATGGAGAAGAACTTTGGCAATTTGAGTGATAGAGCAAACTCCAAACTCTCATTGAGATGTTGTCGCTCGCAGGCAACCAAAAATAAAATCTTACTTTGAAAAATATTAATGTAGTAGTGAAAGTAAGAGTCGAATTCACAGAGTGAATTGTTTTAATAAATTCTAATATTTTCAAAAATATCTAATTAAATGGGGGATTTTGAATTATTAATTAACTAATTAAAATTCAAACAAATAAAACTAAATAATAAATAAAGATGAGAAAAATCAATTAAAACAAACTTCAGTTCCTTAGTTCAGTATCCCCTTCTTTTAATTAACAAATTAATCAAGTTATTATTATTTTTTTCTTCAATTGAAATTAATAATCCTAGATAACCGACAATCGTCAAGCTACCCGAAATCCTCCTTAAATTATAAATCTAATGCGGCAATCGTTCACAAAAGACCCTAACTATCATACAACCTAGAACTATCAGTCTAGATTTAATATAACAGTTGCATTAAAAATTAGAGAATTAGATTATTCCAAGCAACAATCATAACATCGCAGATTATTTAACTTGTCATCTTGATAATCATAACAATATTCAAAAGATTGTCCACAATCAAACATTATTAATTGCTACTTATGATCAGATAAAATATCGTTTGCTTAATATCAAATATTAATCTAGCATATGATAAATTATTGATTAACTTAACAGGCCCTTATTAAATTAATCAAGCAAATATCATAAAACAATTAAAACAGATTATCAAGAATAAATCTCATGCATGAAGGAATAGATTATAAAACTCAATTAAAACATCAATTAAAAATAAGGTTCAACATCCCTTTAGAACTGAAAATAAAAACTTAGCCTGACATGCTTCAAAATAATCTCCACTAGTTGAAAAGCTCTCTCCAAGAAACTAGAAGAAAGATCTCCCAAAAACTTACAATGAATAATGAGAGATTGTCTCTCTATTTATAGGCCTCTAACTTGTCCAAACCCTAATAGGATTTACAATTAAAAATAAAAGAAAAATAAAATAATTATTATCCTAATCCTAATTGAAATTAAAATCCAATTTGGAATCAAATTAATGCAATAATCCCAAAATAATCCCGTTTTTGCAGAAAAATCGCATAAGCCAAACACGCCTTAACGCGGAGTTGATCGGTCAAACGCACTTGGTGACGTCAGCATTGCGCAACAACCGCCTAAATCGCGCATGGCGCGCGTGTTTTCCTTCAGCCGTTCGCCAAACGACGTTGCTCTGATCCTGAATTAATATACCTTCCGCGCATTGCGCAGATGCTTCTTCTTGCAGATGCTTGAAACGCAAAACGGTGTCGTTCTATTCACCGTCCACACAAACACGCGCATTGCGCGGACCAACTTTGCTTCGGAAATTACGAAACTGCCACCGAATTGCTTAATTACGGTTCGGCCATCCAAGCTTTAATTAATTCTTACAAAATCAAATAAAAATATTAAAAATAATATAAAATTACTAAAAATAATAAAAACACATAATAATAAATAAAATTCTTAAAATACTAAAAATAAATAAAAACACATAAATAAAAAGAAATATAAAAATACTATAAAATTACCTAAATTAACATAAATTAACTAAAATCCTATAAAACCTATTAAAACCAAAATAAGCTAAATAATTAAACATTTAAGCACACAATAAATATAAAAACTAAATATTAGGGAATAAAAATATTGTATAATTTAACCCTATCACTCATCTCACTTAATATGTAGACATTATTGGCCATAACAATCAGTTTCTCTGCTGTTTGATCAAATCTGGCACAACTTTGATATCATGAGTAGGTTGAAGGCGTGATAATTTATATAGCATCTGCTACATGCATTTCTTAAATTGTGAAAGCCTTTTATGGACAACTGCCCACTCATGCACGTATCAGTCTTTGTGTGTTGTTGTCAGACTTGCTAGTTCAACTTATCTTCCTTTGCCGTTATATTGGTATTTATCTTCCATCTAACAATGTAAAATTTGCTACTGCAGATATATTGGTATTTTAAATGGGATAGATACTACAATATGGAACCCTGCTACAGATGCTTTCTTGCCTGCTAAATTTCATGGTAACATTCAACTTAGTTTCAACATTTCTTCCATTGTCATATATCTTATGTATCTTTGGATTGAGAAAAGTTAATTGAGCTTTAATATGTTTTGACCACTTATTTTGATTACATCTTTCTTTAGTGAGGAGAAGGCTAGAAGTGGCAGTACTACATCAGCTTGGAAAATAAAATATAACTAATATAATTGCAAATGAGAGCAACTAGTAGATATATATTTTTAGACATTTGATCTGATTGACATTCACGTGATGAAATACAAATAGGGACATCTGGAATGAAAACAATTACAGATTGATCCCTCTACCTTTAGTTATGTTTATAGACTTTACCCCTCACCTGTCCATCCACTTATGGGTGGAAATTTAAACATATATATGGCTTTACTGTGGTTCTGAATTTCTCATAATTTTATGCGTAGGCTGTTAGTTTTTAAGCTCATAAAACTGTGCCTGCATTTGATTCTGATTCTAAAACTCTTACCAGTTTCTTCTTACTTCCTTTTGCTTCTATTAATCATTTGCAGCTCAGAAAGCTGAAGGGAAGAAAATATGCAAACACTTTGTTCAGAAGGGGCTTGGTTTGGCTTCAGAAGATATTGAAAACGGCAAGCATGTGGCTGATAGAGTACCTTTGGTTGTCTGCATTACGAGATTGGTCGCTCAAAAGGGTCTGCATTTGATTACACATGCAATTAAGCTTGTGGAAGAAATTGTGAGTGACAATTTCTTCTAATCCCTCTCTCAGACACAGGCACACACATTACGCATGATAAACCTAAGTTTACATGTTGCAATTCCAATGCTACCCATGTTCACAAGATCTATACCAGGCAATCTGTTCACTTTGCTCTCATGTCTTACAAATGATCAAGGAAAATTGAGGGGGCTGTACAACTTTTCTTGCTTCCTTGTGGATGTCTACATCAGATGATTTAACAGTGGTGACAGTTAGCGATACTGTTAGGGATTGGAGGCTGCGCTTGTACGATTGTTAATTCTTTTTCGGGTTACCTGGTTCTCCTCTCTTCTTCTTTTCTTATCCTTTTCTAATAAATTCTTATTCTATCTGGAAAAAAAAGATCAATTAAAGTTTTTTAAGAGCCTGAATATTCAACTTTCCACTAAAAATGTTCAGCAGTGTAGCCTTCAACCTAGCAGACTGATATACCTTTAAAACTTTTTGGTCCCTCAAGATAAACCACAAATTTACATAATGGAAAGAGAATATGACACCTGATATGTTTCATGCACTAACAACAAAAATACTCTGAAGCCAAGAAGGTTATACTTGGGTTGATAGGAATGTTTGTACCTCCAGCACTCCCTCTTATATTAAATACTACCAATGCTATAGCCTGGAGAATTGCAAGTAACAAAATTCAAATAGATGTAGGAGAAGTGTCCTACAATGTAAGTTATTGTCATCCAGTCAGTTTTCATTTCCTGAAATTATCAAGTTCTCTTTCTTCATATTCTCTCAGCAGCCCTAACCTGCCAGTGCACAGATTTTTGCTGGAAATGTTACTCTCTATCATTAATAACTCTGATCTTCTCTAATTCATGTAGTCTTGACTGAAATTTGCTTGTTATATATGTGTTCCCTCTTGTGGTGGACCTATGACCATTTCTTTGTGGGGGCCAAAGCAAATGAAGGATTACCAAGGAACTCTTATTGCCTTGCATTCCGTGCAGGTACTATCGTTCCTAATCATAGTATGAGAACTTAGATGCTTTGTGCATTCAACCATAGATAGCGTTACTCGTACCCAATTTCGTTCCACTTACCTAGTTGATAAGCGTTCCTGGTAAACATAAGTAAATGTATAAGATGAAAAGTGAAAACTAAAAAATCATCAAGTTTATTGTGAACTTGATCTGATGATAGACCTTTTATCCATTACTAGAGTTGACAATAGTTCATTCTCAAAATGAACTACAAAGATAATAAACGAGTACATTTGGGAACAGTTCAATGGTCATCACATATAATTGGGGTTGTGTATGTTGGTTGGGCGGCGCTGGGGTGGGGGGGGGGGGGGGGGGGGGGTTGGTATGAAAGGTAAAAAAAAATTATGTAAAGCTTTCGAAGTACTATAGGGAAATATAAAAGTTACTAAAACTAAGGGGACACCCCCCCCCCCCCCCCTTCTGTAGATATGTTTATCCTCGTCAACTTCACCCTTTCCTTCTCACGTGGTTTTTGCCTGGTCTATAAATTCATGCAAGTTTTGTTCTTTCCTCATTTGTATTCTCTTTGTACTGAGAAAAATCACAGCATGGTTGTGTATTTGTATGTTTTATTTTTGCTTTAATAATTGTCTGTTGTAGGGTGGACAAATGATCGTGCTCGGAAAAGCTTCCAATGGTCGGGTTGAAAGAGAATTTGAAGATCTTGCAAATTTGGTTGGAAATCTGTCTATTGCATATAACTAAATTATTTATATATGTAGCAAATCTGGAAATTTTGTTTCCCACTTTACATGCTATGCCTATTTCTGCTCTGATTTGGCTTTTCTCATGAAGGGGATATGCACATTAAAAAATCATGTTTAAGCGAGATGTCCTTTGTTTTATAAAATATAGACCTCTTGTATAATTTTCTTTTGTTTTTCATTTTACTATTTAATCAACATGAAAAATTGACAACTGGAATCACTATCTTACTCTTTTTGCAGCATAACCAAGGTTCCAGCATCCGGATCCTTTTGATGTATAGGTGAATCTTCTGTTAAACCAGACTAGTCAGCCTTTATTTGTCGAATATATAGCTAGTTGGCCACGGCCCAACCTATGTAGTTAATTTTGGGGACTCCATTAATGGCAGTTTTGTCATATCAGCATTTCATAATCAAAACTATGTCGTTTTGGGCTGTTCTCATTTTGAACTAAGCTGTAGCAACCAAACCGTCATTTTCTCATGTATATACTCCCTCTATCTCCTTTACTGAGCCCCTCTAATATTTTCCATTAAATTACTTATCCCAAAAAAAAAGGGGTATGTTAAAATTTTGGTTTGACTTGATAGTTGATATAATATCTAACCAAGGTTATGTGGAAACTTTCCCAGTCCATTACCTTTTTGAAGTGGATAAATGTTATGCGATTTCCCAAATAGGAATAAAATTCAAATACATTGCATGCAAAGATATCTGAAGCACTGGTGAAGTAAAACACTTTTATATCTTGAAAATAAAATGTTTTACTTGTAAATTAGAATAAAAACCCTGAGATAACATATCGTAACTATACTATATAGTGAGAAAATCAACTCTTTTTGTTTATGCTTTGATACGATATGCACTTTGCAGTGAGGAGCTGTCCCACATGCTTTACGCTGCAGCAGATATGGTGTTGGTAGCTTCCATATACGAGCCATGTGGACTTGCTCAGATGATTGGAATGCGATATGGAGCGGTATATAATCCCTTAAAAATTCATCCCTTCTCTATTTTTTTGGGACTAGTAATCAGATTAAATTTCTCACTTTTCTCTCACTTATAAACTCCTGAGAAACATCCCAACAGCATAAAGATGGTTAGTTTATGAGGCAAGAAATATTTTAGGTTATTTCTGAAGTGATTTTCATTCTATCCAGACATCCTAACAGCATAAAGTTGGTTAGTTTATAAGGCGAGAAATATTTTAGGTTATTTCTGAAGTGATTATCATTCTATCCAGTCATATTCAGTATGTATTCTCACTTCACATCATACTATAAATCAGTAAATGGCCTTGTAAATATTGAACATTTAACTTCACCATATTCAGTATGCATTCTAGTTCAGACCACTAGATTCAAGAGAAAGCTGACACGAGGCATTGTGATTATTGTTACAGGTGCCAGTAGTTAGAAAGACTGGTGGTCTTGCTGATACAGTCTTCGATGTGGATGATCAGTCACAACCTGAGATAGCTAATGGGTAATCATCTAGTGAATGAATTATGATATATATCATGCACACTAAACCTAACCTATCTTCTTAGTGCAACAACGCTTCAAAGTTGTCAACTTATCTAGACTATAATACTGTTATCAGGCATGGACGCCGTGTTTCTCATGGTTGCATTTCGTTTTATCCTTAGACTTCCCCGTGGCAAATTACTACTATTATGGCATGCGAAGATAAATTGAAACTCCCTCCATCATGGTCAATATGGTAGGCAATCAGAAAACAAAATGTTGACCAATGATTCCATATATATAATATACCCTTGTAACCCTTCCCGTCAAATCTGCAAAGCATGTTAATTTTCTGTAGGTTGCGGTGCGTGTCAGGCCAAGGTTGCAGAGCAACTCCAAGGCGGCGTTACCCCTATTTATTCTTTTTCTTAAAACTATCTGTGAACCCATGGTCTACATATCAAATCTGCAATCCATTGGTTTTCTCCAAAGCTAAGAGTGCATTGTTTTGTTTTGTTTTCCTTTCTTTGGAGTTTTTTATGTGACAAATTTTTTGGGACATTCCAAAATGGAAAGCATGATAAATAAATGGGACAAATGGAGTATTTAAAACTTGGCATCAGCAATGAATCTTTAAGACCTTACCTAAACTAACATTTTCAAGACTGTTATTATGTGCCAAAGAACAAATTGATGATCTTGTCGTCTTTATATGCACGTGTGTTTTTATGGACTGAGGCATTTTTTTTTGCAACTCAACAATCATATAGGTGTGTTTTTGCAGCAAACAATGTTGGACAATATATTTTTTGTATGTGCATTGCTATATCATTGCAGTATATTGCATTATGAATTGATAACTTTTCTCGATGGTATTCTGCAAGGTTTGTCTTTGAAGGAATTGATGAAGGATCCTTGAATGGGGCTCTACAACGTGCATTTTCCTACTATCGAGAGAGTAAGTTCCGCTCTGCATAATTGCTAGTGTATGTGATTCACTGGCGACAAATCAAGCATTAGAACACACATAAAACTAAAGCAGCACCGATCCTTGTTAGTCAACACTGTTGAAATTGAGCCCAGTATCCAAAAAAAACACACGCGCCCTCACTCAATTGGGCCCCACGAAGGGAGAAAAGAGAAGAAAGAACAGAGAAAGGAAAAAATGTCACAAAAAAAGTAGAACATGTAGTTTTATGTAGGGATGTCACTTTTATCAGATTTTTCGGCCTTGTTTGGGGTTAATTCACCAAGAGCAAAACTAGAGTTCTTCTCGCATTATTAAAATATATCAAAATATATTTTTCTTTAACACGGATATGAATCTTATTATACAAATAAAACAAACACACACATGTACGTACGTACGTATAAACACATCATTCACTCTTTCATTCGTTACATTAATGCAGAACCAAATGATTGGAACCGAATTGTGCAGAGGGCGATGGGAATTGATAACAGTTGGAATAACACTGCAGGGAAGTACATTGATGTCTACAATTCAATTAAAGTGAGATAATATTATGTTACAGCTATAGTTATAGTATGTTTTCCTATTGATTAAAGCCACCTCTGAATCGGATGAATGAAATTAGTGAAGAATGGAAGAGAACAGAATGTAATGCAAACAAGAATTATTTATTCCATTTTTAACTAGAATGAGTCATTACATACCTCTTTTAAATAATAAAATTTACAAATTTGGCAAGAATGAAAATGGATACATTGGAATGGAACAACTAGACATTTATTTTTATTCATAAGATTCTATGCTCATCTTGATTCCTATGATCCAACATAGCATAAAGGTTATGGTCGAAGTATAACTTATACTTGTAAGAATAAATTTGAATTACTTAATAGGAAGAAGGATAATAGAACAGCTGAACTGATCAATCAAGAAACGTAAGAGATTTTTTTTTTAATTTTTTTTTTCAGAAAGTAATGACTGCTACCAGATTCAACTGTTGATAATAACGGAATTTATTTAGCAAAACAAAGAAAAAAAGAAGAGGAATTTAACCAAGAATTTGTAGAAAGAAAATGGTTGAATTGACTATCAACTCTTCGGCCAAACAGCACTCCTGTTTCATATTTAATGGTGTTGACTCCACCGTGTAATGAAAATGTTTTCACCGTAGATTTATTTAAAACAAGTTGGTAATAGAGAAAACCGAAACAACACTAGTTGGCTTAAATCTCAGCAATATTTGCCGCATTCCTTGATTGAATTAATAACCAACATGGGATTTTACAGTTCCTTTTGCGCCACTAAACCAAAAACATAAAATTACACCAATGCAACATCATGCTATTAAAAACCAAGCTCCCTCCAAGATAGTGCCCTGATGTGCCTGTGTAACCACAAACCACCTTTAGACGAAAAAAAGAACGAACAAAAAAAAGATAAAGATAAATCAACTATAATTCGGAATCCCATTCCAGCTTTCTACCTCGCCAAGAATGCCCAAATTACTACCAAATTGCTCCAATAATTGACTAATTAAAAAGACAAAAAAGGAAACTAGGGTGCAAGTGAAACAAACAGATCTTAGTTTACAGCCGAAATGTCCTTGATGAATGGAAAATACCAACGCAAAATTTCCTGCCAGCGGTGTGTCCAGAAATAGCAAGCAACCCCAAGCTGCCCAAATACCTATTATCCCTAACCCCTGCCTGCAGTCAACGTATCAAGTCGGTCATCTATCAATATGCTGCAATATAACACTCTGGACTCTATTTTGTTTTGTCTTCGCCAACTTTCAGTTGGAGGGTATCAGCAAGGTTCTCAGACAATTGATTTATTGAAGCCTCAGAAAGTTCAGTTTTGCCTGTACCTCGCTGTCTGGCCTTCTTTTCTTGCAAGGATCTTTCTCGCTCATCATAGAAAATGAAATCATCTAGAATTGATGTATCAGCGTCATGCTCCTTGAAAATTTTCAACATCTCAAGACCTTGTTCCAGTTTCACCTAAAATATCATAAAACAAAGGTCAAGCAGGTGTAAACGTCATATAGTGTCAACAGTGACATGATGTGAACACTCCCAAAACATGTTTACAAACAATATATCTACTTTGGTTGTATGTTGAGTTAGTTTTTTTTCTTATTATTCAATATTTAAGTTGTAGCCACAAGTTGTTGTAGAACTCATGTGTGTGTGTGTGTGTACATATATATATATATATATATACACGAGTTCTACAACTAATGGCTACAACGTAAATATAAGTATAAATTCAGTCAATTTCTCACCAAAAAAATATCTTGTATACTTTGCACGAAAAAATAATAATTTCTTGTAAACTTTTGATTGTTAGAAAAGACATGCAAGTAGTTTGATTAAGTTTTTTGCCTGTCTTTCAAGTAAAATAATTTATGTATGTTGAATAATTCCTTGTGTTGCCACAAAAGAATGGCATGCATTTCAACTAGCCCCAAGAAGAATCGGGGTGAAAAGGAGGGGTTTGAGCACTGAAATTTTATGATTTCACACCATATCTGGCCCGCATTTTGGATCCAACCCAAAAGAATAAGAGAGAAGCTTCAAAGAATAAGTTTTAACATTTTTATGATGCAAGGTTGGAAATACAGTTACACGAATCTTAAAATGAATCCAGAGCGTTTGTATGAAGGTGCAGTTGCCAAAAGCCTGAATAGACTAATTAGGTTGGGCAACTATATCTTCTCAAGTACAGTTCAAAACCCAATGAAATACGCATAGAAAGAATACACCTTAATATCGCAGAGCCAAAAAAAGAGGTGAAGGCAAGGAGGGTGATGACTAGAAACACAGAGTTTCACATCAAGTATTATCCAAGAGAGATACATATCTAAAAGAAAGAGTTGACATTTTTCAACCAATTAATCTAGCTAACAATGCTCAGGAATCTTGATTTATCCTTTTAATCTCATTTTCTTTAAGAAAAACCACTATTTATCAAGATTGGAAATGCTGTCTTGCGGGAATAGAAGAAGATAACTGTCAGAAAGAATTCTTTAATTGCAGGGATACCTCTTGAGAGTCTCGGCTGTGAGTAACAGGCTTATTGTCATTATTTTCAAGAAGTATGTGGCGGAATCGACCATTGGGCACATCTTTTATTATATGCCACTGCACAGGGAACTGGCCACTCCACCTATCCTGCTGCCAGTAATCTGCGTCATTCTCAAAATCAACGGATCCAACCATTTCAGCTACACCGCAGAATTGCCCACTAGCGTTGACCTATAAAATGTGAACAACAAAATTTCAGAACCTGCATAACAAGTCCAATATTTTTAAATGGCTTTTAAAATTTCCAATCTCTAGAGATATTGAAATGCAGTTAAGAGAATAGATGGATAAACGGAAATAGCATAATTATATTTACACATTTTTATAAGCATATAACAGTGGTATGCAATGACTAATAGTTGATTGTGTTCTACACAATAACAATTCCAGTATTGGCTTACTTTTGTGGTATTTAGTGAAGTCACCACGCTTTGTTTACAACTTATGTCGTTTCAATAACTGTGCACCAAGTAAGTTCAATGTTCTGTACAAATCATTTACTAAAGAGAATGTAATTACTTTGCTTTCTGCTTGTGAGGCTGCAAAGAAAATTACTTATTTTCCTACCAAAGAAAAGAAAAGTCACTTCCAGAATCCTTCCTCCACACATACCCCCCAAAAATAAATAAATAAAATAGTGAACTCGGCCAAAATAACTATTCTTCTACACTCACAACCATTAAATTAGTCTTCACTTGCCTTAGTTTTAACACAATATTTTTCATGAACAATCATCAATGGATTGACTAGTGTATTTCAATAATGAGTTGGGCCATGTTAAAATCTAGTACAGAGATAATAAAAACTATACAAGGACATGGCAAGCATATGGACCTGACCTGAAATAATGTGTTCAAGTATTTAAGGTGCTATATAAGCTAGTGTTCAGGGTATTAACTTAATGGCAGAATTGGTCCTGAACCATTAAATTTTACGAGGAGGAGCTTGATTCAGTATAGAAGTTAGCACAACACCAAATCGACCCCCATCTACTCCGTTCCAAAATTAGAGATACATTTGTAAAACGACGACTTTTTAAGTAACTTTATTTTTCCAAACTTATCCGTAACATTCGCTAGAAACTTATACTATATAAGGAAAAAATATCACCATCAAACATCAAGTTTATTATAACATGTGCTTCTGAAGGAAGCTAGGATGTGCAAAGAGCCTCACTTCCTAAGCATTGATGAAGAGTTGGTTTTCGAAAAGAAAAAGAGATCAAGTTATGTTTTCTTTTGTGTCGATGGTGGATCTCATCATCTTCTCATTTACAAGTTACAGCAGTTAGGAAAACTAAAAATATTTTTGCTATTTCAGATCAAAAATAGCATACCGAGAACAAGAGAAAAACTGGATAATTGCCTTTTGTCTCCTTCACTTCATGATACGCAGCATCCAATTTTCTGTTCCCAAGAGCTGTGCTGGCCCAAATGCCGTATTTGATACTTTTGTGAACATTGTCTTCGCTGAAAGACTTTATGACAAAGAACTTGGCCTTCTCATAATCTGTAACAAAATCTGGTCGGTTGTAGAGATCAAGATTAACTCCGGAAGTAGATGAACCTGCTTTTCCACTACCAGGTGAAGTCGTTTCTTCAGTACCATTCTTGCTCTTCGGCTTTAATGCCCTTGGTCCTCGATTACGGTCACTGGAAATACCATGTGAATAAGTAGAAATGCTAACTGAGTCCCTATCCCTTTCTCTTCTTCCACCTTTGTCAGGAGTCAATCGATTAAAGCGACTACTGTCCCAGTTGCCATAGTTTAAGCTCCTAGAGGAGACACTATTTTGATAGCGTCTTGCAAATGGTGTCTGCAGCTGAGAAGCCTGAAATCCAATAACAAGACAGCATCTAGATCACAGAAGACCGACTATAGTCTACATTATTTAAAGAATAAAATCTAAACTATTACTACATGTATATAACTTATCAGAAAAAATGTTATTGCACGTAAATAATAGCATGGATAGGGTTAACACTATTACATCACTAATAGCACATTTAGCATCAATTCTGATTTCACTGTTAGAACTGGTGATCATAAAAAGAATTTACCAGACTATTGAAAGAGAAACACTGAGGTAAAACCAAGTTTTAGAACAAGGTCAAAAATAAAAATCAGTAAGCACAACTCTTAAAATGGTCATAAATCTGTCATCACTCCTCAGATACAAGTCAGCTCATATTGACCATACAGAAACTATTAAATATACAAACATTTGGATGAGTTGTGCCATGACACCACATATATCCTGTCATAGCATCAGAGTTCTAATAATGAGAGTAGAAAGAATTCGACAAGAGAAACAGCACATTAAAATGCACAAAACAGGAACTGCATAACCCCTCCACCCCCCTCCCCCCTTCCATATTAGCATCCTTTATGCGGTAATAAAATATTGTAGTTATGCAAATAAAATAATAAACAGAATGTTATATACATATATATACAAGTCCAACCAAGTATCCATGTATACAACAAGGTTTTTAGAAAAAAATTAGTTGGCACGAGGCACCAAGAGCAAGTCTAATAAAGCTTTATGCTCATGCACTTCAAAAAAAGACAAAAGTAACAATTAGTATAAAATATTTACTACAGTAAAATTCAAGCTTCAAATCAAAGTCCTATGCATTTTAGTTTCTTCACTTCCTCAGCATTCATCCAATTTGAAGGGGTGCAGAATTAAATTAATGAGTGCCTCTTGACTAAGTGGTAACTTGATTCTTTCTAATTGGTTTAACATAATAAATTGGGCGGTAGAGGAGGTGGTATTTAAAAAACAATAATAACAACTGGCCCCATGTGCACACGCTCTACATGTGTAATTTATATTATACTATTAATTTGAATTTCGAGGATAAAATATAGGCAAACAAAACTCAAATGGACAAAAATTGTTATATATATATATATATATATATGGGAATGATCCATATAAAATATAAAATGGTTGCTATGGATACTATTTCAGCAAATGAATCTTACACCTTCCATAAATAGATCTAACAGCCCAACATGGAGATTTTTTTCCCCACTGCCGCTAGAAGGAGTGGCGGCAGACTTGAGCTGCCGATACTCCTTCTAGAGGCAGGAAAAAAAAGCCCAACCGCTACTCCTTCTGACGGCATGCATCGGCGGCAAATGGCTGCCCTCAGAAGGAGTAGCTTTTGGGCTTTTTTTCTTACCGTCAGAAGGAGTAGCAACAACTTAGGTCTGCTGCCACTCTTTCTAGTGGCAGAGGAATTTTTTTTACAGTTTGGGCCGTTAGATATACTTATGGAAGGTATAAGATACGTTTGTTGGAATAGTACCCATAACAACCATTTATTATGAATCATTTCCCAGTATATATATATAAAGAGAGAGATAAAGAGACAGACTTTGGTAACACCAAACCAGGTGCCTCTGACTTTATAATAAGATAAGCTATAAATGATATTGGGTAGGGACAACAAGGATCTTTCCCACATTCTGATATCTTTTTTAGACTACTTTTTCTTTTGGCATCATGAGTTGTATCTAGGCTCTATTATGCAGTTTGTGGATTTTTTTGGGAGAATTTGAGTTAAGAGCCTAATATACATATCATTTCGGAGGTTCCTTTACAGGGAACGGTTGTACGAGAGTTTGCCCCCTTTTGGCGCTTTTAATAGAATTATTTACATTTTAAAAAATATTCATTTATAGTAACACTAACATGGTAGATCTTTTTTCTTCTATCACAGAATCCAAGTTTATTGTAGGAATGGAATCTCTAGCTTTAAAGGGAACCAACCTGTCTCAAGTTATGCTCGTAGGACCCAAGTATGCCAATTGGTTGCGTATAAACTGCTCCTGGTGTCAACGGAGACAAAATGTTGCCCGTGTCCGAGGGATTTGATCGATTTGATAACGTTTCCCCAGATCCAAACTCCCCTGGATATTTATAGAAGCCAAGGCTACTGTTTCCAGAAGGATTACTGCCAGCAAAAGATCCAAAATGCATGTAATAGCCTGATCCTGGCCCAAAAAGCATATTGTCATTAAGACCGTCTTGGCCACTACTTACTGGTGTCATCATCTCAGCTTGAGACATTGAATGAGAAGAAGTAACATGTGGTATGCTTGGAGACATCGACTGTGGGTAATAATTTGGGGACACAGGTATTTGATGCGGAGAGAACAGCTGGCCATCTACCATTATTGGGGACATAGGCCTAGCCAAGGGAGAAAAATGTCCATATGCCACTTGATTATCAAAGCCATAACCAGAAGGAAAAAACAGCGATGGATTATCATTGTACATTGCCTATGTGAAGACATAGAAACATTTAGTTTGTTACGACAAAGGGAATGAACAAAATAAGATGAAAGAAAAAAGATTCTCACTCACTGGAGGTACAATCTGCAAGCTGTTGGCATTAAGATAGTTAGAATATTCACCCCAGTTACCACTGCTGTTGTCATAACCTGAAGCTGGACCAAAGATGAGATAAATGATGAATCATTATTATACTGGATAGCAACAGGTAAGAACAAAAAAAACTAGCAATACCATAACAATTATTTCATTAATCAACATAACATGTGAGCCAAATTCTTGATCTTCCATAACTTTTATTATGTATAAAAATAAACAAAAAAATAAACGTAAAAATATGTAAACACAAGAAAACCCCAAAATCCTCAAAAAGATCAGACAATAGAGAATGACCATGATAACATTTATAGAAACACAATCCCAACCAGCACACACAGTGAAAATATCTGGAAAAAATGAACACTTCAAAAACCGAAGCTTCCACACCCTAAAAATGCCAGCAGTTCTGCTCCAACCAAATAAACTACAACTAATGGAAAGACTTACTAGACTACAGTCCTGAGATTATAATTCAAATAAATTCCAAATTTGTAAACAGAAAACACTGCATCTTCCTCAGAAAATGGCAATGCAAGCAAAAATGTGAACAAAATTTTCATCCCACAATTGGAAGGGATACATTTAATGCAGCAAACCAAAATTCTTGTACTCTCAATTTATTAAAGTCATTCTAATGTAGCTCGAGATCAAAGTAAGTTCATAATACTTCACTTTCTTTCTTTTTTCTTCTCTTTTCTTTTCTCATCTTGCTTCTTCTTTTTTTAATATGTATATTCTGCACTTTCTTTTCTTTCATACTATTCCTTCTAAGCTTAAAGCTTACAGTTGTCATCTAATATTTCTACACCAGAGAAAAATCTCTGCATTTATAAGTGGATTAGAGATGATATCTACTCAAATTTTTTCGCAAGTGTTGAAATCATAAGAGTTAAGACAATAATGTAATAATGAGGAAACTAACCTCCAAAGAAGAAAGTTTGTTCTAGAGGAGTATAAGCGTTGGGAGGATAAGCGGTGGCAAAAGCTCCACTTGAAACCAAAATTTCTGGCTGATCTGTTGCAATACTTGGAGGCCCTACAATGGCTGCATCTGGAGAACTCGTAGAAACAATCCTCTCATCTTTTGGTGAAAGTTGCTGATTAATGAAAGGAAATATTAATTACCTAACTAACAAAAACATATCGGATAAAACTTTACCAATAACATAGAATGCAAATCAAATACCTGTTCTGTCAAGTTATCAGGTATAAAATGTCTCTCAACTGCATCAAATAGAAAATTGATCAATGAAGTAGTAATTTAAGCACTAAAATAAGCACAAGCAATTTAAATAGAAGCTATAACTTATACTCACTCTGTTAGAAATGAGAGTCCTTTTTTTGTTGACTTTTTCCAAGTATTAAGATTTGGATAAGACACACTTTGACATTATTTTTTTGAATGATTACGTTATGACACACTTTGACATTATTTTTTTGAAAGATTACGTTATGAAATAAATATATATGTCTAGGTGTGTCCTTTGCAAACAAATGAGAGAAATCATCCTGTTCTCTGCTAGTATCTGTCGGAGTTCTCCCCCCCCCACCCCACCCCACCCCACCCCACCCCACCAAACCAAAACACTCCTCTCTTGTACATCTACCAAAGAATTATTTAAATAGTAAAAAGTATTGAGTACAGCCCTTACTAACAGATTTGGTACTACCACTAGACGAGCTCGGAAGGTAATTTCGAATTATAATTGGTATAAATAAATGGTTCTTGCATCTAACCCTTGTTTGTGTGTGTGTATAGGGTGTGCAATACCTTTCATCTTATCCCATGTGTTTATAGGTGATTGATCAACCCTATGAAGATTATCTTCAACTTTGAACATCCATAGACATGCTGCCCCTTATAGTTTTGCCTTTGTAAAATAACCTCTCACAATTTCCGGAGTTTAAACAATAATTTTCATTCATGCAACCCACTCATGAAAAGTAAATTGGTCACCATAAAAATCATTAGCTTCACTGCAACCCTTTTTAACTGCATCTCGACCTTCATGCTTGTTGTCTTGAAGAGGACCTAAGGAAACATTATTTACTATGGTCGCTGCCATAATTAAGGTCCCTTAACCTTTTCCAAAAGCCTAATTACTAGCGAGCGCATCTACATGCCTCGGAGTTTCTCTTCATTTACTTTAGCATGTTAGAGATATCAGCTTCCAAAATTGAACTTGCTTCCAAATTGTTAGAATTGTGGTTGGACTCCATAATGTTGTAAACGTTGCCACTCCCTGATTTTACGCATTTCCCAAAAAGAACATCCCACTCTGAATATTTGAATTGTCCTACTAGCAAGGGCGTACATATAGGGTTTTGGGGATGAGATTGGCTGGGGTTAATGTTTTCTACCAAAGTTTAAGGATGTAACTTTTGATAACTCTGGGCAAAATAAGAAGAAAGAGAACCAGGAATTCTGATTGAGTTTAAACCATTAAAAGAAGGCAATAATAAGCTAAAAAAACATTTATTAATCAAGTTAATTCTAATTCTCCATACAATGTTTTCTCATATCGAGGTAAATAACCCTTCCAACTACAAGAAGGATTTGCAAATTCTATTACAAAAAAGGACTTCCTAACAAGTAATACTTCCCATTCAAGTTAAAGAAGGCAACAAACCAAACAACCAATAATTAAAGAAGTAGATGACATAACACGTACTAAAATGCCGAAAATATGCAACACTACCAAACTGCCTATAACACTAAAAACATGATTAAACTACCACAACATAATAACCTAACTAAAGAAAATAAAAGGCTCTAGCCTCTAATAGTCCAAAAACAAAGGCCAAGTATGCTCCAGAACGAAAATATGCCAAATTTAAGCAATTTCATATTTAGGTCTTCTTGAACTACTTGTAAAATTCATCACAATGCCATCTACAACCGATAACCCACCATTAGATACACTATGTCCTAACACTGATAGGAGTTTTGCACGGAAAAGAAAAGAATGAATAACTTAGATTATGATAGAAACGAATACAAGTTTTCTTTCAAGATGTCACCGAGTTTATACAAGAAAACTTAAAGTTTTACATTTAGATTATTATTTTTTCCTTATACTCCCTCTGTAGTTTTATTTGTCTTAATTGACTTTTTATGGTCAAATTGAATATATTCATAATCAAAATTAATTTTTAAGTTTATTAGATATAGGCAAAAAATTATTATCATAAAAAATTATATCGAATATACTATCAAAGTCAACTTATTTGATTTCAAAAATTTTAATATATTTATTTAATATTAATCTTAAAATTGGCCAATTTGACCATAAAAGGTCAATTAGGACAAGTAAAGTTGGACTGAAGGAGTATTAATTTTCTTCTGTTTGTAATGTACAGGGATTAATAGGAATTATAAAATATTTGATCATGTATTTAGTTTTCCGTCCAAATACGTCTATTTTTGGACAAAAAAACTTTGACAAGAAAAGAGACCAAGTTTGTCCATTTCCTTTCTTTCTTGTTCATAAAAAATATTAGTAAGAGAATAATGGGGAAGAAATTTTAAGTTTTCTATCATTTTCTTTTGTTTTCCATTCATTTTAAAGCTCAGAAACATAGTGTAAGAGAATATCCAAAGCCCTTACTCAAACAGAGCCATGCCTAATATGCCCTTCGCCACTAATTATTGCTTCTTACAGAACCATGCCTAATATGCCCGGTCTATAATGACAAGGAACATGAACTAGATAGTTAGACTTAAAGCGTGCTATGACATAGGATAGATCCCATTGGTTTGCGCTATCCATGGGTATGAAAAAACTATACTTTGGATCTTAACCGATGGGAAGATGTTCAAGAGGAAATTACAGAGGTCATCCTCCTATATCAGTGCTGCCCAAATAATTGTTGTTTGTGGAGAATGGAATATAAAATCAAGCTAGAAAAAAGTTGTACATTTCCATCCTAAGTTAATTTGCAATAAATAGTTGACAACAATATATCTGTTGAATATTCTTAGACAATATCCGGTGTGGATTAACAAACATACTTTTTGTAACTACCTGAGTCCAAATCCGAATTCAAAATAAGCCTCAATCCACTCCCAATAGCGAGGAGCATCAGCTCGGTCAAGAGCCTACCAAAAAGCTTCACAAGTTATTGCTACTCTTGGTAGTAGAGTCCAGCCTTATCCAAGAACGAATTAAACCCACCTTCACCTCTTTTCCAATGTGGGTCTGGAGATTACACTTTTACCAGAGATCCAAATTTGGGAGAAAAATAAGCACCAGAATGAATAGAGAATTAATTTGACAAGGAGAGGTGGCAGCCGTGGCCTAACATCTTTCTTTGCCACAATGTCTAGGGAATTATAGCTCAAAGCAATTAGCCCTAATTAATAAAAAGACCAACCAAGGATATAAAATCCCAAAATACCAAAGAATCCAAATTTGCAAGCCCTAAAATTACCAGCCAGGATTGAGTCTTATTACCAGATCAAATTCAATCAATGAACATAAACAAGGAAATTGGGTTACTATTACAACCAATTAACAAGAACGAAGCAAAGCCCGAATTTAGAACACGTAATTTAGCAAAAATAATAATTTAGAACACATACCAGCAACAGGTGAGGTTGAGGTAGAGTTCGACACAGAGGCAACCCGATCCTTCTGTTGACCCGCTTCTTCCATCATGATCCCAAAACCAATTTCCAAATCTCAGTCTAAATTCAAATCTAATATAACACAAAACAAAACAACAAAATTGAATAGAATTCAAATCTTCAACTGAAGAAATAGAACAAATTATTCCCCCGCGGAAGGGTTTTTATATTACGCCTGTGATGAATAACGAAAGAATTCGAAAAAAGAGAGGGGTTTTAGGTCATATGTAAGTGTGTGTGTATATATTTATATATATATATATATATATATATATATATATATATATATATATATATGTGTGTGTGTGTGTATATGTTTATATATATGTAATAAATTGATTTTGTTCTTTCTTCTTTTTTTTCCACGAGCCCTTTAAGCGGTTCGATTTACCTTTTTAAATTCGGCGATCTGGTAAGAATGAGGATTGGTTTTTTGGGTTTGTGTGACATCTTTTCGCCAGTCGTTTAATAGTGTTTGAACAACACGCGGTGGCTATTTTTATTTTCGTGTTCATCACGGTCTATGGTCTGAGTGGGTGATTCTTGATATTATGAGTCAGCACTTGGTCATAAAGATGAGTGATTAGTCAATGCCTCCTCATAAATAAGAAAAAGAAGCGAGAGTAAATAAAATTATAAATTATGGTATTAACGGGAAAATAATATTTAAAATAAATTATCTATATAAATATATAATAAAATAAATTTTGATTTTTGTGTCTATAAAATAATCTTTTAATTACTTAATTATATAATAAATTTTAATTTTAATTATAATTATAATTATATTTAGACATTTACTTTACCTCTGTCTTATACTCTAAGACTATATTTGTTTGCATACAATATACTTAAAATTGAACTATTTACCTTAATTTTATACTACTTTACACTATTTAATTTTTTGATGAGTGATTATTAATCCATTAATGTTAGACTATTAGTCTCGCAAAGTCATTTAATAACTTAAATTTTAATTTTTTATGGAATTATATAATTTCACATAAATAACCTTAGGAATGATAACAAAATTGTCCATAGAATTATTTAATCTCTCATGACGAAAACTTTATATTCTACAACAATTATACCTTATATAGAAATCCTTAAACACCAACTTTAGACTTTTAATTTCTACATTTCTACTCATAGTTGAACTTTAAGTGTGTGTATATATATATATATATATATATATATAGAGAGAGAGAGAGAGAGAGAGAGGATGCATCTGTGATAATCGGTTGTTGGAGTACTATTACGGCAACCAATTGTTGAATTACTGTTACAACAACTAATGCAGGGATAATTTGTTTGTAAAGATCACATGTTGTTACAGTCTCTTGCAACAAATCAATTATTGGTCCGTCGCTACTTCCTCTTGCAACATGCCAATTTAAATTGGTCCTGTCACTACTCCCTCTTGTAGCAAACCAATTTACGCATTAATTGACCTTATCGCTACTCCCTTTTGAGGTATGCTAATTTTGATTGTTCTCAACAATCGATTGTTATAAATGTTTTACCATATATATATAAATTCAAAATATTGAAAATAAAAATTAAATATTATATTTAAAAATATACAAAAATTGAATATTAAATTAAAAATAAAAAATACACTACAACACTAAACTATGAGTTCTAATTTGATAATTGTTTGTTTGAGTAACGTTTGTAGCTATTCTAATAATAATAGTAAATTAATTTGAAATTCAAAAAAATACTTTATAATTACCATATTTATAGAATAAACAAGAAATTAAAATTAATTTTATTTAAAAAAATGAACCCGTGCTTTGCAAGGGGCACTTAAGTAGTATAATTATATTTTAAGACAAATATGTTCTTACTTTTTGCTATTGAAACAACACAAGATTAATAATATGTGGAAAGCAGAGTAATTTTAGAATTAATTTATCAGATAAATTTTAAACATGACATATTTGAGCGAAATTCTAGTTAACTCCAAGTTAGTTTAACAGTCTAAATTTGGTGACTTACTAATCTAATTTTTTATTTTGTTATCCTTGCTCGATTCTTCATATCTTTCTAGTTACCTTACTAAAAAAAGAGTAAGGGGGTGTTTGATAGTCTATTTCGCCCTCTTTTTGGTCTTACCTTTTTTTTTTTTCCCGCACATAGATTGTTATTTGATCAAACTTTTACAACTTCTTTTTGTCTCGTAAAAAAAACAGAGTGTGACAACTTTTTTTTTGAAAAATAGACTACTCATTACTCTTTTACCCTTGTTATCTTAATTTTACACTTTTAATTTTTTATTTCACCACCACTCACTATGACCCCCGCCACCCACCATCACCACTACCCACCATCACCATTCAGGCACTCACCATCAACCACCACCCATGACCATCAACTACCATCACCACCACCCATATTTTATTAGTTAGACTTGAATTTTTTTACTAGTCTTACATTATTGGTGATTTTATTTATATTAATTATTCTATATTTATTATATTATTAATATAAAGTTAAAATAGTAAAATGTTATAAGATATATTATATAGATTAATTATCAAATATTTTTTTTTTATATTTAAACTTTGTTTAAATTTATTTATTTATTTTATCAAGTTTTTAAATATTGATTCAAGTTAATTCTAACACTTCGACACGGCAAAGAAATTAGTGCTAATAAGGGGTTGACGTAACATGCTCGGTAAGGTACAGAACTCTGAACAAAGAAAAACACGTGTCTTACTTCACTGCTATATCTATTAGAAAGAACTAAAATAATTAAAATTAATTTTAAAATATTTAAAATATTTATATATATTTTTTAAAGCGAGACAGATAGCTGACATTGAATCATTAACTGTAAAGAAAAAATGACTTAAAAAAATTAACATGGATTTTATAATTTGTAACGGAAAAAACATAATCGTAATACAATAATAAAAAGATAAATTAGTGACTCAATACAACGCAAATGAGGAGAAAGTAAAAATCAAGTGGCAAAATTGTAGTAAAGTAAACAATAAAGCCTTATTTAATTTAGTTAATCTTTTTTGTAAATAAAAAAATATATTTTTTTCTAAATACAGAATCTTAAAAATCTAATTCCGATGATAATTTAAGTTTATATAAGTAAATTATAATGCACACAAATAATATTAGTAATAATAATAAAATATGGAATTCAATTTTAAATGGAGAAAATATGATTTTCAGATATTGGGGTTCCTAATTAATTTACTTTTTTGTATTCAAAATATAGTGTATATATATATATTAAATAGCAACATAAAATGTAAGTAATTTTTTTGTTTGAGAATAATATTTAAACTGAAATTTATATGCATCAAAAAATAATTAAAAAATAGTTAAGCATAGAACAATATATAAAATTTATAAATATGAAGGATATATTTTTGACTCATATTTATCTCTAAATTAACAAAATGTTAGTTTAGTATTAATGGCATGACAATGAAATTACGATAAATTTTTTGAAGATAGTTGTCATATTAACCTCTAAGCAGTTGGACTATTATTTATTACCAAAAAGATTGTCATTTATAATATTTATAAGTTTTAAAAATATATTGCAGAACAAAAGGAATAATATTTGTATTTTATTATTTCTTAATATGTAATTAATAGTTCGATCTAATAATAACGTACACTTACTTTACTAATATTATGTTAATCTCTTTTCAAAAAAAATAAATATATTATGCTAATCTTAGATATTTAAATATGGAATTATAGATTTATAATATTATTTTATTTCATTTGCACGAAAATAATTTTATTTCTAATTTAAATGCTAAGGCATGAAAATTAAAAATTAATTTTTTTAAAAAAAAAATGAGCTACCAAACCGTTTTATTGTTATATCAATAATGCTATGATATTAAATTTGTGATCTCAAAGATATTTTAAACAATATGTCATCAAATAATTTTAACAATATACCAACGAAATCAGATCATTTGATATCATTAATTTCGTTTTTTTATAATAGTAACATAAAAAATGGTAGGGACAAACAATTAATTTTATTATAATTTAATTTATCCCTAATAAAATGATTCAACTATATATCTATAGACTATACCTCTACGTACTAAAATATAATAAAGTAAGTACTAAGTTATTTTAGTCGGTTCCAAATCAATTTAACCGTTCTAAAAAAAACCTTCTAGGTAAAATTCTTTATTAATAAACTTGGCAATATAATTTTTTATAATCTAGATTAGACAGATATGGACCCATCTATACTATATATAATAAGACAATTAAAAATCTTATTCAAATTAATTTGGTTGGTCATTTTAAGAGTAATTTGGTCATCAACTTATAATTCTAAAATATTAATTATATAATTTGATAAGTAGATTTTATATCTATTTATTGGGTATTTTATACTTAATTATTTGTGAGTTTTAAGTATTTTTAGTGTTTAAATATTTTATTTAATTTTATGTATTTTTAGTAATTTTATATTATTTTTATTTATTCTTACAGGAAAAATTAAAGATCAATGGCAAGATGGTAAATAGTTGAAAGCTGATGGCAATTCGATAATTAGCTGGGCATGGAAGATCGCACCACGCATGGTAAAGCAGCAGGAAGAACAACACTCGCGCCATGCACTGAGCCAGTTGAATGAATCGACAGAATAAAAAGAATCAATCAAGTTAGATACTCAACGATCATGAAGGACGGAATCGTCAAGTACGTATATGGTTGTAAAGTTTGAAAGCAACCCAATATTATCAATCAATAAAGAAGACAAATCCACTAAGGACAAAACTGAACAAATCAATGAACAAGTTAAGAGATCGAAGACAAGAAAAAAGATGATCAACAAAACTACTTCCAAGTAGGAGAAATGATTGAAGGAAACTAGGATCACTCCACGAAATCAAATAATGGAAGAATTCGTAGAGTTTTGTTAAACAAACTCATCACGGCATAACAAGGACAAAAGACTTTAGCTGAGAAGTTAATGTGAAAACTCACAGATGCTAAATAAGTCAAATTACTTAATATCGTAAAATAAAGCTAAACATAATATCCTCAGATTTTTGAGCTATTAAAATTGTTGAGCAACTTCAGAACGTAGAGTTATTACATTGATAAACTGACTCAGTACTACTTATCAGATAACGTAATGCCAAAGGCACTGAGAGATAGATTCATTGCGGCACAAAATTGGAGTGATCTTACCAAAAGAATTCTTCAACAAAGAAGTGGTCAGAAGCAAAAAGAGCAGAGTACAAATTAACTAAAGCTAGAAACAGACATGAAGTCCACTACAACAAAAATATTTTCAACAAGATAAAGTGGAAATCATAAACATACAATCATCAAGTGCTCAAGAAAGGGGGAGCTGATCTATAGTTGAAGCCAATAGTTTTGAAGACGAAAAATGATCAAGTAAGGGGGGGCTGATTAGCAGAGGAAAACATATGGCACCCATCACAAAAATGGAAGCATTGGACAAAAATCTTGAGAAATCTACAACAAGTATCAAATCAAGGGGAGCTGATCAAGCTAGAAGAAAACTTGAGAAAGACTGAAGATCATGTTTACAGAAGAAAAGGAAACCTTAATTTACTGGAAGGCAAGAAAATTATCAGATGACCTCAGGCAACTAAAGGAAGAAAGGAGGAACTCATAGTTCGTAGAGCAAAGAGAGCTTAACAGAAATAACTCTATGTTCGTAAAGTCAATTCAGAATTCGTAAAGTAAAAGAAGTCAACATGAAGAAAGTTCTAAGAACGTGAAACATTTAGATCTTGAAGCTGATAAAAGAATCCAGCAGATTGAAGAACAAAATGCAAGATCAAGGCAACTTTGAAATTTGATAACACGGTTGAAGATTGAAAAATAGTTTCAGAATTCTCACAGTAAATGACAAAGTTGTAGAGTAAATAGCAAAGTTGTAGAGTTTACTCCGAAATCGTAGAGGTTAAAATACAAGTCATAGAGTAGACCACAAAATCATTCAAAATGTGAAGTTTGAATATTATAGAGCTGATCATAAAAGACATCATAACGTAGAGCAAACTGAAGGACTATAAATCATAAAGACAAATGCTACAATCCTCATATACGAATAACTTGAAAATCTGTAACGTTCAAATTTGTCTGACATAAAGAGGCTACAAAAAAGCAAGGATTACAAGACAAATGATTGATCGATAAAAAATTCAAGCAGCAGGAAAAATGATATATGTCTAATAGCTATTTTGAATGTATAATGTCAGTCATGTGATTTCTATTGAAAAAACGTCAGAGGCATTCCGTAAAACTCAAAGAACCTTACGATTAGGAATATTGTGAATTACATCAAATCTAACAACAGATCTGCTGTTAACTGGCATTAAGATATTCCGGAGAATGAAAAGCTCAAAATATATTCTGGTAATGACAAGTTCAAATGGAAGAAAGACAAGGATGTGTCTAACGGCTACTTGACAAAAATAACACTGGACACGAGATCTTTATTTTTGTAAACTGACAAGAAGACAGAGTTAAAAGCTATCTGACACAGTATACTCATGACACTGTTCGTAATCTTCAAAGATCTAACTATTAAATGAAGCAATAATCATCTTTTAATGGGAAAAGTTCATGTAATAACCATGAATTGTAAATCACATTGTAATTAGAATTAAGAATTAATTGTTAATAAATAAATTTTTTGTATGAATTAATTGTACACTTATGTGATTGAATGAATATATTGATGTATGTGTATATTTATTAATCTAATAACACAACAACGTAGTGAAATTATTTAATTAATCTAAGAAGAGTCCAAGTAATTAAATCAATACTAGTGGACTAGCCCATGAGTTGAATTTAAGTAGCCCAAGCATTGTATATGATTAACGTGTTAGTGTGTTGTAAAATAACCCAACCAACTGGCCCAAATGAATTAATAAGGCAAGTCTAATTGGATTATATAATAAGACCAAAGAAATTATTAAATTAGGTTCAATGAAATTAAACTAGTAGCTCATGTAATTAATTAAAAGTGTGGTTCTTGTAGTGGATACTTGCATGTATTAAATGATAGCCCATGTATTGGTAGTTTAATTAAATCAACTAGTAGCCCAATTAGTATAATTGTTGAGCCCAAACAATTTAAATGCAGGAGCCCAAATATAATTAATTCTAGAATCCAATGCGGGGCCCAAAGATGTGCAGGTATTTGGGTTAATACACACACACACACACACACACACACACACACACACACACACACACACACACACACATATGTATGTATTATAGGTATAAAAATTAAAGCAAAAATGATGAAAAATGGGGGAGAATTCGGCAACTAAGGGGGTCCCATTGGGGGTGCCTTGTGGCTTTGGATTGCTTAGAAAATCTTTTAAAGGACATAGTTGTTGAATGACTTTACTAACCCTATTCAGTCATATGTCAATCCAAGTAGTTAATCCATCAAATAGTAATCTAAATTGAGTGTTAATCAACTATTTTTGGTTGATTAGTAAATGTAACCATATTTAGGAGAAGTACTGTAAATAGAGTTTGGCATTTGCAAGTGTTCTTATATTGTAGAGAGAAAAGAAAGTTGAGAGCTTCTTAATTTGAGAGAAAAAGTTAGAAAGCTTGTGAGTTAAAAGTGATAGAGAGATTTAAGAGAGCATTTTGGGTAGAACATAGTAGCTAAGGTGGTTTCAACAAGCTTTGTTTCATATTTTGGAGGGAGAAGAAGAAGAACATCAAGAACAAGAAGGTTTAAAAGTTTTCTTAACTTAAACATTAGTCATTTTTATATTTATGTTGTAGTATAAGTTGTAATATGTTGGTTGTGGGAGAAATATTATTGTGTAGAAAATCATGAAGGATTTTGAAGGTATAAGGATCAAAAAATGATGGAGAGTATGTGGATTTATGAGATCTATACATGTTATAGAGTAGGTCAATTGTGTATGTATGTTATATAGTTGTGAAGATTAATGATGAAAACCTACTTTTAAGAGTTATATGAGTTAAGTACTCAAGTATTGTGTAGATGTAGAGTTTATATGATCATATGATGTATTATATGTCAATGTATGTAAAGATGTGTAAGAATATGTATGTAAGCATGTTTACCGGTAAAACCCTAATTGGATAGTTAGATTGATGAGTTGTGATTTAAGTAGTGAAAGTTATTTATGTGATTTTTATGGCTTTATGGTAGATCTATGAGTTTTGAATATAACCTAACTTGAATCATTGAAAAATATGTTAAAACGAAGAAGTTATGAAGTTTGTACCAAAACATGTCGATTTTCAAAAACCTAATGGTCGATCATAATTTTTATGTCAAAAATGCTTTCAAAAGTGATCGATCCATGAAATATTGAAGAATGTTAAGTTACGAATGTAATAAAATAAGTTTGGAATCATTTGAATGTGTATAACGTGTTTTATTAAAGATTGAATCAAAATAGTTCAAGTTGAAAAACATTAAAAACCTAGAACAAAATTTCCACATAGCCAGTGCCGGGTTGCCGTGCCATGCCAAAGCGCTTGGTCGTGTTTTTGTTTGAAAAATTAATTAAATTCTAAACTGATCAGATTGGGCAAAACAAAAATGGGTCACAAAATGTATAAATTAAATAATATCATTATGGGACTCGATTAATGTAATTAAAATATTATTAAATATATAGTTAATAATTAAAAGATTAATAATATTAAAAATAAACAAAATATTATTAAATGATTAATAATATTAAAAAATAAATAAAATATTAAAAAATGATTAAAAATATTAAAAAATAATAAAATATTATTATGTGATTAATAATATTAGTAAATGATTAAAATATTATTAAATAAATAATAATATTAGTAAATGAATAAAATATTATTAAATAATTAATAATATTAAAAAATAAATAAAATATTATTAAAGAATTAATAATATTAGAAAAAAATAAAATATTATTACAGGAATAATAATATTATTAAATGGTTACAATATTATTAAGTGATTAATAATATTAATAAATGACTTAAACATTATTATTTGATTAATAATTTTAGACAATGGTTTAAAGAATATTAAATGATTAATATTGGTATCAAATGATTAGAATATTATTAAAGGATAATAATATTTCTAAGTGTTTAATGTGTTATTAAATGTTTAATTATGTGATTAAATGTTAAATAATCTAGAGTAAGATATTCAAATGTTATTAATATGCACCAATACGTGATATACTAATTGGAAGATTAACCTTATTAAAGTTAGGTCGTTCTAAAAGGAGTTAATTTAATTTGCTTAGCAGTAATCATCGAAACAGGCAAATTTCCTAATCCTAGACTTGTATTTACTTTTCTAGATCTCTAAGTGGTTTAATTATTAAAAATTAATCCACATCAATATTGATTATGTATTCGCGCATAGTGCAATTGAAGCTTTAAAGTTGGTTTTGATTCATGAACTGTTTAATAAATAGTCTAAGGTAATTGTTTCGGTTAGATAATACATGTATAAATTCATTAACTTGAATATTTTTAAAAGTTTATCCAAACCAATGGTTGATGCAGACTCTTATAGTAAGATTAAGAAAGAACAACCCTTAACAAGGGGAATATTATCGAAAAACCGAACATGTGTAATATGTCTAAATGTTATGCATACACATAGGGTACAAAAGGCTTATCCCCTCAAATACCAAAATATTAAAAGATTCAGTTAAATTACTTTTATTCCTTAGAATTAGTTATGGTCCATAGTGGTCACTTAGTAATAAAGACTCAAACATTCATTTAGAATTAGAACTTGATTCTCATTCTTTCACAATCATTATATATTGTTGAAATCTCATAATTTATTTCTTACCAATCACGATATATCATACTTTTATACATTATTTAATTAAACTTGCTGACTAAAGTAGTTGTTCACCCTTACTATATCATAATATATTTCAGCTAAACCTGAATGCTCAAAGAAGAACAAAGGCAAGGAAAAAGTTCAAGAGTAGATTAATATGCATACTTAGTTAATTAGTTAACTTTTGTAATTTGCTTATGTAATACAGTTGAACGATTAAGGTGTATGTTTTGTAATAAGTTAAGGTTAATAGACCTTGGGGATTGTAGAACCTTTTATAATGAATAAATTATGTTATATATTTTCACTTTAGTTTATAGAATGTGTTTGGAGATAATGGTTCGTGAGCACCAAACCTGAGGTTATGGAACCCGTATTTGGGGGCGTCACATGTTGATATTAGAGCTGTAGATTATAAATTTTAGGATGCAAAAACCTTTAAGATATAACCTTAGAAAAGTCAACTCACACAAAGTTTTAGGTGATAGATTTGGAAATTCATTAAATCGAGTGGTAACACAATGAAATATACTTTTATTTTATCAATGAATATATTTTATTGTGATATTGTTGTCGTTTGTTTGTTTATGTTATGATTGTAGGATGCCTGAAGTTGGCCAGTCTAGTCACACGATAGATGATGAACTTGTTGATAAGCATATCATTTTGATAGAGTTAGTTGCATTGGAGCCATTCCAACCAGCTGCACAGGATGAGTCAGAGCCGAAGATGCATGCGGACCCCACGGAGGATCTAAAGGTTAAGTTAGACCAAGAGTTAGTGACAGTCGAGGGGCGAGAGTTTTAACCTGAGACTAAGGAGCCAGTTAAGTATGAGGAGAATGATGTGGGCACTGTCAAAGGTGACCTGATAGAGGAGCTGATGGACAAGAATACGAAGTTAAATGACAAGGTGACAGAGTTAGAGGAGAAGGTACAAAAGTACGAGGATTCTGTTGAGCACATTGGATCTTTAACTCATATGTTGGTTAATCAGGACACATAGCTGCATGCTAAGTTAGAGGAGTCTTAACACAAATTAGCAGAGGCAAAGTTGAAGGTCCAACAGATGCAAATAGAGAAGTATAGAGAGATGTTTCCATTCAGCAGATGCGCGAGCTAGTGGATGAGATTCGTGAGAAGAAGGTGAAAACAGATAGGATCAGCTACGCCTTTCACTTTTCATATAACAGATTTCAGAGTAGGGTATTCTATCACCCAATGGTGTATTACCAAACTAGTCACACTATCAACCGCGGTCGGGTAATGGAGATATAAGATGAGGAGTACAAGAATACAGTGGGTTGTGGGATGCACCGCTATTAGTTATTAGTTATGTTTTTGTATATTGATGTATGTATATAGATGCAGTTAAATCCAACTTTTGTGGTGATAGAGGGTTAGTATGCTTTGTAAATCCCAACTGTAGAAGTTAGTGGGATATATTAATCTTGAATCTCATCTTTTGTAGTCTTCAGGGATAGTAACATTTATAACAATATGCTCGTGATGTAAAGTGCTAGACACTATTGTGTGTCATATGAATATAAATGCAGTTATGTTTATGAATATGTGTTTTAGATGATTAAAAGTGTTTACATTAAATGATAAATGCTGTAAGAACAGAAAGACTAATAAGGGATAAAGTAATAACATAATTTTTTTTAATCTTAAAACAGATAATGCTGCCACGAAGACAACCACTGCGGAATACATGGATAGAAGAATTGATTAATAATGATGGTGGTTATGTAGACCCAATGCAAAATTTTGTTGATATGTTGGCAGAAGCAATGCAAAATAAAAACCCAATCGTATTAAATCTATCAGATAATTGGTTGGTAAACTTTAAGGACCTAGTTGAAGCTCAATCATGGGTGAAGGAAATAAAGAAAACATTTATTATTGCTCGAATCGCGGAAGAGCAACAGACAACTTTTGCTACCTACATGATGAAATGTGAGGCTACTTTTTAGTGGGAAGTAAATTAAAATAAGCGCAAAGAAAGGGTTGTAGTGTAGGATAAGTTCAAAGAATTATTTTTCGAGAATTACTTTCCGCGAAGTATGCAAGAAATGATGGAGGTTAAATTTCTGGAATTGAAGCAAGAGAATATGTCAGTCTCAGAGTACGCTGCGAAATTCAACGAGCTAGCTAGGTTCGCTCCACATCAAGTGGACACTAAAGAACGGAAGGTGTTAGGGTTTCGACACAGAGAAAGCAGCGGAATTTCAAAAATTTCCGAAAACCTAAGTCAGGATTCATGCAAAACCATATTAATTCAGAAGTTTAGATTATTTACCGATTATTCGAGATGGACAGGAGACGATGGAATTCTGAAACGACTTCGAATTTTCAACGCAATCCAGCGACTGCGTCTCTACAGTATCCACACGAACGCTCCGCGAACCGTCACACGATCTGCAGCAAAAAGGATCTGCGGTACTAGCCACCAAGATCAGGATTTCTAACCTATTTTTCTCTCTAGCCTCTTTCTGAAAGCGGCTAGGGTTTTAGTTTTTTCTTACGTAACTTTTAGACTACTGATATATCATATATATAGTAGTTAATAGGAATTAACTAAAACCTAAAAATAAATAGAAAAATAAAATCCGAATTTATATATATTATATTTTAATTAAGTCTTACTTAATTAATATACATATATACAAATTATCCTATTAATTTAAATTCGTAATTTTTAAATACTATCAATCATATTGATATATTTAAAATACTTACAATTTAAATTAATTCCCTTTTAATTACGTTCTAAGTGTGTGACCCTATAGGTTATTATTATGTTGACAATAATTTTAAAATCATATTATAAAATTATAAACAGTGAGCAGCATCTAGTAATGCATCACCGCTACCCAAATAATAATAAGATCGGTGATTCGATACAACCTTTTCGTGACCAATGTTTCAATGTAATTTAATCCTTTTAACCTTATATCCTAGATTAAACTCGAGGCATGGAATGTGTCATACTCTTCATAATTTAATCTGAGTTTTCTTGATCAATGAGTAGACTATATGAAACAAATCAATATTTGAGCATGGCCATGCATTTCATAGTCCTACTCAATCAAGAGGCCTATGGATATCACCCCTAATATATAAGAGGGTTAAATTCCATCTAGATCACTCATATTCCTCACACGATTCATGATGTACCCAATAATCACATTTATTGTTCACTCTATTAAAGGTGACATTTGATGATATCAAAGTACACAAATTCTCGTGTAATAATATAGTGACTTCAGGTCGGAGGATCATTACATCATTGTCACTATAAGAATTTCTTATGACACTTTGCATAATGCTCCATGTAGAATTCTCATGGTGGGTCAGTCCAGTACATTGTTCTCTAACATGTACCTATGCATTGACTCAAATATCTCATATATTTATGACCAATGAGATTTGGCCATCAGTCAATCCACATACTAGTCTCAATGCATCATTGTTGTCCCATTAACAATGATACTCGACTAGGGACATTTAAGAGCAATGATACTAATTATAATTATATAATCTCATATTCAAGTCACATACTTAAAGCTATATAATTCGTATCATTATTCTAAAGGCTTTTATTATGTTAACATTTATATAACGCAGTAAATGAAATCATAATAAAATAAACCATTTATTCAATCAAATATAATATCAAAAATGTTAAGCAATTACATCAAATAATTAGCCTCTAGGGCATAAACTCTAACAGAAGGCACGACGATTTAAAAATGGTTTGAAGCCGTGGATTTTCAACAAGGTAACTATGTTGTAGATTAATACATTTTCAACCTTGTTAGAGAAATCAATCATTGCAGAAGGGGAAAGTGAGACGTTATCAAAGTATAATCAAGATCGAAACAAGAAAATAAATGATGGTGTAAACAAGAACCACAACAGTGGTGGTAGCAACAAAAACAAGCACAAGTGGAACAATGAACAACAATGACAAGATCTCAGGGAATCAGTCGGGGAACTCATAAAAGAAGAGGGCATGTAGAAACTGTGGGAAGAATCACTTTGGGGAGTGTCTGAAGGGGAATAATGTGTGCTATAACAGCGATTAAGAAGGACATATCGCTCCAAAGTGTGCACAACCAAAGAAAGGTGGATGTTATTTGTGTGATGCAACGGATCATTGAATCAAAGACTGCCCAATAAAGAAGGGTAATGATGGAAGAAGTGGCAACATGTGCAGCAACAACAAGCTAACTATTGGAGAATCGGTTCAGCAGAACAAGTCGACATCTCGTACGTTCAACATGATTGTACAAGGTGCGACAGCATCAAAAGATGCGATGTCAGGTATTATTCCGATCAATAATATAAATGTCTATGTATTATTTGATTCGGACGCTACTTGTTCATTTGTGTCTGATGATTTCGCTAGACGATTAGAATTGCCTAAGAAAGAGTTAGAGAACCTTATAAATATAGAAGTTGTGAATAAGGAAGTGATCCCTGTCGAATATATACATAAAAACTGTTGTACAGAGATAAATGGTCATAAGTTATGTGTAAATTTAATTATGATACGTTTAATATCAAAAGCACTGTATAGGATGACTTTAGTAGAAATAAGAGAGTTAATGGTTCAATTGCAAGAATTATTAGATATGAAGTACATTCAGCTGAGTGTTTTTCCATGGGGAGCACCTGTGCTATTTGTAAAGAAAAATGGCAGATCGTTAAGACTTTGTATAAAAGTTCTTAGACCCGGACCGATTATTAAACCAAAAAAGGTACCAGGTGGATGAGTCACTGGTCCAACCAGTGGTCGAACCGTTATTGATCCAGTGATGTCATTAATATATAAAAATATATATTATTAATAATTAATAAAAATTCTAAAAATCTCATTTTTTATGAACTAAAACATAATAATGTTGAGTTATAATATTGCGAAATGTGGTAAATTTTAAAATGAAAAATTTTGTTGTACAAAAAACAAATAATAATAATCGGGTCACCAGGTCAATAACCGATTTTACCAGTTGAACCACCGGTCCGATAGGTGGGTCAACCGGGTTTTGACTAAAACTATCTTTTTTGTTCAAATCGGACCGGAGTGCTAACCAATTTCGGTTTTTATCGGTCGAACCTGTGATGACCCCAAATCTGGGTTCCATAACCTCGGGTTTGCTTCTCACTATTCAAAACATAATAACAACTAAATACATAATCTTCATTTAAACTTTACGGAATAATACATAAAGGTTCCTTATAAAAAGAACTACAATCCCAAGGTCTATAAACCTTAATATAAACAGTTCATATATTAAGGGATTACAAAAGATTTACAAATTGTAGTTACATATTTAAATAATAAATTAACATGCTATAATCTAACCTAAGCTCTGGCTTTTACCTTGCCTTTATCTTTCTTGGAGCAAGGGTAAGTAACTAGCTTGCTCAGCAAGTTTAAGAACAGTAAATATAAGGTTTGATATATCATGAGTAAATGAGAATAACTTCAGGGTTTTCAACAATGTCTAACAATTGGGAAAGAACAATAATCAAATTTCAAATGAACAGAAATAATTGAATCTTTACTACTGAGTAGTCACCAAGAACTCTGAACTAACGAGGACAAAACAGAGTTTTCTCTGGCCCTTTCAGTAATTTGGTTTTTAAGAGGATCAGCCTATTCAACCCGCTGTATATGCATTACATTTAGTCATCTTAAGCAAAAGTCGATTTTCTAACATATAATCCCCTTATCTAGGGTTGTTCAATTCTCAAATTTACTATAAGAATCCCCACCAACCAATGGTTTGGATAAACTTTTAAAAGTATTCAAGTTATTGAATTTATACATGCAGTGTCTAGCCGAACAATTAGCTTAGATATTCTCAAACAGTTCATGAATCAAAGAACTATAAAGTTTCAAATGCATTATGTGCGAATTCATAAACAATATGGATGTGGATTAACTTTAAATAATTAAACCACTTAAACTATTGTAAGAATAATTACAAGTTCAGGTATATAAAACTTGCTCAATATAAACTTGAGTAAGGTTAGGAAAACTTGCCTCGATTGTTGATTACTGCTAACCAATACAACTTAATATCCTTTAAAAAGACCTAACAATTTAATCAAGTTGATCTTTCAATTAGTATCATATTTAGGTTCATATAATAACCCTTGTACATCTTAATTTACTAACTCTTAATCACATAATTTAATAATTAAGGGTATATCAAATACTTAAGAAATATTATCATTATTTGATAATATTTTCATCACATAAAACCTATATTAATCATTAATATAGTTTAAAACTTTTATCTAATATTATTAATCATTTAATAATATTTTATTAACTTTATAATATTATTAATCATTTTATAATATTATTAATTATTTAATAATATTTTAATTATTTTCTAATATTATTAATCATTTAATAATATTTTAATCCTTTAAAATTTGTTAAATATTAATGTTATATAAAATTACATTTTCTGACCCATTTTCCTTTCAAAAGATCCAACCCGATCTATGTTATTTGGCCCGACCCGACCTGGTTAATAAACTATTAATTTTCAAACAGGTTGTTTCACCGCTACGGCGGTAGTTCAAAATTTAAAAATCCAGGGTGTTTCACCGCTACGACGGTAGTTCAAATTTTCAATTTTCAGAGTGTTTCACCGCTGCGGCGGTGGCTCTGATTTTCAAAACCCTAATTTTTCAACTTTAATTTCTTTGGTTTAATCTTTTATAGAATGAGATATACATGTCCAAAATACATCAAATCAGTTTTGTTATCTTTCTAACTTCTTGTTTTTCAACATTTTATGGTTTAATCTTATTTTCGAAAACGTTTTTGACAGAATATGCGAGATCGAACATTCTAGAGTTTTAAAACGACATAGTTTGCAGTAAAAGCCATAACGTGCTCATTTTTTCATATTTTTGAGATATTCAAGTTGGGTTATCTTTATAACACTTAAATGTAACTTTCTAGCCATCAAAATTAAATAATCAACTTTTAGATTTCAAACTACCACCATATATATAACATAACTAGTTAGGGTTTTACCGGTAAATCTTTATATGCACATTTCTACTACTTATTTTCTTACCAAGCATACAAATACACATATTAAAAATACTAAAAAATTAATCTTCATATATATTCAAGATCTAGTATTATAGAATATCAAAATTAGTTTAGAACCGTTAAAAACATATTTTGACCATATAAACTACATTAAACATACATGAGCACCTATATACATATATTCACCAATAAACCTCCATCCTTATATCTTCGAGCTCACCATAGCTCCATCAAACATAAATTTCTCCCACAACCAACCATGACAAACATTTCTACACTAAATAGAAACCATATAAATGAAGAGAGATAAGGTAGATAGCACTTTTAAACCTTCTAAACTTTGATGCTCTTCTCATTGTTTTTCCAAAGTAAACAACAAATGATGATGACTCCACCTTGGCTACTAGATACACACTCTAGATGTTAACAATCTCAATCTCTCACACTCTTTCCTTGCTCTTTTCTCTCAATGAACTTTCTCTATAATTTTTTTATGAACCTAGTAAAATGTCTAACAGGCTTAGCCTTATTAGTAAAGGTTCTTATTTATACTACTATCAATATATACATTCACTTCATATAAGTATACATAATCTCCTAGCTCATCGTATCCTTGAAGCTTACCAATGCTAGATTTTAGGAATTTTCTTGCATAAAGGATTAGGGTTAGTAGGAGTTGGTAGCTTGGCTTAATAACTCTTGTACCTTTGGACTCAAAATGACAACACATGAAATTTGAAATCTACCCCAAGTGACCGGCCAAATAGCCTATTTTGGCTCCAATTTTGCTTTATTTTTTTATAATCCATATATCATATATACATATATATATATATATATATATATATATTGACTAATCTTTGAATTAGTTTGGGCTCCACTTTGGTCTTAGTAATTAATTATATTGGGCTCCTTCATTTAATTTGTTTAGGCTCAATTAATTCATTCCATTGGACTATTAATTACTAACACATGTTACACTTAATTAAAGTAAGCATTGGGCTAGTTCATGGACCATTAAATTAACTATGATCATGGACTACTAGGTTTATTTTATTGAACCTAGTTTAATAATTATTTTGAACTTAAAATATAATCCAATTAGATTTGCTTTAATTAATTTTAGCACTTGTTACATTCTTAGATTAATATATATATATTCATTCAATCATTCAAATGTACAATTAATTCGTACAAAATTTTTAATTAATTGATAATTATCTAATAATCATAATTACAATAGACTTATAACTCGTGGTTATTACAGCACCAGCGGTCCGGTCCAATTTTTAAAACCATGCTTTATATGGATTATAGGGAGTTGAACAAAATGACGATCAAGAACAAGTACCCATTACTTATAATTGACGATCTATTTGATCAACTGAAAGGGGCAAAGTATTTTTCGAAGATTGATTTAAGGACTGGTTATTATCAGTTAAAAGTGAGAAATGATGATGTACCAAAGACAAAATTCAGATTTCGTTATAGCCATTATGAGTTTTTGGTGATGTCATTTGGACTGACGAATGTGCCAGTCGCATTTATGGACATGATGAATATAGTGTTCAAACAGTACTTGGATAAGTTTGTAATTGTGTTCATTAACGATGTTTTGGTCTATTCCAAAATTAAAGAGGAGCCTGCAGAACATCTAAGGTTAGTATTGGAAATATTAAGGAAGGAAAAGTTGTACGCTAAGTTTTTGAAGTGTGAATTCTGGTTGGAGAGAGCTCAAGTTTTGAGTCACGTTATTGACAAGGAAGGGGTTTTTTTAGATCTTACAAATGTGAAAACAATGATGAATTGGGAACAACTAAAGTCGCCGACAGAGGTTAGGAGACCAATAACAACGATATCATCATGTTTGAAAGAGAGATAAACAGAAGTAGAAGAGAAAAATAAAATCAATCTAATGAATATACATATCATTAATCCAAAGTTAATGTGAACTTTGGAAGATCAATTAAAAAAGTGATTTCTACAAAATTATAGCAGAAAAGAAGAAAACATATTTAAAGGCTCCAAAGATCAATGTCAAAGAAAAATCACTTAGTTGTTAAGTTCTATAAGAGGAAAAGAACTTAATGTTAACTTAACAGCACCTCAAACAACTTCATCAACAACAACAAAAACGAGACTTAATGGCTCGCCTGATTCTGAGGGAATCAGACCCTGAGTGGGACGAACTTAGTGTCCAATTGGAGTGGTTCTTAGTGAACCTGGTCTTAGTGACTCGAAGGAATCTTAGTGATTCAGTGATGTAACAGATCTTAATGATCTGATTGCTATGATCAAGAATATCCTTAGTACTCTGTCAGAAGTACAGAAGAGTGAACTAGGAAATCTTTGTGCTCTAACCACTTAAAAATCTTTGTGTCGTCTCCTATCTCTTTACTACTTGCATTACAATTGACATAACAATCATAATTACTTAAATTATTTTTTATCTTACAAAATAACATTACAGTAATATAACTTAAAACTCGAATTACAAATTTAATAACTCAGATCAGGAAGGCGTATTTTATTAAATTAACAATTCCCCTTCAATTACCTAAAGAAAAGAATTTGATAAATGTGCTTAAAAGATTTAAAGTGATCTATTCAACCCTCCTTCTAAATCTCTGATAAGTGAATTTTATTCATATTTATTAAATATTCTTAAGGTTAATAATTTGTGAGTTTTTAAGTATTTTAATTTATTTTAGGTAATTTATTTAATTTTATGCATTATTATTATTTTTTGTATTTTTAATTTTATTTTGTAGGAAAATGGAAAGAAATTAAGTTTGATGGCAAACTTATAGTTTCTACAAAAGTTTAATGGCAAAATGGTAATTAAAGTATTGTTGATGGCATTACAGTATATAACTAAAACATGCATAGGCGCATGACGCGAATGGTTTATACATCAGCATAAAACGACGCTGTGTAGGAGCTTTGAAATCAGCAGCAAGTACGACTGGGCGCGTATGGCACGATAATCATTAAGAAAAAACAATACGTCGTTGTTTGGGTGGCCTAGAGAAAAATCAAAGCGCACGCAATGCGTGCCTTAGGTTCCAAATTTGTTGAACGACGTCGTTTTGTTTCGTCAGAGATGAATAGGACTTCGGTGCCATGTGCGCGAGCAGCTGTGGTTAACAAGGTTGAAGGGCGCAAAGACCTTGTTTGGCTGCGCATTAATTCCAAAAAACGGGATTATTCAGATTTTTAACTTAATTTTTATTCTGAATTGGATTTTAATTCCAGTTTGGCTTAGGATTATTATATGTAAGCTATAAATACACTATGAGAGATATATATTTTCAATATATTTGCATAGAATTAACATAGAATAAATTAGATATAACATAATTAGAATTAGGAGGAGGATTATTTGAAGATCTGAGGAAGAATTCAACGCATATAATTGTAATGATTGAAGGAAGAATTAGAGAACGCGCTTCAAATACATATTTTTATCTATAAACTCTCTTTTTTATTTTCGTAATTTGTACATAATGAATTATTTTATGGAATTGATTTCTTTTTCAGGTATGGGCTAATTTTTAATTAAGATTGCAATTGAACCCAATGTGTAGTTAAATTAATTTATTCTTTTTTAAATTATTAATGATTATATATTAATTGTTTATCATATTTTGTTTGTTCATGTAATTAATTAAATACAATAATTAATTGTGATAATCTATACAAAATTGAGAGATGGAGTATAGGTTTAGATTTGAATATGATAGCATCTGTTCATAAAATTTGCGTAGATGATTTATATAATTAGTATATAGGATAGAAATATACTTATATATCTTTTGCAACCCTAAAGAGAATATGATGATATGAAAATCCTAATTAATATATTTCACATAAGAATATAGTGATTTAATTAACTAGGATGTTACTTGTTAATTCTGTTGCCTTAGGGTCAGATTTAAAAGGATTTGTTTATATGACTATCGGAATAAGCTTATAAATAATTTAAAGAATTATCAGTTAACAATTATATATAATTAATTCATTAAAAAAGGATTGAAGAGATTTAAATGAAGCATTGAAAAAAATTGCGATCTTATGTATTTTTAATCTGATTTAATCCTCGTCATTAGTTTAATTTAATTATTAATTTTAATTACTTTTATTTTATAATTTATTGCACTTGTTTAAATAAAATTAATTTGATATAAAATTAGTAATTGGTAATAATTAATTTTAATTTTCTATGAGTTCGACACTCGACTTAATCATTACATTACTTGTTGGCCGCATATACTTGAGTGTTAATTGCTAATTTAAAATTAGGCAAACAAGTTTTTGATATTTGATAAGTGAATTTTATTCCTATTTATTAAATATTTTTAGGCTTGATAATTTATGAATTTTTAAGTATTTTAACTTATTTTATTTATTATTATTATTATAAGTATTTTTATATATTTTTTATTTCATTTTGTAGAAAAAAAAGGAAGGAATTAAACTTGATGGCAAACTTGTTGTTTCTGCAAAAGTTTAATGGTTAAACGGTAATTAAAGCATTGTTGTTGGCATTATAGTAAATAACTAAAACATGCATAGGCGCATGGCGCAAATAGCAACATAAAACGACGATGTGTAGGATCTTTGAAATTAGCAGCAAGTACGATCGGGCGCGCATGGCTCAATAATCTTTAAGAAGAAACAATATGTCATCGTTTGGGGCCGCCCAGAGAAAAATCAAAGAGCTCGCAATGCGTGGGCGCCCTAGGTTCCAAATTTGTTGAACGACGTCATTTTGTTTCATCGTAAAGGAATAGGACTTGTGCACCATGGGTGAGTGACTGTGGTTGACTCAGTCAAAGGGCACGAAGGCTTTGTTTGGCTGCACATTAATTCCAGAAAACGAGTTTATTTGGACTTTTAGCTTATTTTTTTTATTCTGAATTGGATTTTAATTCCAGTTTGGCTTAGGATTATTATATGTAAATTATAAATACACTATGAGACATATATTTTCAATATATTAGCATAGAATAAATTAGATCTAACATAATTAGAATTAAGAGGAGGATTATTTAAAGATCTGAAGAAGAATTCAACGCGAATAATTGCAATGATTTAAGGAAGAATTGGATAACGTGCTTCAAATACAATTTTTTTTTATCTTTAAACCTTCTTTTTTTTTTTTTGTAATTTGTACATAGTGAATTATTTGATGGAATTTGTAACGACCCCAAATCCGGGTTCCTTAAACCCAAGACTTGGTACGTCACGATACATCATCTTCATACATGTTCTATAACTAATGCGGAAAATATAAACATAAATTGTTTATTCTACAACATTTCCCAAGGTTTCTAACCTTAACTTACATATATACCTTTAGATTCATAAAAAGGTTTACAAAATTACTTACATCATATAACAATTTAGTTATAATGAATAACACTATAATCTTGTCTTTTGCTTCTGTCTCCGTCTCTCCTCGGACATTCGTATTATTCTGAAATTTGTTATCATGATATAGCAAGAGTGAGCAACGACTTTGCTCAGCAAGTTTAAATACAATAACGATATATCATGATTGAAAGAAAGAACAAGCTTTCGGATTTTCAACAATATAATAATTGTGAAAGAGTACGAATCATAATTTCAATAATTGAATGACTGAATCAAGTAATGTTGAGTGTCAATAATGACCATGAACAAATTTAACTGAACCTTATGGTAATGAAGGTGATCAGCCTTTCATACCTGATGAACACATGCAACAAGCACTATGTGCGAATCAACAATTTAAAGATGTGGAATAATTATACAGAATTAAACCATAGCATGCTTGAAACGTAATAACTTGAATTTGAGTTAAGGACTTGAACAATAAAATAATATATCCTGCTCGAATATAAATTGAGTAGGGTTTAGGAAACTTGTCTGTCTGTTCAGCTACAATAAATGTCTAGCTTTAACTAACTGGCTTTGAAAGACCTAACATTAATAAAGTTGGTCTAATAATTAGTACGGCGTATTTGTACAACTATACGCTCACTAAGGAACTTATCTACCACACATAAGTATTAACACATAATTTACATCAGTCAAAATGATATTATTAACCTTATAAACTCTCAATCAAATTAGGTTAATAATTTAATAATTTAGAAAATAATTTTCTCAAGTGTTAAGCACTTATTAAACTATTAAACAATTTATTATAATTGTTTAAACAAAAGAGTTAAAAGACATTTTCTTTATTTCATTTAATTACTATT
Source organism: Hedera helix (assembly GCA_947179155.2). Taxonomy (NCBI): domain Eukaryota; kingdom Viridiplantae; phylum Streptophyta; class Magnoliopsida; order Apiales; family Araliaceae; genus Hedera; species Hedera helix. Next base: position 1,589,920 of record OX359268.1, read on the forward strand.
TAACATTAATTAAATAGTAAGTAATTAAATACCTTTAGTTATTATTTAATAATAAATAATAACTTACAAGATTTATTTATTATTTAAAGTTAATCAAATAATAAATAATTATATTATATTAAAAATAATCAAATATCTTTAGTTATTATTTAATAATAAATAATAACTAACTAACTAGGTTCATTTATTATTTAAAGTTAATTAAATAATAAATAATAAAATTATATAGTAAATACTCAAATATCATTAGTTATTATTACATAATAACTAACTGAATTTATTTATTATTTAATGTTAATCAAATAACAAATAATTAAATACTCAATCTTAGTTGTCTTTAATTATTATTTAATAGTAATTAAATAATAATTAATTAATTTATCATCCTTGTTTATTATTTAATATTAATTAAATAATAATTAGTTTAATCATAAATTCAGAAGATATAATATTAACTAGATTAATATTTACAACATTTAAATATTAATCCTAAATACTTATTATATTTAAAAATATATAATATTAAACTAACTAGATTAATATTTACAACATTTAAATATTAATCCTAAATACTTATTATATTTGAAAAATATAATATTAAACTAAATAGATTAATATTTACAACATTTAAATATTAATCATAAATACTTATTATATTTGAAAAATATAATATTCAATACCTAAATATCATTTTTGTATTATTAATATTTTTGTTATAATTTTAAATTAATTTTTAAACATTTAAATTAATTTAAATTATCCAGAATGGCAAAATCGTAAATAAACCGAAAAACCGGACCGATGGCAATTTCGTAATTAATCAGAAAACCGAACGGAGGGGCAAAACTGTAATTTCATCCGAAAAATGTTTCTCGCGCATTGCGCGCGCTGTAATTTCTTTGGTCCCAAAACGGTGTCGTTTGAAGGGCACCGTTGCTGACTTCCGCGCATAACGCGCGGATGAAATTTTCTTCGCCTAAAACGACGCCGTTTTTCGTCCCGCGTCTGGCGATGAACAGTGGTCCGCGCATTGCGCGGCCAGTGTTTTTTTTTTTCCCTTTCCAAGCAGATTGTGAACAGTAATTTTTATACACCACTTTAATAAAAATTATACATTCAAGTAAGCTTTAAAAATCCAAAAAAATTACCAATCACTTAATATTAATTTATAACATGAAAATTTAATTTTTCATGATTTAATATTAAAAATTTTTATAAAAAATTTTACATCACATAAACTACCACAAATCATAACTTTTTGTCTATAACTCCATTTTGAGTGATTCAAACTTTGTTTTTCTCATGATTTAATGTTCTATAATATTATAACATTAAATCTAAATTTTATAAAAATTAATTTCTTGTCATTACTTTGAGACTTGATTTAACACCACCAAACACATGTTTTTAGCATATAAATTATACCAAAACACAAACCAAGTATATTAAACTCAAGCATGACATAAATATTACTACTACATATTATTAACTACATTAACATATTTATATACACATGTTAGTTTATTTAATTTAAAAATAAACTACATTTAAAATAACCATTACCTCATTTAATGACTATCTTCATTTTTCTTCCAAAATGGGTTGTGAAGGAGGATGGCATGAACAAAAAAAAATTCCTTCTCCTTCCTTATCCTTGCTCTCACTTCTCTCTAGACTCTCTTTCTAGCTTGAAAAATATAAGTATACAAATGACTAACTTGTTGCTCTCTAAATGCAAGTATACTTGCACACATATTAGATATAGAAATTATATCTAATAATCTAGACCATAATGAAGCTAGTATGCTTACTCACACAAGAAATGTAGCTAAGGACTAGGGTTGGTGAAAAGAGGAATGATGCTCATGTACAAAAAAAAACTAATACAAGCAACCATTTAAAAAAAATGAAAAATAAAAGAAAACAACAAATCATTTCACTTTCTTTTCTCCTTTGCCGGCAACATCATGATACTTGTCCCAAAATGTTTGTCACATGCCATTTTTTTAAGAATTAATAGTTTTATAAAGTATTTTTCAAGTGGGCCAAGCATTGGGCTTTAATTTAAAATACCAATTGGGCTTCTATTAAATTGTTTGGGCTACTAAATTGTCAAATTTTATTATTCTCCACTTGGGCTACTAATTGACCCATGTTGGGCTAATTTAATAATTTACACATTAATTATTCAATCCATGATTAAATAAATAATTAGATTGAATAAATAATTAAATATTCTAACCCATAAGTATTAAATTACTAAATGGACTAATAATATTATTAATAATATTTTACATTATTTACATTAATTAATTATCATATTAATTAATTTATAAAATTTAATTCAATCATTATATTCAATTTAATTGAATATTTAATTAATGACAACTTGTCAATTATTTTGATATTAAAACTTTAGAGTGTGTTTGCTAATAATAATATATATAATCTATATATATTATTTATACACATTACCTTACCTCGAAAACAATTTCACAATAAATTATGAAATTAAAATAAATACAATATATAATTTAATATATATTATTTAGGCCATAAATTAAATTATTTAATATATTTACATTAAATAATTCATTTCTCATCAATTATGGAAATAATTCCATTTACCCGAAAATACATTGAATTAATAATATATTTACTTAATTTCTTATTTAAATAATTTATTTAATTATTTAATTAATATTACACAAATAATTGTATAATTAAATTTCTCACTCTCATAAATCATTTACAATGATTTAATTATAGAATATATTCAATTACTATTTAAAATTACTTAATTAATTTAATCCCTTTATATATATGTACATATATATGAAATTAAATGTTGTAAATATATACAATTACTAATCTCCCTTAATTAATTCAACTACTTTATATAATTTATAATTATATAAATTACATAATTATTCCTCACAAATAATTTATCAACAATTTGCATAATTGTTGATTAATGAATGAATTAATTCCACAATAAACCTTTTAATTCAATTCGGATTAATTTAATATTAATCTATCTATTTATCACAATTTAATTAACCATTAAATTATGTTACTAAATATGCACGCATATATATATTCATATAAATACATATTTAATTTACACGCAACCACGTCGCATAATTACATAACTCCACTAATTAATTCTCTTAATTTAATTAGACTTGTTGTTAGTCAAGTTTATTGAATTATCACTTTGCTTGCTAACGCATCAAAAATTTTGATATCACCATATCTAAGTTAGTCCGTTAAATTTAATTTGGACCTCTATTTATCTATCACTACTAGGTTATCAAACTCCAACCTTTATTAAATATTAAATATTTTATTTCTAATTCATTTAAATATCCGGGATATTACAGAATTGATTTTTTTTCTAGTTATGTACTAATTTTTAATTAAGATTTCAATGGAACCTAATGTGTAGTTGAATTAATTTATTATCTTTTAAATTACTGATGATTATATATTAACTGTTTATCATATTTTGTGCATTCATGTAATTAATTAACTGTATGAATTAATTTGGATAATCCATACAAAATTGGGAGAGGGGGTATAGGTTTAGATCTGAATATGATAACATCTGTTCATAAAATATGCATAGATGGTTTATATGATTAGTATATAGGATAGAAATATACATATATATCTTTTGCAACCATAAAGAGAATCTGAGCTGAAAATCCTAATTAACATATTTCACATAGAAATATAGTTAATTAGGATATTTCTTGTTAATTCTGTTAACTTAGGGTTAGATTTAGAAGGATTTGTTTATATGACTATCGAAAGAAGCGTTTAAATACTATAAAGAATTATTAGTTAACAATTCTATATAATTAATTAATTAAAAATGGATTGAAGAGATTTAAATGAAGAATTGAGAAATTTTTTTATCTTAAATATTTTTAATACAATTTAATCCTCGTCATTAGTTTAATTTAATTATTTAATAGTTTTATTTTATAATTTATTATAATTGTTTAAATAAAATTAATTTGATATAAAATTAATAATTGATAATAATTATTTTTAATTCTATGTGGGTTCGACACTAAACTTAATCACTATATTACATGTTGACCGCGTATACTTGCGTGTTAATTGCTAATTAAAAATTAGGCAAACAATTATTTTTGTGCCTACTGGGAATAATATAATCTTGTACGGATAAAAAAGTAATTTATTATATTAAATTAAAATTATATTTTAAAACTCAAAAATACAAATAAAGAAAGTAAATTTAATTTATTTTCCTCTCTTTTCTCTCATAATTTATTTTTTTATCTCTCCCTAAACTCACAATAATAATGGAATTTTCTATTGAAAAGAAAAGAAAGTGAGACGAAAATATAAGTGCCCTTTAGGCAATTACTTTATACGTAATTTGCGAAAAAATAGTCATTATATTTGCTCAATTCAACTTAATTAAAATGACTTATAAATTATTTTTTTAGAATTTAAAAATGATTACTTTTCAAAATTAACTTATAAATTAAAAATAAAATAAAAAAAGAACATCTAAATAGTAAAAAATAACTTAAAAATTAAACCAACTTACAAGTCACAAACTGGACCTAAAAATGGGCATTTTGGAGTTTTTTAATAGAAAAAAAGATGAAGTAAATTAAAAGTATCTTAAAATTTAACACTATATTTTTGGCCCCAAAATTTTCTTTTCTTACTTTTACAAAAGAAACTGATATTTTTATATAATACTTTATCACATAATAATAAAATGAGTAAAATCTTTATATAAAAAAAATTATGTAAAAATAATATTTCATTGTAAAATTCGCTTCTTCTCTTCTAAAAGGAATATAATAATAAAAAGAGAGAGAGAGAGAAATGAGTTTTCCTACTGTCCTTCTCTTCTCTCCTGTTGAATCTTTTCATAAAACTGCCGGACACAGTGTAAGTCGGTTGTCACTACTGAGAGATTGCAAAACACTGATGTAGAAATTGGCGGCGGTGGCGGAGGATGCGGCGGCAATGGCCGCATCGACGGTGGCTATAGACTGTAAACGGAGAGTGGCTCTTCGTTTAACATAAAGCTAACTTCTTATCTTCAACATCTGTGTCACTCTCTCTCTCTCTCTCTCTCTCTATATATATATATATATATATCGCGCTCACACACACAGAAATCAATATTTTGGTGTTTCCGTATTTAGTTTTGATTCTAAATAAGAAAACGGATTATATAATTAGAATCCTGGATTCTAATTTACACATCAAACTTAGATGCACTGCATAATAATAAGCATTGGTATTTTATGTTTTAGTTATCAGTGTGTATTTTTCAGTTTTGGGAAATGTTTTGGTAGAAAGTGACTAAGTTTTTATTCTGTTGTGAAAGTTATAGACCTTATCCTCAGAATGTGGAGTTTTACTGATGTGCTACATGCCCTAGTATAGTGTTCACAACTACCAAAAAGAAGCATTTGTTGCCTTTTTAAAACTAGGAGAAGATTCATGAAGCAAAAGACAGTTACATCAGGTGAAAATTATTGATTGAAAATCTAATATAATAAAATGTAAGGCACTTTGAATTTCCCCCCAATTTATTAAATCATCCTGATCGTTCAAAGTTTGGCATAAATCTGGCCGTTCATTAACTTTATATCCTATCTCTCTTCTTCATTCTTCATTCTTCATGTCTCTTCTTTATTTTTCATTCTTCATTCTTCTCCTTCTCCGCGTGTTTCAACAGGTAGGGGCACTGTTCCAGTGCCGTAGGCACGGGTGTCCTCTAGTATCTTATAAAGTTCAATTGCTTGACCTTATGGTTCTTTGTTTCTTTTTCTTTCCGTTCAACACCAATACTGATGTTGTACAAGTGTGTAAACTTCTAGCCAGAATTCCAATCAACTAATTTTTGAAATTAGACAGGGGATGCAATGTTTTAAACAAACCAAATAAGTTAAGATCTCCCTAAACTTTAAAATGCCAGGAGCTTTGGTTTTCTCGGTTATATGGCAAACAAATCCTTGCGAGTGGTGACTGATATGTGCTTCACAGTAGATGGCAATCTACTTGGCCGCAATTAAGTTGTTTGAGGTCTCTCATGTAGTTTTTGTATCCGAGAAAGGGGGGGGGGGGGGGGGGGAGGGGGGAGGTTTGAATAATATTATTTTTCTTGGTAAAATGATATATATGTGTTTAATCTTACTTTTAAAACTTAACTTGAGATTTTATGATGTGTTACAATTGCACATTTAGATATAATTTTTTATTTTATAAAATTAAGCTTTGCACAATAAAGAGTAACTTAGACAAAAAACTATAAAGAAATATTGTATTTTTAGATGTGTTGTATAAATGTCTTTCAATTTGTTCTCAAAATCACAATTTGCACGATGACACTCAAATTGGGATGAAGGGAGGGCGGCTTTAGAATCTCAGATATTCATGTTTCATAGTGGAGCTAGGACCCTTGATCAAATATTTGTAATAATTTCGTGAAATGATATGATGTGAAATACAGAGTTGAAGTAGCAGAGTAAAAGTTTGTAGTTTTCGGAAGGTATTTGTAGAAGTTGTGTATTCAGCAAAAGTAAAATGAAATTTCTCATAGCATCCTTTGACATTATTATATGGACTACAATGGTGTGCATATTGCAAGTGTTCTGAGAAGTGAGATTGAAATACCATAGAAACCAACTAGATATGTGAATTGGGAAGGTATTAGAATTTGGAATAGCAATGAGTGTGAGCACAAAGGGTGCCACTTTCCCGATGCTGCCCCTCTAAGTAAACCTCCCAACTGTTAATTGCATAAAGGCCATTTTTATGTTTTTTGAGGAAGCATTCACTAAGGTTTATGTACTTTATAATATAAAAGACAAACCATATGCATTATATGTGTATCAAGGATACAGCCAACTGTGAGATATCAATTTTTAATAAAGCCGTTTTAGTGAGTTAAACACTTACTTGGGTACCATATAGGTTGAGTTGGCCTATTCACATCACCAAATGACCGCAAATAACAACACTTTGTACTCATTCTTTGGAAATAAGAGGGGCAGGTTCCTTTATTTCTCTCATTGCCATCCTTGGGTAGAACCATGAAGTGGTTCACGTATGATTATTTAAGACAGAGCATACATCTAATTTACTCGTATGAAACCAAATGGTGACCTTTATGTGGATGTCACTTTAATTCTCTCTTCCTAACCTATTTGTGCCAGGTAAATGCAAGTTCAATAGTTGCTTGAGCCTAGATGACCAGTTCACAGAGATATGTAACTGCATCAAGGAATGAGAAGCCATTGCTCTGCTGAATGGGTTGAATTCCCTGTGTCGGATATGTGACAATGTTATGGCATATGTGTCTGACACCAGTAACCAAATTGGGCACTCTGATTCAGTGTAATGATGGAAGAGAACTTTATAGCTTCTATTCAACTATGAAGAAGGATTCTTGAATGTAGAAAAAGGTGGAGACCCTTTATATTCTCACTATAATTTACTCAATATAAAGCTTACCCATGTGTATCCTTGAACATTAGTGGTACAATATTATATGCAATATATTGAATTTAATTACACAAGACATCCGCGTATCCTAAACTTTGGGGTTTAGAGAGATTTGACACCTAGACTCGTAACCAGAGTTACCAAATACTCTTGTTTACCTAATGAACCACGTATTGATACTTGTGTACCCAAACATGGGACGCTTACTTACCAATATTCTAAATTTAGCGTACCCATTTTTTTTATACCTATAGTTGCACATATATCAATATTTTAACTTAGTATTGGAGACTCAATCAATTATCATATTTGTTCTAAACTATTTATAAACCAGTCCACTTTTTGATCAACTAAAATCTTCTATGAAACTTAGTTATACTTCAATAACTACATTTATATTCTAAGAGAATTCTTAACTATTGCACTCATATAAAGCTACCCTAGCATACTGCATTTTAGCCTATGTGGCGTTACTTTGTTTTAGCCTATGTAGCATACTTCATACTTATATAGGTACCATGAACTAAAACAAACCGCATTTCAGGTAACATTACCCATAACAACACCAAAAACCTGCATCGGAGTCTATGTAACATCGAAAATAAGTTTAAAAAATGTTTCTGGCGTTCAATTTTGTGGATACATTTTTATAGAGATGATTCTTTGTGCTGATTATGTCAACTATCACAATGGGATATTGTTTCTCTTTTTCAAATAAATTTTGTCATCATGTTATGGTAATTTCTTCAATTACATTATTTTGTCAGTTATAGAATCTTTTTATAGCCAATATGCCGATATTATTTTCATCTGCCTGATTATACTCTTGAATAGGCACGAAAGTTGAAAAAATAATTGTCCCAAATTAGTGAGTGATGGTAATTTTGCTAGGAGAAATGTATACTTGCCGTTTGCACTTCTTCATGTCTTCATGAAGTTGGGAACCCAGTGTAAGAGGTAAGCCTCACCACATTATTTAGCAATAACACCTAGGTGCAGGTTGAAATGCCACCATCTTCTTAATGAGATGCCACATTGTTTATATCGTCCACATGGGTACCTTCATTCTTCATCTGCACTCTTGTCCACTAGTAAGTTTCCTGTCGTATTATGGCAATTTCTTTTAAGTGCAATATTTTATCACCAGGTGGATATTGCTCTCATCTTCCTGATTGTTTGCTTGAATGGGTTAGAAAGTTAATTTTTTTTCTTTTCTAAATTAAGCCAGTGATGGTAATTTTGTTGGGAGAAATTTACACAGGCCAAATGTACTGCTTCATTTCCTTCCAAATGCTCTTCATGCAGATGGGAACTCCGTGTCTAAGGCAGGCCTTAACACGTTACTGGTATCAACAGCCACGCGCCGGCTTACAGTGCTGCATGCCACCATCTCTCTAATGAGGTGCCACATTATTTATATCATATACTAGGGTTCTTATCTCCTTATTCTTCAACAGCTTTCTTATGCCTTAACTTATGCAACGGCTTTCTTATGCCTTAATGCTCTCTTCCTCCCCTCCCCCCTTTTTTTGGGGCCCTTAGCCAGAAATAAAGTATCCATGATAGCCCTGCTCTTCTGATTAGTGGTAATAGTCTCATTAGTTTTTTTTTGTACTAGATCCATTCCGTGTCCTCCTTTTTCATGGATTTTGGGTCAACCTCAACTCTGCTCAAGGTTGCCGAAGGAAATACTTCCTTGTCCCCACAAAGTCTAGTGGCAAAAGAAGCGGAGGGCTCTACAGGGGTTGATCATGGAAATACTTCGTCACCTCCAAAAAAGACTGGTGGGAGAAAAACTCGAGGGCCCTATAGGGGTGCTCGGCTGAGGGATGGAAAATGGGTATCAGAAATACGCATCCCAAAGGCGAATAAAAGGATATGGCTGGGTTCTCATGACTCAGCTGAGAAGGCGGCTCGGGCTTATGATGATGCCTCGTATTATATACATGGTGCGGAGGGGCCATTTAATTTTCCAAAGAATAGAAGCCCTCAGCTTACCAATCAGGACATTGGTACTAAGTCCACAGCTGAAATTAAAAGAATTGTACAAGGGCTTGCTTCTGTGGGCGCTACTAAGGTTCGTACTGCCAAGCGCTCCTCAAAGTCATCAACTAACCTATCAGTCGACAAACCAGTTATGCTGGATTCATCAGAAATGACTGAACACAAGGTAAATTCTGAACCAGTTATCACAACTGATGTGTTGGAAGTGGAACCATATGTTCCTGAATTAAATTTCGCAACAAATGCATCAGAAATGGAACCCTATATCCCAACTTTTGCTGCAGAAGAAATGCCAGTTCCCTTTGAAAATTTACCATTTGACGAGAAGTTCATAAAGGGCTCGGACGACTGGATACTGGATTTTATGGCTGAACCCCCTAATTAATAATCAGAGGAATTGATCACTGTTGGAGTCCTCTAATAAATGGAATAGTGATCAATGTTATGATGTATGTATCTGGTCCTAGGCTCCTAGAAAATATAACTATCGTGCTAGTCATGGTATCTACAATGTAATTTCATCCATGGGCACATTTCTTTCTATATATATGTTGTAATGTAAGTTTCTTTCTATATGTGATGGTGCAATTTTCTTTCTACATGTGGTAATGTAATTTTCTTTCTAGGTGATGGTGTAATTATCTTTATATATATGATGGTGCAATTTTCTTTCTATTTGTGATGGGCCTTTCTTTCTTACCCGGTGCGGAGTGACTCTGTTTCCAGTGGTAGCCTGATTGAAATCACATTAACAGATTTCTTCTAATATTTAAAATAGGGAATTGATATTTTCATAAGGAAATTTGACAGTTCCACAAGGCATATAAATAATAAATGAGACTCATGTTCATTTGAATAAAGTACAATTCTTTAAAAATATTTTCTTAACGTTCGATATTTTCTCTCATAAAGAGCATAAATATTATCTACAATATTCTAGTTCTCATATTTGTGTTTGTTGGTCTATTGACTTATGGAGCGGCATTTAAGAATCCTTCTTCATCTTGAAGTAATTTATTTTATTTTCAAATTATTTAAGTCACAAACGCAGAATTTGGAACTTAAATGCACTGCACATGTTGTTGTGGCCAAATTCATTAACCACTACTACTGCAAATTCTATAAATGCTAATTTGTGGTCAAATTCATTAACAACTAATATTGCAAACTCTATAAACGCTAATCATACCCTTTATTCCAATAACCTACATGCAGGATTTATTAACAAAAAAAATAAAAAAAATATATGTCGAATGTGGATTACGACTAACTTGGAATTATAGGTAATAAAATAAAATAATAAAATATGAATTTCTTATTTATATTTTATCTTCTTGTATATTTACATATGTTGATATTTAATATCGACATAAATTATATAACAATAAGAGGAGAAAAAGAGGACAAATCTATGCAGGTTGAATAGGTTAATGCAGCTGGGTAATCAATTTATAGGAAGCTGATAATTAAGAATTTAATAGAGGGGTGAAATGATTGTACATATGGTTCTGATGAGGTGTAAAGTACACATTTCTCATAAATATTCTAAATAAAAATATATTTTAATATCATATATAAAATATAGGTCCAGTTTTCTCAATTATTTTATCTGGCCATGCCTACTTACACACAACGCAGCGTGTACCATTTGTTATAAATTTTAATCCTCCAAATTTCATGAAATTTCTAAAAAAAATTCCACACTAATTCCACACGCAACGCAGCGTGTACCGTTTGTTATACATTAAGAGAATATGTGATGGTAGATAGAGCGTTTAATTGTTTATGGCACCCTATCTTACTTACTTTTTCTCTTTCTTCCTCTTTTCTTGTATTTCCAATCTTGTTAATGGAGGATCTGGTATGAGTCGAATAAGAGCCCTTGTACTTATGGGAATAAGATGAGAAACTGTGATTGCTCAAATTGTGAAGTTCTAATTCTGCATTGTAATTAAACAATATTAGATTCTTCTCAATTTAATTTTTTTTAATAAATTTAATAAAATAAGACCGTTGATATTGTCAAAATAAAAAATTATAATGTGATTAGAATTCTCTCCATTACACCTATCCTCTATTTCCTCCAATACGCATTCGGCGACACAAATATGATATTTAGCGAGAGAACAAAATTTGTCGCAAACAATTGTGTCATTGAAAGTGTCGCTAAATGTCATATTTGTGTCGTTAAATGTGTATTGGTGAAAATTAGATGATTTATAATGGAGGGGATCCTAATCGATGTTGTCAGAGAAAATTTACATTTAACTAGAACCACAAGAATACTTGGTTATAATGGGATTCCAATCGGCACCTTTTAAAGTGAAATTTTGAGAAAAGTTGCTCTTTGGATAGCACAGTATGATGAAGTAATTGTTGTATCGACATATGATGCCATAGCGATACTTGATGCTTTTAACGACATTTATTACTTTGACAATTACACCTCCAAAAACCAAAATTTAAAATGAGATAAATGACTTGGAACGACTCCTCTTGACATCTCTGTCTCTCTTTCTTTCGCATAAACAACCTCCACACGCACAATTCTCTTGTTGCAGTGCCTACAAACCTGCTGATCCTCAGCATTCATGCACAAAAGCCCTTCTTTCTGTTACAACTCCTGCATTATGGTATTATTTATATAACTATATATTTATAATTATAATCCCTCCCATTCCCATTTCTATCTGTTCTTCAAGTTTTCTTTTCTTTTCTTTTGTTGTCGTTGTTGTCAAAATGGCAAGTGAAAAAGAGTTGCTTTCAACAGAAATTGTGAATCACGGCGTAATCGAGGATTCCGGTCCATACGCTGGTTCTCTTAGCTTCTCGGTGAGGGTCCGGCGTGGCTTGCCGGATTTTCTTAACTCAGTTAATCTCAAATATGTGAAGCTAGGCTATGCCTATCTGCTAAGCCATGGCATTTACTTTGCAGCTGCACCTGTTCTTGTGTCTATTTTGGGTGCTGGGCTAGGCACGCAGCTCACTTGGGAGGACATGTACTCCAAATGTGACTTCACTAATACCATTTATCTCATTGGGTTTTTGTGCTTTATTGTTTTTGTTTATCTTCATTTAACCCCTCCTTCCACTTATTTGCTTGATTTTGCGTGTTATCGCCCGCCAAATGAGCTTAAGGTTCGTAATTACTGTCAACAACTTTAATTATTTGAATTTAAATTTCAGGATTTTGTCACACACTAGACCAAATACATGTCTGTAATTTTTTGTTGTGTTTGCTATAACAAATCTTACATCAACTCTTGCCCATAAATGGGAATTATAAAAAAGATAATGTATGCAATTTTCTGTATAGCAAATGTAACAAAAAGTTAAGAATTTACATTTATTATGTGTCCTGAATTCTTGTTCAGGATTTACCTTTTGAGTCGAGCTGAATTATTTTATGCAAATCCAAAAAAAAAAAAAATGAGGTTTAATTGTGGTAACAGAATACTGAGGCCGATTCCCCGCTATATGTACTTATGATGTTATATGGACCTACTATGTTTTTAACTTAGTTATATGTGTGTGCGCGCGCACGTTATGTTATTGTAGTTAGAGATTCTTGTCTTTATTTTCTTTTGCCGATTTCTTGCCGTAGTTTATTCTAACAACCTACTATCAAGGGTGTGACAATTTATGGAATTCAAATCCCTTAATTTCACTATAGAATACGCATCTACAAAATAAATGTACTTGCTAATGTTATCAATACATATCCTGCAGATCTCAAAGGACGAATTTATCGAATTAGCAAGAAAATCCGGAAAATTCGATGAAGCAACAATCGAATATCAGCAGCGAGTTCTCAAGAAATCTGGGATGGGAGATGAGACATACTTACCAAGGATAGTATTTAAACACGGACACAAAATAAACTTGAGGGATGGCCGTGAAGAGGCAGCAATGCTCATGTATGGAGCTATAGATCAGCTCCTTGCTGCCACCAAAATCCGCCCAAAGGACATAAGGATCCTTATTGTCAACTGTGGAATCCTAAACACCACCCCATCGCTATCGGCTATGATAATAAACCATTACAAACTAAGTCAAAATGTTGAAAGCTTCAATCTTGGTGGCATGGGTTGTGCTGCTGGTATAATAGCTATTGATCTAGCAAAAGACCTGTTGGCTGCTTATCCGGGATCCTATGCAGTGGTACTAAGCACAGAAGTTGTAAGCTCTGCCTGGTATGACGGCAAAGAGCGCGATATGCTTCTTCCCAATTGCTTCTTTCGAATGGGTGCAGCAGCCATGTTGCTTTCCAATCATCGCCTCCATCGATGGCGAGCAAAGTATGAACTCAAACAGGTACAACTCTCTCATAGAAGGCAAAACGACTCATTTGGTGCATATATTCATAGTTTGGTTTCATTTTAGTTTATATACAATTTGTTTTTTCAAAAATCTCCCTGTATTATTTTCGAAAGTATTAATATAGTTCTCAAACGCTGTCACCTCATTAAATAAACTAGCATGACATTAAATAAAAAGATTTATTTTTTTTGAAATGTGATTTTTTAAACCATGTGTCAGATTAAGGAGAACAATGTTTTTTACCATATCCTTTGTTTCCCAAAAAAAAAATATCTAAATTTTTTTTTTCTAGTTAATTTGCAAAAAAATAAAATTATGATATTAGTTTTGTTTTGTTATACTTGGTGCAATAGTCTATACTAAAAACTACTTAAAAGTTATTATTGAGTATGAAAATGTTATTTTAAAATTTTAAATAAATTTATTCCAAAAAATAATTTTAACTTCTACAAATTAACTATAATCATCTTTATTCGTTAAACCTAAAACTTGATTTTCAAGGAGATTAATAGCCATTTGTAAAGAGTAATATAGTAAAAAATATTACTGTTCTTAGTGTTACGCCATTGGGATTAAAAAATTACATTTCAACATATTTTTTTATTTTAATGTCACGTAAACTTATTTAATGAGATAGCATCGCTTGAGAACTATATTAAGACCCTTAAAAAAACGTACAATAACTAGAATGAAAATAAATCATAAACACAGGGATCAAATAGGTTGTTTTACCAGTTTCGAGCCTTGTTTTTTTGTTTTTTCTTTTCACATTTTTTGTGGGTTCTAGGTAAACCTATGCTGATTTTCAAATGCAGCTAGTATGTACTCATGCAGGGATGGATACCAAAAGCTTCAAAAGCATATATCTAAAGGAAGATGGTGAAGGGAAGCAAGGCATCTCAATTAGCAAAGACACAATAGAGGTGGGAGGTCATGCTCTAAAGGCTAACATAACCACCCTCGGCCCCTTAGTTCTCCCGGTGTCTGAGCAATTCCATTTCTTTACCTCTTTGCTCTTCAAGAACAAGTCTAAGAAGCCATACATTCCCGACTATAAGCTCGCATTTGAGCACATTTGCATATTGGCAACAAGCAAGAAAGTGCTCGACGAGATACAGAAGAACTTGGAGCTTACCGATGAGTTTATGGAGGCCTCGAGGAAAACTCTGGAGCGATTCGGGAACACTTCTAGCAGTAGTGTTTGGTATGAACTAGCTTACCTGGAAGCAAACTCAAGGATCAAGAGGGGTGATAGAATTTGGCAAATTGGTTTCGGCTCGGGTTTTAAGTGCAACAGCGCTGTGTGGAAGGCTCTGAAGAATGTTAATGGAAAGCCTAAGAACAGCCCCTGGGTAGAAGATTCAAAATAGGGCCAAATTCAAATCTCAAAAGAAATAAGATTATACATACGTATATAAAGTGCTTACCTAACAAAGTTTGAATTTCTGTAACCATTTCTGCTTGAATATACTGCTCCTCTTATTTATGCAACACAATCTCAAACATTCTTATCTATGCAACAAATCTAAATTTCTTACCTTCAGATTTACGAGCACAAAAAAATGTTCATCAACTGTATGGCCAGCAGACCCCTTTACGCTAAGCATATGCTGCTGAATTCAGCTAACTTCCAATGACCAAGATCGGAAAAATTCACTCTGGTTAGGCCAGTATGGATATTCATCACAAAAACCAATAATCTAAAAGTAATTTCATAAAATATGTAGCATTAGTCCTGAAAATGGTCTAATAGATCTGAAAGAGTTTCAACCTTCCAGGTTGCAAAAATTTAATTATGCTACTACTATTCACCGAATACTCCCAGGATCAACAGGTATTCCTAACAAACTAACTGACAATTCAAGATGGAGCAAAAACTCACACAACTGCCAAGAAACAGATTATAATACCAGCCACGAAATTCCATCTCTTCTGGATAGAGCCAATTGCCCGTTCAGCGCCTCCATAATACGGTTGGATCATTATCCCAAACCTGCAACTTCCAACCGATGGATCTGTTTTTGTGACCATTGAAAGGTTGGGGAATTTGCAGGCCGTGTCGAGCTGATTATTTTTTTGGTAGTAACTGTTAAATGCGTAGGAAATGTTCCCGCGTCCATCCAAATTCCCGCAAGATGTCCCGTACCCGAGGCATGAGCAGTCAGCGAGTCCACAAGCATAACTCACACTTGACGCCACCTGCGGATCATCGAGTGATGCTGATGGCTTCATCACACACCATTTGCGCTCCAAATACTGCACATTTCTTGCTGGGACCAAACCTCCTGAATTTGTTGCGCCAAGGTTCAGGGAGTATTTGGGTAGCCCATCAAAAGTAAATATTCCCCAATGACGTTCGAAATTTCCCGGTTGATTGCTCTTCTCATCCTCATCAATCAAACTAAAGAGATAGACGTCAATTGGACCAGGTCTCATTGGGGTTCCTTTTCCACCTGCTATATGAGACATGAACCCTTGGTTGAACCGTTGAGCTAACATAGGGTTAGCATTTCGGTCCCCATCAGTCGGCCAACCAATTTCTCCAACTATGATCGGCATATTTGCAAAGCCATTCTTTTGCAACGCCCACACAAGAGTATCATGATTTGCATCAAACATATTGTAGTATTTTGTCCCACCATCATTAATAGGAGATGAATTGCCATCGAAAAAGGCATATTCGAGTGGGAAATTAGGGTCTGTGTAAAGACTTATGAACGGGTAAATGTTGACAGTAAAGGGGGCACCATTATCACTCAAAAACTTCACGATTTTCATCATGTATTGGTGGATCTCAGCTCGAAAATCGCCACCTGACGGACTGTCGGTTGAGCTCTCATAGACATCAGCATTAAGGGGAACAGTTACCTTTACTTGGTTGCCATGCCCAGCTTTTACCAGCGCAGCTTGGATATTTTGGAGAGCAGGGAAGGTTGTTTGTAGGAAGCTTCCATTGTATGTTTCCAGGAAAGGTTCATTTCCAACAGCAACGTACCTGCAATATAACAAGGCTGCAGGTGAAAGAGGCAAAAAGTGTGCTAATAATCTTCAGACCCAAGAATGAAGATTTATTAATTAGTGCTTAAATTATCTGCAAACCTAATGCGCCACAAAGAATCAGCATATATCAATTAAGTCAAAAGAAGTTCAAGGTTTCCCATCTTTAAGCTCTACTCGAGTCTTCAATAGTAATTTCTGGCGAATCCTATATTAGCAATACATGTGAGGTACCGGTTGACTCCGCAGAGGCCTAGAAAGCCATTTGATCGGAAAAAAGGTTTGGAATTGAAAGAAAAGACAATTAGATCAGACAGAAAGATAAAGAAAACTTTGGAGCTGTTGGCCTGCCCACAGCATAATTAAAAATGAAAGTACCCTCTCAAATTCACTAACAAAAACTTAATTTACTCAATATCAGATCCTCGAGACTTGGGCTTAGTTTTTTCTATGATTGAATTTCCCGTCAGTATAGTTAGTCGTATACCAAACGAGGTGATGAGACATGATTACCTTAGATCATTACCATTAAATCAAGGACATAATATTCAAGCAAAGCCCTTACCTAGATGACTAGATTTTTCAAGTGCTAATCATATTAGAATATATTTTCTTGTACTTTTTATCATGTGTTGTCTTATTGTTGGTAGGCACTTTCTTGAACATCATCTGTTTGACGCTAGTGCAAGTTGGTGACTGACTAGTGACTTCATGCACCAAAAATTTAACATGATTGTAAATTTGTGTGAAAATCACATTGGATCCTCATCAGGACCTTCATGTCACAAGATCAGGGTAAGGCCTACCATATTATTCAAAATGGATGGTACAAAACACACAAGAATTTTGCTTGTTCAAGCTCTAAGACAAGAAGTGATAGGTACACCAAGAAAGATTCAAAACCTAATAATACTGTCTTCAGCCCACTTTAGGATCAATCGCTCACAAATTTTTTAGCTTCTCAATTACAAAGGATACTATGTTACACGCTAATCAGTTAACTAAAATACTTAAAATCTCCCAGATAAGAAAATCATACTTCAAAACAACCGGAAAAATTAAAATGATAAATATTACAGCATCAACTGGAGGGATAATAGAGGGGGCAAGGCTAACCTGATGTTGACATTATTGGTCGCATGAGCAGAAATATTTTTGGAAACCCATTTCTCAGCAGCTTTGGTGCTTCTAGCCAGAGTTGCTAGCATTTCATTTGGAATTCCAACCATAACCTCAATCCCAGACTTACTTAGAGCTCTCAGTGCCCCATAATCTGCATCAAAAAGCTTCACCTTTTGAATCCCATTCTCCCTCAGCAGCCTCACCACCTTATCTGGTGGCAGCTGGTGAGATGCCTGTGTGCCCCAGTTTGCACCAATCCCATTCACAGAATCCCCAAGCGAAAGTAATGAAACCACAAAAACCCAAATTACCATTAAAACAAATCCCATATTTACTTGTGCTAGCTCGCCTCAGATTGATGTCTGCAAAGTAAAATATAAGAGGGAAATCTTTAGCTTAAGAAATTAATAGAGACTGAAATTTGCTTTATGTGAGGGAAAGTAGGTCTGAAAATAAAACCAACTCAAGACAAGTGATTTTGCTTGTTATTTGCCTTTATAGTATTTTAAGACCAAGTAGGTACGACCAGATATAGAAAAGGAGTGAGAGATGGTTCAAATCTAGTCATGAACTGGTTACCCACAACCCCAGATGGAGCTACTGCCCATAAACTGCAAGAAAAAGGACGAACCTAAACATTAATTAATTTTTTAAAAACAATTACACCTGAAATCCACATCTAAAATTGAATAATAGAGTCATATTAGAGAGAAAAAAACAAGTATAAAATGAATAACAGATTGAAAACCAGGAGCAAAATATGTTTTAAGTGGAGCAAAAGAGAAGAGGAAAAAGGGATTTAGTACCAGATGAAGATAAGGGCAATGGTCGTCCAGAACCAAAAAGAAAACAAACAAAGCAAGCCCCCACACTAGCTATAAGATTCTGTCCAGCTCAAAAAAATAGACTTCATTGTTTAAAAACAAGAATATGGTCAGCTAATGGAGGATTAAACAAAGAAAAGGTGGAAACTTTAAGTTTGGAGATGATGTGGAAGATCAAATAGAGAGCTCAAAAAGGGTAAAGACGGAGTTAAGCTACTCAAGGAACCACTTAAAATGAAAAACAAATTGTAACCCACAAAAAGATTATGCAAAAAAGTTCTAATCTTTAGAGAAATCTTAATAAAATCCAGCACAAAATTGCTACAGCTGGAGTGAAAAATGAGGTCAAGAATCCACCTTTCTATCCCTCCATCAAAAAGCAGCACTTTCCAGCACTTTCCAGTTTCCAGTCCCCTCCAGTATTGTTTTGTGGTTTTCTACTGTGCTTGAATAATAATCGTACTACTAAAAAAAAAAAAAGTGATTAAGAGAGAGAACATGGGTTGGGGGTGTTTGGGTGACGAGGCTGTGACTCATCCATTTTCCTCCTGTCCAGTTAAAAATGGTGTCACCGGACACTTTTTTAAGTATTCAGTCATTTTCAAAATATAAGAAATATTATAATTAATATGTATTTAATTAATTTTAATTATAAATCATGAATATTATAAGCATTTAAACAATTACTAATAATATTTATCATATAACTTTTAAATAAATCACATGTTTGTAATTGGTTGCACAAGGTCAAACTAACACTCGGGGACGAAGCACGTAAGGGGTTTGGTAAGTCAATTAACCTCATTAATTTTTGTTTTGTTTTATAATATACGATAAAATTTTAAAAGATTAAATTATATATATATATATATATATATATATATATATATATATATATATTAATCTTATTGAAATTTTATAATTTTTTTAATATACGGGTTAAATTTATAATTTATAATTTTATCATTTAAATTTTAATCTCATATTATTTCTATCTCTTATATATATGTATATTCATATAATATTTTTAAACTAATTAATAATTTATTTTATATTATTTTTAAAAAAAATTAATTATTTATAAATAAATTATCTTTAAAAAAATTTATTAGAGATCAATAGGGTGTGTGTATATATATATATATATGCATATAAATATATATATGTATAAAGAGAGAGAGTTAACAATTATTATATTATTATTGTAATCAAATATATGTTTTATATATATAACCTAAAAGTATAAAATTATTCTAAAAAATTAGCTCGGGGGCAACCCACTTAATTATTATTTATAACCTTATAATAATTTTGACTCCAATAAATATAAATTCTGACATCATCGCTGCTAACACTTATATTTTGGACAAAAGGAAAATTTTAATTTTATAAATGTTTTTAACTAAATAACAAATTGCATAATATAATTTGAAAATTGATATTTTTATATTAAAAAAATAAAAATTTTACATGATCCCTCACATATAAATACTGAGTAAGCTTCATATAAAGTACCTTATAATTTTGACCATTTAAACAAATTGCATTCTTGCACCTTTTGCATTAGACACTAAACTTTAGTGGTAGAGGGTGCAAATTATTTGAGTTTTGATATCCTAAGTTTTTGGTTTAGTCAAAGTTTTTTAATAACGAAATATGGTGTATAACAATAAATGTTTTTTTTTTATAAATAAATTCTTATAAAATATTTTACATCAATTAAATATTGTACTTTAATACATTATTTTAAATTTTATTATTTAAAAACATTCACAAATATTAATCCTTAAGAATGAACAATGTTAGGGTTCTGGTGATATTATTACATTATTATCGTTTAATACTTCCTCTAGCCCAACTTTCAAATTATAAAATTATTATCAATTTTAAAAAGTTAATTTAAGAAATTTTTAATTCAAATTAAATAAGATTTTTAAGGAATAAAAAACAATAAATACTATATTTAGTAGTGCATGTTATATAAATAATATTCATTTGTATTGACTATAAATAAATATATTTCTATTCACTCTACGTTTAAAACTATGTTAAATTAATTTTAAAATAAGATTTTTAAAGAATATAAAACAATAAATGTTATATTTAGTAGTACATGTTATGTAGTTCATAATATTCATATGTATTGACTATAAATAAATAGATTTATATTCATTCTACGTTTAAAACTATGTTAAATTAATTTTAAATATTCAATAATATTTTTTTTTTGAATTATTAATATATTGATGACATATATTCAGGAAAAAATGAGATAAGATTTGGATCGTAACATTATTCTCTTGTTACCACAAGTAAGGTTACAAACAAGTCGAATAGATCCGAATTTTAAATTGTTCGGATTCGACTCTTAAGGTTAAATTCGTACTCGAATACGACTCAGATTTAAACTATATTTGAAAAACTTTACTCAGATTTGGCTCAACTCAAATTTTTGTTACTCGAATTCTATTCGACTCGGATCGAATTATATTCAAACTACTTGTGAACTTCAAATTCAAACTCGAATTCGAGTCTCTATATAGTAACTAATTTTATAATACATATAATTATTAATTGAACTTATTATTTTACTAATAAAAAAATTTAATTATAATTACACTTTAAATATATAAAATTAAAATAAAAATTATAAATAAAAATAAAAATAATAACTAATTATTTAAATTTTGTTTAGTTGTGTATATATTATAAAAAAATGTATCGAGTATCTATTCGAATATGTATCAATTGATTATATAACGGATCATGACTAAAAATTCGAGTTGTTTGAATTCTAAACGAGTCGAGTATAACCTTATTCAGATTTTACTCGTATTTTTATTCGAACTATTTTTTATGCTCATATTTGGATCATATTATAATTCGAGTCTCACTTGTATTTTTTCGAGTCGAACCCGAATCGAGTCCGAACTGTTTGATTCGATTTACAGCCTTAACCACAAGTGTCTCGAAGGCATGATAGTCAGTGGGTAGTATAGTATTTAGGTGAGATTTGGTTCGTCGAATAAAAATTTGGTATAATGTAATAGTTTACATAATGAAATAGAGTTGTAATGTAGTGGTAATAGGTTATTACTACATATTTATTTGTTTGGTTTTTTATATTAGTTAGTACTTGCATTTGTGTGTACCTTTTTTTTGATTTGATGATGACTAGAAGATTAATGTATATTTGTATTAACAAGTATGTTTTGTAAAGTTCTTGTAAAAAATTCTATGTAAAAGGACTTAGCTATAATCAAATTTGTTAGCTTGATCTAAATCTTAGAGTATGAATATGTAATAGCTTAAATTATACAAGATAAACTGGTGCCTCGTAAAGCTGAAGATTACTCTCAAATCGCAGAGTGAACAAAAACCTCAAGAAGATCGTAGAGTAAGAAACCAGGACATATAATTAGATCGCAGAACCTCCACAAAACGTAAAGCATAATAGAGTTATTCAACAATCCAAAGGCTAACTCTACGATTTAAGGATAGCCCATTCAGAACCGTAGAGTGTTATGTACTAACATGACAGTAGCAATTGATGACAACGATCATTAACTTCAACACACACCCCTCAATGTCGATCCTTAGGCGTGTTAGCGACAGACAAGGGACAAAATAGTTTTATCTAACTTTATTAATAATGACGAAGGACACGTGTCTACTATTGCACCAAACATCATACTATCGAAAGTGACTTAAAGTAGTCCAACAGACAACAATTCAAAGTCAAATAAATTGAAAGATGACAAGTGTCCTAGACATAATGAAGTAACGATAACAATCCAATGGGTAAATCCTAAGGAGATATTATAAAATGATTGCTAGACACAAAGACGATGAGACCAAAATAGAAAACAAGAAACGATCAATTAAAAGTTAAAAATGCTGAAAGTCTAAGCGCTCACTCTATGATTCACAAGAAGTTCCACTACTACTAAGTCATTTGAAGAGGAGACTTAAAGCTACTTAGCATCAACACAAAAATATCATAATCTCTTAGTGGTTAATAGATCTTAGTGATCTTGTAAAGCCAAGTCTAAGTGACTTGCTTGAATCTTAGTGAATCAATTCTTGTAGTCAAGATTAAGTGACTTGCATGATTCTTAGTGGATCAACTGTTGTATTAGTTCTTAGTGAACTTAGGCTTTTGTAACTTATCATCCTTATTGGATCATCCTTACTCTCGGAGTAAAAGAGAGAACTAGTAGACTTTTGTACTCCAAACCTCTTAAAATTTTTGTGTCCATTTACTTTGTCCTTTTATAATTGCCTTTACATTCTAGAAATTTTATGATTTCTGTTGTGACAACTTTTCACACTTTCACTAAAGTTAAAACTATGATATTTCATTATATCTTTGAAGG
The DNA here is from genome assembly GCA_947179155.2 of Hedera helix. NCBI lineage: Eukaryota > Viridiplantae > Streptophyta > Magnoliopsida > Apiales > Araliaceae > Hedera > Hedera helix. The sequence goes on from OX359268.1 coordinate 1,613,069, forward strand.
GAATTTTTCGAATACATACCATTGTGCTTAGCCAAATAAGTTAACCTGTTTATTCCGTTTGGTAATCAATATTTAAAAAGAAGTTTCAAAAATAATCTATTCAACCCCCTTCTAGATCTCTTTATGCATTTAGAGAATAACAAGTGGTATCAGAGTTTCGTTCTCAACTGAACTAGCTTAACAACTTGAGTGGATCCACGACACGTAAAAAAATCAGTTCTAAACTTGGTGGTGGAAACAAGCCACCATTATACAATAAAGATAAATTTGTTAACTGAAAAGTTTGCATACATGCATATATGAACGCAATAGATGATGAGTTATTTGATGTTGTGCTAAATGACTCAAACATACTAATAAAGCTTGCTTTATCCCCAGAAGATTCAAATAAGGTTGATGTCAAACAAAGAGTTGAATGAACAAACAATGAGAATGAGCTAGTGGCGCTAGACAAAAGAGCCAAAAAATCTTGTTCATGGCTTTTGAAGATGAAATGTTAAAAAATGTGATAAATTGCGAGACCACGAAAGAAGTATAGGAAGCTCTCCTAGTCATGCATAAATGCACTAAAGAAGTGAGAAAGAACAAGCAATCACTCATTGATGTGCCAAGAAATTGGTATATTCTAGCTTGCTAATTTGTACTTTTGAGAGTATATATTATTACAATTGTTGTGTTTTTAGTATTTCTTAGGTGTATGGAATTTTATGGAGGCAATGTGCACAATATGTAACTTTGTTTTCATTTCATATAAGACTTAAGATTATTGAATTACATTAAGTAATTAATTAATATTGATTGATTTAATTGGTGTTTGTTGGTTATTTTAATAACATATTTTGTCCCTATTGTTAATATATTATGCAGGACGCCAAAGAATTAATAGTACCCATGTTCATGATATTGAAATTCCTTTTATTAACAAGTTGTGGGCCCGCCACATAACAACAATTGTAAGACCCCGAATTTTATGAAATACAAATTTAAATTTTCTTTATATATTTTCTTCTGAAAACGGTAAATGAATAAATTGACAAAAGTAAAAATTAAGAAATGTTTGTATAAATTTTATCTTGTTAGAGAATATTCGTTTTGTCGGGGAATATTCGTTCTGTCGGGGAATATTCGATTCGTACGATGGCGTCGAAATAACCAAATATTGGTGGACCCCCACAACGAATTATTGTCGGATATAGAAAATGACATACGTAACATTTCTAAATAAATATAGTCAATGGTACTATCACTTTTAACTGTTAAAATATCCGGTGGTAAATGAATAGTAACATACAATATTACATAGTAGCACACAGTATTGCACATGAGCACACGGTATTGCAAAGTATTTCATATTATTGAACTGATAAAGTGGCTATTGTACTATATTGACTTTATTAAACCAATAATTGTCACATGCATAATAATTCATATTATTGAGCTGATAATTGTCACAGTAGCATATGTACAGTAATTCACATTACTAAATCAATAATTGCAATTACACAATAACATGATAATTGCAATTACACAATAACGTGTTATTTTCTTATTTATTTTCAGCATTATTGTTATCTTTTTTATGATGTTGATTAAACTGTTGTATTATTTTATTAGTTGATTTTTCTGCTTATCTAACTCAGAAAGCCAACTACACTGCATTTATAACAATTAGTCATAATAATGAATAATTGTGAATTATTGTTGAATAATTGAATTGATAAAGTTATTTATTTTTATTATAATAAATTATATAAAGTTATTCGTTTTTATTATAATAATTTATATAAAGTTTTTTACTTTATATAAATTATGTAAAGTAAATTATTTTATTATGATAAATTATATAAAGTTATTTGCTTTAATATATAAAGTTAATCGATTTATATAAAGTTAGTTGTTTTATATATAAAGTTAGTTGATTTAGAAAGTTAGTTGTTTTATATATAAAGTTAATTGAATGATATAGATTAAAGGAGATCTGAAATGAATGGTATAGATTAAAGATAATGTAATAATTATAGAATTTGAAATGAACGGTGTAGATTAAAGATGATCTTTAAATGAATGGTTTAGATTAAGAAAATCTTAAAAGATGAAATGAGTGGTATGGATTAAACATTATCTTGAAATTTACGGTTTGAATTAAATTAGGAAATCTTGGTTTATGATAAGATTTTTGGCTATACATAGATGCCTTAACTTAAAGATTTTTCATAAAAACTTTCTTACTTATTCTTTCTTTCACTCTCTAAATATTATTTTGTGTAAGTTTTCTTTGAGTGCGCTAAAATCATCTTAAGTATTTGTGAATATCTGTAAGTGTACGAGTACTTTTCAAGTAAGTGTTTTTATAAATGTTATATAAGCAACCACACACGTCACACGGTATTTATAAATCTTTCTTTAGAATATTTATTTTGAAAAACTTCATTTGAAAGATTTATTTTGAAATGTTATTTTCTTTCAAAAGCTATATTGGAGTTATTTTACTTTATTCTATCAAATCACTTTCGATGATTTCATACGAATTGGTATACACCATGAAATTATATGTGGTAGTTACTAATTAAATTATAACTATATAGGTTGATCAACTTCATATCCAGTCACTTGTTAAGGTAAGAGATATCATTCTTTTCATACTCTTAACTTACTATGGTAAGTACTATTTGGTAAAGTTTCCTGAAATGATTATATATTCCTTAATATTTTGCGTTTCATCTAATATCATTTCAATTGAACCTTCCTATTTTTCTAAATCTTTCTATTGAACTATAACCGTTATTCTGAATTATAGATCTTGAATATCGTTCTTGAATTTGAGTCCACATCATGTTAAAATTTTGGACATTATTTGAACCTGTATAAAGTAAAATCATAAACTTTCAATATTTATTGATCATCATGTTTATTGTGTTCATCATTTATATCATTGTTATTATTCTAATCATCAAGAATCATTTTGTTGTGAATATCTGTGGCCTGGAGCACATATGATAGGATAAAGGAGATATAATTGTTATGTGTCTTTTAGGGCACATGGTGAATGTTCTCTTTGGCCTGGGGCAAAGAAGAACTGTTGTTCGGTATGATTATGACCAAAGACTGAAGACTAGTATAATCATGACCATTGATGTTATGTTTGAATATCTTTGGCCCGTAGTGCAAATATGAACTGTTGACTTGCATGATTATGATCAGGAACTGTGAATTTATATCATCATGACCAGCGATGATTATGTGACGACCCCAAATCCGAGTTCTTTAACCTCGGGTTTGGTTCTCACTGTACAATACTTAACAACAATGAAATACATAAATTGTATTCAAACTTCGCGGAATAATACAAAAGGTTCCTTAACAAAAGGCTACACTTCCCAATGTCTATTACCTTAATCTTAACATTACATATCTTAAGGGAAATACAAAAGATTTACAACAGTAATTACATAACCGTAATATAAACTAGCATGCAATTACTAAAACTAAACATTCGCTTTCCCCTTGCCTTTGTCCGATTTAGAGCTTTTGGGAATGGCTGAAATATAGTCATGATATAGCAAGAATGAGCAACTAAATGGCTCAGCAAGTTTATAAACAACAATCATACGATATATCATGATGAAGGGAAATATCTTCAAGGTTTCAACAATAGCAATTGTGAAAGATAACAAGAATCAATGTTCAATAAAAGAAGGAATTGACTATTTACTGCTGAGTGGTCTTTAATGACCATGAACTGCTACTAAGGTAGAACAGACATACAATGTCTGACTCCTTGTTAAAATAACGGGACACTTGAGGGGATCAGTCCTCTCATGTTCTATGTATATGCATCACATTTAGTTTTCTTGCGCGCTGTCGGGTCTCCGACAAATAAAAATCCCCTTTAACTAGGGTTGTTCTATCTCAGTCTTACTGTAAGAATCCGCACCAGCCAATGGTTTGGATAAGCTTTTATAATATTCAACTAAATGAATTTAACATGCATTTGTCTAGCCGAAACAATTAGCTTAGACGTTCTTAAACAGTTTGCAAAAGCACTATGTGCGAATACAATAATCAATAACGATGTGAAGTAATTTTCGATAATTAATTCACTCAAAGGTCTGTCAAATATCTACGAGTGTAGATACTTGCTCAACAATAATTGAATTGCTCAAAGTAATTAAAGTTGAATAATAATTGCAACAATAAGTACAAGTTAAAGGTAGAAGACTTGCCTCGTGCGTCGTTTACTGCTAACCAACTTAATTTAACAATCCTTGAACGGACCTAACAATTAAATCAGTTGATCTTAAATTAGTATCATATACTTGTAAGTATAATGACCTTTATAAACCTTACGAACCACATAATTGATTAATTATGGGTAACTAAACACTTAGGAAATATTATCACTACTTGATAATATTTCAAACACAAGGAACTTATATTAATTATTTAATATAGTTCATAGGGGTGCACAAAAAAGCCGAAAAAATCGAAAAACCGACCGGCCGAACCGAACCGTTACTATTTCAAACCGAAAAATATTAAACCGAAAAAATCGAACACTATAAAATTGAAAAACCGAAATTAGTTCGGCCGGTTTGGTTTGTCTTCTCAACAAACCGAAACCGACCGAACCGACCGAATAATTTAAAATTATAATATAATTTATATATTTTTTTAATAAATATTTCTCCAAGTACATGGAAACTGCAGCTTGATGCACATTAACTATGAACTTTTCCTCAGGTTAATTCGTAGAACTGTCCAACAGAGATCTGAAAGAGGAAAAGTACCACAAGTTAAAACAGCTCTTCAAATTAACAAGTTTTTGTCTAATTTGCACTGGTAGAAACCCTACTGTATTGGATTAGGCGCCTATGGTTGGAGCTGTGATATTAATTACAGGGTTAGGTGAATCAGTGCTGTGCCATAAGAAGTTAGTTATTCTATGAACAGGGTGAGGTTTGCTTATTGTTTTGAAGTAGCAGAAGGCAACCCACCCTCTTATGTAATATAGACTTCTTCAATTCCTTAGTTTGTTTAGTTTCTAGAACAAGTCCTAGTGTGTATTCTGAAAGTAATGAAAAGTTTGATAATATAATGAATACCAAATTATCAATTATGGAACCGAATAACCGAATAAACCGACCGAATAAACCGAAACCGAATAAACCGAAAATCGATTACGATGTAAAAATTTGGGTGGTTTTGGTTTTTAATTTTTTATAACCGATTTAAATGGTTTGGTTATTTTTTTCCCCAAGAAACCGACCAAACCGAACCGTGTGCACCCCTAATAGTTCAAATAAATATCTAATATTATTAATCATTTAATAATATTTTATTAAGTATCTAATATTATTAATCATTTAATAATATTTTATTAAGTATCTAATATTATTAATCATTTAATAATATTTTATTAATTATCTAATATTATTAATCATTTAATAATATTTTATTCATTACCTAATATTATTAATCATTTAATAATATTTTATTAAGTATCTAATATTATTAATCATTTAATAATATTTTATTCATTATTTAATATTATTAATCATTTAATAATATTTTATTCCCTTATTAATATTATTAATTATTTTAATAATATTTTAATCATCATCTAATATATATTTACTCATTTGATAATATTTTACACAATTACAATGTTATTCATCATTTAATATCTTTTTAATCATATACTAATATTATTAATCATTTAATAATATTTTAGTAATAATTTTTAAACAATATCAATAGTTAACCTTTTAATTGGGTTTACCTTAACCTTTATTTTAAACATTTTGCTACCCATTATTTCCAAATATAGTCCATATATTGGTTCAATACACAAATACATTTATTTTACACTTAGTTCAACTTAAAATTTCAATAAAAACTCAACCCGGACTGACCCGACCCGACCCGGACGGCTAAAACAGGTTTTTAGCATAATGTTTAACCGCTGCGGCGGTGGTACAAATTTTCTGAAACCCAAATTTGAGGACTGCCTGACCCTCCGACAGCCCTAACTTCTTCATTTTAAAACATTTTGAGGTTATTCTTGAGTCCATTCTCATCAGAATTTCCCCCTCTACAATTTCTCTTTAGAATACAAATCCAAATTCCAAACTTAACTAGACTAAAAACTGCTCACAATGATAAGGTGAAAACTAACTTCACAAATCCTTGGTTTTATTGGTTCAAACTTGAATAAAATGTGATCTATATGTCCAAATGACACAAACTCAGTTTTGTTAACCTTGTAACTTCTTGTTTTACAATATTTCATGGTTCAATCACATTTTTAAAACGTTTTACACGAAATTTACGGATCGAACCACTTAGGGTTTAAAAACGACATCTTTTGTGGTTAAAGCTATAACTTCTTTGTTATTCAATATTTGTGAAACGTTCAAAAAGGGTTTTTCTTTAAAACTCATAGATCTCGCTTTCTAGCCATATAAATCCAATTTCCGATTTGTACATTTCAAAATACAACCATAAACCTAGCATGCATAGTTAGGGTTTACCGGTAAAACTTTCTATAGCGTTTTCTTCCATTTATATGTACACCACACCTACCAAATCATGATATAAACATAACAAGCTAGGAATATACATATATAACATAGCTAAATACTTCTAGACTATCAAAATGAGTTTTGATCGGTTAAAAATAGATTTTAACCGTTCAAAATCATTCTAGACTACAAAAATAAAATTTAAGAAGAGATAGAGCACTTTTAAACCTTGAGGTCTTGGATGCTCTTCTTCTCCTCCTACCAAAGTATGTTGTGTAGTTAGTGGACATTCACCAAGCACAACCTCTAGCTTTTTCTCTCAACACTTAAGTGTTTCTTCCTTTTTCTCTCAAATGCTCTCTATTTTTTCTTTCTAGCAAAGCTTCAAATGAACTAACCAACAACACCAAGGTTGTGGAATGTCTTATTTATAGCCAAATGTTAATCCTACATTAGCTCTTTTAATTCACCAATGTTGGTGAATTTAGAGCTTAATTTAGCTTACTATTGCATGGATGGACATTGTGATTGACTAGGTGATTGACTAGGGTTGTTGGCCAACCTTGTCATAGTGTAAATTTGAAGCAATCTAGGAAATCAAGCAATCCAAGTGGGCCCCTCCAAAAATTCAGCAAAATGGATTTCCCAAGCCATTTTTCCTTTATTTTTAATGCTAAAATGTGCATATATACATACATATATATATATATATATATATATATATATATTGACCAAAGTTTGACCTTAATTGGACTTCACATTGGGCTTGGGAATAACTTCTATTGGGCTCATTCAATTTAATTGTTTGGGCTCAATTTAAATAACACATTGGGCTTATATTAAATAGTCTAGGTTACATTTAATTAAATCAAGCATTGGGCTTGTTTAATTAATTACATGGGCTAGTAATTAAATTAATTACATGGCCTACTAGGTTAATATCTTTAACCTAGTTTATCAACTTATTTGGATTAAAAATATAATTCAATTAGATTTGTTTTAATTAATTATACACTTTGCTTTAATCCTTTAAATAAATATACAAGCACATAAGTACATTTATTTAATTATCTAATCCACAATTAATTAATACAAAAAGTTTAAATTCATTGCTAAATATTTATTAAGTATATTTACAATGACTAATGAAATTCGTGGTCATTACATTCTCCCCCCCTTATAAGAATTCCGTCCCCGTAATTACAAATTTAAACTACTAAAAAAGATTCAGATAGTTAGCCCTCATCTTTTCTTCAAGCTCCCATGTAGCTTCCTCAGCGTTGTGGTTCCTCTAAAGGATTTTGACAGAATGTATAACCTTATTTCGTAATTTCTGCTCTTTCCTATCTAGTATCTGGACAGGAATTTCCTCGTACGATAAATCTTTCTCGACTTGTATTGGCTCATAGGATATGACATGTTTGTAGTTTGGCTTGTATGGTCGCAGCACTGACACATGAAACACATTATGAATATGCTTCAGTTCAAGAGGTAAAGCTACCTCGTACGCCACTTCACCCACTATTTTTAATATCTCGAACGATCCTATGAACCTCGGACTCAGCTTCCCCTTCTTTCCAAATCTGATCTTCTTTTTCCAGGGAGATACCTTCATGAACACAAAACTCCCAACTTCGAAGTCTCGCTTCTGACGATGTAAATCAGCGTATTTCTTCTGACGATCCTGAGCTGCTACTAGACCTGGCAAAAGTGGCCCGGGCCCGCGGGCCGGGCCGGCCCGCCCGTTTTTGGGCGGGCTTTGGGCTTCAGAAACGCAGCCCGCAGAAAGCTGGGCCGTTTTTGGCCCGGCCCGTTCGGCCCGGCCCGCGGGCTTAATTTTTTTTTTTTTTTTTTTTTTTTTTACTTTTTTTTATTGTTTATTGTTGACAAAAAAAAAATATTAACTTAAAAATAAATCAAATAAAAAAATATAAGAGTAAATTTTAACATGTAATCTTGAATAATAATGTAAAAAAATATTATGAATATAATATATTAAATATATAATCGGTAGTGTATATATAATTAATATACATATATATATATATATAATTAATATACATATATATATATATATAATAGACTAATAGTAAGTAGTAGTATATATATATATATATATATATATATATATATATATATATATATATAATAATGGGTAGTACCGTAGTAGCCTATTGGCTATTAGGATATATATATATAGTAGCACTGTATATATATAGCCACTGTGTGATATATATATATATATATATATATATATAATTAAGTTATTATTATTAAAACATTTAATTATGATTCTTTCAAATTTGATAGCAATAATTCAATAAAGCATTTTCGGTTTTGGTATATATAAAAATTATGTGTCATAATTATAAATAATTAGTGTTAGTATTTATTTTAAATTCTAAGTCATAATAAAAAAATTTAAAAATTAAATCAATAATTTTAAAAAAAAAAAAAAAAAAAAAAAATTACGGAAATGGCCCGCGGGCCGGCCCGGCCCGGCCCGCGCGGGCCACGGGCCTAACACTTCCCAGCCCGTGAAAACCCGGGCAAAAAACGGCCCGACCCGTTTTGGCCCGGCCCGCCGTCGGCCCGCCCAAGCCCGGCCCGGCCCGCCCGTTTGCCAGGTCTAGCTGCTACTAGCCGAGCTCTTATTACCTTAATAATTTTTACCGCCTGTTGAACCAATTCCGGACCCAACAGTCGGCGTTCTCTTACCTCATCCCAACATAGAGGTGTTCTGCACTTTCTTCCGTACAATGCTTCGTAAGGCGGCATGCCTATGCTTGCATGATAACTGTTGTTGTATGCAAACTCAACTAGTGGTAGATGGTTTTCCCAACTGCCCTTGAAATCCATCACGCAGGCCCTGAGCATGTCTTCCAATGTCTGTATTGTTCTTTCGCTTTGCCCATCGGTCTGCGGATGATATGCTGTACTCATTCTCAACTGTGTCCCCAATCTCTCCTGAAGACTTCTCCAAAATTTTGACGTGAAGCGCGGATCTCTGTCTGACACAATCGATACCGGCACCCCATGTCTTGAAACTATCTCTTTGATGTACAGTTTAGCCAACTGATCCGAACTGAACTTAATCTTGATCGGCAAAAAGTGCGCTGACTTTGTTAGTCGATCCACAATCACCCATATTGCGTCAAATCCCTTCTGTGTTGCTGTAAGTCCTACCACAAAATTCATTATGATATGCTCCCATTTCTACTCAGGAATCTCTAACGGCTGTAATAATCCACTTGGTCTCTGATGTTCGGCCTTTACCCTTTGACAAGTTAGGCATCGGCTAACACATTCTGCGACCTCCCTTTTTAAATTCGGCCACCAAAAATGCTGACGCAGATCTTGATACATCTTCGTACTCCCCGGATGTATCTATTTGGAATATGCATGTGAATGTTATTTCTCTATTATATGATTTGATGATGTGTTTTAAAAGATAAATGAATCAATATGCAAATATGTCTGCATTAATGAAAGATGTAAAGTCCTTAATAGTTAATAAGCATTATGTTCTAAGGACTTAGATTGACGAGGTCAAATTTGTTAAGTTGATCTCATATGAGTTAATAGCATTGTACAGTCCTTCAAAAGATCACTATGTACAAGGACTATATATATATAGAAAGATCAAACTTGTTAGGTTGATCTTAAATTGTAATAGATAGGCCTGATCGACCGAAAAGAACAACTGTCTGGCAAGGGAGTTAAAGCAAGAATCGCATACTTCACTCACGATCGTAGAGTCTGCAAGCCATCAGCATTACCAGTCATACGCTCATATTTCCAAAGCAGAATCATAGAGTGTTTACTTAAAGATCATCAGTATGAAGACCCTGAATGACCGGTAAGCAAACAGAAGATCCAAGCACCAACTCCATTAGCGAGACTGATTGAGAAGTGAAGTGTCATTCAGATAGAAGTCTTATGAAATCACTCAAAGGAAGATCGTAGAGTCTCCTAGGAAGATCGTAGAGTTTGCCTGGTAAACGCAGAATAAGGCTCGAAAAATCGTAGAGTCCTCTCGGCAGATCGTAGAGTTGTCTCAGCATCGTAGAGCTAACTCTCGGGATCGTAGAGTCCATATAGATAGTCACTCTACGATTATCCTAATTTTGTCTACGAACCAAGCAGAGTCAAAGAGCATCTTTTACATGAGTATTCAGAATCATGACAGCACCAGTCAGAGAATCGTAGAGCAGATAGTACTAAGGAAGGTACTCTACTAATCAAAAATGGATGATCACTAGAAGACCGTCTACCTCAGAAATGAAAGCATTGACCATGGGGGAGCAATAATCAGAAACAAGTGAAGAAGTTATCAAAACCCATTAAACCTTCATCCCAAAATTGTAGAATCTCTAAAATCTACGATTGAAAACCAGATCAGCCATATTGCTCCAAATTATAGAGTCACTATGATCAACAACTAGATCGTAGAACAAAATGTGTTTACAATCACACTCCCCATAAATCATCCTTCCCTTGAACCTATTACAGCAAATTACCTGCTCACAGTTCATGTCATATAAAGATTAACATTCCCTCTTCCATACCAAAGCAGTCTTTCCTCAGATAAAGCGCCTCAAAGACAAACCAAGCCCTAAGTTTCAGACTAAGAGGCATGCCCTCTCTGAGATTCCTTAACTCTGTTAAAAGACTGAATGCTACATCATCTGTTTTCCTTCTGAGCTCCTGATGTAAAAGGAAAAAGAAATCTTCTCAAACCAAAGTCGACTTTCTTCAAGGAATGATCCACCTGCCATTTGAACAGGAGAAGAGAACTGGGTAAAGAAATCTCAATTATCAGAATTCGCTTTTGACCAAAGTTCTTTTGGATAATCGTAGAGTGAAAAGCAAGTCACTCTACGAACTGATCAAGGTGTCTGTCAAACAGGGAAGTAATGTTCACGCTCTCTAAACTCAAGTGGGTTAGTTATGCATCAGTTATGATAAATGCAAAAATAAAGACCACGTCCTGCAAATGAATATCCGACACGTGTCTTCTACAAACTTACGAGGGAACTGGTATAAGCAAAGAAATTTCAAATTGACGATTGTTCTTTCCCATCAGTTATCAGTCTCCATTTCTCAAAATCGTACAAAATCATCCTGTACCAAAACCATTGTTGAAACCCAGAAACTCTTCAAACCCTATACACAAAAGATTCCAGAAATCTATATACATCTCGATCACACCCCAATTACTCACTGAAACTTTCATTTAACCAAACACCCAATTTACAAAATCATTAATATGGAAAACTGTCAAGTTATTTCCGGCATCCAACTCGGCTTTGATAAGTTTGAGTCCTCTGAAAAGAAATTCAAGGATATTCTTACAATAGTGCAGGAAGCTGGGTTCTTAGAATGTTTGGGAGCAAACACCAAGATCTACTCTGTTCTGGTAAAAGAGTTCTATCAGAACGCAGTAGTAAACGATGATGAGTTGGTTTCAAAAGTTAGAGGAGAAAAACTCAAGATAGATGATACCGAAATCAACAAATGTCTGGGAATCACCATTAAAGATTCATCATTTCTCGAAAATATAGATACAGTTGAAGGAATAAGGTTGATGGGGTATGTGAAGAATCCACAACTCAAGGGTATGAAGAAAAAGGAGTTTCCAGAAGAGTTCGAGTTCCTGACAGAGATAGTAGGCAAATGTATCTTATGCAAAGACACCGCTTATGACACTGTAAGTGATCCTCAACTAAGAATCATGTCTGCCATTGTCATGAAAAAGAACATAAACTTTGGTGCGATGCTATATGACTGGTTAGTCAAGGAGGTTGAGAAAGTAAAGGCTCCAGGGAAGCCAATCACAAAAGTATTCTATGGAAGATTCTTGAGCATTATCCTGAAGCAGAAACTGCAAAATAAAATTAGGGATGATGAAGGAGAGGCTTTGAATGTCCACAAGGTTTTGTCTCCTAAACTGTTTGACAACTGGAAGAAGAATCCCATGGAAAATAAGAGGTTAAGAATGACTAGCAGCAGCAAGAAAGATTCAAAGGAAAGCAAAGGAAAAGGGAAAGCATGTTCAAGTAAAGATGATTCATCTGACGAGTCTCTATCATTTGGATTCATTCCATCAAAATCATCCCTCAAGAAAGCTGAGAAGATCAAGCCAGCAAAAAGACAAAGCGCTCGTCTCCAACAAATGATGAAATTCCCAGGGAATAAAAATGCAGGAGATGTTTCGCCTAACTTCATTGATCTCAGTGATGAAAGTGAGGAGGTACATGTTGAAGAAGATTTGACTCCAAGTGAGTTAAAATCTGGAAGTGAAGAAATGTTTACTGAAGAAACAGTTGCTGAATTAAGAGGAGACGATGTTAGTGAAACATTAAGAAATAAAGAACAGTTAGAAGTTACAGCTGCTGAACCGGACAAAGCTTCAAAGGAATCAGTTTCTAAAGTTAAAGACTCTGACAAAGGTAAAGGAAAGGAAGCAACATTCGGAGATAGAGCTCAAAAAGACTCGAGCTCTGAAAATGCTGAGTCAGAAAGTCTTGATCATCATATTCCAGCAACCTCATCATCAAGTATTCGAAGGAGGATTATATTGGAAGCAGTTGAAAAGCCAGGAGCTATGTTGCCAAACAAATGGATTGATCACGACAATGGTCAAATCAGAGTAACTTCAATAACCATGGAAGATTTACTGAGCAAGTTTCAAGACATTGAGCTCGATCGAACTACAGTTTTATATGACCATAAGGGTCGGGAGTTAAGAAGATTCTACCCTTGGATGCCATGGTTAAAAGCTATCTATTTCAGAGATACGAGCTTCATCAGTTGGTGTTATTCATACTTTCCCAATCTAAAGTTGGTTTCTCAAAACTTCCCGAGAGTTCAATCCTTTCCAAATCTGCTGATCAAACATTGTCAACATTACAAAGTCTATCGCCATGCAGAAAGTATATTCATTCCTTATTTACTGTTGGTAGATCAAGATGAAGGTCAGAAGAAAAATAGACTCGTGGAGTAAATAGTCGTAAAGCATCCTGACTCTACGACTGCAACAAACCAGTCTCTGCCAAGAATTCCCACTAATATACCCTCTGATGTTCCTTCTTCATCGAACAATGATTTCTTTGATACAATCACTGCTCTTGAGAACATCTTCAAGACTTCCACTACAGCAAAGGCTATCTCTGGAGCAGAAGAATTCCACAAGGAAATGCAAGCGTCCTTTTTAGACATATCTCTCAAGCTCCTTCAACAAGATCAGACATATCAGAAGTCCTTAGAAAATCAACAGAAAGAAATCCTGAAACTTCGGAAGAACAATGAAGAATCTATTGCATCTCTTTCTGAGAAAATAGAAAATTTAAACCAATCTCTGTCTCAGACTATAGAGCTCACTCAGCAGGAAGTTAAGATTGAAGTTGGGAACACATCCTACCTGATCGAGCAGCTCATGGTGAATATCCAGCAGCTCTCCCAGATAATTGATGACAAAAAGGGGGAGAAAAAGAGAAAGAGGATCAAGCAGAAACGAATGAAGCTGAAGGGGGAGAGCAAGAAGAAGAAGAAAAGAGGACAAGGAGATAAAACCATGAAAGCAAGAACTGAGGGGGAGCCAGAAGAAGACATGAGCCAGGAGTCTCCAGTCGAGGGGGAGACATGAAGTCATGAGCAGCAACAACATGAAAATCATGTAGAAGACATACAAGTACAAAGGAAGGTACATCTCAAACTGAACTAGTATGATCTGGATCCAGTATTTAGGATATTGTGTAATCTGTATTTAAACTTTCATCAATGACATTCACATTTTCTGCTCTAGTAATACAGTAGTTCACTGTATCTTAAGATTCATTCATCAATTGCATAAGCATCTAGTAATGTTGTTTTGTCATCATCAAATAGGGGGAGATTATTTGGAATATGCATGTGAATGTTATTTCTCTATTACAAGATTTGATGATGTGTTTTAAAAGATAAATGAATCAATATGCAAATATGTCTGCATTAATGAAAGATGTAAAGTCCTTAATAGTTAATAAGCATTATGTTCTAAGGACTTAGACTGACGAGGTCAAATTTGTTAAGTTGATCTCATATGAGTTAATAGCATTGTACAGTCCTTCAAAAGATCACTATGTACAAGGACTATATATATATAGAAAGATCAAACTTGTTAGGTTGATCTTAAATTGTAATAGATAGGCCTGATCGACCGAAAAGAACAACTGTCTGGCAAGGAAGTTAAAGCAAGAATCGCATACTTCACTCACGATCGTAGAGTCTGCAAGCCATCAGCATTACCAGTCATACGCTCATATTTCCAAAGCAGAATCATAGAGTGTTTACTTAAAGATCATCAGTATGAAGACCCTGAATGACCGGCAAGCAAACAGAAGATCCAAGCACCAACTCCATTAGCGAGACTAATTGAGAAGTGAAGTGTCATTCAGATAGAAGTCTTATGAAATCACTCAAAGGAAGATCGTAGAGTCTCCTAGGAAGATCGTAGAGTCTGCCTGGTAAACGCAGAATAAGGCTCGAAAAATCGTAGAGTCCTCTCGGCAGATCGTAGAGTTGTCTCAGCATCGTAGAGCTAACTCTCGGGATCGTAGAGTCCATATAGATAGTCACTCTACGATTATCCTAATTTTGTCTACGAACCAAGCAGAGTCATATAGCATCTTTTACATGAGTATTCAGAATCATGACAGCAATCCTCATAAAGATTATTCAGTAGGCTGTCCTTGGGCTGTTAAACAAACTGAATGAAGATCTCGTACATCTACAACATCTAGTCTGAACTGAGATCGTAGAACAGTTCAATTCATAACTCTACGATTACACTACGACTTGCACCACAAGTCAGATAAGTCGTAAAATGATAAAGCAAGTTCATATGTACAACGTTCAAAGCAATCAAGCTGAAGATATTCAAATGCTACCTGTCATAAACAACCTTTGATTGTACAGCAGATAATGCAACTAAAAGTTCGTAGAGCAGTTCTCTACATTAAGGATCTGGCACCTGAAGGTTCATAGAGCAGTCCTCCATGACATATAAAACCATGCAGTTCGAGCAAGCCTGAAGTTCATAGAGCAATCATCTATGATAAGAAATCATCTGTTAAAGCTTAAACCAGATCATAGACTTATGCTCTATATACAGAAAGTACAATGAAGATCACGAAGCATGAGGAGCATATCGTCAGGACCGCAAGGCTCGGATAAAATTGTAGAGTTAGTAAAGTCAATCACTCTCTGATCTACACAGAAGCCTACGACAGACAAGTTCGTAGAGCTACATAGCAGAACCAACAAATGACTCAACGATCAGAAGCCTACGACAGACAAAGGTCGTAGAGCTACATAGCAGAACCAGCAGATAACTCAACGATCAGAAGCAAGAAGCTACAACTAGATTAATCATCGAGTACTTAAGTGCCAACAAGGATTGAAGACATCTAAGCACTTAAGTTAGTAATCTCAAAATGAGTTGTTAATTACTTCAGAAACATCCACGTCAACACTTTATGGCATCTACTATAGAAGAAGTCAGAAATGACAGAATACTGACTTATGCGTGCTGAGTGTCAGAGCAAAGACTTCTAGTATCATGCATCAGTCTCAAGAAATCAGTGGACTGTGTCTCAACGATCATAGTCTACCTAAAGACCTGTCCACTCTATGAAGACTGGGAAGAAACCCAAGACTGACATCTCTCTCCAGGGTTAAAGAAGACAAGTCAACAAGTCAGAATCTGCAGAGCACTAATACTCTGACTAAATGAATAAAGTATTCATAAAGAAGTCTGAAACTGAACATGCTTCAACGGAAGGATTTGCTACAGAAAGATCTGCTACAGGAAGATTCGTATCAGGGAAATCTGCAACGGAAAGATAATTCAAAGATCTACAAAAGAGCAGATTTGGAAAAAGAAAAAGAAGTGGTGAATAAGCAAGAATATACACACGACTGAATAGGTTGAAAAACTTCACCAAGACAAAAACGAAAATGTCGAAGGGCTGGCATATGAGCTAAGAATCGAAGAATCAAAGAAGCCAAGAACACTTTGAGAAAAGAAAAGAACAGGATGGAATTCTGTGTGAAATACAAGCTAAGTGTTCAACACAACTGCTGAGCAAAAAGCTTATTGAAGGAACTCAGCAGTACATTTCGGGTGATCATGGGTAGTTGCTGAATACAGAAAGAAGAAGAACATCAACGACAAATATCAGCAGCATTCAAAGGATGATCACAAGCAGCTGCTAAGTACCTAAAGATGAAGAAGAGCAAATGTTCTACTTAACAGCACAACCCAACGAACAAACAACTCAAGTCTGCTGGACTTAATGAGGGTCATAGTTTCTCGACAGAGAGAACTAAAGAAATCAAGTCTGCTGGACTTGGTTAGTACCGAAGGGTACAAGAGATTCTAAGTCTGTTGGGCTTAGTCTACAGTCCCAAAGCTGCTGGCTTTGATGAGGGCAAGAGTGTCCTAGTCTTAATGTGACTGAAGAAACCAAGTCTGATAGATTTGATGAGGGCGAGAGTGTCCTAGTCCGGAGGACTAAACCTTAATGGATTTCCTACTAATTAAGTAGAAGAGTGGAGTAGGAGTTGTTCAGTCTCCGAACCACTTAAATCTCTTGTGTCATTTACTTTATGTCTTTTACACTTTTGCACTATAACTGCTAAATCTGTTATCACCCATACTGTAGATTAACACACTATTGAACTGACTCATATATCTTAAAGGGGTTTATCATTTAAAAGTAAATCCGCTGTGCTTAAATTGATCTCATCATTTATAACTGATATGCTTTATTAATAAATGAAAAAGTTTTAATGATCCATTCAACCCCCCCTTCTAGATCATTATTGTGTCCACGGGAACTAACAATTGGTATCAGAGCAGGTTCTCACAAATATGTTAAAGCCTACGCTTTGAGTTGATCCATGACACAAATTTAGATTAGTGTTAAATCTCGGTATTGGGTATAAAAGACAAAATGAATTTAATCTCACAAGTTGAAAATTGTTTGTACAGGGAATCCAATGAATAAGCTGCCTAAGGCCATCAATGCTTAACCTTGTGCTTAAAAGAATTATCTTGTTTAGACAAATTGAGCTAAGGGAATTCAGTAGGGTAATGGAGGAAGAACACAGGTGCAACAAGAGTTATGAATCTTTCCACTTAAAAGGAATCCATAATCAGAAAGTGATTGAGAAGCTCTACAAATGATGAACTAGGACATTCACTCCTTCATCAACAGTCAAAACGATTAAATCTATGGACTTCTCAACTATGTGTGTCGTTGCCCTTCTCAAGAACCTGAACCTGAGGTTAGAAATCCGGGTTATCCTGGATTAAAGTATTCTGTCCACAGCACAAGGGTTTTCGGTCAATGCATTAGTTTATGCAGTTATATGAAGGAATTTATGGTGTCTCAAATAAAAATCGGAAGGACTGCAAATCATTGCAATAACAGCTATGCTTCATCAAATATCAGAACCACTGTTTGTCAAGTGATTGACAACAGTGAGGTATTTTATTCTATCTCCTCCAGGTATTGAAATTATCAATTATTGTATTGCATAACAAAGTTATTTATATTATTTATCCTCATTTCTAAGGATCTTGTAAAGGAATCGTTATCCTACTAAAATACTCTCGTTAAAACATGACATATCATTTATTAAATATTACTTGTACTCATATGAGAGCTCTTTCAATTGATAAAGAAAAATTAGTGTTAAGATTGAATTTAACCTTCTATAATTGAGGAAATCTTGAAGATTTATCTTTAGCAATACTCACTTCCTTACATTAACTCTGTTTCTCTCAAAATCCAAAGAGGTAGCCTTGATTGGTATTTATCCTACCTTAACTTTCTTCCGAGTTACTTTAGATTTTGTTTTAATCTGAGTTCTTGATAAATCGTAGAGTATGGTCATATCTATTGTTGCACTCTAAAGGATCGTAGAAACTGATCAACTCTACGAGCCATTGAAGCACAATACATAGAACTGATCATCACTCCACTAAAGTTCAAAAAATCAGTATTTCATGAAAAGTGATTTATCAATCTTAAACCTCTCACACACATACTCATTTAGCATAAAATGACTGTCATCATTAATTCACTACCATGCACACTGAGATTTCAAAATATAATAATGTTAGGTACTTAAAATTACTAACCTCTCAGGACCCAAATAAGTGTGGGTACCAAAAATTAGAAAATTTAACCTGCAGGTGTCTTGATAGATCCAAAGACCACTTAAGAGGAATGCAAGGACAAGGTTCTCTTTAAAATGCGAGTCAATTCTACTATCACAAAAAGCTGAGAATGCAAAGCCTATGATCATCATGTAAGAAAAGGGGATTTTAGAAAAGCCAAAGTTTGAAAAGAACAATTCATAATTCATTGATGGAGAATCCAATCATAAGGTGGCAGTAACAGGTGTGGGGGAGCAACATTACGTCAAGCTTGGCAATACACAGGGCAAAGACTAACAAGGTCAGACCAACTCTACGATCGCAGCACCAGTCAGAGAATCGTATAGCAGATAGTACTAAGGAAGGTACTCTACTAATCAAAAATGGATGATCACTAGAAGACCGTCTACCTCAGAAATGAAAGCATTGACCATGGGGGAGCAATAATCAGAAACAAGTGAAGAAGTTATCAAAACCCATTAAACCTTCATCCCAAAATCGTAGAATCTCTAAAATCTATGATTGAAAACCAGATCAGCCATATTGCTCCAAATTATAGAGTCACTATGATCAACAACTAGATCGTAGAACAAAATGTGTTTACAATCACACTCCCCATAAATCATCCTTCCCTTGAACCTATTACAGCAAATTACCTGCTCACAGTTCATGTCATATAAAGATTAACATTCCCTCTTCCATACCAAAGCAGTCTTTCCTCAGATAAAGCGCCTCAAAGACAAACCAAGCCCTAAGTTTCAGACTAAAAGGCATGCCCTCTCTGAGATTCCTTAACTCTGTTAAAAGACTGAATGCTACATCATCTGTTTTCCTTCTGAGCTCCTGATGTAAAAGGAAAAAGAAATCTTCTCAAACCAAAGTCGACTTTCTTCAAGGAATGATCCACCTGCCATTTGAACAGGAGAAGAGAACTGGGTAAAGAAATCTCAATTATCAGAATTCGCTTTTGACCAAAGTTCTTTTGGATAATCGTAGAGTGAAAAGCAAGTCACTCTACGAACTGATCAAGGTGTCTGTCAAACAGGGAAGTAATGTTCACGCTCTCTAAACTCAAGTGGGTTAGTTATGCATCAGTTATGATAAATGCAAAAATAAAGACCACGTCCTGCAAATGAATATCCGACACGTGTCTTCTACAAACTTACGAGGGAACTGGTATAAGCAAAGAAATTTCAAATTGACGATTGTTCTTTCCCATCAGTTATCAGTCTCCATTTCTCAAAATCGTACAAAATCATCCTGTACCAAAACCATTGTTGAAACCCAGAAACTCTTCAAACCCTATACACAAAAGATTCCAGAAATCTATATACATCTCGATCACACCCCAATTACTCACTGAAACTTTCATTTAACCAAACACCCAATTTACAAAATCATTAATATGGAAAACTGTCAAGTTGTTTCCGGCATCCAACTCGGCTTTGATAAGTTTGAGTCCTCCGAAAAGAAATTCAAGGATATTCTTACAATAGTGCAGGAAGCTGGGTTCTTAGAATGTTTGGGAGCAAACACCAAGATCTACTCTGTTCTGGTAAAAGAGTTCAATCAGAACGCAGTAGTAAACGATGATGAGTTGGTTTCAAAAGTTAGAGGAGAAAAACACAAGATAGATGATACCGAAATCAACAAATGTCTGGGAATCACCATTAAAGATTCATCATTTCTCGAAAATATAGATACAGTTGAAGGAATAAGGTTGATGGGGTATGTGAAGAATCCACAACTCAAGGGTATGAAGAAAAAGGAGTTTCCAGAAGAGTTCGAGTTCCTGACAGAGATAGTAGGCAAATGTATCTTATGCAAAGACACCGCTTATGACACTGTAAGTGATCCTCAACTAAGAATCATGTCTGCCATTGTCATGAAAAAGAACATAAACTTTGGTGCGATGCTATATGACTGGTTAGTCAAGGAGGTTGAGAAAGTAAAGGCTCCAGGGAAGCCAATCACAAAAGTATTCTATGGAAGATTCTTGAGCATTATCCTGAAGCGGAAACTGCAAAATAAAATTAGGGATGATGAAGGAGAGGCTTTGAATGTCCACAAGGTTTTGTCTCCTAAACTGTTTGACAACTGGAAGAAGAATCCCATGGAAAATAAGAGGTTAAGAATGACTAGCAGCAACAAGAAAGATTCAAAGGAAAGCAAAGGAAAAGGGAAAGCATGTTCAAGTAAAGATGATTCATCTGACGAGTCTCTATCATTTGGATTCATTCCACCAAAATCATCCCTCAAGAAAGCTGAGAAGATCAAGCCAGCAAAAAGACAAAGCGCTCGTCTCCAACAAATGATGAAATTCCCAGGGAATAAAAATGCAGGAGATGTTTCGCCTAACTTCATTGATCTCAGTGATGAAAGTGAGGAGGTACATGTTGAAGAAGATTTGACTCCAAGTGAGTTAAAATCTGGAAGTGAAGAAATGTTTACTGAAGAAACAGTTGCTGAATTAAGAGGAGACGATGTTAGTGAAACATTAAGAAATAAAGAACAGTTAGAAGTTACAGCTGCTGAACCGGACAAAGCTTCAAAGGAATCAGTTTCTAAAGCTAAAGACTCTGACAAAGGTAAAGGAAAGGAAGCAACATTCGGAGATAGAGCTCAAAAAGACTCGAGCTCTGAAAATGCTGAGTCAGAAAGTCTTGATCATCATATTCCAGCAACCTCATCATCAAGTATTCGAAGGAGGATTATATTGGAAGCAGTTGAAAAGCCAGGAGCTATGTTGCCAAACAAATGGATTGATCACGGCAATGGTCAAATCAGAGTAGCTTCAATAACCATGGAAGATTTACTGAGCAAGTTTCAAGACATTGAGCTCGATCGAACTACAGTTTTATATGACCATAAGGGTCGGGAGTTAAGAAGATTCTACCCTTGGATGCCATGGTTAAAAGCTATCTATTTCAGAGATACGAGCTTCATCAGTTGGTGTTATTCATACTTTCCCAATCTAAAGTTGGTTTCTCAAAACTTCCCGAGAGTTCAATCCTTTCCAAATCTGCTGATCAAACATTGTCAACATTACAAAGTCTATCGCCATGCAGAAAGTATATTCATTCCTTATTTACTGTTGGTAGATCAAGATGAAGGTCAGAAGAAAAATAGACTCGTGGAGTAAATAGTCGTAAAGCATCCTGACTCTACGACTGCAACAAACCAGTCTCTGCCAAGAATTCCCACTAATATACCCTCTGATGTTCCTTCTTCATCGAACAATGATTTCTTTGATACAATCATTGCTCTTGAGAACATCTTCAAGACTTCCACTACAGCAAAAGCTATCTCTGGAGCAGAAGAATTCCACAAGGAAATGCAAGCGTCCTTTTTAGACATATCTCTCAAGCTCCTTCAACAAGATCAGACATATCAGAAGTCCTTAGAAAATCAACAGAAAGAAATCCTGAAACTTCGGAAGAACAATGAAGAATCTATTGCATCTCTTTCTGAGAAAATAGAAAATTTAAACCAATCTCTGTCTCAGACTATAGAGCTCACTCAGCAGGAAGTTAAGATTGAAGTTGGGAACACATCCTACCTGATCGAGCAGCTCATGGTGAATATCCAGCAGCTCTCCCAGATAATTGATGACAAAAAGGGGGAGAAAAAGAGAAAGAGGATCAAGCAGAAACGAATGAAGCTGAAGGGGGAGAGCAAGAAGAAGAAGAAAAGAGGACAAGGAGATAAAACCATGAAAGCAAGAACTGAGGGGGAGCCAGAAGAAGACATGAGCCAGGAGTCTCCAGTCGAGGGGGAGACATGAAGTCATGAGCAGCAACAACATGAAAATCATGTAGAAGACATACAAGTACAAAGGAAGGTACATCTCAAACTGAACTAGTATGATCTGGATCCAGTATTTAGGATATTGTGTAATCTGTATTTAAACTTTCATCAATGACATTCACATTTTCTGCTCTAGTAATACAGTAGTTCACTGTATCTTAAGATTCATTCATCAATTGCATAAGCATCTAGTAATGTTGTTTTGTCATCATCAAATAGGGGGAGATTATTTGGAATATGCATGTGAATGTTATTTCTCTATTACAAGATTTGATGATGTGTTTTAAAAGATAAATGAATCAATATGCAAATATGTCTGCATTAATGAAAGATGTAAAGTCCTTAATAGTTAATAAGCATTATGTTCTAAGGACTTAGATTGACGAGGTCAAATTTGTTAAGTTGATCTCATATGAGTTAATAGCATTGTACAGTCCTTCAAAAGATCACTATGTACAAGGACTATATATATATAGAAAGATCAAACTTGTAAGGTTGATCTTAAATTGTAATAGATAGACCTGATCGACCGAAAAGAACAACTGTCTGGCAAGGGAGTTAAAGCAAGAATCGCATACTTCACTCACGATCGTAGAGTCTGCAAGCCATCAGCATTACCAGTCATACGCTCATATTTCCAAAGCAGAATCATAGAGTGTTTACTTAAAGATCATCAGTATGAAGACCCTGAATGACCGGCAAGCAAACAGAAGATCCAAGCACCAACTCCATTAGCGAGACTGATTGAGAAGTGAAGTGTCATTCAGATAGAAGTCTTATGAAATCACTCAAAGGAAGATCGTAGAGTCTCCTAGGAAGATCGTAGAGTCTGCCTGGTAAACGCAGAATAAGGCTCGAAAAATCGTAGAGTTGTCTCAGCATTGTAGAGCTAACTCTCGGGATCGTAGAGTCCATATAGATAGTCACTCTACGATTATCCTAATTTTGTCTACGAACCAAGCAGAGTCATATAGCATCTTTTACATGAGTATTCAGAATCATGACAGCAATCCTCATAAAGATTATTCAGTAGGCTGTCATTGGGCTGTTAAACAAACTGAATGAAGATCTCGTACATCTACAGCATCTAGTCTGAACTGAGATCGTAGAACAGTTCAATTCATAACTCTACGATTACACTACGACTTGCACCACAAGTAAAATAAGTCGTAAAATGATAAAGCAAGTTCAGATGTACTACGTTCAAAGCAATCAAGCTGAAGATATTCAAATGCTACCTGTCATAAACAACCTTTGATTGTACAGCAGATAATGCAAGTAAAAGTTCGTAGAGCAGTTCTCTACATTAAGGATCTGGCACCTGAAGGTTCATAGAGCAGTCCTCCATGACATATAGAACCAAGCAGTTCGAGCAAGCCTGAAGTTCATAGAGCAATCCTCTATGATAAGAAATCATCTGTTAAAGCTTAAACCAGATCATAGACTTATGCTCTATATACAGAAAGTACAATGAAGATCACGAAGCATGAGGAGCATATCGTCAGGATCGCAAGGCTCGGATAAAATTGTAGAGTTAGTAAAGTCAATCACTCTCTGATCTACACAGAAGCCTACGACAGACAAGTTCGTAGAGCTACATAGCAGAACCAACAAATGACTCAACGATCAGAAGCCTACGACAGACAAAGGTCGTAGAGCTACATAGCAGAACCAACAGATAACTCAACGATCAGAAGCAAGAAGCCACAACTAGATTAATCATCGAGTACTTAAGTGCCAACAAGGATTGAAGACATCTAAGCACTTAAGTTAGTAATCTCAAAATGAGTTGTTAATTACTTAAGAAACATCCACGTCAACACTTTATGGCATCTACTATAGAAGAAGTCAGAAATGACATAATACTGACTTATGCGTGCTGAGTGTCAAAGCAAAGACTTCTAGTATCATGCATCAGTTTCAAGAAATCAGTGGACTGTGTCTCAACGATCATATTCTACCTAAAGACCTGTCCACTCTATGAAGACTGGGAAGAAACCCAAGACTGACATCTCTCTCCAGGGTTAAAGAAGACAAGTCAACAAGTCAGAATCTGCAGAGCACTAATACTCTGACTAAATGAATAAAGTATTCATAAAGAAGTCTGAAACTGAACATGCTTCAACGGAAGGATTTGCTACAGAAAGATCTGTTACAGGAAGATTCGTATCAGGGAAATCTGCAACGGAAAGATAATTCAAAGATCTACAAAAGAGCAAATCTGGAAAAAGAAAAAGAAGTGGTGAATAAGCAAGAATATACACACGACCGAATAGGTTGAAAAACTTCACCAAGACAAAAACGAAAATGTCGAAGGGCTGGCATATGAGCTAAGAATCGAAGAATCAAAGAAGCCAAGAACACTTTGAGAAAAGAAAAGAACAAGATGGAATTCTGTGTGAAATACAAGCTAAGTGTTCAACACAACTGCTAAGCAAAAAGCTTATTGAAAGAACTCAGCAGTACATTTCGGGTGATCATGGGTAGTTGCTGAATACAGAAAGAAGAAGAACATCAACGACAAATATCAGCAGCATTCAAAGGATGATCACAAGCAGCTGGTAAGTACCTAAAGATGAAGAAGAACAAATGTTCTACTTAGCAGCACAACCCAACGAACAAACAACTCAAGTCTGCTGGACTTAATGAGGGTCATAGTTTCTTGACAGAGAGAACTAAAGAAATCAAGTCTGCTGGACTTGTTGAGTACCGAAGGGTACAAGAGATTCTAAGTCTGCTGGGCTTAGTCTACAGTCCCAAAGCTGCTGGCTTTGATGAGGGCAAGAGTGTCCTAGTCTTAATGTGACTGAAGAAACCAAGTCTGATAGATTTGATGAGGGCGAGAGTGTCCTAGTCCGGAGGACTAAACCTTAATGAATTTCATACTAATTAAGTAGAAGAGTGGAGTAGGAGTTGTTCAGTCTCCGAACCACTTAAATCTCTTGTGTCATTTACTTTATGTCTTTTACACTTTTGCACTATAACTGCTAAATCTGTTATCACCCATACTGTAGATTAACACACTATTGAACTGACTCATATATCTTAAAGGGGTTTATCATTTAAAAGTAAATCCGCTGTGCTTAAATTGATCTCATCATTTATAACTGATATGCTTTATTAATAAATGAAAAAGTTTTAATGATCCATTCAACCCCCCCTTCTAGATCATTATTGTGTCCACGGGAACTAACAATTGGTATCAGAGCAGGTTCTCACAAATATGTTAAAGCCTACGCTTTGAGTTGATCCAAGACACAAATTTAGATTAGTGTTAAATCTCGGTATTGGGTATAAAAGACAAAATGAATTTAATCTCACAAGTTGAAAATTGTTTGTACAGGGAATCCAATGAATAAGCTGCCTAAGGCCATCAATGCTTAACCTTGTGCTTAAAAGAATTATCTTGTTTAGACAAATTGAGCTAAGGGAATTCAGTAGGGTAATGGAGGAAGAACACAGGTGCAACAAGAGTTATGAATCTTTCCACTTAAAAGGAATCCATAATCAGAAAGTGATTGAGAAGCTCTACGAATGATGAACTAGGACATTCACTCCTTCATCAACAGTCAAAACGATTAAATCTATGGACTTCTCAACTATGTGTGTCGTTGCCCTTCTCAAGAACCTGAACCTGAGGTTAGAAATCCGGGTTATCCTGGATTAAAGTATTCTGTCCACAGCACAAGGGTTTTCGGTCAATGCATTAGTTTATGCAGTTATATGAAGGAATTTATGGTGTCTCAAATAAAAATCGGAAGGACTGCAAATCATTGCAATAACAGCTATGCTTCATCAAATATCAGAACCACTGTTTGTCAAGTGATTGACAACAGTGAGGTATTTTATTCTATCTCCTCCAGGTATTGAAATTATCAATTATTGTATTGCATAACAAAGTTATTTATATTATTTATCCTCATTTCTAAGGATCTTGTAAAGGAATCGTTATCCTACTAAAATACTCTCGTTAAAACATGACATATCATTTATTAAATATTACTTGTACTCATATGAGAGCTCTTTCAATTGATAAAGAAAAATTAGTGTTAAGATTGAATTTAACCTTCTATAATTGAGGAAATCTTGAAGATTTATCTTTAGCAATACTCACTTCCTTACATTAACTCTGTTTCTCTCAAAATCCAAAGAGGTAGCCTTGATTGGTATTTATCCTACCTTAACTTTCTTCCGAGTTACTTTAGATTTTGTTTTAATCTGAGTTCTTGATAAATCGTAGAGTATGGTCATATCTATTGTTGCACTCTAAAGGATCGTAGAAACTGATCAACTCTACGAGCCATTGAAGCACAATACATAGAACTGATCATCACTCCACTAAAGTTCAAAAAATCAGTATTTCATGAAAAGTGATTTATCAATCTTAAACCTCTCACACACATACTCATTTAGCATAAAATGACTGTCATCATTAATTCACTACCATGCACACTGAGATTTCAAAATATAATAATGTTAGGTACTTAAAATTACTAACCTCTCAGGACCCAAATAAGTGTGGGTACCAAAAATTAGAAAATTTAACCTGCAGGTGTCTTGATAGATCCAAAGACCACTTAAGAGGAATGCAAGGACAAGGTTCTCTTTAAAATGCGAGTCAATTCTACTATCACAAAAAGCTGAGAATGCAAAGCCTATGATCATCATGTAAGAAAAGGGGATTTTAGAAAAGCCAAAGTTTGAAAAGAACAATTCATAATTCATTGATGGAGAATCCAATCATAAGGTGGCAGTAACAGGTGTGGGGGAGCAACATTACGTCAAGCTTGGCAATACACAGGGCAAAGACTAACAAGGTCAGACCAACTCTACGATCGCAGCACCAGTCAGAGAATCGTATAGCAGATAGTACTAAGGAAGGTACTCTACTAATCAAAAATGGATGATCACTAGAAGACCGTCTACCTCAGAAATGAAAGCATTGACCATGGGGGAGCAATAATCAGAAACAAGTGAAGAAGTTATCAAAACCCATTAAACCTTCATCCCAAAATCGTAGAATCTCTAAAATCTACGATTGAAAACCAGATCAGCCATATTGCTCCAAATTATAGAGTCACTATGATCAACAACTAGATCGTAGAACAAAATGTGTTTACAATCACACTCCCCATAAATCATCCTTCCCTTGAACCTATTACAGCAAATTACCTGCTCACAGTTCATGTCATATAAAGATTAACATTCCCTCTTCCATACCAAAGCAGTCTTTCCTCAGATAAAGCGCCTCAAAGACAAACCAAGCCCTAAGTTTCAGACTAAAAGGCATGCCCTCTCTGAGATTCCTTAACTCTGTTAAAAGACTGAATGCTACATCATCTGTTTTCCTTCTGAGCTCCTGATGTAAAAGGAAAAAGAAATCTTCTCAAACCAAAGTCGACTTTCTTCAAGGAATGATCCACCTGCCATTTGAACAGGAGAAGAGAACTGGGTAAAGAAATCTCAATTATCAGAATTCGCTTTTGACCAAAGTTCTTTTGGATAATCGTAGAGTGAAAAGCAAGTCACTCTACGAACTGATCAAGGTGTCTGTCAAACAGGGAAGTAATGTTCACGCTCTCTAAACTCAAGTGGGTTAGTTATGCATCAGTTATGATAAATGCAAAAATAAAGACCACGTCCTGCAAATGAATATCCGACACGTGTCTTCTACAAACTTACGAGGGAACTGGTATAAGCAAAGAAATTTCAAATTGACGATTGTTCTTTCCCATCAGTTATCAGTCTCCATTTCTCAAAATCGTACAAAATCATCCTGTACCAAAACCATTGTTGAAACCCAGAAACTCTTCAAACCCTATACACAAAAGATTCCAGAAATCTATATACATCTCGATCACACCCCAATTACTCACTGAAACTTTCATTTAACCAAACACCCAATTTACAAAATCATTAATATGGAAAACTGTCAAGTTGTTTCCGGCATCCAACTCGGCTTTGATAAGTTTGAGTCCTCCGAAAAGAAATTCAAGGATATTCTTACAATAGTGCAGGAAGCTGGGTTCTTAGAATGTTTGGGAGCAAACACCAAGATCTACTCTGTTCTGGTAAAAGAGTTCTATCAGAACGCAGTAGTAAACGATGATGAGTTGGTTTCAAAAGTTAGAGGAGAAAAACTCAAGATAGATGATACCGAAATCAACAAATGTCTGGGAATCACCATTAAAGATTCATCATTTCTCGAAAATATAGATACAGTTGAAGGAATAAGGTTGATGGGGTATGTGAAGAATCCACAACTCAAGGGTATGAAGAAAAAGGAGTTTCCAGAAGAGTTCGAGTTCCTGACAGAGATAGTAGGCAAATGTATCTTATGCAAAGACACCGCTTATGACACTGTAAGTGATCCTCAACTAAGAATCATGTCTGCCATTGTCATGAAAAAGAACATAAACTTTGGTGCGATGCTATATGACTGGTTAGTCAAGGAGGTTGAGAAAGTAAAGGCTCCAGGGAAGCCAATCACAAAAGTATTCTATGGAAGATTCTTGAGCATTATCCTGAAGCGGAAACTGCAAAATAAAATTAGGGATGATGAAGGAGAGGCTTTGAATGTCCACAAGGTTTTGTCTCCTAAACTGTTTGACAACTGGAAGAAGAATCCCATGGAAAATAAGAGGTTAAGAATGACTAGCAGCAGCAAGAAAGATTCAAAGGAAAGCAAAGGAAAAGGGAAAGCATGTTCAAGTAAAGATGATTCATCTGACGAGTCTCTATCATTTGGATTCATTCCACCAAAATCATCCCTCAAGAAAGCTGAGAAGATCAAGCCAGCAAAAAGACAAAGCGCTCGTCTCCAACAAATGATGAAATTCCCAGGGAATAAAAATGCAGGAGATGTTTCGCCTAACTTCATTGATCTCAGTGATGAAAGTGAGGAGGTACATGTTGAAGAAGATTTGACTCCAAGTGAGTTAAAATCTGGAAGTGAAGAAATGTTTACTGAAGAAACAGTTGCTGAATTAAGAGGAGACGATGTTAGTGAAACATTAAGAAATAAAGAACAGTTAGAAGTTACAGCTGCTGAACCGGACAAAGCTTCAAAGGAATCAGTTTCTAAAGCTAAAGACTCTGACAAAGGTAAAGGAAAGGAAGCAACATTCGGAGATAGAGCTCAAAAAGACTCGAGCTCTGAAAATGCTGAGTCAGAAAGTCTTGATCATCATATTCCAGCAACCTCATCATCAAGTATTCGAAGGAGGATTATATTGGAAGCAGTTGAAAAGCCAGGAGCTATGTTGCCAAACAAATGGATTGATCACGGCAATGGTCAAATCAGAGTAGCTTCAATAACCATGGAAGATTTACTGAGCAAGTTTCAAGACATTGAGCTCGATCGAACTACAGTTTTATATGACCATAAGGGTCGGGAGTTAAGAAGATTCTACCCTTGGATGCCATGGTTAAAAGCTATCTATTTCAGAGATACGAGCTTCATCAGTTGGTGTTATTCATACTTTCCCAATCTAAAGTTGGTTTCTCAAAACTTCCCGAGAGTTCAATCCTTTCCAAATCTGCTGATCAAACATTGTCAACATTACAAAGTCTATCGCCATGCAGAAAGTATATTCATTCCTTATTTACTGTTGGTAGATCAAGATGAAGGTCAGAAGAAAAATAGACTCGTGGAGTAAATAGTCGTAAAGCATCCTGACTCTACGACTGCAACAAACCAGTCTCTGCCAAGAATTCCCACTAATATACCCTCTGATGTTCCTTCTTCATCGAACAATGATTTCTTTGATACAATCATTGCTCTTGAGAACATCTTCAAGACTTCCACTACAGCAAAGGCTATCTCTGGAGCAGAAGAATTCCACAAGGAAATGCAAGCGTCCTTTTTAGACATATCTCTCAAGCTCCTTCAACAAGATCAGACATATCAGAAGTCCTTAGAAAATCAACAGAAAGAAATCCTGAAACTTCGGAAGAACAATGAAGAATCTATTGCATCTCTTTCTGAGAAAATAGAAAATTTAAACCAATCTCTGTCTCAGACTATAGAGCTCACTCAGCAGGAAGTTAAGATTGAAGTTGGGAACACATCATACCTGATCGAGCAGCTCATGGTGAATATTCAGCAGCTCTCCCAGATAATTGATGACAAAAAGGGGGAGAAAAAGAGAAAGAGGATCAAGCAGAAACGAATGAAGCTGAAGGGGGAGAGCAAGAAGAAGAAGAAAAGAGGACAAGGAGATAAAACCATGAAAGCAAGAACTGAGGGGGAGCCAGAAGAAGACATGAGCCAGGAGTCTCCAGTCGAGGGGGAGACATGAAGTCATGAGCAGCAACAACATGAAAATCATGTAGAAGACATACAAGTACAAAGGAAGGTACATCTCAAACTGAACTAGTATGATCTGGATCCAGTATTTAGGATATTGTGTAATCTGTATTTAAACTTTCATCAATGACATTCACATTTTCTGCTCTAGTAATACAGTAGTTCACTGTATCTTAAGATTCATTCATCAATTGCATAAGCATCTAGTAATGTTGTTTTGTCATCATCAAATAGGGGGAGATTATTTGGAATATGCATGTGAATGTTATTTCTCTATTACAAGATTTGATGATGTGTTTTAAAAGATAAATGAATCAATATGCAAATATGTCTGCATTAATGAAAGATGTAAAGTCCTTAATAGTTAATAAGCATTATGTTCTAAGGACTTAGATTGACGAGGTCAAATTTGTTAAGTTGATCTCATATGAGTTAATAGCATTGTACAGTCCTTCAAAAGATCACTATGTACAAGGACTATATATATATAGAAAGATCAAACTTGTTAGGTTGATCTTAAATTGTAATAGATAGGCCTGATCGACCGAAAAGAACAACTGTCTGGCAAGGGAGTTAAAGCAAGAATCGCATACTTCACTCACGATCGTAGAGTCTGCAAGCCATCAGCATTACCAGTCATACGCTCATATTTCCAAAGCAGAATCATAGAGTGTTTACTTAAAGATCATCAGTATGAAGACCCTGAATGACCGGCAAGCAAACAGAAGATCCAAGCACCAACTCCATTAGCGAGACTGATTGAGAAGTGAAGTGTCATTCAGATAGAAGTCTTATGAAATCACTCAAAGGAAGATCGTAGAGTCTCCTAGGAAGATCGTAGAGTCTCCTAGGAAGATCGTAGAGACTGATTCTTCCCTAGGGTGTCCCCGAACTGCTATTGTTATTCCACTTGCGCTTGTTCGAGTTACTGCCCCCACTGCAACCCTCTCGGTTTCCCCCATCGTTTCTCTTCTTGTTCCGTTCTTGGTTGTGCTTGTTCAAAGCTTCGTTCCCTCCTTCAGCTATGATAGCTTTCTCCAGTAATGTTGCAAAGTTTGTGATCTGGAGAACAACTACCCGACTGTAAACCCACGGTTTCAGCCCCTGCTCAAACCTTCTGGCGCGCCTCGCCTCAGTATCCACCTGATGTGAAGCGAATCTCGCCAATTCATTGAACTTGGCGGCATATTCGGATACAGACAAGTTACCCTGCTTAAGTTCTAGGAATTTGATTTCCATCCTAGCCTGCGTACTCTCTGGAAAGTAATTCTCCAAGAATACCTCCTTGAATCGCGCCCATGCGATTATTCCCTCTCCTGCTCTACTTTTATTGGCCTTCCACCAGTGGCTGGCCTCCCCTTTCATCATGAAGGTAGCAAATGAGGTCATTTGCTCCTCCGCTACTCGTGCGACCTCGAAGACTTTTTCCATCTCCTCTATCCAGGTCTGTGTTTCTATAGGATCCGTGGTCCCTTTGAACTCGGGTGGTCGTATCAGTTTGAAATCTTTAAAGTTGGCTAGTGGAGCGGCAGGGTTTGTTGCTCCAGTAGCCTCTGCGTTGCGTCCGCGGAATGCTCCCATTAGCATTTCCACGAACTCTTGGACAGGGTTTGGTGGTACCCCTCCGGCGTTGACTGACTCTTCGAGTGGTGGTGGGGGTAGTCGTTGATTTCTTCTCTGTGGCGGCATTTTCTGTATAAAGAAAATTTAATTTATTAAAGTTGTTTCAATCTTTTTATTTTCGTTTTGTAGCTTAAGTAGTTTAAACCAAAGCACAAATAATCATCTCGACACATATAAACATAAACGGAAATGCATTTATATTCATATGCTAAAACACAGTGCATAGCACTTTTACATCATAAGCATACTGCTATAAACGCTGCTAATCCCAATGGTCAAAACAAAAGACGGGATCTAACATATCCCACAACTTCATAGAGTTGGGATTTACAACATATTAACCCTCTATCAGAACAAAAGTAGGGTTTCTACTGCATCTATGTACATACATCATAACGAAAGAAAATACAACTAACGACGCATCCCTCGACGAACCGCATCGTCGTACTCCTCATCTCCAATGGCCCTGACCACGCCCCTACTAATGGTGTGCAAGGTCTGGCCTTCCTCAGCAGGGTAGTAGTGTACCCTACTCTGGAATCTACCAAAGGATGAGCGATAGACGTAACTGAGCCTATCTATCATCACCCTCTTCTCTCTGACCTCGTCCTCCAGCTCCATCATCTGTCCGTGAGCTGCATCACGCTGAAACTCCATATCTAACCTTGCCTCAATGGCCTGCTGCATTTGGCCCCTCATGGCCTCCCTCTTTGCTTGCGTCTGCTGAATCTTCAGCTCAGCGGCTACCAACTTGGCCTCCATCTCGGCCATCCTCGCCTTCAGCTCTATTCTCTCTCCAGAGAACATATAAGCTGTATCTATGTACTGCTGCTCCGTCTGCTGGTGGATCTGGTTCTGCTCCTCAAGGTGCTGAACCCTCTCCTCTAGCTCATCATTAGCCGTAGTGAGAGTATCGATGATATCACTGGCGACAGTGCCCATGCCATCAACATACTCAGCTGGCTCCTCATCCTCCTCATCATCAGTATCGGCCTCCTCCTCACTGAACTGCCCCATAACTCCGCCCCAGACAACGTCCTCTCTATCTCCCTCCTCGGGATCTGACTCTGGCTCCTCGACAGGTGCAGCCACCCGTGGCTGTGCGGTATCCATAGGGATATCCGTAAAAATCACCTCCTCTACAGCAATGCTCGACTGTCCTATCTCCGTCATCCTACAATAACATAAATAACACATATTAGTACAACAATAAAATATATTCATTGATGAAATGAAATGATATTTTATCATGTACATCTCGGCTCGATGGATTTTCTCAATCCATCTCCAAAAATACACAACATGATGAATCTCCTCAATTCATCTCCTAACGCACTCGATAAGAGTTTAGTACTAAGGTTATAACCTAGGTTTCGCAATCCTAGCGTTTCTAACCTACAGCTCTGATACCAACCTGTGACGACCCCAAATCCGAGTTCTTTAACCTCGGGTTTGGTTCTCACTGTACAATACTTAACAACAATGAAATACATAAATTGTATTCAAACTTCGCGGAATAATATAAAAGGTTCCTTAACAAAAGGCTACACTTCCCAAGGTCTATTACCTTAATCTTAACATTACATATCTTAAGGGAAATACAAAAGATTTACAACAGTAATTACATAACCGTAATATAAACTAGCATGCAATTACTAAAACTAAACATTCGCTCTCCCCTTGCCTTTGTCCGATTTAGAGCTTTCGGGAATGGCTGAAATATAGTCATGATATAGCAAGAATGAGCAACTAAATGGCTCAGCAAGTTTATAAACAACAATCATACGATATATCATGATGAAGGGAAATATCTTCAAGGTTTCAACAATAGCAATTGTGAAAGATAACAAGAATCAATGTTCAATAAAAGAAAGAATTGACTATTTACTGCTGAGTGGTCTTTAATGACCATGAACTGCTACTAAGGTAGAACAGACATACAATGTCTGACTCCTTGTTAAAATAACGGGACACTTGAGGGGATCAGTCCTCTCATGTCCTATGTATATGCATCACATTTAGTTTTCTTGCGCGCTGTCGGGTCTCCGACAAATAAAAATCCCCTTTAACTAGGGTTGTTCTATCTCAGTCTTACTGTAAGAATCCGCACCAGCCAATGGTTTGGATAAGCTTTTATAATATTCAACTAAATGAATTTAACATGCATTTGTCTAGCCGAAACAATTAGCTTAGACGTTCTTAAACAGTTTGCAAAAGCACTATGTGCGAATACAATAATCAATAACGATGTGAAGTAATTTTCGATAATTAATTCACTCAAAGGTCTGTCAAATATCTACGAGTGTAGATACTTGCTCAACAATAATTGAATTGCTCAAAGTAATTAAAGTTGAATAATAATTGCAACAATAAGTACAAGTTAAAGGTAGAAGACTTGCCTCGTGCGTCGTTTACTGCTAACCAACTTAATTTAACAATCCTTGAACGGACCTAACAATTAAATCAGTTTGATCTTAAATTAGTATCATATACTTGTAAGTATAATGACCTTTATAAACCTTACGAACCACATAATTGATTAATTATGGGTAACTAAACACTTAGGAAATATTATCACTACTTGATAATATTTCAAACACAAGGAACTTATATTAATTATTTAATATAGTTCAAATAAATATCTAATATTATTAATCATTTAATAATATTTTATTAAGTATCTAATATTATTAATCATTTAATAATATTTTATTAAGTATCTAATATTATTAATCATTTAATAATATTTTATTCATTACCTAATATTATTAATCATTTAATAATATTTTATTCATTACCTAATATTATTAATCATTTAATAATATTTTATTCATTATTTAATATTATTAATCATTTAATAATATTTTATTCCCTTATTAATATTATTAATTATTTTAATAATATTTTAATCATCATCTAATATATATTTACTCATTTGATAATATTTTACACAATTACAATGTTATTCATCATTTAATATCTTTTTAATCATATACTAATATTATTAATCATTTAATAATATTTTAGTAATAATTTTTAAACAATATCAATAGTTAACCTTTTAATTGGGTTTACCTTAACCTTTATTTTAAACATTTTGCTACCCATTATTTCCAAATATAGTCCATATATTGGTTCAATACACAAATACATTTATTTTACACTTAGTTCAACTTAAAATTTCAATAAAAACTCAACCCGGACTGACCCGACCCGACCCGGACGGCTAAAACAGGTTTTTAGCAGAATGTTTGACCGCTGCGACTGTGGTACAAATTTTCTGAAACCCAAATTTGAGGACTGCCCGACCCTCCGACGCTCTGACAGCCATAACTTCTTCATTTTAAAATATTTTGAGGTGATTCTTGAGTCCATTCTCATCAGAATTTCCCCCTCTACAATTTCTCTTTAGAACACAAATACAAATTCCAAACTTAACTAGACTAAAAACTGCTCACAAGGATAAGGTGAAAACTAACTTCACAAATCCTTGGTTTTATTGGTTCAAACTTGAATAAAATGTGATCTATATGTCCAAATGACACAAACTCAGTTTTGTTAACCTTGTAACTTCTTGTTTTACAATATTCCATGGTTCAATCACATTTTTAAAACGTTTTACACGAAATTTACGGATTGAACCACTTAGGGTTTAAAAACGACATCTTTTGTGGTTAAAGCTATAACTTCTTTGTTATTCAATATTTGTGAAACGTTCAAAAATGGTTTTTCTTTAAAACTCATAGATCTCGCTTTCTAGCCATATAAATCCAATTTCCGATTTGTACATTTCAAAATACAACCATAAACCTAGCATGCATAGTTAGGGTTTACCGGTAAAACTTTCTATAGCGTTTTCTTCCATTTATATGTACACCACACCTACCAAATCATGATATAAACATAACAAGCTAGGAATATACATATATAACATAGCTAAATACTTCTAGACTATCAAAATGAGTTTTGATCGGTTAAAAATAGATTTTAACCGTTCAAAATCATTCTAGACTACAAAAATGAAATTTAAGAAGAGATAGAGCACTTTTAAACCTTGAGGTCTTGGATGCTCTTCTTCTCCTCCTACCAAAGTATGTTGTGTAGTTAGTGGACATTCACCAAGCACAACCTCTAGCTTTTTCTCTCAACACTTAAGTGTTTCTTCCTTTTTCTCTCAAATGCTCTCTATTTTTTCTTTCTAGCAAAGCTTCAAATGAACTAACCAACAACACCAAGGTTGTGGAATGTCTTATTTATAGCCAAATGTTAATCCTACATTAGCTCTCTTAATTCACCAATGTTGGTGAATTTAGAGCTTAATTTAGCTTACTATTGCATGGATGGACATTGTGATTGACTAGGGTTGTTGGCCAACCTTGTCATAGTGTAAATTAGAAGCAATCTAGGAAATCAAGCAATCCAAGTGGGCCCCTCCAAAAATTCAGCAAAATGGATTTTCCAAGCCATTTTTCCTTTATTTTTAATGCTAAAATGTGCATATATACATCTATATATATATATATATATATATACATATATATATATATATTGACCAAAGTTTGACCTTAATTGGACTTCACATTGGGCTTGGGAATAACTTCTATTGGGCTCATTCAATTTAATTGTTTGGGCTCAATTTAAATAACACATTGGGCTTATATTAAATAGTCTATGTTACATTTAATTAAATCAAGCATTGGGCTTGTTTAACTAATTACATGGGCTAGTAATTAAATTAATTACATGGGCTACTAGGTTAATATCTTTAACCTAGTTTATCAACTTATTTGGATTAAAAATATAATCCAATTAGATTTGTTTTAATTAATTATACACTTTGCTTTAATCCTTTAAATAAATATACAAGCACATAAGTACATTTATTTAATTATCTAATGCACAATTAATTAATACAAAAAGTTTAAATTCATTGCTAAATATTTATTAAGTATATTTACAATGACTAATGAAATTCGTGGTCATTACAGATTAAGATGATAAAAGTTGATGATATTTTTTTAAAAAAGAGAAGCTAGTGGACATCATAGTCTACATGATTCTTCTAATGGATTGCTCATTCTACTACTATTATTGATCTAAAACTTATTGTTTATTACATTCTATCAAGAACTCAACTGTTGAAGGCTAATGATAATTTATTCATTGTTATCTTAGTCATGATATTTCTTACTGGGCTATTTGAGCTCACCCTTTCTTTTTTGTTCCATTGTTCTTCAGGAAATGAGAAAATAACTGGGTCTAGCCGGGGAATGGAGTAAAGGTCCAAGTGATAGCTATAGTATTCTTCACATATTGTATATAGTGTGACAATAATAGTGAAGACTTAGTTGTGTATTATTGAGTTCTGTATTTCTGATCTATGTACTTTTTGTTTATTAACCGTGTATTTTATGGCGTCTCAAATTAGGCTATGTAAGCCCATATTTGGGGGCGTCACAACAATAATAATGAATTTGATAATCAGCAGCCCATTGGCTTTGGCGGCCCAAACAATTGATCATGAGGGTTTTATATAAAAAGCTATAGCAACCGCATCAAAGGGAGAAGCACGGAAGAAGTAGCAGCTTGGTTTTTAGCATAGAAATCAAGGAAGGAAAATAAAGAAAGCAGCTTCAACACATAAGAATAAGCAACAGCCTTTACGTTGGTTCATTCTCTTCAAATTAATTTAATCGCTACTGTTAAATTCATCATGTGTTGCTAAATTGTATTTCTGAGGTGTAGGATGAAATAATATTAATTTTGTATGGTTTTAAATTCATTATAAATTCTTAGTTTGATTTTAATAGTTAATAATTCTTATTTATTTGATTGATTTAAATTAAATTGTTTCATTCATAATATCATGTATTTTGAATAGTTTTAATTAATTTAATTTAATCCAGGTTATGATTTAAAGTATGAATTAAGATTATTTGTTTTTCAAATAGTGGATACATATAATGATTTGGTCTTATACATTTAACCTTGAAAGTAATAATTTATAAAAAGAAATATTTTTATGGGCGTAAATGAAACATCTTGAGAAATCATTAAATTGATTTTCAAATTATTACTCCGAATTGATAATGAATAGTACGATATACATAATTAATATTATGGATTCCGAACCTCAGAACTTTCTTCCATTGATTATGTAATGACCACGATTTCTATTTAGACATTGCAATTATAATTACTAAATAATTAACAATGAATTTAAAATTTTTGGTACAAATTAATTGTACATTAGATACTTGAATGAATATAGTTGTGTATGTGTATAATTATTTAAAGTAATAAAGTAATGTGTTATAATTAATTAAAGCAAGTCTAATTGGATTATAATTTAAATCCAAATGAGGTATTAAACTAGGTCAAATTAATTTACCTAGTAGTCAATGTAATTAATTAAACCTTAGTTCATATAATTAATTAAATAAGTCAAATATTTGATTTAATTAAATGCAACATAGGTTATTTAATGTTAGCCTAATAGAATAATTAAATTGAGCCCAACCAAATTAAATGGATGAGCCCAATATAATTAATTATTAAGTCCAAAGTGGAGCCCAATAGAAAGTCACAATGTTGGTCAATATATATATAAATGTGTATATATGCATATATAAACAATAAAAATAAACAAAAAATAGGGGATTAAATCCCCATTTGGCCGACAATAGGGGGCCCATATTGGGTGACTTGATTGCTTCACATTGCTTCTTTCACAGACTTAGTTTTGGTGGTTCACCAACCCTAGTCATTCACCTTGTCATTCATCTAGTCATTCACTCAAATAGTAATCACAATTAGCTCTAAATTGACCGACAGTAGTGAATTAGGAGAGTTGATGATGGATTAGTGAAGTGCTATAAATAACATGCTCCACATACTTATTGTGTTGGTTAGTTCATTTCCTAACAATTATAGAGAAAAAAGTGAGAGCATTTGAGAGAGAAAAGTGATAATACACTTGTGAGTTGAAGAAGAGTGCTAGAGAAGGAGCTTGGTGTATGTCAAGTAACTTCATAAATTACTTTGGAAGGAGAAGAAGAAGATCATCAAAGACCCTAAGGTTCAAAAGTGCTCTAAACCCTTTTTATTTCATTTTTGTAGTCTAGATATGATTTGAATGGTTAAAATATATTTTTAACCGATCAAAACTTTTTTTAATGGTCTAGAAGTCTTAGACTATGTTATATATGTATATTCATGCTTTAAGATGTTTAGATAATGTTTTGGTATATGTTGTATGCATAAAAATAGAAGAAATGTTCATATTAAGCTTTACCGGTAAAATCCTAGTTAAGCATGTAATGTTGAAGTTGAAAAATGAATTTTTATGGCTACAAATTTACATACATGAGTTTTAAAGAAAACTCAACTTGACGCTTTCAAAAATAATGAAAAAACAAAGGAGTTATTGCTTTTACCGCAAATGAGGTCGTTTTTAAACCCTAAATGACTCGACCTTTAAATTTTGTGTCAAACGTTTTAAAAAATGCGATCGAACCACGAAAATATTGTAAAACAAGAAGTTATGAACACATCAACACTGATTTTGTGTCATTTGGATATATAGAATTCATTTTTTCAACGTTTGAATCAAAAGTGTCAAAACTGTCAAAAATTAAAAAATTGGAAAATGTTTCTGCAGTACAGCGCCGGAGCGCAGTGTTGAAGTATAAAACATTGCGCCGGGGCGCCGTGCACTATTCCGGAAAGAAATTAAAATCCAAACCGGGTCGGGTCAGTCCGGGTTAGAAAATAAAAAGTGTTCCAAAAATTATTTTATTATTTTTTGACTTAATAAATGTATTTTTAAATGGTAGATAGTTGATTTAATAATTAAAAGTGTACAAATATTATTAAAGGATTAATAATATAATTAAGTTAAAAAAATATTATTAAATAAATAATAATATTAGAAAATCATTAAAATATTAGCAAATGTATAATAATATTATAAAGTCAATAAAATATTATTAAAGGGGTAATAATATTAGATAATAAAATTAATAAATAAAATATTATTAAATGATTAATAATATTAGATAATGATTAAAATATTATTAAATGATTAATAATATTAAAAAATTAATAAAATATTATTAAATAGTTAATAATATTAAATAATGATTAAAATATTATTAAATGATTAATAATATTAGATAAATAATAAAATATTATTAAATAGTTAATAATATTAGAAAATGATTAAAATATTAAATGATTAATAATATTAGAAGATGAATAAAATATTATTAGATGATTAATAATATTAGATAAGGAATAAAATATTATTAAATCATTAATAATATTATAAGATTAATAAAATATTATTAAATAATTAATAATAATATAAGACTAATTAAATATTATTAAATGATTAATAATATTAGATAAGTGTGTGATCTGTATTAAATATTTAATATAGGTTTTATGAGATTGAATTATTATCCAATAATGAGAATATTTTCTAAGTGTTTGAAATACCTGTAATTAGATAATTATGTGGTTAAGTATTAGAGATGTAAAATATATAGATGTTATCATATGAATGTGTATATGATACTAATTTAAAGATCAACTTGATTAATTGTTAGGTCTATCTAAAGAGAATTAAATTGAATTCGTTAGCAATAATCAACGCACGAGGCAAGTTCCTTAACCTTATTCAAATTTTATATTGAGCAAGTTCTTTAACTTTATTGAATTATTGTTGAGCAAGTTTCTACACTTGTATTTAATTGCCAGAGCTTTATGGTTTAATTACTTGAAATTATTCAACATCTATATTATTATTGTATTCGCACTTGGTGCAATTGCAAGCTTTATAGTTCATTAATGCAATAACTGTTTAAGAATGTCTAAACTAATTGTTTTGACTAGACAATGCATGCCTAAATTCATCAAATTGAATATTTTAAAAAAAATTATCCAAACCATTGGTTGGTGCAAATTTTTATAGTAAGTCTGAGAACGAACAACCCTATATAAAAGGGAATTATATTCGGGACATCGAACTTGCGCAATATGTCTGAATGTTATGCAAATAAATAGGGTACAAGAGGTTGATCCCCTCGCGTACCAAACTATCAAGGTGTCAGATATATATGTCTGTTTTACCTTTAGCAGCAGTTCATGGTCCTTAGAGGCTACTTAACAGTAAAGAGTCAATCTATTCATTTATTAAAAATTGATTATTGTTCTTTCACAATTGTTATCTATTGTTAAATCACTTGATGTTAATTTCCCTTTCATCATGATATATCCTATGTTATTTGTTTATAAACTTGCTGAGCCATTTAGTTGCTCATTCTTGCTATATCATGACTTATTTCAGCTAAGCCAGAATGTTCTAAATAAGACAAAGGAAAGGGAAAAGTCAAAGCTTAGATTAGTTTGATGCAAGCTAGATTAATTACTTATATATATATATATATATATATATATATATATATATATATATTTTGTAAATATTTTGTATTCCCTTAAGATATGTAATGTTTATGTTAAGGTTAATCAACCTTGGGAAGTATAGCCTTTTATAAGGAACCTTTTTTTATTATTCCGCGAAGTTTAAATGCAATTCAAGTATTTAATTGTTAGTAAGTATTGTACAGTGAGGAACCAAATCCGAGGTTATGGAATCCGAATTTGGGATCGTCACAGATTAAAAGTTAGTTTAATTATTAGTCTTGATTTTCATCATATTTAGTTTTAATTAATTCAAAAATCATCTTTCGTTAACTAGATTAGAAATGAGTATTATTTAGATTTAATTAATAATTCAATAATCCTCGTGGGATCGACCTCGTACTTCACATAAAACTATTTTACAATAGATTCGTGCTCTTGGGGGTATTTTTACAAAATTAAAGCACAATACTCATCACTCAACAATATGAAATATTTTTTCATATTCCTGGAGAAGACATTACAGCTACTTACGAAAAGGTTCAACATCTTGCTTAACTCACTCAGAGCATTTAGAAAGATATATCCCAATAAGGATGCAAACAATAAGTTCATGAGACTGCTACTAAGCAAGTGAGATGCGAAGACAACCGATATTAGAGAATTCAAGAATCGACACAAGATGACTCTGCAAAAGCTCTACGACAACCTGCTTACACACAAGTTAGAACTGAGCCAAAAAGTTGAGACGACAACAAAAATAATAGAGAGCAGAAAAAAGATATGAGTGTAGCTCTTAAAGTTGCTGAGAACTCCTCCAAAGTCCCCATGAAGGATGAGAGTGACATTGAAGACGATGATGAGAATTTGGCTTTGGTAGCCAAAAGTGTAAGACCCCGAATTTTATGAAATACAAAATTTAATTTTTCTTCATATATATATTTTTCCTGAAATAGTAGGTGGTTAAATTAATAAGGTTAAAAGTTAATAATGTTATGTGTAAATTTTATTATGTCGGACAATATTCGTTTGGTCGGAGAATATTCGTTTTGTCGGGGAATATTCGATTCGTACGACGGCGCCGAAATAACAAAATAATGGTGGACCCCCACAACGACTTATTGTCGGATAT
Organism: Hedera helix; assembly: GCA_947179155.2. Taxonomy (NCBI): domain Eukaryota; kingdom Viridiplantae; phylum Streptophyta; class Magnoliopsida; order Apiales; family Araliaceae; genus Hedera; species Hedera helix. The sequence continues at coordinate 1,656,091 of OX359268.1, forward strand.
AGAAAGCGACATACGTAACCTTTTTAAATAAATATAGTCAACGGTATAATCATCTTGAACTGTTAAAATATCCGGTGGTAAAGGAATAGTAACATACGGTATTACACAGTAGCACACGGTATTGCACAGTAGCACACGGTATTACACAGTAGCACACGGTATTACACAGTGTTTCATATTATTAAACTGATAAAGTGGTTATTGTACTATATTGACTTTATTGAACCAATAATTGTCACATGCATAATAATTCATATTATTGAGTTGATAATTGTCACAGTAGCATATGCACAATAATTCACATTACTGAATCAATAATTGTCACTACACAGTAACGTGTTATTTTCTTATCTATTTTTAGCATTATTGTTATCTCTTTTATGATATTGATTAAACTGTTGTATTCTATTATTAGTTGATTTTCCTGTTTATCTAACTCGAAAAGCCAACTACACTGCATTTACAACAATTAACTATAATAATGAATAATTGTGAATTATTGTTGAATAATTGAATTGATAAAGTTATTTGTTTTTATTATGATAAATTATATAAAGTTATTTGTTTTTATTATGATAAATTATATAAAGTTATTTGTTTTTATTACGATAAATTATATAAAGTTGTTTGTTTTTATATATAAAGTTAATTGATTTATTTAAAGTTAGTTGTTTTATATATAAAGTAAATTGAATGGTATAGATTCAAAGATGATCTTTAAATGAATGGTTTAGATTAAGGAAATCTTGAAAGATGAAATGAGTGGTATGGATTAAACATTATCTTGAAATATACGGTTTGGATTAAATTAGAAAATCTTGGTGATGATAAGATTTTTTTGCTATAAATAGAGGCCTTAACTTAAGGATTTTTCATAAAAACTTCCTTGCTTATTCTTTCTTTCACTCTCCAAATATTTCTTTGTATAAGTTCTCTTTGAGTGTGTTAAAGTCATCTTGAGTATTTGTAAAGATCTGTAAGTATACGAGTTCATATCTAGTCACGTGTTAAGGTAAGGGATACCATCTTTTTCATCTTCCATTATTCAAACTTACTATGGTAAGGGTATATCAATATTTGATTCTCGAAAATAATATCGTTTCTTTCTTACTCATAAGATGTGCCATTTATTTCCATGTATTAAATTGTGGGAATAACCTTACGGCGCGGATTATCGCCTGTTGGTGAATAACCTTTAGTATTTATTTCCATGTATTAAATTGTGGGAATAACCTTACGGCGCGGATTATCGCCTGTTGGTGAATAACCTTTTGTATTTATTTCCATGTATTAAATTGTGGGAATAACCTTACGGCGCGGACTACCGCATGTTTGGTGAATAGCCTTTCGTATTCATTCCTTATTAATCTCTGAGAATAACCTGACTACGCGGACTACCGCATGTTTGGTGAATTACTCTTCGTATTCATTTCTTATTTGTCTCTTGTTGGTAAAGTTTCCTGAAATGATTATATATTCTTTAATAGTTTGCGCTTCATCTAATATCATTTCAACTGAACCTTCCTATTTTTGTAAATCTTTCTATTGAACCTTAACTGTTATTCTGAACTGTGGATCTTAAATATCATTCTTGAATTTTAGTCCACATCATGTTGGCAATTTGGACATTATTTGAATCTGCACAAAGTAAAGTCATAAACTTTCGATATTTATTGATCATACTGTTTCTTCTGATTCATCATCTATATCACGGTTGTTATTCTAATCATCAAGAACCATGTTGTTGTGAATATCTGTGGCCTGGGGCACAGTTGATAGGATAAAGGCGATATAATTATTGTGTCTTTTAGGGCACGTGGTGAATATTCTCTTTGGCCTGGGGCAAAGATGAACTGTTGTTGGTATGATTATGACCAAAGGCTGAAAACTGGTATAATCATTACCGTTGGGTTATATTTGAATATCTTTGGCTCGTAATGCAAAGATGAACTATTGACTGACATGATTAAAATCAGGAACTGAAAATTTATATTATCATGACCAGCGGTGTTTAAGATGATAAAAGTTGATGATGTTTTTCCTAAAAATTTAAGCGAGTGGACAATATAGTCTGCATTATTCTTCTAATAGATTGCTCATTCCGCTGCTATTATTGATACAAAGCTTATTGTCTATTATATTCAATTAAGAACTCATCTGTTGAAGGCTAATGATAATTTATTTGTCGTTATCTTAGTCATGATATTTCTTACTGGGCTATTTGAGCTCACCCTTTCTTTTGTTCCATTGTTTTTCAAAAAAAGATAGAGTAGCCGGGTCTAGCGGGGGAATGGAGTGACGGTCCGAGTGATAGCTATTGTAGTCTTTACATGTTGAATATAGTGTGGAAATAATAGTGAAGACTTAGTTGTGTATTATTGAGTTTTGCATTTCTGTCCTATGTACTATTTGTATTAAAGTTTATGTATTTTATGGCGTCTCAAAAGATGTGTAATTTTTCTTTCCATAACACCGTTTTGTTATAGAGTGTGTGGACATGTCATTTGTCTATTTATACCTTCAACATCACAATGTTGAAAAAAATTGTTGGATATACACTCCCCTCAATTATCAATTCTTAAGCATCTTATCTTCGATCCAAACTCTTTCTTGATAGTGCTCTTGAATCAATTTTCTCATGCAAGAAATACACCCAAGCCAACCTTGAGAAATCATCTACTATAACCATCATGTAACTTGGGGTTTTAGTTGGCCCCATCGGATCTATGAGAACTAATTCAAATATTTTTCCTCCTATTCTGCAAGTTCTTGAATGTAAATACTTTAGATTTTCCATTTTGACATTCTTGGTAAACAGCACCTTTTTGATCATCTTTCCGCATTGGAACACCATCTAATAAATTTTTAGAAGAAATTTGTTGTATCATTTGATATCTAACATGGCCAAGATTAGCATGCTAAAGCATAACACTGCCATTCTTACTTGTTTTCTCTATAAAGGCTTCACCGACAAACATAACAAGTAAAGACTCATTCGTCTTACCAACTAACAAAGTATCAACTTCAATAGATTTCAGATTGTCGAGAACTTTAACATCATTTGGACCAAAAAGTACATATTTTCTAAAATATGTTATTTGTGAAACAGATATTAGATTTTTCTTCAATCCTGGAACATGGTAAACATCTGTTAATGATATATAACCATCCTCAAGGCCCACGGATTTAAATTTTGCGATACCTCCCTTCATAACTGGATGAACTGAGTTATCAATTATCACCATTAAATGACTTCTGTCATGCTCACGAAGCTCTAAAAATAGTGACTCAATCTGTTAGTAGAAATGCATGTTTGAATATTTGATTTTATGATGAGTTAACGAAATAATTGTTAATGTATATTTGTAACTAATAGTTTTTGTGAAGTCCTTAAAAGTGTAATTGATGTACAAGGACTTAGAGTAGAAGATCAAACTTGTTATGTTGATCTATATAATGAATTGAATGTATAGATTATAGAAAATCAAAAAGTTGTTCAGTGGATCGAACGATCGAAGAGTCAACTTATAGTTCGTAGAGCAAGATGAAGATCGCAAAGTTGTGCTAAAAAATTGTAAGGCAAGACAAATTCGTAGAGCCAACTTTAAGTTCGTAGAGCTAAGTGAAGATCGCAGCGTTCACTCTAAAACCGTAAGGCAAAATGAAAATCGTAGAGCCTGTGAATCGTAGAGTAGAAGGATTGTAGAACCTGAAGATTATAGAGCAGATCGTAGAGCTAATAAATCGTAGAGTCAATCAAGCTAGAAACTCTACGATTATTAAAATTATAGAATATGACATGTCTGACAGAGGACTGACAATGGGAAGATCCGAAGGGTAAAAACTCTAAGGTGTTTTCTAACCATCCTAAGTTCAAAAGAAGGTCAGATCGGATTGTATCTAACACCTAGTTTGACCAAGTGACATCAGTCACGTGGTTACCTTTTCAGTACACTGATGTGACATCCTAGTTGAAAGTAAGCTGACACACTTCCTAAATGTTAACATCACATATCTTCTAGGATCGGAACATTTAATGAAGCAACGACTACTTATCAATGAGAAAATATCGAGGTTCTCTATAAAAGGACACAAAGATTCAATCCAACAAAAAGAAGTAACAAATTACAAGCCGAATTGCTGTCAAAATCTTAAGAGCTCTACTCTACGATCAAGAACAACTTGTTCTGCTGTTAAGTCATTATACATCTTTGGAGTTAAAGCTACTTAGCAGCACATCTAAAATCACTTATTCTCTTTGTGATTCCTAGGTCTTGGTGACTTTGTCTAAGTGATTTGAAGAGTTCTTTGTGAACTAGTCTTAGTGACACACTGAGTCTCAGTGACTTGAAGGAATCTTAGTGATTCAGCTGATTATAATAGTTATGTGTGAATTGATCTTAGTGATCATCCTATCCTTAGTGGATTCCTTACTCGAGGAGTAGAATAGTGAACTATGAGATTTTTGTGCTCCGAACCACTTAAAATTTTTGTGTCTCATTTACTTTTTGCACTTTACTTTCTACATTATATTTATATCTATTGTGACTAACTTCCACGAGTTAACTAAATTCATAACTAAGATTTTCATAAATCTTGAATGGCTGTTTCAAACTAATATCCCGTTGTGCCTAAATAAATTAACTTGCTTAATTTATAATCTGGTAATACTTATTTAAAAGATTTTTTTTTCATAAAAAGATCTATTCAACCCCTTTTTTAGATCTCTTAGTGCCTCTGGGAAACAACACATCCCATGTCACATGATACACAGAAATATTGTTTCTACTTAGGTTGTTCTTCAACTTCATGTTGACAAGCATTAATAGCTTTTTCCAGCTTTACTTTGTAGTTTTTCAAATTGTGTCCCAATATTTTGTATATATGACATCTAATTGAGTAGTTCTGGTTTGATGACTTACCAAAATTTTCATTAGAATTTGCTTCAGTAGACTTCTTGTAATTTGAGTTTTTTTGCTTATTTCTCTCCACGGCTTGAATACTTTGATTTGTCCTTCTCTTTAGGCTTTCAGTTAGTAAAGAGCACCTCGTTTGTTCTAAAGAGTAATTTTCTTAACAATTGTTTTGCTAGTGCTTCTTGGTTAGACAATAAACTCTCAAATTTTTCAACCGATGGCTAAACAGACTATCCTTGAATTAAGGTGATGTAGGGTGTGTACTCATTCTTCAAGCCGCAAATAAGAAACCTCCATAGTTTCGCTTCGCTAATTTTTTCTTTAGCATATAACTCTGAAATTTCAGAATAAAGATTTTTAACCTTAAGAAAATATTTTGAAATTGTCATACTCTCTTGTGTTTGCATTGCAAGATCATTCCCAAATAGTTGCAGTCGTGCTATGTTTTTCTTAATGAATAACGTCTTTAAGGTATCCCATACTTTCTTTGGCAAATCCTTACTTAACGATGATCTAAGTGCAAACGAAGTTTTTCCACACTTGATCTTCCATTTCTGATGCGATTCAACATTTTTAGGAGTTTCCTCTGGTTCTGAATCAGCACTAGAAACTAAACCCCACAAGTCCTGACCTTGGACAGTCACCAATACTTGTAGTTTGTGCCTACAAGCTGTCAAACTTCTCCACACCAAATTGACCAAAACCATTGCCATTGTTGTTGAACTTCACCACATTAACCAAAATCTTTATGACCAAACAACAAACACCTTTTGTGCAATTTATATTGGTACTTGAGAGAACAATAACTAAAATATATAGCCTAGCTCTAATGCCATATCATAAAAGAACCAATATATATATATATATATATATATATATATATATATATATATATATATATATATATATATACAAAGAAGAAATTTGATACACTAAAAATAGCGTATCAAACCAGTCATAAAGCTACACAAGTAGGTGCACGCTATACTTAGAAAAAATAATACACAGTAATAAGAAACAAATATTTTGTAATTATTTTTTGACTGTTGAATACAACACAAATTTATACAACTGAAACGTAAACAGAATTCTTAAAAATCCTGAATTGAATAACAAACTTACACCTTATCCTACCATGACTCCCACTAACCATCTGACCAGTTGAATAGATCAACTTATTTGACTCTGTTGAGAAAGAAAATGACTGACTTAGTCCACTACAAAATAGATGTATACTAACAGAAATTAAATTAAACTATAATGAAAATCACCACAGTAAAATGCATTAATCTTTGACATGTAATAAGCTAATACATATAATAAGTGAACCAAACATAATAAATATCATATCAATATAATAGCCTATTGCATTTCAAAATTATTTCATTGATTTGACACGAACCAAATGCTATCTTAGTAGTATGATTTATTGTGTTGAAAAATAATAAATATGAAATTAAAAATGGGACGGTGACAATAGTTCGATGTTAGATTGTCTAAATCTTAGTCGGTTCACATCAGGTAACATACACAATTGAGTAGTAACATCTGTTTAGTTGGGTGATTGGATGACCTGCTTTAGCCGGTCACTTATTCTTGTTCCACCCTTTGTCATGATTTACCAAGTCAACCCAACCTAGATGCAACATTATACGCTATATTTGAGACACATCTGCCAGTAACACGAATGAGCCTTATTTGACTTCACTATCTCTTAAACTTCAACTATTTTGTAAGTATCTAATTTAAATTTTAAATTTAATGTACTAATTATCTGGTGTTACACGTGTAAATTATATGGGGTAAATAATTTTTTTATAAAATTTAGAGGAGTAAATAGAAAGATATAAAAAAATAATTTAAAAAGAACAAAATAATAACGTAGTTAAAATTGTAGGGACAAAAGAGAAAAATAAAAAGTGTAACACAAAAATATAAATGTTTAGTTACAAATATTATATTTAGAGTTCAAACACAATACTTTAAATTTTGTACGGTGCGTTTCAAGACGCAAACTGTAACACCCCGAACCAACCACTTGTCCGGAATGCCATACGCCGCAAGCCCGAAGGGCTCGCAAGGCAACAATATCAAAAGCGCAGCCCAAAAAAAAACCACACAACGATACTAGACTTAAAATCCAACAATCTTTCATTATCAAATTTCACATGAGTTCAAAAACTAAATACCGAAGACACAACTTTGGAGACGAAGCTCCCTTAAACAAAAGTCTTTAACGCCATAACTAAAAGGACTCCAGCCATCCACAAAAGCATCCACATTGTTTGACTCTTAACAATGGACCCTGTAAAAGTTAATGTAAGGGTGAGCGGTGAAGCCCAGCAAGTAACAATCTTTACTATTTAGGTGGATCAAGTACAGTTTACATAACCTTTTTCGAAATACCTTTTGTTCAATAACAGTAATAAATATACTTTTTGAAATAACATTTTCTTGTTCAATAACAATAGTAAATATTTACTTTCAAAACCAAAATCAATAATTACAAAACACAATTCAAAGACAAATTTCGATAAGCTCAATATATTCGATCAACGATTCCGATAAGTTCAATATATTCGATCAACGATTTCGATAAGTTCAATATATTCGATGTATCTTTTAATCCACAGAACGACTAAGGTTACAGCAGCCCTGTAACACGGCCCTTATGTTCGATAATGTTAATGATCACGCACCCTACTAAGAGATCGATGAAGCACGCACCCCGAAAGGTGCCCCCCGAAGGGTATCTAAAGTTGTGCATCTTAGTAGGTCTTATATAGTTCCGGAACTAACGTGAAACACTAACGAAGTTCAATACATAGTCGGACTGAGGTTTCTAAAATCAATTTCCCAATATTATCCATGTTCAAAATATTTCTAAACATTATCAATATTCGAAACTATACTTGTTTCACAGTTCAAAAATAAATACTTGATCCGAAGTTTTTAACAAAATATTCAAATGGAAACCTTAATAAAATATAACAAGTTTTGAAACAATACATTTGGGCATCCGAGTAATTTCTAAATCATACTATAATTTCAAAATACCAAATAGTTTGCAAAATCACTTACACTATACAGTTCAAAAATACTAAACAGTTCAAAAAGTACTTACAATATATAATTTTGAAAATACTAAATAGCTCAAAAAGTCATTTACACTATGCAATTTGAAAATACTAAACAGCTCGGAGAGTCACTTACCTCGATATCGCTGAACACAAAATTAATAGCTGAACAGATCCTAAATATAAATTCAGAACAATTAAACGTCATTAGAATAATTCTATTATGCAACATTCTTCTTATTCATTTTAAAAATAGTTATAAGTATATCTTAAAATATTCTTTCAATCTTTAATCATTTTTCAAACAATTAAACCATTATTCCAAAACTTTAAAGTTACTAAAATAATAATCTAAAAACAATAATTAAAATCAATAATACTAATCAAAAACTATTTACTATTAATCTAAATACAAAACAGTAATTAAAACTACAAAAATAATAACAATGCAAAAATACTAATTACTAACAAAATATACTAAATACTAACTAACAAACTAAATACAATACTTAAAACAATAATAACAATACAAAAATTTAAGTAAGAACATACCTGAAAATACGAGTACCGAAGATTGTCTACGCCCTCGACACCAAAATTTTTAACTAATGAGGTCTTTTATTAAAAGCCCTCTCACAACAAAGTCTTTCTCAAAATGAAGGTCTTAATTGTTGGTGGCTTAAAACAAAGGCTAGAGCCTTCCTTATATAGAGAAATAAAAGGGTGGAGGTTTTCAAAATAGAAGAGGTGGGACTAAAGACTAAAAAAAATAAAATTAGACAATGTAGGAATTAAAAGCATTTGGGTTATTAAACAAACACTGTAAATGCCCTTGCAGCAAACACTGTAAACATGAATAATCAAACAAATCCTATATTTAATCCTGTTTGACGTTTGATAGTTTAAATGCAATTTAAAATTTAATTTATCTAAAAATATTTTTTTTTAAATATAATTTATTCAGCTTATAATGCAACATTTGTAAGTCAAATATACTGTATCACTTTTGTTACGATGCGCTTAATATGTTTGAAAATTCAATCATTACTGTTATAAACATTATAACCCTTGTACCAAACAAACACTCAAACACATCAAAAAGTTGATAAGAAATGTTTAATGTGGATGAGAGTTGATTAGTTTATTGCAATATTATTAATAATGTCTAAAGTTGAGAAAACGGGTAACTAATCTTCTATTCCGATAATTATAAAAAAAAAACTGTAACATATATACTTCTTGATAGAGTATTTTATAAATATCCTTGTCGAAATTGGATTTTTTTAAAAGAAAAATTAATGTATTGGGTAAGATTTGGAATAAATCCAACTTATGTAATTAAAATTTTGAAAATTTAATTTTTAGGCGGACTAATTAGACAAAATCGTCGTTGTTAAAGGTTAAAATAAATGTACTAATTCATCCGGAGTTTAAAAATTAATAAATAAGGTAGCTCACATATGACTCTCTAAAATTAACCCAAAATCGAGATTTCAAGAGTTTGGAAAGTAAGAAATGGTCTAATATAGGCTAGACTACCCATCTGTCAATTATATATATTAAATAAACCCCTAATGAGTGAGGGAATTAGTGTATTGTAAATTTTTTGAGTATCTACAATCTTTTCTTTTAATTTTGAGAATGATATTTTTTAATTTTTTGTAGAATAATATGAGGTTTGTCATCAAGTAAACATAAAATTTATAATAATTTGTCCACCAAAAAAAAATATAAAATATTCTAAAAGAGAAACTTTCAATTAAATGAATTAATTAAATAAAAAAATATAAAAAAAAATAACCCGCGCAAGTTCCAAACTTATATCTTTAAACCAGGACACCGTATTATACTATTTGTTGAGTAAACTAAATACAATAACACCAGATTTAATTAATTGTAAATTAATAGCTATTTATTTATCATGCTCAATACACATGTCGCTCAACCCATTATTTAAAGGCTCACAAGTGATTTCCCTTCACATATTTGGGGAGGGGAAGTGATTAATTTCAACGTCTCTTAAGCGTTTCATCGCCTTTAATAATTGAAATGTACAATTATTAATAACCTGGTGTCACATCTAACACGATTAAAATGGAATTGATTTATTTTTATTAGAGTTATTCCTATTTCTTTTCACAATTATATTAAATGGAATTGACTTCTGTTCATTTCAATTTTTTATATTCTATTATAATTGAAATTTAACATATTATATCCGGTTGCATCACGACACCAAAATTCAAGACAATTAAATAATTTTATAGCATTCAATAAATTTGCATTTTTAATCGAGATTCAAATGGTTTAAAATTGTTATTAATTTTGTAACAATAAAAATACCTGTAATTATTGTGTGAAATTGATCACATAATTGTGATTATTTTTTAACATAGTATAATTATTAGTAACAGAAATACCATATAAATTTGAGATAAATTATAGAGAAAGGTAATGAAGATAAGTCATCTTTCTATAAAACTTAATATATCGTCAGATCACTTAAATAAATTAAGGGTTAATTGAATATCGAACTCTATACATTATTTTATATTTCGTATCTCGAAATTTAAATTTTTTTATCTCGTTATCCAAAATATCGTTAAGTAATTATTATGAACTATTTTTTCATTTTCAACCAATGAAATTATGACACATGGTCATTTTTAGGCTAAAAATATGAATATAAATATGAAAATGGTCCGTAATAGTTACTTAATGGTACTTTGAGTAGCAAGATAAAAGTTTTTAAATTTTAGATTACAAAATGTAAGACAGTGTATATCGGAATCCGACATGCAATTAACCCATAAATTATTATTAGAAAAATTAAAGTACTATTTTCAATGATGTAAGATTTTTACAGAATATACAATATTTTTTTGAGGTGATAATGATATATATAGCGAAAGATATGGTAGTTTAATACTGCATGTTTAGTCCAAATTAAAAGAAAGAATGTGGGCTTTTATAAATCACTGATTATAGACTGAAGCCCATAATAAAACAAATTTTAAAATTATAAGAAAAATTGTGGGCTTTTCAAATCAATTACGTAAACTAAAGCCCATAATATTACATCCAACTCCATCTTTTTCAGCGGAAGGCCCAACATCCAACTCGACAATTAAAATTAGTCGCTCGTCGTCTTCGATCAGTCTTTCCCTCACTCTGTATAGACTCATATTCTGGCTGCTTAGATCGACCCTCCACTCAAGATTACTCGGGAGATCTGTACTGATGTCCAGGATTCAACTATTTTCTCTCCTATTTCTCTTATCTTTGGTAAGAATTATCTATTTGTTCTGTAATTGGTACTGTTCTTCAGGAATTTATGAGAATTTTGGAACTGAATTCATGTCAATGATCAATTTTCTTGATTGAATTTTCAAATTGCAGGGATGATCAAATTCAGTAGTTATTTATTTGCAAGTCTCTCTTGTTTGTCCCTTTATTGCATTTTTTTGGTTATGTTTTGTTGTTTGGATTGATATATTAGGTATACAATTATAATTTTGTTTTGGATGAATAAGCGTGATATATTGATACGGAATGATTAATTCTATATTTGCAATGAATTACCGTGCTTGCTTACTTAGCATTTTACTTGGCATTTTTTTCTCTTAGTTTTATGTAATTTTTTCTTCCATTACCTTTCATGGATTTATTTATTTTTGCGGTTAAGATTAGATGGATTTCGCAGCATATTCCTCCTAACCCACCTGTATAGCAATGCAAAATATCTATATACGTGCGTGTGTGTGTGTATATATATATATATATATTTCAAGTATAGTTATATGTATTTGTTTGGCTGTCTGTATGTTAGTAGTGTTCCATGTCATAACTTATCACTATGATAATGCTACTATGGTCTACTAGATAGGGTTCCTTTTCCGGTATCAATAGCCACGCCACACTACTACTACCAGTAAGATAGACTGTATGGGATTGGGTTGTGTATATTCAAACCATAGCTATTTAGGATACCTGATTATCTAAGATACCAAGTTTTAATATGATTTTATTTAATCTTTATAGAAAAACCAATATTGCTGTCCTGATATTTTGGTTATTGTTCTCTTAGTTACTTGCACCCAGGTCATATGGAGCCCCCTCTGGAAATCGTAAAAGTGGGAAGTCATCGGTTTTTTCATTATTTAACCTCAAAGAGAAAAGTAGGTTCTGGAGTGAATCTGTTATGCGTACTGGTATGTCTACATTTCTGTTATTTACCAAGTGGTCAACTCCTCTAGTTGTTTTTGCAGTAACAATTTAAATGACTTTGTATAGATTTTGATGACCTGGAATCTTCTAGCCCTGGAAAAGTGGGAGTGCTGAATTACACCAAGGCAGGTACTTAGTCTTATTTCTCCCATACCTCTTTGGAGCCACATATTAGTATTACTCCTAATTATTGTGTGTAGATTGTAGACTTTTTATGTTGAAGTTTCTGGACGGCCGTACTGAATTCATTTCCAATGACTTGATTCTTTTTTATATCCTTTTTTTTTCAGTTTTAATTATATTCTGTATATAGGTTCAAGTTGCAAAATACCTCTGGCAGCTTATAGTTCTGCAATCAACCATATATTCTTTGGGTTAAATCCAAAATTCATGTTATAGTCCTTGATGGACTGATCAATTCCATCTGCAACTTTCTGCATACTTTCTAGGGGTTGGTACTCGGGGAATGCCTGGATACATCATGGAAAATAGATGTTTTAATAGCTTTTCAAGTCAGTACTGTTATAAATTATAATAGTAGAAAGGATGAGCGTCCAAAAGATAGAACACTTGGTATAAAAGGATCGCTTGTCTTTAAAAACATACAATCAGGTTAGGCATAAAAAATAATTTAGATCGATATTTGCAGTGCTACGGTGCAACAACAATTTGGAATGCATGGAAGTAGACACATTTAAGCGACTGGGTGTCCTTCTTTTGCAATTTATGGAGCATATGGACTGAAAGAAATGCTAGAATCTTTAATGTTACTTATCTATCTATTCCTCTTCTTTGGGATAGGGTTTCATTTCTAGCATTGTTGCGGGCTTATGCTATGAGAGTTTTTTAATGGAGTTGCTATTTCAGATGTTCATTGAGATTTGGTGATGCAGGTCGAAGAAGACTTTTTGGAAGTTTTATTTTAATTAAAAATTGGTTTATTAAATATTTTATTAAGAGTTGTATTTTAGATAAAGTTTGTATTTAAGTTAGTTTATTTATTTTGTATTTATCTTATAGAGTCCAAATTTGATTAAGATAGTTGTTAAGAGTACTATAAATATGGTTGTAAACTCAGTATTTTATATACATTGAAATATTGAATTATTGAGTTGTGTAATTATCTGTGTGAGAATATCTTTTCATGGGGCAGATATATCTCTTTATGAGATGGTTCCTCACCATTTTGGTATCAAAGTCAAAACCCAATCCCCACCTTATGCCGACACCCCAAACCAAACCCTAACCCTAAAACCTTCTTGCTGCCACCCAAAACTTAACCCGAGCTCTAATTTTTCTCTGCCGCCAACACACACCCTACCTAAACAATAACCTTAATCTAGATTACCGACAGCCAAAATCCAAAACCCTTAACCACCCTCTACTGAACCCTAAAATATTTTGCCGATCCATAACCAAAATCTACCCTTTTTGCCGCAACAGCCGAAACACAAAATTCCCACTTGTGGACCACAACACAGTAACGAGCCCACCAACATCAGAAACTCACCTAAATTTCCAAAACTTATCGAAAGCCAAAAAAAAAAAAAAAAAGTAGAAGAGTGAGAAAACTTTCACATAAAGCTCCGCCACCGTCATTGCCTCCCGCCAATGTCACCATTGGCAATTGTTGCCGTTGCCTCCTAATGCGCTGATCGCCCTAGTAATCGAGTACTGTGTCGCTTGAACGAAAGAAAAGAAGAAGGAAAGAGAAAAGGAGTAGCATGCGTTACTGCTGATCTGTTTTAAGCTTGCGTTGCTGCTGATTTGTTTTAAAAAATATATATATTGGTAAAAATGCAGTTTGCACCCCAAGGTTTCATAAGGTTTTTAAAATACTCCCTAAACTTTTAAATTTTTACATTTTCACCCTAATATTTTTATATTTTTACAGTTTAGCCCCTGAAGTTTCATTAATTTCATCTTAGTCCCCATGCTTTCAGTTTTTACATCCCAACACTTATAGTTTCAAAACTTTTCAGTTTAGTCCCTGTTTCAAAAAAAAAAAAGAAGAGAAAATAGAACTATTAAAGCAATTTTGGTGGATTATGATTGGAGGGATCGTCATAGAATAATTGAAGAAAACCTTGCAAAACTTAATGCATATGTTCAGACAATTGTAGCAAAGGTAAATGTACTCATGGAACGCGTAACACAGAAATACAAAGTCAGTGAGACAGAACAAGAACCTCAACATGCTGAGAGTTGTGAGGATCTTAACGAGGTTATTGAAGTAATTGAAGATGCAAAAGTGATTTGCATTAAAGAAAGTGCAGTGCAAGAGGTGAACCATTTTGATCAAGAATACGAGAAGAAAGACATAATTGAGGTCAAGCACGTTGATTTTGTTTTACCAAATTCTATATTCGAGTCTAAGGCTGCATCTACTTTTGTGCTTGTGTCCATGCTATTTCCAAAGGTTGTGATCAAGAAACATCGGATGCACGTGTTTTATTGGAATGTTTCTTTTATGTTTATTATTTTTCGCTATTTCAAAACTCGTGGACGAGTTTTTTTCAAAGGAGAGAAGAATAATGTAGGATGAAGAAGACTTTTTGAAAGTTTTATTTTAATTAGGAATTGGTTTATTAAATATTTTATTAAGAGTTGTATTTTAGATAAATTTTGTATTTAAGTTAATTTATTTATTTTTTATTTATCTTATAGAGTCTAAATTATATTAGGATAGTTGTTTAGGAGTACTATAAGTATGATTGTAAAATCAGTATTTTATATACATTAAAATATTGAATTATTGAGTTGTGTAATTTTTTGTGTGAGAATATCTTTTTGTGAAACGAATATATCTCTTCGTGAGACGGATATACCAAAATGGTGGGGAACCGTCTCACGAAGAGATATTCTCACACAGAGAATTACACAACTCAATAATTCAATATTTCAATGTATATAAAATACTGAGTTTACAACCATATTTATAGTACTCCAAAATAACTATCCTAATCCAATATGGACTCTATAAGATAAATACAAAAATAAATAAACTAACTTAAATACAACTCTTAATAAAATATTTAATAAACAAATTCCTAATTAAAATAAAACTTCCAAAAAGTCTTCTTCGTCCTGCATCATTTGGCGTGCTTGCTTCATTAGTTTTTCTTTATTCTATGTATTTGGAGTACTCCTTGTCCTCCTTTCATGTAATTCCCTCTTCTTTCTAATAAAATTCTTCTTTTATCAAATTTTTTTTTTTATCACAGCACCGTTTGTATATTTTGTGGTAAGTTGCCCCATAGACATAAATTGGAAGTATCCCATTAACCCGGGGTTCTTTACTCTTGACTTGTGAACTACTGAATAGTTATTTCTCCAATTCGAATTTTGAACTTGTTAAAATTCATTATAAGTTTTGTTTTGGCTAGATTTCAATTGAAATTTGTACGGCTAATATATAACAATTTTCTCTTGTACTTTAGGTAATGTTGCAAATTATTTAAAGCTTTTGGAAGTTGAATTCATGTACGTTCCAGTCCCTGTGAATTTCATTTTCATAGGATTTGAGGGGAAGGGAAACCAAGGTATATAAATTTATGGTTAATCTTCTTTTTCTGGCTTAGTTTTCTTGTTTCTTAGTTTGTTGTAGCAATGCTTTATTTATTATATATTTAAATTTCATTTGTTTCTATTTGTTTATTTTAGAATTTAAGCTAAATGCTGAGGAACTTGAGCGCTGGTTCACTAAAATCGATCACATTTTTGAACATACACGGATTCCAAAAATTGGAGAAGTTCTTACTCCATTTTACAAGATTAGCATAGATAGAGAGCAACGGCATCATCTTCCTCTTATCAGTCCCATAAATTACAAGTAATGTATTTTGTCTCCCAGTCAGTTGAACTTATTTTGTTTCAGTTTGTTAGCAGTATTTGAACACGATGTGCAGTAAATTTCTATTTACTTTGTGATTTTATCATCTTGTTAATACTTGTGCAGCTTCTCTGTTCATGCCATTCAAATGGGTGAAAAGGTCACTTCTGTTTTTGAGCGTGCCATTGATGTCCTCGGTCGCAAGGATCATATTTCTAATGCCAGGTTTTTGTCTTATCTTGAAATCTCTGTATCTCATGATTTTCTGCACTCTCTTACGAAGAACCTGGTGGATCCTTTGTTAAACTAGCAGCCCATGACAATGATATCTGTACTCTTCATTAAGTCAGTTCATTAAATTAATCATCGCTTCGCCCTACTTGAAAGTTGATCTAGAGATAGTCATAGACTCATAAATTATATGTGACTTTATGGTAACATGCTATATATCTGTGACATTCTAATACTACGTTATATTCCAGTGAATTACTTCTCCTTTCTCTTTGAAAATGAGATTAAACTTATTACATATCATCTTCATGAGTGTGTGTATGTGTTTTTTTTTTTTTTGAAATATTTATATTTATCTTCTTTATGGATGTTCTCTGTATTTATAATGGTAAGAATGCGAAACGTACATTAAAGACCTCTCTACATGCAAAAATGGAATCTGATTTGATCCAGAAAAAGTACAAATATTTTAAAGTTTTATCCTGATTGTGTGGTGCGGTGCATTTTGTGGCTTTATAATGGTATTGTGAAAGTTCTTTCTGCTCTTCCATACTCTTGGGTACTTTTATTTTTTGTATGGAGCCAATCAAATCAATTCTTTGGAGGTCACCTTGCATTTCCTCTAAGAAAAGCTTCATCTTGATCCTTCTTCCTTATGTGGATGATTCTTTTGAATTTAGATAATTCATAGAAGCTTTAATGCTATACCTCTAGGCTCTAGTTATGTAAATTTTGTCTATTATGCTGCTTATTCTTCTTCATTTTTGTTGTTCCAAGTGATGAAGGAGCTGGCCTTTGGCAAGTTGATGTGGACATGGTTGATGTTCTCTTCACCAGCCTTGTAGAGTATTTGCAACTAGAAAATGCATACAATATCTTCATTTTGAATCCTAAGCGTGATTTAAAAAGAGCCAAGTATGGCTATAGGTGCGTATTTCTTGGGAAGTTAAATCACTGTTCTCTTATATATATTTTTTTGTTATTATTTTCTTATTAAGAACTAAGAACCCAAACATGTCTAAACACACCAGTCTGCTCACTGCTATACTTTCTCGAACTGTTGGATTTTGCTAATACGGTCTTCAGGGCCATAACAGAACGTAGGGTGTTCAGGATGTTGATGTATTCCAGAGAAAAGGGTTGGGCCCGACGAGGTGGGGTTACATTATGCATGTTTGAATACATATATCCATGTATGTTATGAGTCTGATTCAGCCGTTGTAACTTAAACAACCTTGGCCAACAAAACATAATTTTTTTTGCTGATAATGTAAATGTTAAATTCGTTGGTGGACTTCATAATAGGTAACTGGTTTGCGATTAAAGTATTGGAAATTGAGTAATCATGCTTAATTAGGAATTAGATTCTTCACGTGTATTTATATGACTTGGGTGATTTGGAAATTCCTTGAAGCCACAGATCTCTTGATTATCATCTTCTATGACATTATAATCACCAAGTTGTCACGCCTCATGGGTTCTGCTTCCTTATGGCACTAAATTTCAATCTAAATTATGTTTTATGTCTGACCTGATTTGAGTGCTTTTGAAGTCTGACTGATCTTTTTATGCTTAGTGTTCTAATTTGGGATGTCCACCCTTTATAATATTATTTTTTTAATTATTACTCATTAACAATTGTTTTAATATTTAACAGGAGAGGGTTGTCTGAGACTGAAATAAACTTTCTTAAGGAGGTATTACCATATTCCATTTATGGTTTCATATGTCCTGTTGCCTTTTAGTTCACACTTCTTAGCATAATTTAGCATTGTGTTCCTGTTAGTTTATTCAGAGCTTTTAATTTTACTAATTCTTATGGAAAAAGGATGTAGACTTTATGTTGATCTGGTAATTGTTGTATTGAAAAATTATTTCTCTGTTTTTTGTGTGCAGAACAAGAGCTTGCAAACAAGAATTCTTCAGTCAGGAAGTATTCCTGGGACTGTTCTCTGTATGTAGTTGTATATATTACAGCTTAGTACATTTGTTTTTCTACATAGACAGAAATGAGGTAAATTTGTACTTAATTAGTTTTTAACAATGTTCTAATTTCTATATTACCAAATATTTGTCAGCTCTGGATAAAATCAAGAGGCCATTGTATGAAAAGCATCCAATGGCAAAGTTCTACTGGACAATAACTGAAGACACTGACATGGTCAGTTCTTTTGTTTAAACTCCAACTAGTGAATCTCAGTGCAATGCGTTTTTTGTGAGATCATCTATTGTTTTCTAGTTTTATCGTCAGAATTGTGAGAAGTGTGTGTGTTCTATTTGAAGAAGTGCCTTTAAAAGTGTGATAGCATGCTCTTAAGATTCTTTTGAAGGAGAATGCTTCCACGTGTACTTTCTTATCTATCAATAATTGCACATGAGTAGAGATTAATCAAAGGAAAGTAGAGTTTTATATATGTGATTATGCAATCTAGAGAATGTTTACATTTAGCTATTATCAGATAAAAAGTATGCCAAGTGAGCATCCCAAAAGAGTAGTCAACAGGTAAGATAATTAAATGGTAAAGGAGAACTTATAAATGAACAAGAAAAAGAGAAGAGAAGTGGACTCTTTTTGTCAATGGTGGGTGTGTAAATCGAATTTACAATTGTTTGAATTAAGAAAGGAGAGAAAACTCATGATGAAGGTGACCAAAGACGATGCCAAATTACTTCGGAAGCAACTTGGTTTTTAACATACCTAACTTCTTTATTCATTGGAATACATTTCAAGATAATATATGGTTCCCATGTGATTATGAGTTTAGGATAAGTGGTCGTATGGTTTGTGGCACCCGAATCTTTAAGCTAAGGAGTAAGGACTCGGGTTTGAGAATTCTCGTTTGCCATTGGGTCATTTGGCGGTTTGGCAAATTCCAAAAATGGGGGTTTGAATTCAGCAGGGATTTGACACATTTAAATATTAAAAAAATTATCTATAGAATATAATATTTATACACGTATATGCACACTCAAATAAATTAAAATTTCAATACTAGTAAATAATATTTTTTATAAACAATAAAAACAAACAGGGATACTTGAATTATCTTAGAACCCGGTGAGTATTGTTACATAAAATGCAGACTTAAAAATCTTTCCGCATACACATGGGTTGAGGGTTCAATTCTTATCATCTTAGTTAAAATAATTTCAACTTTTCAGCTTCTCCATTTATTAACTAGAGTCAGATATTCATTTTTTGTCCTTGAAAAATTACAAATTTCGCTATGAACCCCTTATACGTGAATCCAAATGGGTTTAATTTTTTAAATAAAACTCTCTGATTCGAAATTGAACCCCCCACCCACGCGCACACGAACTGAATCCAATTAGGATCGAATTGGGATTCTCCAGTTCCCTCAACTACAGAAGAATCCTTACTATTTTGTCTTCAAGCCAATTAGGATCAAACTAAGTAGTTATCATGGGAAGAATTTTGGTGGTGCAAGGTTATCAATTACATGAGGTCATCACAATAGCTTTGATCATCATGACTATTTTCCAGATTATCTGATCGTGGAGGAAGGAACAATGAGCAGCTGTATGATGCATAAGCAGAACAAAAAGTATGCAAATGAATTTTGGTGGTGCAAGGCTATCAATTACAGGAGGTCATCACAATAGCTTCGATCATGATGACTATTTTCCAAATCATTTGATTGTGGAGGAAGGAACAATGAGCAGCTGCATGATGCATAAGCAGAACAAAATGTATGCAAATTGGAAAGGTGGTGGAAAGGGTAGAAGAGATGTTGTGCTATGAACACAAATTTTAGACTATAATATTACTAGACATTTACAGGACTTGAGAAACCTAATTGTTGCAGTATAAGTAACCTAAATCAATTTAAACAAAACAATACATATAAAAATACCCAAACAATCTAGTATCTTAATGTGTACTACAATTACACTAAAGAAACCAAAATTTATTCTTAGTTTACTTACATAAGACCCAAAAAGCTAAAACTTCTAAGCCCTTATAGTTCTTGTCCCATGCATATTGCAACAGGAGGATAGATGAGTGGTAGTTTTTCTGTGGTCTATATGAGTTGCTGTTATAGTAACGGTACGGCATGTCGAACAGGCACAAAGAGGATTTAGTCTTTTTGGCATTGGAACTTTGTTTTTGTCCTTCCTTACTGTTTGATGCATATTGCTTGTATACATGGGTTTACACGCCCCTTCTCCGGCTCCTAATATATTTTGCCATACTTGTCAATATATATGATCTAACAACAGATGTTTGTTGTTTACTTGGTATTGGAAATCTGTTGCTTGCCATTATGATGTATTAGTTTATTATTTTTCAGATAGAGTGGTACACTAGATGCTTAGATGTGCTGAATAATATTGAGACACTATATCAAGGGAAGGACACTGCTGATATAATTCAGAGTAAAGTTTTGCAGGTAGATGTTTTTGTTTGCCATTTATTGATAGTTAGAGGCAAACATATATCAGTGTCAACAATTCTTAGTGCCTTTTCCTTAATAAAAATTCTTGATTTTTTTTCTTGTCTGAAGTTGTTGAATGGTAAAAATGAAGATATGAAGATTTTGTGGGGAAAGAATTTAAAAACTGGGGACTTTAGTGGTCTTCATGCAGAATGTCTCACAGATACATGGATTGGAAAAGACAGGCTTGCTCCCTCCCTCTCTCCATACGTCCTCTCCATACGTCTATGTATTTTAGGTATATAAATCTTACGTGCGCTCTCTGATTTTTAATGTTGTTTTCTTTATCAGGTGGGCATTTATCGACTTAAGTGCTGGTCCTTTCTCATGGGGACCTGCTGTTGGTGGGGAAGGTGTGCGTACAGAATTAAGTTTACCAAATGTGGAAAAAACCATTGGTGCTGTTGCAGGTATTGAGTAGAGTCATGAAGATGACATTTTTTTGTCGTTTGCAATGTGCAGCTTTATTGGCTGTGATTAGGTGAAAGAACAGTGCAGATATAGTGGGTCTAACAAATCCTGTCCTATTATATCAAGAAGCTCCTGAGCCCCATCCTCGTCTCAAACTTGGGACAGATATCTTAGCTACCCCATTTTCCACTGCGGCTACTTTCTTGAATTTTGTCCACCCTCTCCTGAACATTCCCCGTCAAATAATCTTAGTTGAGTTATATGGTGCTAGTACTGATGTAGAGAATGCAAATGCAGTGACATTTAGTGACCAAGCCCCTGACTATTTACATCATGATTTGTGAACTTGACAACTTTAAAATTACATTCAAATATAATCACATATATCTGATCTGTGTGTTTTGATACACATACGTGAAGGGGAGAGAAGAACTATCTGTGTGCTTATGCAGATAGAACCAGAGACATAATGCTACTTTCTTGAATTTTGTCCACACGTTTCCCGGACCTTCCCCATCAATTAATCTTAGTTAAGTGATATGGTGCTAGTACCGATGTAGAGAATGCAAATGGGGTGAAATTTAGTGACTAAACCCTTGATTATTTACATCAGATTTGTGGAGAACTTGACTTGATAGCTTTAAAATTACATTAAGATATGAGCACATATATATGATCTGTGTGTGCTGCTACACGTGAAGGGGTGAGATAGATTGTGTGTGTGCTTATTTAGATAGAATAAGAGACATAATGCTAGATGTCATAATGCAAGATAATCAGATTTTCTCTACCCACCATAGTTGTCATGGCATCGCTTAGGCGACAACAAGGCGTCCTGGCGCTAGAAAATGACAAAGAGATGCCTTGGACGCTGAGCCGCCAAGGCTCACGTCTTAGTAGCTGGTTCAAGTTAAGTGATTAAGTTATTTTGTACCCATAACTCATCATAACTTATGAACTAGTTACATGGTGTAATTTTATTACTTATTAGACTTGTAATGTGTGATGGGTGTTGACTTGGTTGATTTTTTATTTTTTACGTACCATTTGTTAGCTTGTTCTACTATTTTTCGATGTCAAGTGTTTTATTTTTAAATTTTGATTGTTAAGCATTCATATGCTTGTATTTTTCATTGTATTTCATAGTGTTAGTTATTATAGTTTGAGTTTTAATGCGTATAAAATTTTATTGTCCAATATACTTTTGAAGTTAAATAAATAATGTATAAATTGCATATTGTTAACGACTTATCGTCATACGGATGCCATGGCGGGCGCTTTATCGCCTAGGCGTCTTGGCGGTCAACTATCGCCGCGTCTTGCCGTGACTACTATGCTAACTTCAAGCAAGGGAAAAAAGTACAATAAGGAAGAAGGAAAAAAAGCAAAGGAAAAAAGAGAAAACGTTTCTAGAACAGAGATTCTGTGTGTCGTTGTGTGTGCTTATGTAGATAGATAAGAGACAAAATGCTAGATGAAGAAGGATTTCTCTACCGACACGGAAGGAAAATAAGGAAAATTAAAAGGATAAACAAATAAAGAAAAGTTACGGAAAAATAGAATGTTTCTAGAATAAAGATTATGTCCTCATGTGAAGATACTAGTCGAGATGAGTGGACCAATCACCAATGCTTTAAAATCAAACTTCAATTAAGAAAGTATAAACAATGAAGAAAGTTGGATAGGGCCTGCTAATTCTAGCAAGTGCAATGTGGCAAGAAGTGACTATTGATGGGAAACTAGAGACACCCAATTAGTGTGCATGAGAATTTGCACAAGTTAGTAAAAAGAGGGCACTCACATTTCAGGCTAGGCTCAAGGCTCTATTACGGCACACCTTATTAAAGGTTTTGAAAAACAACCTTCTTTTAATCTTGGGAATCAGTTCTCATTTTTTTAGTTGTTAAAAATAAGCTAACGTTCAGAAAAAAAATAGAAGCCTAAAGTAATAGAAGCCCCAACGACAGTAGGAAAGAACTCTTATATTTGGAAAGCGTATGCTCCTTGAAGAGTTTGCCTTGAATAATATTTTGGGGATCTCTTCTATTCTCTTGACTTACACCTAACACTTTCGTTGAGTCTAACAAGGCTCATCAGGTGCGAAGCTGGACCGAGACTACGCAATCAGAGGGATACTAAGATTTTTTTGGAGATGTTCTTGTTTAAGTTATTCTGTGAGGTATATGGATTGAATGTAATGCTAAATTCTTCAATCATATTCATACTCATCTCTCTCTTCCTCTTCTTTTATATTCATATAGTATTTTTTTTAGAGTTACCAGATACTCTTATTTGATCTAGCAAACCCCCTATTGGGTGGGTACTCAAAACATGGTACTCGTACGAACCAATGCTCTAAATTTAGTGTATCGAGATTTTTGTTGTTGTTCTAAATTATTATAAAAGAACCAGCTTGTTGATTAAACTAAAAATCTTCTATTAAACTTGGCTATATTACATTTAAATTCTAAGAGAATTTCTAACTATTGCACTCGTATAAAGCTACCATAGCGCATTTTATGTTGTGTATAGCTTACCTGTATTGGTTCCATGAAACGAACACTGTTTTCAGGTAACACTGATCTCACTTCTAGCATCACTCTGGGCTTCAACTATATGAGTTTTTACACGAGTTCCTATTTCAGATGTTAATAAGTATTGACAGGCAGTGCTTCATTTGTTTTTCCTTATTTTCCTGCTTGGGACTCCTTGTCCTCGTTATTGTCTTTCTATTCTATATAATAAATCTTCTTTCATCTAAGAAGAAAGTAAAAACTTATTCTCTCACCCTTTCGGCCAGCAGTGAGCAGACTCAGCCAACAATCTTCCAATCTCTGGCGATTGGCATTCAGTTCTTTTTCCTCTCATTTTTCTTCTATTGCTCCCCTTATTTTTTTCCCTTTATCGAGTCTTCATGGTCTGTTTTCTCTCTCTGTATTTCTTTGCATGTGATTATGCTATAGATTCTTCTCGATTTTCTTATTTTCACTAGATTTTAGGCTCATTTTTTCCTTCCCCTTTTTTTCGTTTTTTCTTTTGTATTTCATGAGTATGTGCTCCCCACTTCCATGAGGTGTTCTTTGCTTCAAGGCTCTGGAACGACCTTGGCCCTGGAACGACCTTTGTGCTTGGTATGACTTTTGCTTTAAATAACAATTTTCTTAAAGTCTGTGAAATCTTGAGGGGGAGAAGTAATTTGAGATGGAGAGAGTAAGTTACAAGGGGGCATGATCGTCTATGCTAAATACCGAACTCATTATCGGCCTATCATGCTTAATACTTCCTATAAACCTACCCGACCGTTAATACCCCTAGAACACATCCCAATATTAAAGGGTGGGACAACATTGAAGTGATTTATTGGGATGATTCCACCCCTAGTTGTTAGAGCTCTCGGCCGATTATATTAAGATTTGGCTAAAGATGATATGAAGAATACACTTGATATATGGCTATATTAATATTTGGCTAGAACACAATGCTAGATCATGGATAGCTGCATAGTTGTCAAATCGTGAATCGTATAGTGTATTGAAAACCTCCTTATCGTGTTTCATGTATCGTATCGTAAGATATAGAAACAAAATAAAAAATGTAGTAATATATGCTACAAGCTTCACTATATATAAAACTAGTCAAGTAAATATTATTATAGGCTAAAAATAAATTTTAAAGTTAAACAGTAGCCAAAATACTGTAAATTGATTTATTAGATATTATTTCAATAATTTTTATAGAGTAACAAGAGAAAACGAAAATTCATATTCACCTTTAATCTATAAAACAAAAGAGAATAATTCAAATTAACAAGTGGAGATTTATATATCTGCTTATAGAAAATGATATGGAAAAAATAGAGCGATATTTTCAGTTAGATATAATACTCTAAAAAGTGATTAAAGGCTTATGAAGCGATATAGAATATGTTTGTGCTAGAAAAACTCTTCAATTGAAATGTTAATAGACTTAAAAGTTTTATTTATTATCTTTTGGATCTACATGAAAACTTTTTCAAGTTGGTTACTTTTAAAAAGTATCGTGCATTGTATCGTATTGTAAGAATTGTATCGAATCGTAATTAAATCGTAAGATACGGTATCATTTTAGATTCACCATGCGATATGTATTGAATTGTCTCTGTATCGCGTATTGCGTATCGTAAGATTCTGACAAATATAGATAGTTGTTAGAACTCTCGTATGATCATTGATAGTGTTTTGGAAAGAATACATCATAGTTTTTTCGTATCCATCATGCTATTTTATTTTCACATTAGTTGCACTACAGCATGTAAACCACCCCCACCCCATCTCACTCCACCCCACCCCATCTCACTCCCCACCTTTTTTTGTGTTTAAATTGATGGAGACAATCATTTTCCAAGTTGCTGCAAAGTTGTACACTTTACTTGCTAGTAGTTCTTCTACATGTAGTAATGCATTGTACTATTCACTTATTGTACTTTGATTATTTATTGTTTCATGGGCCCAAGAAAATATTTGTCTTCAATAAATCAGTATTAGAAAAATATATATGCTGGCTTCCTAGCATCATTTATGTAAAACCATGCACTGCATACTGATTCTGTACAATATTCAATTTTTCTCCTTTATGTTCATGGTTGATCGTAGTTTCTTTCTTGGCTGCAGAGATTTCAGAAGATGAAGCTGAAAATCGCCTGCAAGATGCAATTCAGGAGAAGTTTGCAGTGTTTGGTGATGTAAGCATTAATGAGAAAATTAGAGTTGATTTAGTATCTCCTATATTATTGCTTTTTGTTTGTGTTTATATAAAATTTGAACTTTTTCTTATATAGTAGAGTGGAACTGTAAATGATTGTTGGAATATATGGGGGTGGGCCGGGGGTGGGGACCTGTTGTGGAGACTCTTTGATTAATATAGAAATCTAGAGGCCTTTGTAGTTATACATTTATACCTTATATTAGGCTTTGTAGTACAAATGTGCAAAGGGTGATGATATTTTGCCTCCTGGGTGGTTTCTTTGGTTATTTGTTCTTCTTTTAACTATGAATTTTTTTTATGCATCTTGATGCATCATGAGTGATTGGGCAGAAGATTTACAGGCTGGCATCAGATGGTATGCATGTTACCTTTTTACTAATAAACAAGGATCAAATGCTTTAAACTCAGTACCTCACACTTCCTCTTCAATGCCGCAACAGCATGAAGGCCCTCAATTGCTACACGAAGATTCTTATGAACTAGCGATCACCCAATGGCTTGTTGAGCAATGAAATAAATGGAGTAGGGTGATAGGTTTCCTTGAGCCCTTGGCCTTGAGTGTTTGTTAGTACCAAGATGTGGAGACATTCCTTTGCTACTCAACTTAATTCTTAGCATATGCTGCTAAGAGTTTATGGGAGAGTCATAGTTTTGGCGAGTAGGATGAGTGCGTAATGATCATAAGTTGTTGCACGGTTGCCTTAAACTAATGAGTAAGTTGTTGTATGGTTCAGTAGTCAGTACACGAATAAGGTAGCTGGCATGGCTCTATATGCTATGCCTATCCGTCCACTTGTTTGAGCTTTTTTGTTACTTGGTAAGTGTTACAGAAGCTTGCATTGTGAAACTATTGATAAGTTTTATGCATTACCTGTTTAAGGGGATTTTGTTTTCCTCATAAAATCCTTTTTATGACCTCAAATACATATGCTGATTATGTATATCTAGACCACTCCTAGCTAGCTGCCTTTCTGATGAACAGTGTTTCATTTTGGTCGTAGGCACTGGTCTTAATCACTCATTAACCTTCAACACTGGGGCCTAAGTAGTGCAGGATGGTGTGCTCGTGGTAGGCCTAGATGTTGTTCTAGGTTGACGAATTGATAAACCTAGAATCATCTAAATAAACAACCCTAGAATCCACTAGGAAAAATAATTTGGAGTCCACCAGAGAGGGAAAATAACCCAAAAGATATATTTTTTTTATTCATCAAAAGCAGTCTTACATTACATATTTATTACCCTTTTATAAGGAGTAAATTACAACTGAAAAGGAAACTAAAAATTAAATGCATAATTTAAATCTCTAAATTATGCCTAAAATATTTCTAATTGATACTTATTAAAAATCTCTAATTAAAGCCTAAAATCAAGTTTAAATCATCTTAAATGATTTACTAATTACTAGTATTATGCATATGAAATCTTTCTAACAACTAAAATCTGAAAATTATGAATCACACTAATTAAATACAAATTATCACAATTTCTTCATCCCTCATTCTCTTCCAC
The DNA here is from genome assembly GCA_947179155.2 of Hedera helix. Classification (NCBI taxonomy): domain Eukaryota; kingdom Viridiplantae; phylum Streptophyta; class Magnoliopsida; order Apiales; family Araliaceae; genus Hedera; species Hedera helix. Next base: position 1,683,497 of record OX359268.1, read on the forward strand.
TTGAAGAAAACTCGACCTCGAGTTTACATTCTGATCTTGAAATCTTTCATGCCAAATAAAAAGATATTTGGAATATATCAACTACTTCATTTGTTTGATGTTTATTCTTCAAGAATGTTGCAACTCGATCTTCTATTGATCTAAACTTGAACTGATTGAAAAAATTACTCCAAGGCTAGGGATCAAGTAATATTTTTCAACTCCAACAAAATCAACATATTCCTGTAAATCTTTATTCTCATAAGTATTTTGGATGGACTTTTCTTCTTTTGATGCTTCACTTGAATAATATATGGTATCATCCCAAAATGCAGTTCACTCTTTTTTTAAAGAATATTTAAATTCGGGATAATAATGTGACTTCATTATTGTTACCATTAGAGGCCATGAACAAATAAGAGGTTTACGGATACAAATTCTGGATTTTTGCACTTCTTCCCACCAATTCTTTACGTTGTCCTCAAACTTGTTCGCTGCAAGCATTGCTTTATTATCGTCAAGAATCGACACATAATTAAAACAATTATTTAAGTCATCGACCCAATGATCAATAAAGTACTCAAAATCCCAGTATCTCCTATCGCCATTAAACTCTTCAATGTCTTCATAATTAATTCTTGAAGGCGGAAAGTTCTCAAAATCTCAATATCGTCTTTTCTCTTGAGTATAAAATGCATCCAAAATTGTCTGAACCTCATGAATTACCTTCACTTAGGTGACCAACTCCGATTCTATTGTTTTCCATACTAGGATCCTAAAGAGTTTTGACTGACACAGGACGGAAGCAACTGGGGGCTAGATAACATTCTGCGCGGATGTAATCTAGAATCCACCAAGTAAACAACCCTAGAATCCACTAGGGGCCCTTGAATTCACAAGAAAAAATAATGCAAAATCCACCAAAGAGGGAAGACAACCCAAAAGATATTTTTTTATTCATCAAAAGCTGTCTTACGTTACATATTGATTATCGTTTTATAATATGGGTAAATTACAACTGAAAAGGAAAGTCAAAACTAAAAATTAAATGCATAATTTAAATCCCTAAAGTTGCACCTAAAATATTCCTAATTGATACTTATTTAAAATCTCTAATTAAAGCCTAAAATCAAGTTTAAATCATCTTAAATGATATACTAATTACTGGTATTATGCATATGACATGTTTCTAACAACTAAAATTTGAACATTATGAATTACACTAATTAAATACAAATTATAACAATTTCTTCCTCCATTACTAAGTGACCCAGGAGTGTACCAGATTGTGAATCCTATCGTATGAAGTTGTACCTTAACTCATGAAGCCTAATGCAACAACTTGGGTTAGATTTATTGTTTTGTATGGTCAGTTGGTCACTATTAAGTCTATGATTAAGGTTTTATATTATTAAGGTGAAAGTGGAGGGTGTTGTCATTGGTTTTCCATTGTTTCTCTTTTCTTCATCTGATAAAAAGCTTGTTTTCTATTCCATTCCATCATGTAACACACATTGTGTTTAATACACCAGAAAGATCATCAAGCCATTGATATCCTTCTAGCAGAGATAGACATATATGAGCTTTTTGCTTTCAAACATTGCAAAGGAAGGAGGGTTAAGCTTGCTCTTTGTGATGGTAATCTTCTACTCTTTGATTACTCAAGGTTGGATAATGAATGAAATATAAGTTGTATGATCTTCTTTATTATATGTATAGATATAATCTTTGATGCTTTCTTTTGAATTGCCTACTTTTGTTACAGGGAAACTATGTTTTCCTTTTTTTGCTAGAGGGGCTGAATCCACTTGATATTTATTTATTATCCACTCTTTATTACATTAGATTTATTATTATTGAAGCATCCAATTCAAAACCAATTGAGCATGAGTGCTACTACCCATAGAGTGTTTAAATTTGCAAGGTTGAACTTGTTAGATGTGAATTTTATTTTCTCAAAGCACCCACTCACGTGTAGCGTAATTTGAGCCAAACATGTAGGCATTTATTTTTGGGTGACGGGGAGATGGGCATTGGGCCCTGCATGTAGATGAAATTGGTTGCTTCAAACACAATTCCAGGCCTCAAATTGGCTGCATATTTTACTGCCTCATGAATAATGATAAATCAGAGCAAAAATATCCCGACTCTTTCAATTACGAAAAAGTAAATCTTATAATTAGTAGTATTTTGTATTGACTAATATTAAATGAATTTATGTGAATTTTGAGTTTGAAAATATCTCAATTTCATAAAGTCAATAATGATCTTATATTTTGGAATGGAAGGAATATTTTATTTGTTTTGTATGTTTGAAATTGTTTATGACAAGTTTGGCTTGTGAAATTGTGATTTTAGAGCTTGACGAGAGAATGCAAGATTTGAGAACAGAGCTCCAGTCTTTTGAAGGTGATGAATTTGACGAAAGTCACAAGATAAAGGCTGTTGATGCATTAAAACGAATGGAGAACTGGAATTTGTTCACTGAGACTTCTGAGGTATACCATCTGGGTTACACCATGGCTCTTATCTCCTTGTGCAATTCTTGTGGTTATCTTAAGACAGTGAGACATGGTAGTTCAGCTAGATAATGTGCTAACTACTGTGTTTTATCTTCCATCAGCAAAATCAAAAATGAATTTGCTAAACTTGACCCTATTTGGTCCTGCAGGAGTTTCAAAACTATACAGTAGCACGTGACACTTTCCTTGCACATTTAGGTGCAACATTGTGGGGTTCTATGAGACATATTATATCACCCTCTATTGCTGATGGGGCATTCCACTATTATGAGCAGATATCCTTTCAGTTGTTTTTAATCACACAGGAGGTATTCTTTATGTTCATAAAATCAACATTATTTTCATATTTTATGAGAAATCATCTTTGCTCTATATTAATATGTGCAGAAAGCTATAAATATTAAGCAATTGCCTGTGGATCTCAAGGCTCTCATGGAAGGGCTTAACTCTTTGGTGTTACCTTCTCAGAAAGTGATGTTTAGTCCCCACATGTATGCATCTTTGTCTTTTATTTTTAGCCCCCAGCACAATTTCAGTATAACTATAATCATGTGCTATGCGCATGAATCTAATGAAGTTCTGATATATATATATATATATATATATATATATATATATATATATATATATATATATATTATATTTTAGTGATAATGGAAACACAATTTGAAGACTTTTTTTGTTGGTTAAATCATAATTTTAAGATTATTCTTTTGTGATCAAAACTAAACTTAAAGTCTCTTTGAAATGGAAGGAGAAAAAATATGGCAAGTAATTTAGATATGAAAAATACTGAACAAAATAATTATATGTAATTTTAATTTAAGCTTTTAACTAGTAGGAGTACTTTTAATTAAATAAAAATATATGGTAGGAAAGATAAAATCAGACTACAGAGAAAGAAAATGGCAATATTCTTGTTCTTAAATATCTCTCTAGTCCTTTATGTGTTATCGAAAGTGCATTTATAATTTAGTGAAATGCCTTATTGAAAAATCATTTGGAAAGTCGATCTGTAATATAAATGAAATATCTAATATTAGAAAATATAAAATAATTATTGTTGAGAAAGATGCAAGAGATGGAGAATTACATAATCAACAGAGAGAAAATAACTCTTGATGTCTTGTGGGAGAGGGAATTATAGCTATATGCCAAGTAAGAGAGGGAAATCAATTTTTTCTCAGCTTAAGCTTTCACACAAACACACACACACACACACACACACACACACACACACACACACATCTATCTATCTATATAATGGATGATATGGTGCTTTTTGCTCTTGGGCGTTGGGTGATCTGGGAAATATTGATTTTTTAAAAACAATTATTATGTTTTTTTTGTGGTTACGACGACTCTTGGAAGTATCTCTTATAGTTTTACAGAATCAATTCAGTCATAGATTAGATTTTGATAACGAGCATTATCTGGAAATAGTGGGAATCATATAATATATATTCCTGTGATCAACAGAAATTAATCCTTTTTAATGCTATTACTGATTATGTAATAAGTTGATTTCGTTTTATCTTTGATTTGGATTCTGGCTGTGTGTTGACTGTAATATTCAATCTAGGTATTATCTAAATAATTATTTTTCTAGGTTATCACTTTCAGAAGATCCTGCTTTGGCAATGGCTTTTTCAGTTGCCCGGAGGGCTGCCGCTGTCCCTGTTTTGCTCGTTAATGGAACATATAGAAAAACTGTTCGTTCATATCTTGATACTTCAATTCTTCAACATCAGTTGCAGAGACTGAATGATCATGGTTCTCTTAAAGGTTCTCTACCGCATAAATCTTTTACTTTCAATGTCTTTCAATTGTTTAATTTTACTTTTCTAGAGGAGTTCTAGAAAGGATTTTTTCACTGTGTTACTTTCTCAAAAACAGGATGCTGACAAAACGCAATTCACATCAAACCATATTCCATGATAGGTTCTTATAAAAGCTAGCCAAAAACATGAAGTTGGGTTGTGTGGAAAAATTGCAGTTTGGATATAAATTCCAACTAAGAAAGCGTATTATCAATTAATTGAAAAGCGTATTATCAATTAATTGAACATTGCTGCCATTTATTTTATGAAGCACATTGATAATGTAATTTACAGGGTATATGATTCAAGAATCTGTTGTGCTCTCGGTAGTACAGTTGACCTAGCCTGTGCGTTATTGTCTAGTTTTGAGTAGTTCATGTGACTTTTAATGCATCACAACTTGCAGTTATTATAAACAGCATACCTAAATAAATAGTTATTCAACTGCTTTAGTTTTGGGATTGATTTACTATGTTTTCTTTTGGATGCAGGAAAACATGCGCATAGCCGATCCTCACTAGAAGTCCCCATCTTTTGGTTCATTCAAAGTGAACCGTTATTAGTTGACAAGCATTATCAGGCAAAGGCACTTTCTGATATGGTTATTGTTGTCCAGTCAGAACCACCATCTTGGGAAAGTCATCTGCAGTGCAATGGACAATCTCTGTTGTGGGACTTGAGGTTGAATACTAGATTTTATAGTGATGAGTTTTTTTAAAGTTGATGTTAGCAATTTATCTCTACAAGTGGTTCTCTGGTTTAATAAATTAGACACGTCTGTCTATATTTTCTGGAGCTTGTACCTTTGCAGTGGTTAGTGTCAGGGAAATTCTAGAATTTCAAGGAAATGAATGAGGACTGAGGAGATCTATTTGAGAATTTTGTCAGTGTGTGTTTTGGTCTAATATGCCAGCTCTCATTGTTTCTGTATGCTAGTTTATTTGGACGTGTCGTGTTTGTATATCTGGTGTTGAGTCACGTTTGCTAGATTTTGATTCAGATGTTGAAACTTTTAAAATAGTCCAATAAGGTCTGTGTGCTTCTATTTGATTTTTAGTCCTACTGGTTGGGCAAGTTTATATAATTTTTAATTGCTATATATAAAAGCCTGGGGAAAGGTGGTTGATCCAGTTACATTGCACCATTTATTTTCATGTTACGTGTCAGGCAAAATTCTGTGAAACTTTTTCATCTTCCTTTGTCAAGCTTAAAGTATAGGCCACTTATTGAATTATTTCTTCCCTGTCACGTGCAGGAGGCCCATAAAAGCTGCAGTGGCTGCCGTTTCTGAACATCTAGCAGGCTTGCTTCCCATTCATCTCGTTTACAGTCAAGCCCATGAAACTGCAATTGAGGTATGCACTATGTGAATGGGATTCAGCTAACATGATACTACTGAAGTAGTCTTATTAGTAGAGCTTTTATTGTTCTTTATATCTTGATCTACTTGATAATGTACAAAAATCTGAGGAGCTAACTAAGTTGTCTTCTTAGACCACTTAATATACTTGATGGTAAATGGCTATCATACACATCATGAAAAAACTTCTGGGATAGTCTTCAAAATGATATTTAAAAGGCATTTTATTTCCCTGTGTCCTCTTTTAATTCAATGGAGCTAACTAAGTTGTCTTCTTAGACCACATAATATACTTGATGCTAAATGGCTATCGTACACAACATGAAAAAACTTCTGGGATAGTCTTCAAAATGATATTTAAAAGGCATTTTATTTCCCTGTCCTCTTTTAATTCAATGGAGTACATACTGGTCGGTGATTCGCTGTATCCTTTATGATATGTTGTTTGATTTGGAATTTCTGTGCACTATCTTTATTTATTTTTATTTCTATTATCTTCTTTAGATTATTGCTTCTGAATTGAAGGAATAAAATATTTATGAAATGGTTTTTCCACAATTAATTTTTTTTCCTAATTGACAAGTCATTAAAGCTTACTAGCATAGACCTTTTCCGATATCTTCTTCGTATTTCCAGTGTTTGTGGATTTAGTACAGTAGTTATTTCTCATTGAATTTAAAGCACAAGAGTGACAAAGTTAGTTTCAGTGATAACTGACAAGATGTTTTAAATGACGAATTTTTAAGCTCAAGACACTTTTTGTGTGTATGTAGAGAAAGGCAGGCTTATCTAGACTACTGTGTTAAGCAGATATTTTAGTTAAATATGCTGTAAGTTTTATTTTGTTCATGCAGAGAAGACAGTAATTCACATCACTACTTCACATTACATATGTTCTAGTTGGGGCTGCTTTAGTTGTGTCAGTGATATCTGATGTAATGCTTTTAAGTGATGATTTTTAAAGCTTTAAAACACTTTTTGTTCATGGTGGGGAAGGCAAAGTTATTTATATTACTAGTTTAAGCAGATATTTTAGTTAAATACGTTATTAATTTTAATTTGTTCATGCAAGGAAAGACGAAAGTAATTCACATTTCAGTTAAATGACTTTCTGTAAGTAATGAATTTGATTTGTTGTACAGGACTGGATATGGTCAGTAGGATGCAACCCATTATCCATCACTTCTCAGGGCTGGAAAATCTCACAGTTCCACACCGATACAATTGCTCGGAGCTATATTTTAACAACTCTTGAGGAGTCAATACAACTTGTTAATTCAGCTATTCATCTTCTAGCCATGGAGCATACATGTATCCTTTATGTGTGGTATTGTAGCATGAATATATGAAGAAGAATTCAACCAAATGATTTGTTGTCTTCCACTAAGATTACGTGGGACAGTTTGTCCCACATAATTTAGAGGAAGACAACAATCTCTTGGGCGTGCATGTATTCTGCCTAGCTATCACCCAGAACTCCTATGCGTTTTTTAAGCGGCTAGAAGGAAAGCAGTAAGGTGGGCTGGCACCCATCCTATTTTTTCAGAACACTGGGATGGACATTTTTTCTATGACATGCCCCTCCCAAATTTTCTTCAAGAGTAACCTGGTACCAGTTACCTTAGTTATCAAGTCGTCAGTAGCACAGCAGCAAGTTGAACAATCGACTTGGGTGAAGTAGCTAAGTTGTTTTACTAGGTGAGGAAGTCCGCGACGCCTTGGCCAACTACCTTCCAAGGCGCACGATCTGGAAAAGAAAAAAAAAGGGAAAAAAAATAAAGGGAGAACAAAAGAAGAGATTGTTGTAGTCGCAAGCTTACATTGCCAGAGTCAACCACCATGTTGTACCATCAGCTCTATAGTTTGTGTCAACTATCAACGCTGCCTCTCGATTTTGTCAATACCAATTTTTAGAACACTGGGACGAACATTTTTTCGATGAATTGCGCCTCCCAAATTTTTGTCAAGAGAGTACCTGGTTGGCTGGTACTGGTAGGGCATTTTTCCAAATAAAATTGTGCTTGTCAATGGTGAATGGGGTTGCATTCCATCTGGGTATTAATCTCTCAGATTTTTGCGCAGTTATTATTTGTTCATTAAATTCCACATTATAATGAATCTTCCAATGCAAACCTAATTTTATAAATCTGTTCTGTTGACTAGTTTTCTTCAAAAACTGCAAGTGTTATACATTGGGTCTCTGTACTAGTCTACATGCTCATCTTCCAGTTGGAACTTTAATATCTGCACAGATATAATTTCCTAGAGCCCAAATGGTAGAAACTGCTCCGTAGCTTCAGGTAGTCACCTGATTTAAGCCACTCTTAACCGTGCTCACCAATTTAGTGACCATGCTGCAAACAATATTAATTTTATCATGTCCTTCCATAATACAAAACTTGAGAATTGTCTGTTTCGAGTAATACTGGCAATTAAAATCTTCCACAGATTTAGTTTGCTGATTTGAACCGCTAGATTTAACATTGCCTAGCAAACAAAGTATTTTCATTTTGGATACTTAACACAAGTCAGCTGAACAAACTTTCAAGCTCTTCCATACCAAGGAGCGTGAACTGGTCAACAAGTATAATTATGTTGTTAGCCTGTGGAGAAGAGTAAGTGCTGTCGTTTTTCCTCCTGATATCTATCTATATATATGCACACTAACAAAAAATATAGTATATTAGTTTATGTCCATGTATTGCATCTCTCTCTCTCGGGTTAACAAACTAATGATAGTACGATGTGATGGTTGAATAATTTGTACCTTTTCAGATTTCAACAGTTTCTGGAGAACTACGTTATGGGGATGCCATGAGACTGCTATATACCTTGGAGGATGCATCCAAAGGGTTAGCCACTCTAAAATATTTGTGCACTTTGTTTGGCAAGTCATATAGATAATTAGGATCTTCACTGTTTAGGCATTTTCTGTGTGTTTATCATTAAAAAGGGAATGCCTGTTTGTTTACATAAAATATGAAACTGCATATGCTTTTTGCCCCTATTCCCAAGGCGTCTTCTCTTTTTTACCTCATTGTTTTCCCTTTGAGAATCAATACAGGAACTGTACGGAGACAAGTGAAATTTACTATGTGCTAATCATTTGTGTACATGTTACTATCAACTTGAACATGAGTTTCTGGGTGTAACCACTACTTTTCTGACTGTAACATTTTTTTGGTAGGCTGTGCACATATGTTCACAGAAAATTAAAATATGCATAGCTAAGATGTCCAATTTGTGATGCCAATTTTTGAGGGTTTAACCTTTTGATCTGGGTAACAGTGTTTTCAGAAACATCAATTAGCCAGATGTAAAACTGTATGGGAAACCCGAGCACGGACAAATATTAGCCAGTTCATCATCATTCCTTGCCTTATACCTTGACATTTTACGTTGTACTTGATAATATTGCAAGCAAACAGGTGTCAAGGAATACAGTGACACAAGCATAGATTCTATCTGGGAATAAGTTTATGTTTAAAATTAATGAAAAGAAAAAACTTTTGTTAAGATTGAAATCCAATATTCCCCAAAACTTTCCTAGGAGTGTAGTTCAATAGAATCAAATACTAAACAAAATGGGGTTTCTTCGGTCCCTCAGTTGAATACATACTTTAAGATAATTTTATTTTTAAGCTCATCCACTTTTTTTAGGCAATTATATTTAGTTATTTGCATATAAAAAGCTTGCTGAAGATGAGCTTGCAAGTGACATTACTGTTTCTTGTATTCCTCTTATTTTTGAAACTCTCTCCCTTGCAGGTTTGCTGATTATGTAAATGCAACTGTAGCCAGTCTCCACCCGATTCACTGCACAAGGCAGAGAAAAGTTCAGGTCGAGTTTGACATGACGACTATTCCTGCTTTTGTGATTGTCTTCGTTATTCTCTGGCTTGTGTTAAAGCCGAGGCGACCAAAGCCCAAGATTAACTGAGAATCATTTCGGGTGGTCACAAAGGTTGCAGTGTAACATAATATTGACCAATGCCAAATGGCTTTCAACCTTCAAGGAGAAGAGGATATAGGCTTTTCTTGTATTCTATTCTGTATTTTGGGTCGGCAAACTGTCTGATAGCTCTCTAAAGAGGAAATAGGATAAATACACGAGAAATAGAATGGTTAGGCCAAATTTAGATGTGCAAATGTATGTTTTCAAAACTGTACATGTAAAAAATGTTCTCATTGTTCATCTTTACATGCACCTCTAGAACGGTAGCTCTGGATTTCGCTCAGAGATGTCAGTGGCGAAGTTGACTAAATTTTTGGAGCTTGTTTGACTTCACCAAGAGATCTTCCTTTGCAGTAGAGTTTCAAGGCCCATGTAGAAACCAATCTTCTTCCTTTGCAGTGTCGTAGGTCTTTTCCTCTCTTTCCCCTGAACTGTCTCTGCCTCTATCTATCAATCTATCTATATCTATATATAGGGAAAAGGGGAGTATGTGTTTTATACAAACATAAGCATCTGCATCTCTTGAGCCTAATAGGATATAATTTTGAGTGATAAATGGAGAAATGCCATTACTGTAAATGGAGAAATGCCAAAACTGTCAATAATGAAATCTCTTAAAATAATAGGACAAATTGAAACTTGTTTGTGCAGGATATAAACTTCTTTACTCCTATGCTTAAGCTCAAGAGCCGTGTGATGTATTCAATCAAAAAATAATTTTTTTACCCTTCTAATATTGTTAGTAAAAAACTTTTACTTTCTATAAATCTCTTTTTTTTTTAAATAATTATTTATTTTGGACATGAGAAAAAAGAAAAAAGAAAAAGTTACATTCCAAAACCGAAAGCAAATGGTCCGCATAATGGAGTTGATGAGTGAAATTGATTGACTTCACCTGCATATGCTCTTTAGTCGGTCCGTTTAATTCAAGAATAATTACAAATACATAACATTCAAATATTGCATATATTTTAATTATTAAAAAATAAGACATTGTATTAAAATTTGTGTTATGTTTCACTTTTTAAAGATTGAGATGAATATAATGTTTGATTTTGTGTCTCTAAATTTATCCTTAATGCAAACATATAAAAAGTATATCATCAGCCAAATAAAGTATATCATGATGTTCCAACTACATGTAGAACAAAAAGTAGTAGGTAAGAGTTCTTTCGCAGCAATAGCTTCAATCAACCATTTGCCTAGTATCTTGGCCAGAAGATGGAGAATTTGAGTTTACATTACAGGTATAGAGATACAAGTATGCAACCTCAATTATATTAAAACAAAATACAAGATATTACTTGGTTCCATGAAAAATAATACAGGTTGACACATGCATAACTGATCCCATATATTTCTATACACTTCATTTTCAGCACTAGAGAACCCATAATTCATCCACTGTTAATAATTACATTTCCAGCAGCCAGAATCATTAGAGAGAAAAAAATAGAGCAGAGAGCCCTCCCCCTTCATCACCGCTACTAAATTTCAAGCCTTTCCTGCTTATAATGGCAGAAATGCTATGCAGACATAAATATATACACACAATTGCACACTTCTGATCATAGTGCTTCATCAGAACTCTGATGATCTATCAGAAAGACTTTTTAGGAATCCTTTCTTCATTTTTACATGTAGTAAGTAGTATTGCAGACTCGAGTTCTAAATTATATAGCCCCAGTATCAGTCAATTCCCGCCCCTTGGTTTCAAAAGGTAGGAGTAGAACACAGAGTGCTGAAAGAAGTAATACAACCTCAAATAGAAGGACTGCAGCTGCTTGATGACAATCAGACACCAACTGGACAGCTACAAGTGGGCTTATCATGCCCCCAACTCTGCCCACAGCACTTGCAACTCCAAAACCAGTCGCCCTCACAGAGGTCGGGTATATCTAAGAAAAACACAAATATGAAAAATTAAATTTGATCATCATGCCCCCAACTTTTTTCTTTTTTCTTTTTAATTTAGCAAAAAGAAAAAAAAAAGAGTGTCTCTAATCATATGTGCAACACAGAATAACATCCAATTGCTTTCTTAAAAAAAGAAAACGTGAAAAATGATAGAAAGCCTTCAAGATAAGTGAATATTCCGAACGCACCTCTGGAGCATATATGGTAGCGACAGTGAACGTTCCAAGGATGAACATACGGGCTCCAAATAATAACCCAGTTGTTATAATTTCATGCTGATGTAAAATTAGCGGTAGAAGAAAGATGCAACAAAACATAAACATGGATATCATGGAAAGTTTGCGACCGATTCGGTCCACAATGACTGCTGATAAAACAATCCCAGGCAGCTCTGAGAACATGAGGAAAAACAATAACATAAGCTATGACTACCAATCTTTCTTAAGTAATAAGGAGAGACCTATAGGGCCTAGTTACAGAAAAAATTCTCAACTAAAGTACAATTAGAAACCCAATCTATATATGCCGTACCTGCCAAACTAGTAACCAATACATCTGTATAAAGGGTAGCATCTTGGTTTAAGGAATTATACGAGTGCAAGGGACTTGAGCTACATCTACTTTGCCCACCACTCAGCTTTGAGGTCAGCAATATAATTCCATAATATGAAAATGAGTTGCCAAAGAACACCACCCACAAGAGAAGGGAAGTTCTTCGTAATTGTGATGAGAATAGCATCGGCAGGGTTGAGAAGCCTGTTTTAGAAACTACCACTTCCTTTCCTTCTAGGAGTGATATCTCATTATCTACGAGTGGAGCAAATTCTTCATCCTGCTCACTCTTGTGACCAGATATAAGGATGCCAGAAGGCAGTTCCTTTTGATTGACTGCTGCTACTCTTTCCAGAATGTTATGCGCATCAGTTGTTTGACCATTAATACATAAATACCTTGGAGACTCTGGTGTAAGTCCATAAAAGAAAAGTGCTCCAAAAGCTGGTATAGAGGATAGTGCTAACAACCACCTCCAACCCAATCTTGGCATGATGATCTGCAAAACAACAAAACAATCTCAAGTCCAAAAAGTCCACTTTTTCCCTTCATCTTGAAATAATAAATAGTTATCACTTATCCCCAAACAATGGTAAAGAACATGCAAAACTAGAGAGACAGTTAAGGTACCATGTAATAATAAAGTCCAACGTCAAACACAAGGAGAAAGATTGAGAACATATATGCTCTAATGGACCATAGACCTAATAGGTTAACCTTTTAGGTCAAGATGTGGTTTTAATGTGTATGGGCTATTATATTCCCAAAAATTGGAATAAGAGTTTGGTTATGGATTGATTGATGGACAATATAATTCATTGAGCAAGTGGAAGGCTCTTCTTGCAGAGGCTCTTAACAAGAGATACTAAAGAATGTGTACTAGTCAGTTAAGAGACATGATGGAATAGACTCAATGAGTTATGAATGATTGGTGGACCAAACAAGAGATAATTAGAGACGAGTTTCTTAGATAGGGAGACATGATGGGCTTAACAGAAGCTCTTGGTGGATCAAACCAGAGATATTAAAAAGGGTAGCTCGTTAGTTAAAAGACGTGATGAGCCAGGCTCGAAAGAGTATGGTTGAAAGTTCAATGGGGAGCTTGTTGCCGACAGAGATTATGCATTGAGGGATAGATTGTTGAGATACCACGTAATAATAAAGTTCCACATGGAACACAAAGAAAGATTGAGGAGACATAAGTATACTCTAATGAACTCTAATGAACCATAGATGATATAAGTATGGGAAATTTCTTTATCCAAAACAAAAAAAAAAGTATTGGATATTTCAATTTTGGTAACATCAACAAAAAAAATGACCTAATATAGTCCCTTAATTTTCCCTCGCAATGATTTGGCCCTAATTTATGATATCATAGAAGAGAGGGAAAGTCTGCATTGCAGCACTAATGAGACCCAAGTTGCATTATGCAGCTAGTGAAACTCATAACCACACCTTACACCATGGTCAAGATGGTCTCCTGCCAACTAGGCTACACTTCATTCTCTGTTATAATCCCTCTTGAACAATTAATAATATTCCAGACCCCGATATGCATATCAACTCATTAGTTTCAAAAATAAATTACTTTCTTACTAGGTCTTGGTTTTAATCAAAGAAAAGAAAAACAGTAACAACCAAAATCAAATTGCTGACTGTTGAGAATATCCTGTAAAATCTCTTTAATTCCTCCAATGAAAATTTGAAAAGAAAAGTTGCTTTTTGAATATCAATAACTGGAGCTACAGGCGACTGATGAGGAAGGATAAGATTCTTCACCATATCAAATGCAAGTGGAGATTGACAATTGAATTAAAATGATTTTAAATCCAGATTAAGACAATGGAGTCTTTCTTTCCTGCTTTTTAAATGCAAACAACTCTAGCTCAAAGTTTCAAGCAAATGGTAGAGAGGGTGAAGTTGATGAACATAGAATTAAAGCGAAATTGCAACAAGAAAGGTTACTTGAAAGACAATTGCGTGTATCAAGGAAATCATGAACATACCAATCCAAGTGAAGCCTCAATTACTGTTCCGATTGTCCAGAAAATCGAAAAGATAACCATCCACATGCCTCTATTTGGGGCAGGAACAAACTCCAGAAACCAAGATGTATACACAGGCCCACCTCCCAGACCAATGCCAGCAAGAAAACGAAGAATGACCAATAATATATAATTAGGAGAGAAAGCACTTAGAAACCCAGCTCCAGTAGTCAATATAGCTATGCTCAGAAGACCCATCCTAGTGAAGGCAAATGAATGTAGACTTGAAATTGAGTTTTAACTTTCAAGGAGGGGAAGAACTAAGCAAAGATGCTGACTGTATACCATAACTACTAACTGGAATCAATGAACAGATACATTAATTACAAAAATAGCCAAAAAATATGATAGATTCAGCCAAGAAAGAAAAATAAGTGTGAATAATTTTTTTAAATTATATATCCAACAAGTGAAATAATGGAAAAAGAGGTATGCAACAAAATGCCATATGACAGCTGACTGTTTGATCAGAAAATTTTGGAAAATTCTTTTTAACATATTTTTAGTGAATAGGGTAATTTGCAATCATACATAAAAGGGAAGATCCTGAAGAAGGAGAAAGGACTTGCCTCCTTCCAAAATTATCAGAAATGAGTCCCCATGAATATGCACCAATAAACATGCCCACAAAAACCACAGTTGTTATGAGGCTCTCTTGGGTAGAGGAGAGATTCCATTCAGACTTTACAGCTGGTCCTATGAAAGACAGAATCATCAACTCCATGGCCTCGGAAATGGACCCAAGTCCGGCATAAATAAGCACAAGACTTTGGAACTTCCCAAACCCAACGGCAACAAGTGCTTCATCCATTGTGTATACTGGCCCATCATGATCATGATCATCACCCATCTACATACGGAATCAATTTATAGTAAGGACGAAGAATAGCTATAGATATAGACTACTAATAACTGTGGTAGTAGCAGTTGTAGCACCTTAGCAGTTGAGATATGGTAATCACTGTGTCCCAAAATTATATCAACTTTAAAAAAGCATGCACTTTTATAAAAACAATGCTATCAAATTAACTCCTCACTCGTAAATGACAATATTGATACATAAACAATTGTGAAGCTTATCCACTTTTCATTCAGGATAAATTTGAACAGTTCAATGTCACTTTAGTCTCTCCCCTGCCCAAAAGAAAACACTTTTTTTTGACAAGTATATATTCGAACTCTTTTTTGGGGGCATAATAGTAGAAGTTGGACTATATTTTGTGACAGAGTGAGCAACAAAATAGAAGGAAAAATGTTTTTTCACTGACAGAGCAGCTAGGTTTAATTTTGTTATAACAAGTGATTTGGAGGAAAGACAGAAAAGTTTCGGGCTTCAAAATATAATTCTTGTTACAACTGAGCTTAAATATGTGCTTCATCAAGTGCAACAGAGGCCTGTATATATACACACATTTTACTGGCTTCTAGCAAAGGTGCTAAACTACTAATCAATGTTGCAATCTACTACTTTTTCCCACTAAAAGCATTATATTTCTACTCTTTTTATTGATAAAATATAAAATTACATAATATCCTCAAGTTTGTAATCAGAATTTTTAACTTATTATATAGCCTCTTCTTATCATCCACAGCAACAAAATTTTAACAGCAAATATAAAACAAAAACCTTAATATGTAATATATATATATATATATATTTATTGGGGCATAATCTATAGCATATATTTGCTATGGATCCTTATAGGACATATCCTATCTATATCATTGAAAACAAGAAAGAATGGTCAGAATTAGAATCTAAAAATCGACGTCCGCTACTATTAATAGCGGACGTTTAAATTTTTTTAAAACGTCTGTTATTAATAGTAACGAACGTCGATCAAAAAATCAAACCCTAAATGTTAGATTAGAAAGCTCAATAGATGACCCTAAAGTTTAGAAACTAAACCCTAAACCTTATAAACTAAACCCTAGAAAATAAACCATATCTTATAGTTAGTAGGTCTCCTAATCAGTATTGGAATTGGATGTAGTTTATTTGTTGAGTTTTCTGATATAATATTTAGGGTTTGACTTTTTGATCGACGTTCGCTACTATTAATAGCTACTAATAGTAGCGGACGTCGATTTAATCATAGCCGTTACTTCTTGTTTTCCATAGTATAGATGGTGTTTGCCCATTTTTGACCCATAAGAAATACTTATTATGGATTATTCACCTATATATATACATCCATAGCAACCGAAAGTACTATTCCAGCAACCACGTATAGGTGCCAATTTAGCTGTGAAAGTTGCAGCCTCTAGTGGCTCTTGCATGTGGTTGAGAGCTTGAATAGTACCCGCAACCGATTGTTATGGATATATATATATATATATATATATATATATATATATCTGATTATAGATAAATTAAATTATACCCATCTGTTTGTGAGTGGCCATTGATATAGAAATGGATCTAACCGGACCTTCGGTCCCTATTCCAGACTATTATTTCTACAGGAGATAGATGAAACTAGCTGACAAGGCTAGCTACAGCGCATTCATTGCACCCTCCCGCCTCTTCTTCAAAACGGTATTCGTTTGTACCGGTGGTTAGTCGAGCTACCCCCCGCTTCCTTCTTGCTTTTTCATACTTGACCTGCTGCTGCTCGTAGAGGTGCGTAGCTTGTTCCGTTGTGAGATAGGCAACCTATATCACTTAGGATTCCCTGGCCTTTGGACTACAGCAATATGGGGATCTAATTTCACTATGGATCGGAGAATAGCACGGAAATACTCGGTATATATATTATGCTGAAATCTGTACCACAGTCACCGTAAATAATTCTAACCAGCAAATAAAAAATCATCAAATAAGGATATACCGATTATTTTAATATTCTACATATATTTAAAGCAGACAAATTAAACAGCAAAGTTTAATTCTAATGTACCCGGGGATTCGTCATCAGATTCTTAACAAGCCTGCTCGTATTTTTGGGATTCTTATTAGCAGCAGCAGCAGCCAAAAACAAGGCTTTTGATAGGCAGAGCTCTAACTAAACCTTTTCGACGGTTGACTAATTGATTTGCAGTTTCCAAAAGTTCAAATTTACCGGTCCCGTTTATAATTTTGACGATCATTGGAGATAGAGGATGAAGACTGGTAAGCTAAGGAAGGGAACTGCACAATTACGTAAGATAAGGACGTTGTTTCGTGTTACATTGGATATCCTTTTTTAAGGGACTTGAATGTTACTTTCATGAAAATAAATTAACACTCTTTATTTTGTTATTTTTGGGCTAGATTGTCAGTGGGGTTTAAAAGATAGTACCCATACGACTGACTAATTAGAGAGAGGGGAGGGGAGGGGAGGGTTTCATTATTCGATGTTTAGGATTAAATTTTTTTAGACAAAATTGTCCTCTTAATATTTTATAATTATCTTTAGCTTTTTTTTTAATAAATAAATCATTTTATTATTCAATAATATTTAATAAATCAGTTTTATCTCTAACGCTTCATCATCTTTATTTTCTCCAATTAAAATCTTCATCTCTATCTCTCTTAAATAAATAAAAATAATAATATATATATATATATATATATATATATATATATATATATATATATATTGCTCCGGATTAGACTATATAGTTCAGTCCGAAGTAATAATTACTCCGGAGCAAAATAAACAACTAGTAAAATTGTCCCATTTAATCTAATCCGAATAAATAATTCAATCCCAAAAAAAAATAGTCCCTTTTAATCTAATTCTGCAAACAAATATGCATAAGTCATGTAATTTTTAATTATATAATGAATAACGAAATTTTCAATTCGAAGTGCACAACTTAATTTGATAAAACCTTGCAACCTAAACGAGGCACGAGCTACTTTTTAATATAATTTTATTTGATTAATATTAATGCCTTTGTCGTCGACAATGTAGCTGTAAACACTCAAAAATTGCATAATACAAAAAAGATGATCCAAGACATCACGTGTTTGTAAAGAGATGACTTTTTTTATTTTTCTTTCTCATAACATGTCCGAATGAGGTCAAATTTAATACCATTGTAAAAATTTCAAAAAATAATTTTTTAAATTAGAGTGACACGTTTCTTAATCTTTTTCAAATTGCAAAATATTATCGTTTTAGTACACGAGACGAAAGGGGAGTAATGGGCTAGTTAGGCGCCACCGATGTAATACCCGGTAATAATTTTAAATATATATATATATATATATTTAAATATATTAATTAAACTTTATCTTTAATTTGAGTCAAATTAATTATTAATTTATGTAGACTAATACTAAATTAACGGATAACATTAGTTTAAGAAAATTAGGCCTTAAAACTAATTAAATCAATCTATATTTAGTATTATTAAATTCTATTAAAATTAGAAGGGTTAATAACACATACCAATAAATAAATAAACCTAACCTTATTTTCATTATACGAACTGAGAAAAAGAAGAGGAACAACTCAAAAAAAAGGAAAAAAGAGTCTTCGGGAGATAAAGAAAGCGAAATCAAATTTGACAAACAGGTTAGTATGTAACTTGAGAATTATGACTATGATGTATGTTTATTGTAAACTATTATAATAGTAATATTAAATGGATAAGTTTTATAGATGTATAAAAAAAAATAATAGTCTATATTATGTATACGACAATATAATTACCGTAGGAATATCTTTATCTAAGGTTAATAATAATATAATATGTAACCATTAATCGATTACATACTCAGATTGCATCTGGGGAGTTGTACGAATTGAATGGCATCAATGTGTCCTTTAAGAAGAAAAATTCCTTATTAATAAAAGAGTTTTTTTAACATGTGTTCTAAAGATACATGTACAAAAAATAAAAAATATGATCTATTAAATATTATTTATTTATGTATTTGCACTGAATTTAATACATAAAAAAATAATATGTTAGTGGATCTCGTGTATTGAATTCTGTGCAAATATATAAACAAATAATATTTAGTGGGTCTCATCTTTTATTTTTCGTGCTTAACATATATTCTTAAGACACATACTAAGAGGGTCCTTAATAAAATGAGCAATAAATAGTAAACGTTTTATTAGATTTATGATAATTCGAAAATCATTTAGAAATTCTAGGCGTGCACAATGAGTGAATACTCATTATATATATATACTCATTATAAGCCTTCTTAATGATATTTCTCTCTCCTAAAAAGAAACTCAGCATATTTCTCTCTCCTTAGTTAAACAAAAAAAAGAAACTCAACAATTACCGATCGAAAACTTTCCACTCTCATCCGCATCCGTCACAACCTCCCTTGTAAGACCCCGAATTTTATGAAATACAAAATTTAATTTTTCTTCATATATATATTTTTTTTGAAACAGTAAGTGGTTAAATTAACAAAATTGAAAGTTAAGGATGTTATGTGCAAATTTTATTTTGTCGGACAATATTCGCTTTGTCGGGGAATATTCGTTTGGTCGGGGAATATTCGTTTGGTCCGACGGCGCCGAAATAACAAATTATTGGTGGACCCCACAACGGAATATTTGTCGGATATAGAAAACGACAGAAGTAACCTTTTTAAATAAAAATAGTCAACGGAACTGTTAAAATACCGGTGATAAAAGAATAGTAGCATACGATAGTTATTGGTATTTTCTGTAGCACTCGGTACTCTACAGTAACACACGGTATTGCATAGTGTCTCATATTTTTGGTCTGATAATTGACACCGTAACTGTTACGCATCATTTCATCGATAATTGTCACTGCATAATATTTTATATTATCAATTCAATAATTGTTGTTACACAGTATTTTGCATTATTGATTTAATAATTGTCATTACACTGTATTTTATATCATTGAGTCAATAATTGTTGTTGCACTGTTTTTAAAATTATTGAACCTAATAATTGTCACAGTAACATATGCACAGTAATTCACATTATTGAATCAATAATTGTCATTACACAGTAACGTATGCTTTATTTTACATTATTGTTATCTCTATTATGATGTTATTTAAACAGTTGTATTTCATTAATTTATTGACTTGATATCTAAGAGCTAACTATACTGTATTTATAACAATTCGTCATAATAATTGAATTGATAAAGTTATTTGTTTATAATATAAAGTTAGGTGATTATTAGGTGATATGAAATGAATGGTGTAAGACCCCGAATTTTATGAAATACAAAATTTAATTTTTCTTCATATATATATATATATTTTTTTTGAAACAGTAAGTGGTTAAATTAACAAAATTGAAAGTTAAGGATGTTATGTGCAAATTTTATTTTGTCGGACAATATTCGCTTTGTCGGGGAATATTCGTTTGGTCGGGGAATATTCGTGCCGTACGACAGCGCCGAAATAATAAATTATTAGTGGACCCCACAACGGAATATTTGTCGGATATAGAAAACGACAGAAGTAACCTTTTTAAATAAAAATAGTCAACGGAACTGTTAAAATACCGGTGATAAAAGAATAGTAGCATACGGTAGTTTTTGGTATTTTCTGTAGCACTCGGTACTCTACAGTAACACACGGTATTGCATAGTGTCTCATATTATTGGTCTGATAATTGACACCGTAACTGTTACGCATCATTTCATCGATAATTGTCACTGCATAATATTTTATATTATCAATTCAATAATTGTTGTTACACAGTATTTTGCATTATTGATTTAATAATTGTCATTACACTGTATTTTATATCATTGAGTCAATAATTGTTGTTGCACTGTTTTTTAAAATTATTGAACCTAATAATTGTCACAGTAACATATGCACAGTAATTCACATTATTGAATCAATAATTGTCATTACACAGTAACGTATGCTTTATTTTACATTATTGTTATCTCTATTATGATGTTATTTAAACAGTTGTATTTCATTAATTTATTGACTTGATATCTAAGAGCTAACTATACTGTATTTATAACAATTAGTCATAATAATTGAATTGATAAAGTTATTTGTTTATAATATAAAGTTAGGTGATTATTAGGTGATATGAAATGAATGGTGTAGATTAAAGTGTGAATTATTGTTGAATAATTGAATTGATTTGTTTATAATATAAAGTTAGGTGATTATTAGGTGATATGAAATGAATGGTGTAGATTAAAGTGTGAATTATTGTTGAATAATTAAATTGATTTGTTTATAATATAAAGTTAGGTGATTATTAGGTGATATGAAATAAATGGTGTAGATTAAAGATAATATAATATTTGAAATGGATGGTGTAGATTAAAAGATGATCTTTAAATGAATGGTTTAGATTAAATGAATGATAAGATTTTTGGCTATAAATAGAAGTCATAACTTAAGGATTTTTCATAAACTTCCTTACTTGTTCTTTCTTTCTCTCTCTAAATACTTCTTGTGAAAGTTCTCTCTAAGTGTGCTTAAGTCATCTTGAGTATTTGTGAAGATCTATAAGTATACGTGTACTGTTCAAGTTAATCAACCTCATTTAAATCAATATCCAGTCACGTGTTGAGGTAAGGGATACCATCTTTTTCATCTTCCATTATTCAAACATACTATGGTAAGGGATTATCATTATTTGATTCTCGATAATAATATTGTTTCTTCCTTACTCATAAGACGTGCCTTTTATTTCCATGTATTAAATTGTGGGAATAACCTTACGGAGCGGATTGCCGCCTGTTGGTGAATAACCTTTCGTATTCATTCATTATTAATCTCTGAGAATAACCTTACGGAGCGGATTGCCGCCTGTTTGGTGAATAACTCTTTGTACTCAAATTCTATTAAATTGTGGGAATAACCTTACGGAGCGGATTGCCCCCTGTTTGGTGAATAACTCTTTGTACTCAAATTCTATTAAATTGTGGGAATAACCTTACGGAGCGGATTGCCGCCTGTTGGTGAATAACCCTTTGTATTAATTTCCTTCACCTTTTGTTAATCAAACCTGCTACGGTAAGGGATATTATTTTCTTTCATACTCCTAAATCGAAATTTATTATGGAACTATTGCTTCTATAATTCCTGAAAATATTATATGTTCCATAATAGTTGAACTTCATTATTTCAACTGAACCTTCCTATTTACGTGAACCTTTCTATTGAATTGTAACCGTTATTCTGAACTGTGGATCTTGAATATCATTTTTAAATTTCACTCCACATCATGTTGACAATTTGGACATTATTTGAATCTGTACAAAGTAAACTTCCGATACTTATTGTTATCCTATTTCTTCTGTTCATCATTTATATCATTCTAATCATCCAAAAATCAAGCTGTTGTGAATATCTGTGGCCGGGGGCACAGATGTGATATATTTGTTGAACAGATGATAGGTTAAAGGCGAAATAATAGGTTAAAGGCGATACATCTGTTCGGTGTCTTTTATGGCACGTGGTGAATGTTCTCTTTGGCCCGTAGTGCAAAGATGAACTGTTGTTTGGTATGATTATGACCAAAGGCTGAATCTGGTATAATCATGACCGTTGGTGTTATATTGAATGTCTTTGGCCCGTAGTGCAAAGATGAACTGTTGATCTGCATGATTATGATCAGGAACTGTGAATTTGTATTATCTTGACTAGTGATATTTCAGATGATAAAAGTTGATGATGTTTTTCCTAAAAAGAGAACCGAGTGGACATTATAGTCTGCATTATTCTTCTAATAGATTACTCATTCCGCTGCTATTATTGAACTGAACGTTGTTTAAGAATTTAACTGCAGTTTTTGATATAAACCTTGTAGTCTATTGTATTCTATCAAGAACTCAACTGTTGAAGACTAATGATAATTTATTCGTCATTATCTTAGTCATGATATTCTTTACTGGGCTATTTGAGCTCACCCTTTCTTTTGTTCCATTGTTTTTCAACAGGAGATGAAAACATAACAGGGTCTAGCCGGGGAATGGAGTGAGGGTCCGAGGAATAGTTATCATAGTTTTCACGTTTTGTAAAATAGTGTGGCAATAATAGTGAAGACTTAGTTGTGTATTATTATACACTGTATTGTTGTACGTTGTGCTTTGTTGTAATAATTTTGTTGTAGTCTTTTGACGACTCAAGTATGGGCTGTGTGGGCCCAGATTTGGGGGCGTCACAAATGGTGTAGATTAAAGTGTGAATTATTGTTGAATAATTGAATTGATTTGTTTATAATATAAAGTTAGGTGATTATTAGGTGATATGAAATGAATGGTGTAGATTAAAGTGTGAATTATTGTTGAATAATTAAATTGATTTGTTTATAATATAAAGTTAGGTGATTATTAGGTGATATGAAATGAATGGTGTAGATTAAAGATAATATAATATTTGAAATGGATGGTGTAGATTAAAAGATGATCTTTAAATGAATGGTTTAGATTAAATGAATGATAAGATTTTTGGCTATAAATAGAAGCCATAACTTAAGGATTTTTCATAAACTTCCTTACTTGTTCTTTCTTTCTCTCTCTAAATACTTCTTGTGAAAGTTCTCTCTAAGTGTGCTTAAGTCATCTTGAGTATTTGTGAAGATCTATAAGTATACGTGTACTGTTCAAGTTAATCAAACCTGCTACGGTAAGGGATACCATCTTTTTCATCTTCCATTATTCAAACATACTATGGTAAGGGATTATCATTATTTGATTCTCGATAATAATATTGTTTCTTCCTTACTCATAAGACGTGCCTTTTATTTCCATGTATTAAATTGTGGGAATAACCTTACGGAGCGGATTGCCGCCTGTTGGTGAATAACCTTTCGTATTCATCATTATTAATCTCTGAGAATAACCTTACGGAGCCAATTGCCGCCTGTTTGGTGAATAACTCTTTGTACTCAAATTTTATTAAATTGTGGGAATAACCTTACGGAGCGGATTGCCGCCTGTTTGGTGAATAACTCTTTGTACTCAAATTCTATTAAATTGTGGGAATAACCTTACGGAGCGGATTGCCGCCTGTTGGTGAATAACCTTTTGTATTAATTTCCTTCACCTTTTGTTAATCAAACCTGCTACGGTAAGGGATATTATTTTCTTTCATACTCCTAAATCGAAATTTATTATGGAACTATTGCTTCTATAATTCCTGAAAATATTATATGTTCCATAATGGTTGAACTTCATTATTTCAACTGAACCTTCCTATTTACGTGAACCTTTCTATTGAATTGTAACCGTTATTCTGAACTGTGGATCTTGAATATCATTTTTAAATTTCACTCCACATCATGTTGACAATTTGGACATTATTTGAATCTGTACAAAGTAAACTTCCGATACTTATTGTTATCCTATTTCTTCTGTTCATCATTTATATCATTCTAATCATCCAAAAATCAAGCTGTTGTGAATATCTGTGGCCGGGGGCACAGATGTGATATATTTGTTGAACAGATGATAGGTTAAAGGCGATATAATAGGTTAAAGGCGATACATCTGTTCGGTGTCTTTTATGGCACGTGGTGAATGTTCTCTTTGGCCCGTAGTGCAAAGATGAACTGTTGTTTGGTATGATTATGACCAAATGCTGAATCTGGTATAATCATGACCGTTGGTGTTATATTGAATGTCTTTGGCCCGTAGTGCAAAGATGAACTGTTGATCTGCATGATTATGATCAGGAACTGTGAATTTGTATTATCTTGACTAATGATATTTCAGATGATAAAAGTTGATGATGTTTTTCCTAAAAAGAGAACCGAGTGGACATTATAGTCTGCATTATTCTTCTAATAGATTACTCATTCCGCTGCTATTATTGATCTGAACGTTGTTTAAGAATTTAACTGCAGTTTTTGATATAAACCTTGTAGTCTATTGTATTCTATCAAGAACTCAACTGTTGAAGACTAATGATAATTTATTCGTCATTATCTTAGTCATGATATTCTTTACTGGGCTATTTGAGCTCACCCTTTCTTTTGTTCCATTGTTTTTCAACAGGAGATGAAAACATAACAGGGTCTAGCCGGGGAATGGAGTGAGGGTCCGAGGAATAGTTATCATAGTTTTCACGTTTTGTAAAATAGTGTGGCAATAATAGTGAAGACTTAGTTGTGTATTATTATACACTGTATTGTTGTACGTTGTGCTTTGTTGTAATAATTTTGTTGTAGTCTTTTGACGACTCAAGTATGGGCTGTGTGGGCCCAGATTTGGGGGCGTCACATCCCTCATCTGAAGAAACTTCATAGCCTCCCTCATCCTTGCATTTCCAGCGACCCACTAAAGCAGATCGATAAGCCCTTCTCCCTCATCCAACTGAAAATGGCATGCCCTAAACGATTAACAAGACATATACACAAACAGAAAAAACATGTCCTCATACCATTAAGATCTCATGAATGATTTCCTTAGGTTTTGTTGTCCATTCATTTGTAGCATCCTTTTGTATCCAAGCTTTTAACTAATCCATGAGGCATCGCAGGCATTGGAAAACGCAGAGTGATGCTACACACTAAAAATTAGGGTCCTATCCATCTGGTATTTGATTCAAATATATGTTTTACTTCACAAATTATTTCCTATATGAAAAACATTAAGGCAACGATATTGGTACCATCTTATATTTGATATTGGATTTGAGAAATTGAGTGATAGAATCAAAATAGAAAATAGAAAATAATATATTACACTACCAAAAATAAAAATTGTCCATATACCAATGAACCCCCAAATTATATAAAAAAAAATAGGGCTTATCGATATGCCTTAGTGTGAAGTTTTCTTCAGACGAGGGAGGCTGTGATGGGTGCAGATGAGGGTGGGAAGTTTTCGATTGGTAATCACTGGGTTTTTTTTTTTGTTTAAGTGATGAGAGAGAAATATCATTAAGAAGACTTATATAGGTATGTCAATTAGAGTGGGTATGTTAAAGATCCTTACTGTATATATATAAGAATGATCTATAGCAAATACTTGTTATGGACAAAAATTTGGCAAATAGCCTCTAATCCACACATTTTAAAATCGGACGAAAGATATTAGAAGAAGGATAATAAGCATCTGCTAATCATTCTAGCGGACGAATTAATCAATTATAAGAAGTCGAATTACGGCACACCATCCGCTAATTATACTAGCGGACACGGGATATTCACAAAATCAGATTCACTCCTTTGTTTTGCTGCTATATCACAGCAAGTTAATAGTGAATTTTTGTTTTTCTGTTTTGCTGCTATATCACAGTTCTGCATTTTTAGTTGGTCAACTATTTTGCAAGTGTTGATTTTGTATGGTGCTAAAATATGCAGTCATTTTGAAATGTATAATATGCAATCCTTTTCACAATGTAGTTTTGAAATTTGGCAATCAATATTTTGGGACAGTATATGGGGTTGATCAAATTAATGATGTGCATTGGAGAAGCAATTCGGACAATAGCTTATACAGTGAAAACATATTGTGAAGGAACAACATGCGTAAACTCCTATTTGAAAATGAGCAGCTTGTTGTTGATATGCTTGTTGACAAGCTCATATTTGAAATCTAAACTTCAAATAGTTTTCGCTTCTACTTGTGTTTTTCTGCCTTTTACAATATTAGCCAACTACTTGCCTTGTGATTCCTTAAGCATCACATGAATATTTAATACTAAAACTTCGTCAATGAAGTGATCTAAAACTCTTCCTATTGATGGTAAACTAATAATGCCAAATTTTGTAGTTTAACAGTTAAGGATTTTGATTCACCTGTCATTTGGAAAAGCATTAATTAGTACTATGCCAATAAAAATTCTATTGAAGGTTGTTTGATTTGATGATGATGACAGATGTGCAAAAATGATTGTGGTAAATGTGCTTATATGGTTAATTGTCCATATGTATCTGACTAAGTGCTTATGTGATAATGTGCCTATGTGTCTATGTGCTTACTTGATTATGTGCGTATATGTTTTAAAGTGCTTATGTGGTTAATTGACAAAGTGATTATATATTAATCTGAATATGTGTCTACATGATCATGTGTGTATGAAATAAATTACCTGGTTCAAATATTATGAATTGTACACTTATATAACACAAATATGATCTTGTTAAAAACTATCTGCTACTTATAATAAGAGTAAAAGTTATCTGGTTCAAATGTTGTAAAGTCCTTTTTGAAAAGAAATATATGTAGAAATGACTTAGAGATTAAAGATCAGAAATGTTAGGTTGATCTTTCTGTAGGATCGGAGTCACTTTGCATAAAAGATAAATGATATAAGCAGAATAATATAAGAATAAATCATTGTTGTATATGTATATAGCAGAGTTTATAAAGTCCTTTCAATATGTAATGATGTAATAATGTGCAAAATGACTTAGTTAGAAAAGATCAAATCTGTTAGGTTGATTTATGTTATATCTGTTCAGTAAATATGATCGTAGAATGGACTATACGACTCCAAGCAAAGAAGACTCAACGATTCAGTCTGTTCGTAGAGTTGACTCTACGACTTTGCAACAACTAGGTATGTTCGTAGAGTGGACTATACGACTCCATACCAGGATAACTCTACGATCATCATGGAAAGACAACTGTGCAAAAGTTCTACAGAATATACAAGCTGAATTGAAGAATTGATCAAGTACAAAACGTAGAGCAGAACTCTACGATCGTTGAACAGACAGCTAAGCAAGCCTTCAGGAAACATAGAACAAGAGAAGAAATGTACTATACGATATGCACAAACTGGCAAAATTGTAGAGTGGATTCGAAGAGCAAACACATACATACGAGAACTCTATGATTTGCACAGATAGACGAAATCATAGAGTGAAACTAGAAGATAAGACAATGCAAACAATTGTTCTACACATGGTATAATCTTTGAGTAAAGATAAAGGGTGTGCTAAAGAAGACAACAACTCAACGATTCCACTGAGAAGCCCAGAAATAGCAAGGAGAAGCACTGCAGTCAGCAACTCTACGATTTGCACAAAATGACAAAATCGTAGAACGAAATCGTAAGGCAAAGCACTGCAGTCAGCAACTCTAAACGAAATCATAAAGCAAAGCACTGCAGTCAGTAACTCTACGATTTGCACAGAAGGACAAGATCGTAGAACGAAATCATAAAGCAAAGCACTGCAGTCAGTAACTCTACGATCTGAATAGAATAGCAAGATTGTAGAATGAGAGAGAAGATCACTCCAACTCAACGTTTTACTTGACTTACTTCAAGTAACAATCGTGGAGCTGAATTCGTAGAGTCAGAATGATCAGACAACCACTCTACGAAATCACTGTGAAGATCAGAACCAGTAAATTAACAGAATTGCAATATGGTGTGAGAGAAAAGAGAATATTCCTTGACCAGATTAAAGAAGGATTAAGTGTTATTAAAGATTAGATACATGTCAAAGTCACAGAAAACTTTGTGTCTAAACGACTATAAGTAAGGACCTACTGCTCAGAAGGATGGTGAAAATAGTATGACTAATGGGACATCTCTGAAAACAATAGTGCAGCTGGTTATCGAAGTCAAGGAAGATATTTAATGATAGATCAGAAAATTAAATATATCAAAGAATATAATAATCTTTGATAAACAACTCTGGAAGTGCAACGGCTAAAAATGCAGAAAGCGAAGCTACAGTTTGATGTGATAGAACATATGTCAGAAAAAGGAAAAGCACTGACATAAGCAATAGAAAGTCAACTTCAAAGATATCAAAGATTTGCACAATGCCAAAGGAATTCAACGGACCTTTTCCAACGATAAAATATGCACAAACATATAAAAGCATAGATGTCCACAGGGATGAGAGTTGTTGTTGAAAATAAAAGAAATGATGGAGGAGGACGACAACATAATCGTAGAGTAAAATAAAAAATGAATATGCTGAAGAACATTCTACGATCTGCCAGAACACTAAAACTGAATTGAGAGAGACATAGAGAGATACGACTCTATTACAAGAAAAGTGTTCAAAGCTGCTAAGCACGTGATAGAGAAAAGCCTAAATGCCAACTTGATATAGACATGTTAACGACTGAGTACCAAAGGGAAGGAGTTTCACAGTCATCTCAGAAGCTCATCTCGAGAAGCTATGAACTGTCAATGATAAGAAGGAACAACTGAGTACCAAAAGAAAGGAGTTTCACAGTCATCTCAGAAGTTCATCTCCAGAAGTTATCAAGTACCAAAGGAGCTGAATTGCCAAAGCTTAGCAGCACAATGGGTGATCACAAGAAGATATTGAGTACATAAAGAAGCCAAGCATCATTGTCTAACTCAATATCATTTCAAGTATGATCACATCCTGCTACTGAGTATTTAAAGACAATAGAACTGAAAGTACAACTCGGTAGCAACTCCAACATCTATCAACAATCAAGGAGCCAAGTTTGCTGGACTTGAAGAGGGCATTTGTGTCCTTGTCTTAGTGACTAAAGGAGCCAAGTCTACTAGACTTGAAGAGGGCATTTGTGTCATTGTCTTAGTGACTAAACTAGTCAAATCTGTTGGGTTTGAAAGGTTCTTTGTGAGCCAGATATTCTAGGCCTGCTTGTGACGCCCCCAAATCTGGGCCCACACAGCCCAAACTTGAGTCGTCAAAATACTACAACAAAATTATTACAACAAAGCACAACGTACAACAATACAGTGTATAATAATACACAACTAAGTCTTCACTATTATTGCCACACTATTTTACAAAACGTGAAGACTATGATAACTATTCCTCGGACCCTCACTCCATTCCCCGGCTAGACCCTGTTATGTTTTCATCTCCTGTTGAAAAACAATGGAACAAAAGAAAGGGTGAGCTCAAATAGCCCAGTAAAGAATATCATGACTAAGATAATGACGAATAAATTATCATTAGTCTTCAACAGCTGAGTTCTTGATAGAATACAATAGACTACAAGGTTTATATCAAAAACTGCAGTTAAATTCTTAAACAACGTTCAGATCAATAATAGCAGCGGAATGAGTAATCTATTAGAAGAATAATGCAGACTATAATGTCCACTCGGTTCTCTTTTTAGGAAAAACATCATCAACTTTTATCATCTGAAATATCATTAGTCAAGATAATACAAATTCACAGTTCCTGATCATAATCATGCAGATCAACAGTTCATCTTTGCACTACGGGCC
Organism: Hedera helix; assembly: GCA_947179155.2. NCBI lineage: Eukaryota > Viridiplantae > Streptophyta > Magnoliopsida > Apiales > Araliaceae > Hedera > Hedera helix. The sequence goes on from OX359268.1 coordinate 1,713,716, forward strand.
AAAGACATTCAATATAACACCAACGGTCATGATTATACCAGATTCAGCCTTTGGTCATAATCATACCAAACAACAGTTCATCTTTGCACTACGGGCCAAAGAGAACATTCACCACGTGCCATAAAAGACACCGAACAGATGTATCGCCTTTAACCTATTATATCGCCTTTAACCTATCATCTGTTCAACAAATATATCACATCTGTGCCCCCGGCCACAGATATTCACAACAGCTTGATTTTTGGATGATTAGAATGATATAAATGATGAACAGAAGAAATAGGATAACAATAAGTATCGGAAGTTTACTTTGTACAGATTCAAATAATGTCTAAATTGTCAACATGATGTGGAGTGAAATTTAAAAATGATATTCAAGATCCACAGTTCAGAATAACTGTTACAATTCAATAGAAAGGTTCACGTAAATAGGAAGGTTCAGTTGAAATAATGAAGTTCAACTATTATGGAACATATAATATTTTCAGGAATTATAGAAGCAATAGTTCCATAATAAATTTCGATTTAGGAGTATGAAAGAAAATAATATCCCTTACCGTAGCAGGTTTGATTAACAAAAGGTGAAGAAAATTAATACAAAGGGTTATTCACCAACAGACGGCAATCCGCTCCGTAAGGTTATTCCCACAATTTAATAGAATTTGAGTACAAAGAGTTATTCACCAAACAGGCGGCAATCCGCTCCGTAAGGTTATTCTCAGAGATTAATAATGAATGAATACGAAAGGTTATTCACCAACAGGCGGCAATCCGCTCCGTAAGGTTATTCCCACAATTTAATAGAATTTGAGTACAAAGAGTTATTCACCAAACAGGCGGCAATCCGCTCCGTAAGGTTATTCTCAGAGATTAATAATGAATGAATACGAAAGGTTATTCACCAACAGGCGGCAATCCGCTCCGTAAGGTTATTCCCACAATTTAATACATGGAAATAAAAGGCACGTCTTATGAGTAAGGAAGAAACAATATTATTATCGAGAATCAAATAATGATAATCCCTTACCATATTATGTTTGAATAATGGAAGATGAAAAAGATGGTATCCCTTACCGTAACACGTGACTGGATATTGATTTAAATGAGGTTGATTAACTTGAACAGTACACGTATACTTATAGATCTTCACAAATACTCAAGATGACTTAAGCACACTTAGAGAGAACTTTCACAAGAAGTATTTAGAGAGAGAAAGAAAGAACAAGTAAGGAAGTTTATGAAAAATCCTTAAGTTAAGGCTTCTATTTATAGCCAAAAATCTTATCATTCATTTAATCTAAACCATTCATTTAATCTAAACCATTCATTTAAAGATCATCTTTTAATCTACACCATCCATTTCAAATATTATATTATCTTTAATCTACACCATTCATTTCATATCACCTAATAATCACCTAACTTTATATTATAAACAAATCAATTTAATTATTCAACAATAATTCACACTTTAATCTACACCATTCATTTCATATCACCTAATAATCACCTAACTTTATATTATAAACAAATCAATTCAATTATTCAACAATAATTCACACTTTAATCTACACCATTCATTTCATATCACCTAATAATCACCTAACTTTATATTATAAACAAATAACTTTATCAATTCAATTATTATGACTAATTGTTATAAATACAGTATAGTTAGCTCTTAGATATCAAGTCAATAAATTAATGAAATACAACTGTTTAAATAACATCATAATAGAGATAACAATAATGTAAAATAAAGCATACGTTACTGTGTAATGACAATTATTGATTCAATAATGTGAATTACTGTGCATATGTTACTGTGACAATTATTAGGTTCAATAATTTTAAAAACAGTGCAACAACAATTATTGACTCAATGATATAAAATAATTATTAAATCAATAATGCAAAATACTGTGTAACAACAATTATTGAATTGATAATATAAAATATTATGCAGTGACAATTATCGATGAAATGATGCGTAACAGTTACGGTGTCAATTATCAGACCAAAAATATGAGACACTATGCAATACCGTGTGTTACTGTAGAGTACCGAGTGCTACAGAAAATACCAATAACTACCGTATGCTACTATTCTTTTATCACCGGTATTTTAACAGTTCCGTCGACTATTTTTATTTAAAAAGGTTATTTCTGTCGTTTTCTATATCCGACAAATATTCCGTTGTGGGGTCCACCAATAATTTGTTATTTCGGCGCCGTCGGACCAAACGAATATTCCCCGACCAAACGAATATTCCCCGACAAAGCGAATATTGTCCGACAAAATAAAATTTGCACATAACATCCTTAACTTTTAACTTTATCGATTTAACCACTTACTGTTTAAAAAATATCTATATGAAGAAAAATTAAATTTTGTATTTCATAAAATTCGGGGTCTTACACTGCTGGGCTTAAAGAGTTCTGTGTGAACCATCCTTAGTGGATTTCCTACTTGTTGAAGTAGAAGAGTAGAGTAGGAGTTATTTAGTCTCCGAACCACTTAAACTCTCTGGTGTTATTTGCATTCAGTCATTTACATTCTGTCATATATAGATATATATATATATATATATATATATATATATATATCTGCTATGATTAGTTTACTTGATAAATAGCTATCTTCAATACAGTCTAAACTCAACTAAGAAGTTTTATAAATCTTTAAGGGAAGTTTTCAAACTAATGTTCCGTTGTGCAAACTAATCTTAATTAAATAAATTATTCGGTAATATCATATACTTTTAAGGAAAAAGTTTTTAAGAGATCTATTCAACCCCCCCCCCTTCTAGATCACTTGTGTGCCTCTGGGAATTAACAAATCCTACTCTTTTGAATTTGTTTTTTAAAATTTTAATTTCTAACTGAACATTTGTTTTTATTTTTCAATTTTTTATTTAAACTTCTTCAATTGCTATGCTAATGCGGTGTTCTAGTGCTTGGCAATCACACCACCTCTTACTACTTGTCTTCTTTTGTTGGGTTGCTATCGGTCCGCTAGAATGTCTAGTGGGCTTGGTATATTTCTAGTAGCATCATACTTCTTCGAATTTAGGGGTAAATTTGGGCTGAGATTTTGATTAATTCGTCCGTTAGAATGACTACCGGACGCCTGCTATCCTTCTTCTAATCTCTTCCGTCCGATTTAAAAATGTGTGTATTAGATGTTATTTGTCAATTTTTTATCCATAACAAGTATTTACTATGGATTACCCCTATATATATAAGAATGATCCATAGCATTTATTTATAATAGATTCTTGTAGGGCGTATACTATCAATATCATTGAAAACAAGAAGGAACGACCATTATTAGAATATGAAAATCGACATCCGCTACTAATAGTAACAGGGCAGTAAAAAAAAATACTACTACTAATAGTGGATGCTAATTTAAATTTATTAACCAGTGTTTATGGTTTATTAACTAGAGTTTATGTTTTATAAACCAAGGCTTATGGTTTATTTACTCTTTTTTATATGGGTTCATTAAAAATACTACAATAGTAGCAGACGTCGATTTTCATATTCTAATCATGGTCGTTACTTCCTGTTTTCAATGGTATAGATGGTATATGTCCTATAAGGATCCATAACAAATACGTGTTATAATCCATTACCCATATATATATATATATATATATATATATATATATATATATATATATATATATATATAAATTGAAAAATATACTTTAAGTATTACATTGTTTACGCTCGGTACGGATTTCATATTCCTACAGAGACATTCCTTTAAATTTTAATTTATTCATTTGGCTCATTATTAGCATTAGGGTATTATTTTTCATAATTATTCCTTGTCAATCTCATGCGATAGTTCTATTTTGGCGTTGATAATTGAACACATATTTGTACTATTTGAACTAGTTTATCGTATTTAGTATTTATTTTTGATTTTTGTAGAAATGTACATGTTAATATATTTTTGTAAACTTTATGTTGATAATTTATTTTAGTTTAACATATACATATTAAAACCTCTTGTATTGATACATGTGTTTTGACATTATGTATTTGTTAGAATATACTATAAAGTATACTTTAGTTATAGTTACTTATGCGAGTATCACAGATATGTCCTCTTGGCACCAATGCATGATACATTCCGTGATTGTGTGATCAGTCCATAACTTCTTCATTTGTGTTTCGATGGAAATTGGCCATATCATGATTTTATTTTGGAAGGTGTATGGGTCAACCTTAGATTTTTGCTCTGTTTTGTTATGTGAATTGATGATATTATGTCGAACATACTTTTCAAGTTTGCATGCATCTGGATTTTTTAGTGCGATGTGTGATTTTTCTATATGGAATTATTTTGACTTACTCGTATGGCAAGATATATTTCTGTTTTATTTTAAATTTAGTATGCAATAACACCTAGCCATTTGATTGATCTTATTATTTATTGTGTTAGCTTAGTTCGATTCAATTAAGTTCTGTTCTATTTATTGAGTTATTGATTTCAGTTCTATTATTTTTGGCACTCTATATCCATACTGAGCATTTGGACAAGTGTGATGAGAATTCCAACGGGTAATCAGGCAATCAAGGACAAGTGTGATGAGAATTTCATTTTATTTAAATGGTTTAGATATTCTATTTAGGCGATGATATTGTGGTTTATGTCTTGGAGTTATTTGATTATTTAGAGATTGTAATAACTAATTTTAGATTGTGGTTAAAGTTGATTTGACATTTATTATGATTTGATTTGTGACATATATTGGTTAATAAAGTTATTTATTTTTGTGGCATATAGCTTCTTATTAATTTTATAAGTTCTGTTGTGTTTTGTGCGTAACCATTCTTTCTATTTTTGAAAGGTGGTGTTACAACCGGGGTGGCGCTTGACTCTACTGTAACAATATTAGACCATTTTTTTCACATTTTTTGCAGAAAAGAATGAGAAAAAAGAGAGAGAAAAATAGAAGGAAATAGAGAAAAAAAAACACAAAAAATGGAGAGAGAAATCTCATAAAAATAAATTCAAAGTTCTAGATTCATAATTTTTTGTTCAAAAGCATTCAAATATATGTTCAAAGGCTTCCTTAGAAGGTTAAAAAAAACCATTAAATTTGAAGAAATCTTAACCTCAAGGTCCATTTTATCTCATTCCTTTTTCTCTTATCTTTGTTTTGCATTATTATTTATTGAACTTGATTAGTTGATGATTATTCATTTATTTTGAGACTTTCTAACTATCTTAATTTATTACTAGTGGTGTTTGAACCTTATTTTGGATAATGGGTTGTTTGAGATGACTTCTCATAAATAAAAATTCATCCAAACTATTCTTAGAAATCTTATTGGTATTTTATTTGCCTTGTAGTTAGAATATTGTGATTGTGGGTTAGTTAGTATTATTTTAGTAAATATGTGGAGTTTAGGGTTTATGAGTTTTATTCTCTATATTTTAAATTTTTTTATTAGATTTTATTGATGCAATTAGATTCTTATGATGTAATTAGTGTTATATTTGCGATTTTTATTAGTATTTTGTTGGATTTATGGGGTTTACGAGCTTCCTTCCCTAAAGTCTTAAGTCTTTTTTAATAGATCTTGATATTTTTTGTTGGGCTTGGAATATGTATTACGTGAGCTTGAAAATGAATTCAAGACCCTTAAACTTTATGTTTAATAGGAATTGAATGATATTTCCATGATGAACTTAGAAAAATATTGTAATCTTAAGATTTGGTGTTTGCAATTGTGATTTGGGCCTTAGAATAATTTAGATAACTTTCATGTCCAAAAATTGCATTTAAGACTCCTTTAGATTTTTATTATTTTGAGATGTTTGGGATTACTTAGGATGACTTACATGCTCATGGGTAGTTTCAACCCTATTTTGATACTTGGTTTATTTTTTTCACATAAAAAATGGTTTTCCAACAATAAAATCAAAATAATCTTTTAAAATTGAATCAAATTAAATTATTAGACTAAAATTTTAGGTTAAAATTGAAATTACTGTGAGCCTTCTTTCCTATTTAGCAAAGGAATTGAAGAACTAATTTTCTTATCAAAACCTCTAATTTTTCCCCATTTTTTTAATTATATTATAAAATATTTTTCAAATCAAAAAGAACATTTTCATATAATATTATTTAAAAACATTAATTTCTTATAAATCTATATGCATATGACCATTTTGAAAAAGAAAACTCCTAAAGAATAATTTTCAGAACTTTAAAAGACATTTTTTCAATAAAAATAACTTTTTCAAAATACATTCACAAAAAATTAAGTTTTCAAAAAACTTTAAAATCAAAATTTCTAGTTTGTAGAGATAAAGATTCAAATTGCTCTTAAGATAAGGCACTCACAACGATTCATAAAAATTCTTTTTACCATGGCTTAGACGATTTAAGAGGTGATAACTTAAAAAAAAAATGCACGAAGACTTTAAGAGATGATACCCTAGATTTTTCTTTTATCATAACTTAGACGGCTTAGGATACGATACCCTATACTTTCTTAGTTTTAATGATTTAGAATTGACTCTTGGAGAAGATACTCTAGGTTGTTCCCCTATGACATGACCAACCTAGGCACAAAACACTACACACACTTTTATTTTTTCTTTTAAGGCAATTTATTTAAACTTTAGAAAAAATATTAGGAATGAGGTAACTGTGTTTCATGAAAGTCAGGAAGAGGAGGCCTAATACATTTTTCTCGCTTAAACAAGTCTCTGAACTCTAGGAATCTCGATTGCGGATCAATTTTACGAAATTACATATGGGTCATCTTATTTATAAAATCAAATTTCAGATGAATTGACACATTTATTTAAATTTTTATCAACTGATGATTCTATTTAATTGGCCTATCTTTAAATTAAAATTTTAAAATTCCGTCAATATAAATCAGTTATTTTTTTTTTCCAAAATCACTCGCAAGATTTTAAACTTTGAAATCTCGACGTCGACGGTAGCAACTCTGAAAGTATTCCCCCATGTATTCTATCTTACTTAGCTTCTCTCAAAAGTAAAAAAATTTAAAGTCACCTTTTTCAATCCTATAAGTTATAACAATTCCATTTCCCTAAAATTACGAAATTTAAACTCAAAAAACATTAAAAAATAATATTAAAATAACTACAATTGCGACCTTTTGGGAAAATCGATGGCTGCCTAAAGAACTTGATATAAAAATCCAAGAGCAACATAATTATTTTACTATAAAAGACAAACTATGATCTATTAGGTGTGAATTTATAATTATATCCAATGAACATACTATATGTATAGAAAAAAATCAATAAGTGCAAGGAAAAAATTGACCTTCTTGGTTTTAAGTTTTATATAATCCGCAAAATACATCATCATCAATTATTAATCGATAAATTTTATTTGAATATGTGTAAATAGTATAGAGGAAAATATATAGTGATATCAATTTTAAAATATGAATGGTTATATTTTTTCTTTTGATTTAATATATACTATTAAAATTGTGTATATGAATTGACAGAGTCGAAAGTTGTTAGATTTTTTGGCTACCCGATAAGAAATGGAGAAGGAAGAGAAAGAATTTGATACTGATAGAGGAAGTGGATGAAATGGAAAATGAAAATATTAATTCTACTCGAATCAAACTCATTTGAATCAGTTAGACTAACGAAATTAACTCATCTCAATTGAAAATTGGATCTTCTCTTGGCTTATTATATTGATGTATGTATTGATGCATTAGGGTCATTGATATGTTAAAATTATACCGTTAAAATCACAAATATTGGTTAAAGTTTAAAATGTTAATAATACAAGTATAAAAATATTATTAAATGCATATTTACTCTTGGATTATAAACATTATTATGACATTATCAAAAATCATAAGAAACTTGTCCAATAAAAATTTTATTTTTATTGTGCAAGATTTTTCATGATAAAAAAAAAAAAAAAGCTTCCTTATATATGAAACAAATCGAAAGGAACTTTTATTTATTTATTTTCTTTATTAAGAAGAGAGAGAGAGAGAGAGAGATGTGTAGGAGATATAAAACTCAAAACTTATTCCAAACTGTCAAAAAAAATGATTTATATATAGACAAATTTCATAACAAATTGTATTATGTAACGTGAAATTCTTAAGATATACTCTATAAATTAGTGTGAGACTTTTTTTAATTCTTTTTTTTATCTCACGTATTCACATACTTTACTATTTATTATCCACTTAAATTTATCATCATATATAATAAAACTCAACTGCTATTGTGTTGTTCATCCTTTTTCAAAAACACTAATCAAATTAGTCAATACATTATTATCTTTCAACACTAATCATCTATTCTATTGTTCTACCTCATATTTTTTTTTAATTAAAGAACTATTACACTATCTATATAATATTTGTTTAACTATTGTATTATATCGTCTAGTATCTACTAATTAATGACAAGTCAAATACAACTTGAATTGCTAACAATAATTTTTAATTTATTTTTTCTTTATATCAACAATGTTTAATAGCTTCTAGTGATGCTCTCATAAAGTTTTACTTATAGAAATTTTCAATTAATTTAAAATTGTGACGAACTATATTGCTATAATTTTAAATTTTTTTAGTAGATGTCCGTCCCCCCACTCACTTCAAGTCCATAAATTATATCGTGCTTTCGTGCATGGGTAACAAAAGTCAGGGTTCGATATCTAAGCCGGGCCAAGTTGCAACATATTTATTGTTTTAGAGTGGCCGACTAAAATTTGACCATTCAAAAAAGTTATAATTATATATTTATTTTATAATAATAAAGTCAAACTACGTCACCTAATTTTGACTCAACAATTTAGTTATTTACATTCGAGAGATTATTTCATATTCGTGAGACAAATGCACAGTATATTTCTTCTTCTCATATATTTATGAAGCCTACCTATGATGGAACCTACATATATATGAGGGGAAGAGTATACTATTGACTTACTCCAAAAGTATAGAATAATTTTTCCTTAAACCCTATTACATTAAAATCTCCATCTTAATATATATATATATATATATATATATATATATATATTAATTAGAAAAATGATCTTAGATAAGAATAAAATTACTCATTTTTATGTAATGAGAAAATTTGTGTTTAGTTATTCTAATAAAATAGAATGAACAATTTTTATTTTTGTCAATTTTATTCATTTAGAGAGATTATTGAATAACTCAGATTAATCATAGATAGAATGAATCATTTCGGTCTTCATTCCAAGAGAGCTAATACTTAACTGACAATTAAAAAATCAACTTAAATATTCACAATATATATATATATATATATATATATATATATATATATATATATATATATATATATATATAATATATATTATTTTCCATCACAAAATAAAATTCTTTCGAGACAAAAAGTACTCCATATACTACTCAGTTAAGAACAAAAATAGAAGTAAGATAGTTTTTTATCAAACAATTAAAACGATTGAAATATATTGAAGCTGTAAACTATTATAACAATAAAAATATTACAATACAAAGAATTAAAAAAGTAATAATTTTAAACAAAATAACAGATAATTAGAAAAATAGTTAATTATAACAACAATTGATGGATACCATATAAACTCCTGAAAAAATAGTCATATTTTAAAAATAATAACATAATATGTAAATTTGTAGTGTTATTCAATATGAGCAAAGAAGAATTGGACTTCAAGATAATGACACACTCAAATTTGAACAATCTGTCTTCAACAATTTATACATAAAAAAAATTATCATGAATAAAAAAAATCTTTTAATTGTAAAAAATAAAATCTTCTAAAGGATAAAAATAAAATTCTCTCACTAAAGAAAAAAAATCAATCGTATCATCGAGAAAATAAAATTACGAGAGTACAGGAGGAGAGATTTAAGGTTTAAATTAGGAGAGTTTTCTCCCGTATTTAAGATGTAGGTTATGATTTTTGTTTAGAAAATAGAGAGAAAAGAGATAAAAAAAAAAAAAAAGGGAAGAAAAAAAGAAAAAAAAAGTCAAAAGTCATCGGAGGCTCCCATATCATGCTGTTTCCGTGCAAAATACGCCTCCATTACGCCCGAACGTTCTCGAATCAAAGGAAATTCATGGCTTCCAAATTAAATACAGAAGTAACCAGATCAATATCCTTTCTCTCGCATTCACTCATCAATATTTCCGTCCTGTAGCTCTTTCTCCCCGTTTTTCTTTGTATATTTTTGGGGTCTGAGATTCTGGGTTGGGGGTTGATCTGCAATTCAACATATTTGACTTGATTCGATTCGATTCGATTCATTTGTGTCGAATCGATTCTCCCATATCATAATCTTGGAAACCCATAAATTATTTTTACGATTTCTCCCCTTTTTGATCTGGGTTTGAAAAAAATTAGTACTTGTAGTATTAGTGAGATTGAGAAAAGAACAATGGAGGGCAGTGGCGCACTGTCGTCGGAAAACCAGAATGCCGGTGGCGGAGGAGCATCGTACAGATATTGGGTGAGGGAAGTGAAAGAGGAAGCAGCACCTCTCCCTGTCCCTCGTAAGCTCACTCCTCAGGACCTTTCTAACCATTCTTCCTCTTCTCACCTTGGCTCCGCCTGGAATCGGGTAAACCCTTCTACTTTCTTTTAATAATTTTTTCTAAGGATATCATGTCTTGTAAATTTTATTTGTAAGGATGAGTTCTGGGTTTTGTTGATCAATTATTATTGTTATATGCCCACAATTTCTTACTCCAATTTGTGCTTAAAGATTGATTCTTTGTAGCTTTGTTGGAGTATTATCTAGTAAGTTTACGTTGTTTGACAAGTCCAGTACTAAATTAAGTTGGTGCTACATATTTTAAGTCATTTATCAAATTACTTGGAATAATTTCAAGTATATCTATACCCCACTTTAGGTCAAGTCATATGTGAATATGACTTGATTCATTCAAAGTAACAGAAATAATCATAATCATGTTTTATTGAAAATGTATGTAGTTTGATTGAGTGTATGTATGCCATTACTTATGTTTGACTATCTTGTTCTTCTTTGGTATAGGCTGGAACTTGGGAGGAGAAGAACCTCAATAAATGGGCTAGTGATAAGATTAAGGTTTGCATCTTCTTTCCACGCAGGCTAAACATTACAACCTAGTTCATGAACTATACCTTTTGTCTGCATTTTGGTTAGTGAACCTATTTTCTCAGTGATTGCACGGGATCCTGTCGTTTTCTGTAGTTGAAATGTTCTAACAGCTTGAGCAATTGACTGCAGTTTGCTCAATGTGCCACTAAAGTAAAATGATTGTGGAATTCATGTTACTTTGGTATAAGGTTACTTAATGTTTCTACAATGATGTAGGTTATCCTGCTTATCTATATTATAAAGGCAGAGGATTTTTTGACAGTTAATTTTCGTGTTAACTTCTTTTTTTTTTTGAAGTTCTGTCCCAAATTTGAGATACCTAATAACTCGTAATTTTTTTGCTAAATTTGCTCACAAAGCCCTCAATTATCAACTTAAATTATTATATAAGAATGTGGATAGAATAGTAAATTACATAGGTATTTTTTTGTGTAAACCATCACTGAATAGATCTCTGTTTCATATATGCAATCTCTCCACTTTCTCCACTTTTCACAATCTGCAATTACTTCCTCCTCTAACTCCTAACAATTTATCCTATAACTGCTTACTCTCCTCATGGAGGATGCTACCAAAAGGTTATTTTTCTACTCATGCTAACTACTTCCACTCATTTTCTCCCTCTCCACACATACGCTCATAAAAACATGTATATTTGAAATTGAATCAATTAATTCATGAACTCAATCAAAGTGTCATGAAATCTTCTTGTATATCTTCTTAGGTAAACTTGAGTATTATTAATTTCGTCGAGTACAAGACATTGTCATTGATTCAACCATTTCTAATGGGTGGTATGTTTATGCCTGTAATACAAACAATTTATTTTGTTTTTCGATGCTTCCAAGGAGAAAAAAATTCTTTAATCATTTGTTAGTATTTTTTTTTTATTTTGTAGTATTTATAATTTTTATAGTTATGTTGATTTGTTTTGATAGGTAGATTGTTGTTTCAATATAATAATTAGAGCATTAAACCTTTGGGTGAAAAAAAATAGGCTTTTTAATTTGTTATTTTTCATCTGTATGATTTTGTATTCATGATTAATTTGGTATTTTTAATTTGTAATTTTTAGTGAACAGTGTCAATGGTATGTTTGACCTCTAACTTTCTTCCTTCCTTCATCACTCACCTTTTTTTTGTCACACACATCGCATTGGGATGCTAGTATCTATAACCATAGAATATAACCAAGGTTTCAAGATTATGTAGTTTTAATAAAATATGTTCGTAAAAGAAACATAGGAATGTTGATTTAGGAGATACTATGACTTTTTGATATCGTAACTATGGTATATTCTATCGATAATGGAATTTTACTATTTTAGTAGCATTTAGTAGATAAACTTTTAATACTTAAATCTTTAGATAATGTTTTTAGAGTTTTCTTTTGACAAATAACTAAAAACAATATTCATTAGATGAATCAACTCAAGACAAATCAAGTTTAATCAATTGATTTATACATTTATCGTTATTTTTATCATTATAAGTAGTAATTAGTAATAGAAATAATAAATAAGATTTATCCGTTCAATCCCCCACAAAGTTTGCTCCTATCAATCTATATTATAAAGCGTGAGACTTTTTGTAACTGTATTTTTAGTGTTTTTGGGTCACAATACATGATAATCAAGGGTTTTATTTACTTTCCTCGCTCATTCCCTATTTTTCTTCGATGTTTTAATTATCGCTCCCTTTTTTCTCTCACCAATTTCCTCTCTCTTTCCATATTTTTTCTCCATCACCGTATTTTTTACTCTCACAGTTAATCTACGGTTTCTTTTTCTCCTCTTTCTTATTCTAACATTTGTGTTTACTTTTTTTTTCATTTTTTTTTCCTTCTGCCATTTTATTTGTCACATAATTTTATATTCAGTTTTTTTCTCGCGCACGTAGCGTGTGCAAGTGGAGACTAGTGATTATCATCAAAAACTTCAATGATTATTTTGACTATCTTAAATAAAATAAAATAAAGTATCTTACTGCCTTTTTTTAGTAGGTAAAAAAGTATTCTACTGTGTTACATGTTTTTCCCCTTTTAATTGCAGGAGTTGCTTGCCTCTATGACCGCCTTGGAATTCTCTGATGGGAGAGCAGAGATAGCAGAAGTATCACAATGTGTAGGCGATGTGAGTGCTTTGTAAAAATTAGTTTTACTTACCTGATGATTGTATCTTGTAATTTTGTGGCTATGTGCATAATGTGTGAATGGCATCTTGACCTCATCTGAATATCTTCAATATGTGATTCTGTTGGTTAGCAGCCTGCATACTTAAATTTATAAGTGGTAAATTGTTTACCATACTTGGCAAATTTGACATAAATTAGTGTAAAATTTGAAACTAGAGCAGTATGGAGCTGTACAGAGCAGATGAAAATTAAATTGATGAGCTTGTGGCCATAACAGTTCTATTATCTGAGATACCAAACAGATTTAGAGGGTGAAACACTGCAACCAACCCGTTAGAGCACGAGGGCACTTGGGATCACTTATAAGCAGATAAGCAGATAAGCAGTCAGACCAGATTATAATCAGTTTTAAAAAGTAGACAATATTTGGTAATCTGTTTGAAGCCTCTTCGTTGATAACATACCTAATTGTTTGAAGCCTGTTTGTTTTCAGTCAGTCTGTTGAACTTGCATGATACCCATATTGTTAATTGTTACTTACATTTGAATTTGGTTTGCAGGCATTTGTGGTGACTGTACGAAACAAGAAACGTGTTGGTTATACTTATGAATTAACATTAAGAGTGAAAGGTATGCTATTATAAAAGATATTACCATACTCTCTTTTCCACCTGTTTTTTGTCCTATATTATTTTCATATTTCATCTTGAGATTTTATACATAAAAAAATGGCAATCAGGAGAGTGGCTGATTAGAGAAGAGAAGAAAACCGTCAAGGGCCACATAGATGTACTAGAGTTCTCATTTGGTGAACTGGATGACTTGCAGGTACATCCCTGTCTCCACTGTATATTTTCTTAAGAAAGATTCAGGGAAAATAAGAATAGAACCAAGTGATTTTATTTAGCATATGACTATCAATGTGGGATGTAGGATGGAGCATGAGTATGCGTTGGGAAGAGTTTGTTGTTGCTCCTACATTTCCTTCTCATAGTTGATAGTCTGGAGGTTTAATTGGTACTTTCCTGGAAATTTGACTCAATTTGAAATTCACCATAAACTTGTGTCCTTTCTGTAAATTGTAGATTAAAGTGAGACTTAGTGAAGAGAAGGATCTTCTTCATCAAGATAAGATACGCATCAGCAAGGATCTGAAGCTGTTTTTGCAGCCTGTTCGTGAAAAATTGCTTGAATTTGAACAGGAACTCAAGGACAGTTAGAGGGGTGGTAATGGCTGCCTTCTGTGGAAGCTTTGTATTGTATGGGTATTATTGGACTTCTCTTGTGGCTTAGTATTTTTTTTTAGGGGAAACCTCTTTTCCCTGTATTGGAGGCTAAGCCTTCTGAATACCTATAATGGAATTTGTGACTTGCTATGCATCCTGCATTTGGGACTATTCAACATTTTATGCATTTGGGACTATTCAACATTTTATGCATTTGTTATCGACTCCTTTTCTTTGGAAGCCGCAAGTACAGTTAGATTTATTTTCATTTCTGCTTCTTTTTGTTTTTTTTTAAGTCTATAGTCTATTCCTACTCCAAACCTGTGAATAATCCTTTTGTGGTAAGCTCTATTGTCTATATTTTAATGCAATATTATGATTTTCTTTCTTTTGTATGTAGTCTTAACTCTCAAGCAAAGGCTTCAGGTTCTTTAAGAACAATTATAAAGAATTAAACATGTTCAATGAGTGATTATCATCATCACTCCCCTTTCTCCCTCAATAAATCACTAAAAAAGCCACAGAAGACATGTACAAAAGACCATACCTACGATAATAAATATAAATATACTAATGGACAAATGTATACAACATATTCAAGACTATCTATTCCACTATATTTGATTTAAAAAAATAAAATAAGTGAAATTTAAAATTTTAAAATTGATGTCAATTTATTGGCTTATGATTAGTGCTATAATTAAATTGTAAATTACTAAATATAAAATTTTATTTTAAAAATTAAATAAATTTACAATACAATTTAAATTTTAAGATAATAAGAAAATGTGCTCGAGAATAGGTCTGGATTTATATTGATTTATATTTTAGAGTTATAATGTGTCTTATCCGTGGATCACCACAAATACAACAACATTTGTTATAATCGATGCAACAAAAAGTTATAAAATTATCAATAGTATGTTGTGTGACATTCACCCTAACCGGATCAGATAGTTTCCTTGGATAAACTTTTTGTTCTCTTTCTTATTATGGGCAAGGGGTAGCACTAGAGCTAAACTCTACATAAAACAAACAGGCTATTCACAATGACATAAAACAAACAGGCTATTCGTCTGTTACTTGAGATCTTACCATGACAAAACACAATGGAGACAAACCTATGGAACGACACTGGTAAGTGTAACCCAAAGTATTATCCATTAAAAAAAATGAAAGATTTTGCAACAAAAGCATTCATTAACACATACAATTTTCAAATTTGCTAAATTGGCTAGTCGTGGCTACAAGAGCCTGATGAACTTTTGTAGCTTGTGTTGTATTGCATTTATGTTGTCAAGCTTACTTATCGTCACCTCAACTCAAAGAACTAGCTCCAATAAGTAGACTTCATGAATCCTTCTATAGTCAGCTACTTGGACACCTCTCAAGTCTTTAAGTGTTGACAAACCTATGTCCCGTCACTTTTTTTCTTGAGAGAGCCACTTAAAGCTGCTTTAGCTTTTGCCCACTCCTTCATGGAATCAGCATTCCTCATGAATGAGCAAGTTTCCCCAAAGTCTTTATTAGATATTTGCTTTGCTCTTAAAGGTTGTCTATTCCCAAATGCTGAAGCAGCAACTTCATTATTCTCGCCGACAGTCTGCTGTTTCTCTTCAGTAGTAGTCTGTTCAATCTCTGGACCAGGGGGGCTCTTAGGCAGCGCAATAGCATCAGAGGTACTAGCAGCATCAAGATATTTGGTAGTTAGTTTTAAATCTTTACAACTATCTTCTTTCTGTTCAATTTTATCTCTTGTATTTGCAGCATCAGAGCCACTGGATTGTAGTAACTCTTGTTTTTCAAAAGCTAAACTGGGCAAAACTTGTGAGATGCTGAAAGAGATTTTGT
Source organism: Hedera helix (assembly GCA_947179155.2). NCBI lineage: Eukaryota > Viridiplantae > Streptophyta > Magnoliopsida > Apiales > Araliaceae > Hedera > Hedera helix. The sequence continues at coordinate 1,730,076 of OX359268.1, forward strand.
TTGTATCACCAACCAGCTGTGTCCATGAGGATTTTTGTAGCCATGAAGAACCTCTAGCTGATTTGATCGAAACGTCATTTCGTAAAGCCGGAGGAGATTCAGCATCCTGCAAATCTTTAGATTCAGCACCTTGCAAATCTTTAGATGCAGCACCCTGAAGATCTTTGGATTCAGCACCCTGAAGATCTTTAGATTGGGCTATTTCAATTTCTGGGTTTCCATGCTTCAGTAAGTTTTGGTTTTCTATGTTGGTAAAATAAGGCACACTAAGATCATTAGACTCGGGTAGCTCTTCTTTTGCAGAAGGAACGCTTGGGACAATATGTGAGATCTGGAATGGAGTATTATCACCTCTCTTACCAACCAGATCCCTCCATGCAGACTTCTGTGACCATGAAAAATTGCTTGTTGAGTGCTGGATGTGTGATTCTGTGATTTGATCCTCTTGTACATTTGAAGAAATTTGTAAAGTCCTCTTCCTTTCAGTGTTGAAGGACCTAAGTTCATTACCATCACTCACTTCAGCAAGAGGCGATTTTCTCTTTTTATTGTAAGGTTCAATCTTCTTTCTCTGACTTCCGCGCAACTTGCAAGCTGGCCAATCTTTAGAAGTTTTAGATCCATCATATGCTGGTTCCTGGCCAACCAAGCAGGAAAAGATATCAGGCTCTAGTAGTACACATGAGATCTACAAGTAAAAGAGAAAACCCAAGCATACAATTATACATTTATGCTGCACCCGCATTAAGTTTTACCAGATTAACTGTGATAGCTTTTCCTCCCCTGCTCCTTAATAAAGGTATTGTTTCATTTCCACCTGCCACCGTGTTAATTATGAGATCGTCGTCTTCATCAGACAGTGGAGCTGACACATTCTTATCAACTGGCAGATCAATAGAATCAATTGAACGGTCTCGTTTATCACTCGATTTAGCCTCACTACACACAGCATTGGGATGGGTTTCCCTCTTAAATAGCTTGTTCATAACTGACTCCATTATGTTAAGCTCTTTCACACCTATCCCGCCATTTGCTGTGTCAAGATCAGAAGGTGTTTCTTTTGCCATGTGAGAGGAATCATAATGCTCTTCACAATCACAAAAATGAATTGGAAGATTAGGTACTGTGATGCGCTGGAAACTGTATTTGTGCTTTCCAGATCCACCGAATGGCACAGATTTCATCTACACAAAATGTCCCATCTGTCAACATAACATGCACGAAATAGCAAAGTTGATTTAAATGCAATGATATTCCTAATTGCTTAATCCTAGCCTTGGGCTACTGTAAATTAGTGTGCAAGTCAGAAATGAAACTTTGAAACCCAATATAGAAAATATTACTTGCAAAATTCAATCTTATCCCACTCAAAGAACAAATGAAAGAACCAAAAAACATAACGCACATGGGTGAGCAACAGAAAAATAGCCAGTGTGTGTGAGAGAGAGAAGATATACCTTATTCAATTTGGGGGAAAAAATCCGAAGATTTGGCTTGTCTAAGGTGAGGAATTTCTTCGGTTTTTCTAAAGGCATGTTTTCAGGTGCATCAACGTCATGAATAGGTTCATTCTTAGCAAGTTGGGCATCTTCCGACCATTCACGTTTCATGCGAACAAGATAGTGCTCTTTTGCCTTCTCAAGTCTTAGCCTCCCTCCTTTCCACAGGCACCCATTATACTGTAGAGTTAAAAGATGGTGAGCATGCAAAAAAAACATATTCAGTAAGTTCATTTGTAAAAAGAAATATAACATTCAATATGTTATACAATTTAAAATTTGTGATGAGTCACATTTCAAAATTGTAGGTGGAGGAACTTCGAGTTGGTTTCCCAATCTTACAACAACTTCATAGAAATTTTAATGTCACTTTACCTTTCAAGGGAGAGAAATTCTATGTTAAGAGAGAGAAAGAAAAACTCAACGAAACATATAGCTATAACATGCTAGCAGACAACTGTTTCTGGATAAAGGTTAAATTGCCTGCTCCCTGTTTAACGTTTTGATGATAGACAACACTTTAAGCCTCTCTATACATTAGGCATAGTAACCCCTCCATCGTCCATAGTCTGAAAAGCTGTTTTAGCTGTTGTAGTAGCTAGAACAGCACATTCAACCATATAATCATCCTATATTGGGCGTTGACAGTCGACAATACTGCCTACAGCCCTAGGTTTTGTGGTGATAAAAAATGTTCATTTTTTCATAATTCCTGAACAGCATCACTAAAATGAGCTTTTACAAGATTCTATTTCAATGGGAACTAGATTAGTCACCTGTACAAATTATGCTTCCGCCATTCATCAACTCTTCTCCCAACAATAATTGTGAGGAGTTGTAACATACAGACACAATATATATATCTTAATTTAAAGCTTTAAAAAGTCATTCAACTTCCGAGATTGAAGGTGCAATTACTTGCTCCCTGTTAAATTTTTTGACGACAGAAAACAGTTTAAACCTCTCTAAACATTTGGTATTGTAACCCCTCCCTCGTTTGTAGTCTGAAAAGCTGTTTTAGCTGTTGTAGTAGCTAGAACAGCACATTCAACCATATAATCATCCTACTATATTAGGCGTTGACAGTCGACAATACTGCCTACAGCCCTAGGTTTTGTGGTGATAAAAAATATTCATTTTTTCATAATTCCTGAACAGCATCACTAAAATGAGCTTTTACAAGATCCTATTTCAATGGGAACTAGATTAGTCACCTGTACAAACTATGCTTCCGCCATTCATCAACTCTTCTCCCAACAATAATTGTACTTTAATGCATTAAAAAGTCATTCAACTTCCAAGATTGAAGGTGCAATTACTTGCTCCCTGTTTAATTTTTTGATGAAAGAAAAAAGTTTAAGCCTCTCTAAACATTTGGTATCGTAACCCCTCCCTCGTTTGTAGTCTGAAAAGCTGTTTTAGCTATTGTAGTTGCTAGAACAACACCTTCAACCATAGAATCATCCTATATCAGTTGACACTTGACAAAGCTGCCTACTCCCTAGGTTTTTGTTGTGATAACAAGATGTTCATTTTTTCATAATTTATTAACACTTAACAGCATCATGTATTAAGCTTCCAGTTGACAAAAAAGTACAAATTATGATTCCTCCATTCGTTTGTAATTGAGACAGTTGTTACAAACACACAAAATTGAACTTTTAAAATTGGAATTCAGTAATATCAATCAATAAAGAAGTAGCAGGAAAAGCATTAATGTATATTAGCACTATTCATAGAGTAATTAAACCCAAAAAAATAAAATCATCTTCAAGTTAAACAAAAAGGAGATAGAAACATCCATTTTTCTTACTCTTGATTATCAAATTCACCCAAAATTCAACTTTTAGTATCATTATACTAGTATATGTTTTTTTTTTATTTAAAAAAGAGCAAATTGAATCATAAGAGAGATACCGTGCTAAAGAGTTTGGGGAGGGACTTAGGGTTTGAAGGGACGAAATCAAGGTATGCAAAGCTGCGGCCTTTGGTGCGAAAAATGTCGACGGATTCCACTTTTCCCAATCCTGAAAAAGTATTCCGAATTTCATCCTCCGTTACATGAACTCCCAATCCTCCCAAGTAAATTCTCGATTTGGTTTCTGTTTCTTCTTCTCTGTCACTATTATTCTCCATTTGTCCCTCTCGCTCGCTCTCTCTCTCTCTCTCTCTCTCTCTCTCTCTCTCTGATTTTCTCCAGAGCAGTAAAACCCTAGTTCTAGTGCAGTGAGAAAATCTGCTACTAGCTCCTCCAAACGGCGCCTTGTGCCACAACTAGACTGGATTTCAGCCGATGGGCTAATGGGCTGTTACTATAATTTCTACAGTTTGTATTATGACCAACTCAAAGTTGGGCTAAGGCTTCTAATTTTCTTTTTGTCAGGATAAATGAAAAACTCTGAAACCAGTCCTTCCAGGCCCAAACTAAAGTTCAAAAAAATTCAATCCTATGCTTAAGTAATAAGAATTTTTTCCCTCAAAAGTATGTTTAAAGTTCATAAGTCAACAAATGAATGACTCAAATTCAATTCACTCTCTCCGCAAATTCAAGAGTCAATTAAAGTAATTCACACACGTGCATGTACGCACCAATAGAAGGACAAAATAAAAAATAAATTTATACTCTCTACTCTTATTTGACTACTTTAATTTGTATGAAATTTATTTATAAATTATTCTTTTGGGGACGGAGAGAGCATATGAAAAGAAAAAAGTGAAAAAATTATTGTACTCCTAAAATAGCCAAAACCTACCAAACTTTATTAAAGAATTATCCCCACTTACGCATAGGGATAAAGATGACAATTTAAAATGATACTGCATCGAAATCAACCAAACTATATCGAATCGATTGGTTTTTACTCCGCGTTGTTGGCTAAGCAGCTAATATCGGTACAAAAATATTAAACCGAGAATGATGTGGTGCGGTGTTGATATTCAATGTTAAACCGGTGATGCACCGAAAGATGTAATTATGACTTTACTTTAAAAATAAATAAATTCTAGTAGATGTTGCATTTTTTTTACTTTTTTTTCTTTTGAGATAAACTCATTTGTTATCAAAAATATTTACTGTGTAAATTTTGATTAAAATTTTTTTCGTTATGTAAACTATATTTTTGTTATAATTTAAGTTACAAATTGCATGTTTAATTCGTTGGTGTGGCGGTGCGATTCAATACTAAACACCGAGCATTGTGATTTTGTTGTAAACTTTTTTAAAAGCGGTATCAAATCATTAAAAAATCGCTACCGCACTACACCATTGTCATCCCTATGAGTTACAAATTCAAGAAACATACTTATTCTACAAGATATTATTTTGAAACTTGTAAATGAGAAAGGGAAATAACTTTTTCTTCACCTTTGACGATGACGAGAATTACTGATCAACTCCTTGTGAATGCCTTTTCCAAAAAGCAATGGCGGAGTCGAATAATTTTTTAAAATAGGAGGGACCTCAATAATTTTTTGACAAACATGAAAATTTTCAAGACAACAACATGCATTATTTATTTATTTATTATTATTATTATTATTATTTTTGTAAAAAATAAGGAATTTAATATGCGTGTTTTAGTGAAGTACTTATTTTGACCATAATTTTAAAACTAGAGGTATCATATTGAAAATATACAAAGAATAGCAAGGTTTTGAAAATAAATTCTGAGTCGCTAATACACAAGACTAAGGTATGCTCTAACAGTTTATGGCCGATAACATTTATCCGATGACGACCTAGTGAAGTATTATGACATTAACAAAAGGCAAACAATTATGTTTTTTTGCGATGTTTAGAAAATTGGACCGGTCATTGAACCGAAAAAGTTACCGGATGAATGAGTCACTGGTCTAACCAGTGGTCAAACCGTTATTGAACCAGTGACGTCATAAATATATAAAAAAATATATTATTAATAATTAATAAAATTTTAAAATATCTAATTTTTTATAAGCTAAAATATAGTTAAATAATGTTATAATATTATTAAAAATATTTTTGTAAAAAAAAAAAAATACTTGAAAACCGGGTCACCGGTTCAACTACCGGTTTTATCGGTTGAACCGGTGGTCAACCGGTTTTTGATAGGGTCGTTGAATTTCTGATTTTTTGACCGGACCGGACAAGAAAGTCGACCGGTTCCGATCGAACCGCGATCCGACTGTCGATCCGGTCCGATTTTCTAAACATTGTTTTTTTGATATAGCCACACAAACAAATGTGGATCACTAAATATGTAGTTATTTTAAGAGTAATTATTCAGTGATTATGAATAAATTCACGTGGTGCTCCAGTTTAATGAAATCTTTCTATTTCAGTGAACTCATAACCATAAATAATGAAATACCATCAAAATTGAGATATTTTATTAATCTGAAACACTATGAGACGTTGCTCCAGAATCATTAAATAATTTTTCATACTTTAATCATTTTTATTTTTCTATAGTCAGTATTTATGTTTTGGTACGTACATACAGACTGTCATAATTGGCATTGTCGTGTTCAAGGTAATAAATATGGATGGGCATGCTTAGCATGTTTAAATTCCATTTTAGCAGTGGATTCAATTCAAACCTAGCTGGATTTAGTTTGAGGAGTACACCATATAAGAAGCAAAGTATTCATATGACATGATGCCTTGCTGTTAAGGAAGGGAGACCGGGTCCACACTATATTCCCGTCTCCAAATGAGGCCCGGGTCTATTACTGAGCCCCGGGAGTAATTGAGCTCCGGAATACTAACAAAACACATAACCTAAATATCATTATAAATAATAAGAGATCTTTTGTATGTATTTTATACGTACTCTCTTATGTTTATAATCTTTTATAATTATTTATTAATTTTATCATCGAAGACGAATCTAAAAATCAACTCTATGCGCTTTCGTTTATTTCAAATCTTGCGGAACACTCAAATCCGATGATGGAACCAACCGAAATACTTCATCATCACCGGCCTAGCATAGATTTGTTATTTTAAAAATGCATCTCAAATTTTGTAATGAATGGAGCATTATATGTTATTTAAAAAAACTCATCTTTATTAAATATAGTATAAAATGACATAATCTCATTTTATTTTTTTGTATTTTTGTCTCAGATTTTGTAGGTGGTAGAGTATTTTGTAGGTGGTAGAGTATTACTCGTTGTTTTTTTAGATAATCTCATTTTTATAAAAGATAGCATAAAATATATTGAAAATATTCGACCCATATATATTTATCTGATCTACCAAAAGTTTTCCTGAGACGAGTTTATCACTTACTCAAATATACATAATCCACCAAGTGAAATCACAATTTTTCTATTTATGATTAAATGTAAGACTTTACTATCACGCGGTACCTCAACAAAATAACATTAATTTTTATGTTTCTCAATAATTTAGGAAAAAATGTGGCACTCCCAAATCTGGGCCCACACAGTCCAAACTTGAGATGTCAAATACATAACAACTATTACAATACAACGTACAATGTATTACCGTACAGTAATCAAAAAATACACAACTAAGTTTTCATTATTATTGTCACACTATTTTACAATTTATGAAGACTAATACAGCTACAACTCGGACCTTCACTCCATCCCCCGACTAGACCCAGCTACTCTCTTCTCTCCTGTTGAAAAACAATTGAACAAAAGCAAAGGGTGAGCTCAAATAGTCCGATAAAGAATATCATGACTAAGATAATGATAAATAAATTATCGTTAGCTTTCAACAATTGAGTTTTTGATAGAATAATTTAAACAATAAGTTTTAATTTAACAAATGCAATTAAGTTTTTAAACAAAGTTCAGATCAATAGCTGCAGCAGAATAACAACCATTAGAAAAATTATATGGACCATAATGTCCACTCGCGTCTCTTTTTAAGAAAAACATCAACAACTTTTGTCATCTGAAACACCACTGGCCATGATAGTACAATTTCACATTTCCTGTTCATAATCATGCAAGTCAACAATTCATCTTTCCACTATGGGCCAAAGATATTCAATATAGCATCAACGGTCATGATTATACCAGTCTTCAGCCTTTGGTCATAATTATACCAAACAACAGTTCATCTTTGCCCTAAGCCAAAAAGAACATTCACTACGTGCCTTAAAAGACGCATCATCAAATATATCGCCTTTAACCTATCAACGTCTTTAACATATCAACACATTTATCCAATCTGTGCCCCGAGCCACAGATATCCACAATAATTTAATTCTTGATTATTAGAATAATAACAGATATATTAATAATGAACAGAAGAAATGGGATAAACAATAAATATCAAAAATTTATAATTTTTACTTTGTACAGATTCAAATAATGTTCAAATTGTCAACATGATGTGGAGTAAAATTCAAAAATGATATTCAAAATCTACAGTTCAGAATAACGGTTACAGTTCAATAGAAAGGTTCACATAAATAGGAATGAGCAATTGAAATGATATTAAATGAAGTGCAAACTATTAAAAAACATACAATCATTTCAAAAGTTTTACCGAATAATACTTACCATAGTAAGTTTAAGAGTATAAAAGTAATGATATCCCTTACCGTGGTAAGTTTGAATTATGGAAGATGAAAAAGATGGTATCCCTTACAAGTAAAAAATATATATATATATTCATTTATGATTATGAAAAGAATGATACCCCTTACCTTATCACGTGACTGGATATTGATAAAAATGAGGTTGATCAACCTATATATTTATAATATAATTAGTAATTACTGTGACGCCCCCAAATCTAGGCCTACACAGCCCAAACTTGAGTCGTCAAAAGACTACAACAAAATTATTACAACAAAGCACAACGTACAACAAAACAGTGTATAATAATACACAACTAAGTCTTCACTATTATTGCCACACTATTTTACAACACGTGAAGACTAGGATAGCTATTCCTCGGACTCTCACTCCATCCCCTGGCTAGACCCCGTTACGTTTTCATCTCCTGTTGAAAAACAATGGAACAAACGAAAGGGTGAGCTCAAATAGCCCAGTAAGAAATATCATGACTAAGATAATGACGAATAATTTATCATTAGCCTTCAACAGTTGAGTTCTTGATAGAATACAATAGACTACAAGGTTTATATCAAAAACTGTAGTTAAATTCTTAAACAATGTTCAGATCAATAATAGCAGCGGAATGAGCAATCTATTAGAAGAATAATGCAGACTATAATATCCACTCGCTTCTCTTTTTAGTAAAAATATCATCAACTTTTATCATCTGAAATACCATTAGTCAAGATAATACAACTTCACAGTTCCTGGTCATAATTATGCAGATCAACAGTTCGTCTTTGCACTACGGGCCAAAGACATTCAATATAACACCAACGGTCATGATTATACCAGATTCAGCCTTTGGTCATAATCATACCAACCAACAGTTCATCTTTGCACTACGGGCCAAAGAGAACATTCACCACGTGTCATAAAAGACACCGAACAGATGTATCGCCTTTAACCTAGTATATCGCCTTTAACCTATCATCTGTTCAACAATTATATCACATCTGTGCCCCCGGCCACAGATATTCACAACAGCTTGATTCTTGATGATTAATACAAATAACAGTGATACAAATGATGAACAGAAGAACAGGATAAACAATAAGTATCGGAAGTTTACTTTGTGCAGATTCAAATAATGTCCAAATTGCCAACATGATGTGGAGTGAAATTTAAAAATGATATTCAAGATCCACAGTTCAGAATAACGATTACAGTTCAATAGAAATGTTCAGAAAATAGGAAGGTTCAGTTGAACTAATGAAATTCAACTATTATGGAACATATAATATTTTCAGGAATTATAGAAGCAATAGTTCCATAATAAGTTTCGATTTAGGTGTATGGAAGAAAATAATATCCCTTACCGTAGCAGGTTTGATTAACAAAAGGTGAAGGGAATTAATATCCCTTACCATAGTAAGTTTGAATAATGGAAGATGAAAAAGATGGTATCCCTTATGAGTATAAAGGAAAATGATATCACTTACGAATATGGAATAAAAGTGTCATGTGATAATTCATGTAGACAAATTATTTCCACACGAGACAAATAAAAAGGGTTATTCACCAACAGGCGATAATCCGCACCGTAAGGTTATTCCCATCAATTTGAATACGAATAGTTATTCACCAAACAGGCGATAATCCGCGCCGTAAGGTTATTCCCATCAATTTGAATACGAAGAGTTATTCACCAAACAGACGATAATCCGCACCGTAAGGTTATTCTCAAAGATTAATAAGGAATGAGTACAAAAGGTTATTCACCAACAGGCGGTAAACCGCGCCGTAGGTTATTCCCACAATTTAATACATGGAAATAAATGGCACAAGAAAGAAACGATATTATTTTCGAGAATCAAAGAATGATAATCCCTTCAAGTAAGAAAGAAAATAATATCCATTTATGATGATGAAAAGAGTGATACCCCTTACCGTAGTAAGTTTAAAAGTGTGAAAAGATTGATATTCCTTACCTTAACACGTGACTGGATATTGATTTAAATGAGGTTGATCAACCTATATATTTATAATAAAATTAGTAATTACAATATATAACTTTCAAAGTATATGATAACTCGTATAATATGAACTATCAAAATTATATATATTTAACATAATTTTTGTAGTATAATATAACTACTTTAAAATAGTTTTTAAAATAATATTCTAAAATAAATCTTCCAAAGAAAGCTTTTAAAAATGAATCTTCTCAAAGAAGAGTCTTCTAAAGGAAGATTTGTGGATACCGTGAAATATAGGAATTTATGAAATTACTACTCTTTAATAAAAGACTTACTTGAAAATTTTCTGCACTCCTTTTGGCTTTCAAACTCTCAAAATAACCTCACTATTCTCAGAGAAAACTCATAAAATTCTTATAGAAAAATTTTATGTTTTAGGTGTGATTTTTCTATTCAGCTGAACAAGCTATTTATAGGAGAAAAATGGTACTATGCGCGGTTGTTGGCAGCACGCCAATGTTGAAATCGGCAGAAGAGGCTGCGCAGCCTCTGCGCAGACGAATTCAACGAATTCAAATTTGGCACAGTAACTTGCACAGTAACTTGCATAGTAACTTCTGAATATAATAATATTTTTCTAATAAAACAAATAACTTTATATATTATATTGTCTAATAAAACAAACAACTTTATGAATATATTATAATAATCAAATTACCAAATAATACTACCATAGTAATAATTCATAATAATGCAACAACTACTATGCCAATTATTAGGTTCAATAATTTTTAACTACAGTGCATCAACAATTATTGATTCAATGATATGAAATACAGTGTAATGATAATTATTAAATCAATAATGCAAAATACTGTGTAACAACAATTATTGAATTGATAACATAAAATATTATGCAGCGATAATTATTGATGAAATGATGTGCAATAGTTACGGTGTCAATTATCAGATCAATAATATAAGACACTGCGCAATACCGTGTGCTACTGTAGAGTACCGTGTGCTACAGAAAATACCATAAACTACCGTATGCTACTATTCTTTTATCACCGGTATTTTAACAGTTAACACCGTTGACTATTTTTATTTAAAAAAATTACTTCTGTCGTTTTCTATATCCGACAAATATTCCGTTGTGGGTTCCACCAATAATTAGTTATTTCGGCGCCGTCGTACGACACGAATATTATATTGCGCCGTCGTACGGGCAAAACGAATATTCCCCGACAAAACGAATATTCCCCGACAAAAAGAATATTGTCCAATAAGGTATAATTTGCACGGAACATCCTTAACTTTTAACTTTGCCAATTTAACCACTTACTGTTTTATGAAGAAAAAAAATATATATATATGAAAAAATTAAATTTTATATTTCAGAAAATTCGGGGTGTTACAATTACCATATATAAATTTCAAGGTGTATGATAACTCATATATTATGAACTATCAAAATTATTTATATAATATAAATTTTTGTAGTGTAAAATAATAACTTCAAAAATAATTTTTAAAATAATATTTTAAAATAAATCTTTCAAGTAAAGCTTTTTAAAAATAAATCTTCTCAAAGAAGAGTCTTCTAAAGGAAGATTTATGAATACCGTGTGAAATAGGTATTTATGCAATTACCACACTTTAATAAAACATTTACTTGAAAAATTCATGCACTCCTTTTGGTTTCCAAACACTCAAAATAACCTTACTATTCTCAGAGAAAACTCATAAAATACTTATAGAAAATTTTTATGTTTTAGGTGTGATTTTTCTATTCAGCTGAGCAAGCTATTTATAGGAGAAAAGAAGCTACTATGCAGTGGTAAGTGTCTGGCGTGCTGCACGCCAGCTTGAGAATTTCAATCTTTGTAGCGCAGCCTAACTGCCACCTACTCCTCCCAGCAACCATTTCCATTACCAACTCTCATGTGGCCCCTACAGAGAGCTCACACGTTTACTATAAAAAAAAAATTAATTTTTATTTTTATTTTTTTAATATTTCTTCCTGTAGGTCCAACATATATAATAAAATAAGCTACAACAATTATTCAACAATAATGTAAGAAACACGTTACAAATTATTATTAATTTAATAATATAAATTACTGTATATTTGCTACTGTGACAATTATTAGGTTCAATAATTTTAAAATACAATGTAATAATAATTATTGATTCAATGGTATAAAATACAGTGTAATGACAATTATTAAATCAATAATGTAAAATACTGTGAAACAATAATTATTGATGAATACTGTGCAATGATCACGTTATCAGATCAATAATATGAGACAATGTACAATACCGTGTGCTACTGTAGAATACCGTGTGCTACTATTCTTTTATCACCAGTATTTTAACAGTTAAAAGTGATAACACCGTTGACTATTTTTATTTTAAAATGTTACTTCTGTCGTTTTGTATATCCGACAAATATTCGGTTGTGGGTCCACCAATGATTAGTTATTTCGGCGTCATCGTACGACCGAATATTCTCCGATAAAACGAATATTTTCCGACAAAATGAATATTGTTCGACAAAATAAAATTTGCACATAACATCCTTAACTTTATCAATTTAATCACTTACTGTTTCAGAAAAAATATATATGAAGAAAAATTAAATTTTGTATTTCATAAAATTCGGGGTCTTACAACCTCCTCTCCTTATGAAATTTCGTCCTCGAAATTGACGTACTTGGCATTTCGAAGAGATAAGGATACTTGGATTTCATCTCAGATTCTACCTCCCAAGTCATTTCCTCAATATATTGGTTCCTCCATAAAACCTTGACTTGAGGTATAACCTTTGAGCGTAGGATCTGCTCCTTATCTAGGATCTTAACAGGTACCTCCTCGTACGTTAAATCATCTGCTATAACGTCCGGTTCTAACTCAATGACATGGTTTGGGTCCTTCATATATTTACGTAACATAAATATATGAAAAATGTAATGGATGCGGGACATACTTGGCGGTAAAGTTAGTCTGTAGGCCACGGTTCCCACTCGATCGAGGATTTCAAATGGGCCAATAAATTGAGGGTTGAGCTTTCCTCTATTTCCGAATCTTGTAACTCCTTTCCATGGGAAAACACGTAAAAATACATGGTCTCCGATGTTGAAACTTTTGTCTCTTCGATGAAGATTAGCATAACTCTTTTGTCGTTCTTATGCGGTCTGTATTCGTTTTCGGATCATTTGGATCTTTTCTGTTATCAAGCGTACCAATTCAGGTCCCAACAGTTTTGCTTCTCCTACCTCATTCCAACATACTGAAGAGCGACACTTGCGTCCATATAAAGCCACGAATGGAGTCATGCCTATACTTGTTTGGTAACTGTTATTGTGGGAAAATTCAACCAATGGCAAGTACTTATCCCAACTTCCTTTTAAATCTAGTACGCAAAGTCTCAAAAGATCTTCGAGGGTCTGGATCGTCCTTTTCGATTGTCTGTCCGTTTGAGGATGGTATGCAGAACTAAAATGTAATTCAGTGTCTATAGTTTTTTGTAAACTGATTCAAAAACGTGAAGTGAATCTAGGATCTCGATCAGAAACTATGAAAACTAGACACACTTGTTGTTTTTCTTTGAGTTGCCATATTAGGTGACACTTTCAGTCCGTCATTGTATATTTGTGATGCATATAGAGAATAATGTATTTTGAAAACTTGCTTTACACCTAGATGCAAGTGGTAAAATAAAAGACAACGACAATTTACGTAAAGATTTGGAGGAACTTAACATAAGGCGAGATTTATGGCTCCGACCTAACAACTCAAAATTTAAAGCTCCATTTTGTCTAACGAAGTAACAAGTTGAAGACATCTGCAAGTGAATAAGTACATTAAGGCTCCCAGATGGATATACTTCTAACATATCTTGTTGCAGTAAGGTTGAATAATTGAAAATTACTAGGTTCAAAAGTCACGATTGTCATATATTTATGCAGAAGTTGATGTCAATTGTATTTCGTGAGATGTTATCCAGAAAAATTATAGATGTCTTAACCGAACTTTCAAATTTCTTTCGAGATATATGTTTAACGGTTATAAGGTATAATGATGTGGAGCAGATGGAGAAAAATATAGTGTTGACTATATGTAAGCTAGAAATGATCTTTGCTCCAAGGTTCTTTGACTCAATGGAGTATTTGCCTATCCATCTAGCATATAAACTTAAACATGGATGACTTGTGTAATATCGATGAATGTATCTATTTGAGGGGTAATGTGACGCCCCCAAATCTAGGCCTACACAGCCCAAACTTGAGTCGTCAAAAGACTACAACAAAATTATTACAACAAAGCACAACGTACAACAAAACAGTGTATAATAATACACAACTAAGTCTTCACTATTATTGCCACACTATTTTACAACACGTGAAGACTAGGATAGCTATTCCTCGGACTCTCACTCCATCCCCTGGCTAGACCCCGTTACGTTTTCATCTCCTGTTGAAAAACAATGGAACAAACGAAAGGGTGAGCTCAAATAGCCCAGTAAGAAATATCATGACTAAGATAATGACGAATAATTTATCATTAGCCTTCAACAGTTGAGTTCTTGATAGAATACAATAGACTACAAGGTTTATATCAAAAACTGTAGTTAAATTCTTAAACAATGTTCAGATCAATAATAGCAGCGGAATGAGCAATCTATTAGAAGAATAATGCAGACTATAATATCCACTCGCTTCTCTTTTTAGTAAAAATATCATCAACTTTTATCATCTGAAATACCATTAGTCAAGATAATACAACTTCACAGTTCCTGGTCATAATTATGCAGATCAACAGTTCGTCTTTGCACTACGGGCCAAAGACATTCAATATAACACCAACGGTCATGATTATACCAGATTCAGCCTTTGGTCATAATCATACCAACCAACAGTTCATCTTTGCACTACGGGCCAAAGAGAACATTCACCACGTGTCATAAAAGACACCGAACAGATGTATCGCCTTTAACCTAGTATATCGCCTTTAACCTATCATCTGTTCAACAATTATATCACATCTGTGCCCCCGGCCACAGATATTCACAACAGCTTGATTCTTGATGATTAATACAAATAACAGTGATACAAATGATGAACAGAAGAACAGGATAAACAATAAGTATCGGAAGTTTACTTTGTGCAGATTCAAATAATGTCCAAATTGCCAACATGATGTGGAGTGAAATTTAAAAATGATATTCAAGATCCACAGTTCAGAATAACGATTACAGTTCAATAGAAATGTTCAGAAAATAGGAAGGTTCAGTTGAACTAATGAAATTCAACTATTATGGAACATATAATATTTTCAGGAATTATAGAAGCAATAGTTCCATAATAAGTTTCGATTTAGGTGTATGGAAGAAAATAATATCCCTTACCGTAGCAGGTTTGATTAACAAAAGGTGAAGGGAATTAATATCCCTTACCATAGTAAGTTTGAATAATGGAAGATGAAAAAGATGGTATCCCTTATGAGTATAAAGGAAAATGATATCACTTACGAATATGGAATAAAAGTGTCATGTGATAATTCGTGTAGACAAATTATTTCCACACGAGACAAATAAAAAGGGTTATTCACCAACAGGCGGTAATCCGCGCCGTAAGGTTATTCCCATCAATTTGAATACGAATAGTTATTCACCAAACAGGCGTAATCCGCACCGTAAGGTTATTCCCACAATTTAATAGAATTTGAACACGAAGAGTTATTCACCAAACAGGCGTAATCCGCACCGTAAGGTTATTCCCACAATTTAATAGAATTTGAACACGAAGAGTTATTCACCAAACAGGCAATAATCCGCACCGTAAGGTTATTCTCAAAGATTAATAAGGAATGAATACAAAAGGTTATTCACCAACAGGCGGTAAACCGCGCCGTAAGGTTATTCCCACAATTTAATACATGGAAATAAATGGCACAAGAAAGAAACGATATTATTTTCGAGAATCAAAGAATGATAATCCCTTCAAGTAAGAAAGAAAATAATATCCATTTATGATGATGAAAAGAGTGATACCCCTTACCGTAGTAAGTTAGAATATGAAAGAAGATAATATTCCTTACCACAGTAAATTTAAGAGTGTGAAAAGAATAATATTCCTTACCGTAGTAAGTTTAAGAGTATGAAAGAAAATGAAATTCCTTACCGTAGCAGGTTTGATTAACAAAAGGTGAAGAAAATTAATATCCCTTACCATAGTAAGTTTGAAATATGGAAGATGAAAAAGATGGTATCCCTTATGAGTATAAAGGATAATGATATCACTTACGAATATGGAATAAAAGTGTCATGTGATAATTCATGTAGACAAATTATTTTCACACGAGACAAATAAAAAGGGTTATTCACCAACAAGCGATAATCCGCACCGTAAGGTTATTCCCATCAATTTGAATACGAATAGTTATTCACCAAACAGACGATAATCCGCACCGTAAGGTTATTCTCAAAGATTAATAAGGAATGAGTACAAAAGGTTATTCACCAACAGGCGGTAAACCGCGCCGTAAGGTTATTCCCACAATTTAATACATGGAAATAAATGGCACAAGAAAGAAACGATATTATTTTCGAGAATCAAAGAATGATAATCCCTTCAAGTAAGAAAGAAAATAATATCCATTTATGATGATGAAAAGAGTGATACCCCTTACCGTAGTAAGTTTAAAAGTGTGAAAAGATTGATATTCCTTACCTTAACACGTGACTGGATATTGATTTAAATGAGGTTGATCAACCTATATATTTATAATAAAATTAGTAATTACAATATATAACTTTCAAAGTATATGATAACTCGTATAATATGAACTATCAAAATTATATATATTTAACATAATTTTTGTAGTATAATATAACTACTTTAAAATTGTTTTTAAAATAATATTCTAAAATAAATCTTCCAAAGAAAGCTTTTAAAAATGAATCTTCTCAAAGAAGAGTCTTCTAAAGGAAGATTTGTGGATACCGTGAAATATAGGAATTTATGAAATTACTACTCTTTAATAAAAGACTTACTTGAAAATTTTCTGCACTCCTTTTGGCTTTCAAACTCTCAAAATAACCTCACTATTCTCAGAGAAAACTCATAAAATTCTTATAGAAAAATTTTATGTTTTAGGTGTGATTTTTCTATTCAGCTGAACAAGCTATTTATAGGAGAAAAATGGTACTATGCGCGGTTGTTGGCAGCACGCCAATGTTGAAATCGGCAGAAGAGGCTGCGCAGCCTCTGCGCAGACGAATTCAACGAATTCAAATTTGGCACAGTAACTTGCACAGTAACTTGCATAGTAACTTCTGAATATAATAATATTTTTCTAATAAAACAAATAACTTTATATATTATATTGTCTAATAAAACAAACAACTTTATGAATATATTATAATAATCAAATTACCAAATAATACTACCATAGTAATAATTCATAATAATGCAACAACTACTATGCCAATTATTAGGTTCAATAATTTTTAACTACAGTGCATCAACAATTATTGATTCAATGATATGAAATACAGTGTAATGATAATTATTAAATCAATAATGCAAAATACTGTGTAACAACAATTATTGAATTGATAACATAAAATATTATGCAGCGATAATTATTGATGAAATGATGTGCAATAGTTACGGTGTCAATTATCAGATCAATAATATAAGACACTGCGCAATACCGTGTGCTACTGTAGAGTACCGTGTGCTACAGAAAATACCATAAACTACCGTATGCTACTATTCTTTTATCACCGGTATTTTAACAGTTAACACCGTTGACTATTTTTATTTAAAAAAATTACTTCTGTCGTTTTCTATATCCGACAAATATTCCGTTGTGGGTTCCACCAATAATTAGTTATTTCGGCGCCGTCGTACGACACGAATATTATATTGCGCCGTCGTACGGGCAAAACGAATATTCCCCGACAAAACGAATATTCCCCGACAAAAAGAATATTGTCCAATAAGGTATAATTTGCACGGAACATCCTTAACTTTTAACTTTGTCAATTTAACCACTTACTGTTTTATGAAGAAAAAAAAAATATATATATGAAAAAATTAAATTTTATATTTCAGAAAATTCGGGGTCTTACAACCTCCCCTCCTTATGAAATTTCGTCCCCGAAATTGACGCACCTGGCATTTCGAAGAGGTATGGATACCTAGACTTCATCTCAGATTCTAGCTCCCAGGTCATTTCCTCAATATCTTGGTTCCTCCATAAAACCTTAACTTGAGGTATAACCTTTGAGCGTAAGATCTGCTCCTTCTTATCTAGGATCTTAACAGGTACCTCCTCATACGTTAAATCTTCTGCTATAACGTCTGGTTCTAACTCAATGACGTGGTTTGGGTCCTTCACATATTTACGTAACATAGATATGTGAAAAACGTTATGGATGCGAGACATACTTGGTGGTAAGACTAGTCTGTAGGCTACAGTTCCTACTCGATCGAGAATTTCAAATGGGCCAACAAATCGAGGGTTGAGCTTTCCTCTCTTTCCGAATCTCGTAACCCCTTTCCATGGAGAAACACGTAAGAATACATGATCTCCGACGTTGAAACTTTTGTCTCTCCGATGAAGATCAGCATAACTCTTTTGTCGTTCTTGTGCGGTCTGTATTCGTTGTCGGATCATTTGGATCTTTTCTGTTGTCAAGCGTACCAACTCGGGTCCCAACAGTTTTGCTTCTCCTACCTCATTCCAACATACTGGAGAGCGACACTTGCGTCCATATAAAGCCTCGAATGGAGCCATACCTATACTTGCTTGGTAACTGTTGTTGTAGGAAAATTCCACCAATGGCAAGTACTTATCCCAACTTCCTTTGAAATCTAGTACGCAAAGTCTTTAAAGATCTTCGAGGGTCTGAATCGTCCTTTCCGATTGTCCGTCCGTTTGAGGATGGTATGCAGAACTAAAACGTAGTTCAGTGCCCATAGCTTTTTGTAGACTGATCCAAAAGCGTGAAGTGAATCTAGGATCTCGATCAGAAACTATGGAAACTGGCATGCCATGCAATCTCACGATCTCATTTATGTACATACCGGCAAGACGTTCAAGTGAAAAGTTTTCTCGTATAGGCAAGAAATGAGCGGATTTGGTCAATCTATCTACGATGACCCAAATTGCATCTAAGCCTTGAGAAACTTTGGGAAGACCCGTCACGAAATCCATAATGATGTGTTCCCACTTCCATTCGGGAACCTCAAGTGGTTGTAAAGGACCCTTAGGTACTTGATGCTCTGCCTTGACACGTTGACAAGTTAAGCACCTTGAGATAAACTCTGCAATCTCCCTTTTCATATTGTTCCACCAAAATGTATGTCGAAGATCTCGATACATCTTGGTACCTCCTGGGTGGATTGCAAACGGCGTGTTGTGTGCCTCCATCATGATTTTATGCTTTAATTCAGGATCGTTAGGAACACAGAGTCGAGAGTTGACTCGAAGTATTCCTTTCTCGTCGATTCTTGCTTCGGGAATGGTACCTTCTTGTACTTTTTTTATCATGTTTATCAGTTCCGGATCGGTAGCTTGAGCAGCTTTAATTTTATCGATTAAAGCTGGTTCTACTCGCACGTGAGCAATCTTCGAGTGGGTCCCTGGTGTCTTTAGCTCCATCTCCATCTTTTGCAAGTCGTACAAAATACGCTTTTGTGTTGTCAGCAGTGCACTTGTACTCGCATAAGATTTTCTGCTCAAAGCGTCAGCTACAACATTCGCCTTTCCCGGGTGATACTGGATTGTGTGATCATAATTCTTCAACAGCTCAAGCCAACGTCGTTGTCGCATGTTGAGTTCCTTCTGGGTGAAGAAATACTTGAGACTTTTATGATCCGTATAGATATCCACTTTCTCTCCGTACAAGTAGTGTCTCCAGATCTTCAACGCGAAAACGACTGCTGCCAACTCTAGATCATGAGTAGGGTAATTTTTCTCATAATCTTTGAGTTGTCGAGAGGCATAAGCTATAACATTTCCATGTTGCATAAGGACACAACCTAGACCTTTGCCTGAAGCATCGCTATATATGATGAATTCTCCTGATCCTGATGGAATGGTCAGAACAGGAGCTGAAACAAGTCTCCTCTTGAGTTCTTGAAAACTCTTCTCGCATTCCTCGCTCGAATGATACCGATATCTAATAATCAAACTTTCATCTCTTGGCGTTCTATGGGAGCCATTTGGTATTGAGCTTTGGAAAAGGGTTTAGTATCGGGTTCAAGATCGATACAGAATTCAATTTCTCGGTTTGGGGATAAGCCAGGAAGTTCCTCAGGAAAAACGTCAGGAACTCATTAACAATAGGAATATCATTCAAGGTTGACGTGTTTTTGTTCAAATCAATGACATGGGCTAAAAAGGCTTGACATCCGTTTTTCAATAAACGAATGACTTTATGGCTAGAAATAATAGTTATAGATTTCAATGGTTTAGTTGCTTGAATTTGCATGACAGGTTGATTAGGAATATGAAAACTAATAATCTTATGAAAACAATCAATTTTAGCATGATGGGTAGTCAACCAATCAATTCCTAAAATCACATCAAATTCATGCATCTCCAAAGAAATAAGGTCAACAGGTAATGTGAGGTTGTTGATTTAAACTAGGCAAGATTTATAGAGAGTAAATGTAATAGGTATTTCTCCCAATGAGATTTCAACTGATAAGACAAGATTTAAGTTTTCAATAGGCAAATTTAAACGTTGAGTACATATAGGTGAGATAAAAGAGTGGATAGAGCCAATATCTAACATGGCATAGACTTCTCGAGAATTGATGAATAGCTTACCGGTCATCACCTCATTCGATTTCTTGATCATCAAGGCTGTCATCATCAAATCGAGTCCCATATACTTCATCCGGATCTTCACGTATTTCAACCATGGGGATAACACGAAATAGTTCTCTAACGAACTGTTTCTCAGATTCTTCAACTTCATCAGTAGTAGCGTACCAATGATTTCCATTAAAATAGTATTTTCGATAGACTACAGTTTCCACGATAGTGACTAACTTAACCTGAATTCCTCTAAATTGTAACGCCCAAAAGTATAGATACATCATTTTTAAATAATCTTGAAAATCATAGCTCGAACACCATAAATCCCAAAGACTTATATGGAACGTCCATATATTCTGATCCTTTGTTATCGAGCATAACCAGGTGATGATATGTTTCCAACTGTCGAGCAAATTAAAGGCAACAATTTCCGCAAGTTCCGGATATCCTTTAAAGAACGAATTTGGAAGAACGACGGTAGAACTTTCACCTTCTTCTTCTTTAGATCGGATACAAACAATTTTTGCTTTAGGCAAATTATTCAACTCTGAGTTTGTAGAAGAATTGTTTGTGGCCTCTACATTCACTTCGGGTACTCCGTGGTTAACCTCCTGATTTCCAGATGCCATACTTAACTGTGGTCACAAAATAGATGTTAGTTCAAATAAACTGACTCATCACTTCATGTCCCTATATTCAAATCAACTCATTAGATAATAAAATCTAATTTAGGTAGGACATACTAGTGACTGATTCTATTCGTCTCTCCCCTCCTAGTTCTAACCCCAGATCTCCATTAAAGACCATATCCCTAAGCTCTGATGCCAACTGTGACGCCCCCAAATCTAGGCCTACACAGCCCAAACTTGAGTCGTCAAAAGACTACAACAAAATTATTACAACAAAGCACAACGTACAACAAAACAGTGTATAATAATACACAACTAAGTCTTCACTATTATTGCCACACTATTTTACAACACGTGAAGACTAGGATAGCTATTCCTCGGACTCTCACTCCATCCCCTGGCTAGACCCCGTTACGTTTTCATCTCCTGTTGAAAAACAATGGAACAAACGAAAGGGTGAGCTCAAATAGCCCAGTAAGAAATATTATGACTAAGATAATGACGAATAATTTATCATTAGCCTTCAACAGTTGAGTTCTTGATAGAATACAATAGACTACAAGGTTTATATCAAAAACTGTAGTTAAATTCTTAAACAATGTTCAGATCAATAATAGCAGCGGAATGAGCAATCTATTAGAAGAATAATGCAGACTATAATATCCACTCGCTTCTCTTTTTAGTAAAAATATCATCAACTTTTATCATCTGAAATACCATTAGTCAAGATAATACAACTTCACAGTTCCTGGTCATAATTATGCAGATCAACAGTTCGTCTTTGCACTACGGGCCAAAGACATTCAATATAACACCAACGGTCATGATTATACCAGATTCAGCCTTTGGTCATAATCATACCAACCAACAGTTCATCTTTGCACTACGGGCCAAAGAGAACATTCACCACGTGTCATAAAAGACACCGAACAGATGTATCGCCTTTAACCTAGTATATCGCCTTTAACCTATCATCTGTTCAACAATTATATCACATCTGTGCCCCCGGCCACAGATATTCACAACAGCTTGATTCTTGATGATTAATACAAATAACAGTGATACAAATGATGAACAGAAGAACAGGATAAACAATAAGTATCGGAAGTTTACTTTGTGCAGATTCAAATAATGTCCAAATTGCCAACATGATGTGGAGTGAAATTTAAAAATGATATTCAAGATCCACAGTTCAGAATAACGATTACAGTTCAATAGAAATGTTCAGAAAATAGGAAGGTTCAGTTGAACTAATGAAATTCAACTATTATGGAACATATAATATTTTCATGAATTATAGAAGCAATAGTTCCATAATAAGTTTCGATTTAGGTGTATGGAAGAAAATAATATCCCTTACCGTAGCAGGTTTGATTAACAAAAGGTGAAGGGAATTAATATCCCTTACCATAGTAAGTTTGAATAATGGAAGATGAAAAAGATGGTATCCCTTATGAGTATAAAGGAAAATGATATCACTTACGAATATGGAATAAAAGTGTCATGTGATAATTCATGTAGACAAATTATTTCCACACGAGACAAATAAAAAGGGTTATTCACCAACAGGCGATAATCCGCACCGTAAGGTTATTCCCATCAATTTGAATACGAATAGTTATTCACCAAACAGGCGATAATCCGCGCCGTAAGGTTATTCCCATCAATTTGAATACGAAGAGTTATTCACCAAACAGACGATAATCCGCACCGTAAGGTTATTCTCAAAGATTAATAAGGAATGAGTACAAAAGGTTATTCACCAACAGGCGGTAAACCGCGCCGTAAGGTTATTCCCACAATTTAATACATGGAAATAAATGGCACAAGAAAGAAACGATATTATTTTCGAGAATCAAAGAATGATAATCCCTTCAAGTAAGAAAGAAAATAATATCCATTTATGATGATGAAAAGAGTGATACCCCTTACCGTAGTAAGTTTAAAAGTGTGAAAAGATTGATATTCCTTACCTTAACACGTGACTGGATATTGATTTAAATGAGGTTGATCAACCTATATATTTATAATAAAATTAGTAATTACAATATATAACTTTCAAAGTATATGATAACTCGTATAATATGAACTATCAAAATTATATATATTTAACATAATTTTTGTAGTATAATATAACTACTTTAAAATAGTTTTTAAAATAATATTCTAAAATAAATCTTCCAAAGAAAGCTTTTAAAAATGAATCTTCTCAAAGAAGAGTCTTCTAAAGGAAGATTTGTGGATACCGTGAAATATAGGAATTTATGAAATTACTACTCTTTAATAAAAGACTTACTTGAAAATTTTCTGCACTCCTTTTGGCTTTCAAACTCTCAAAATAACCTCACTATTCTCAGAGAAAACTCATAAAATTCTTATAGAAAAATTTTATGTTTTAGGTGTGATTTTTCTATTCAGCTGAACAAGCTATTTATAGGAGAAAAATGGTACTATGCGCGGTTGTTGGCAGCACGCCAATGTTGAAATCGGCAGAAGAGGCTGCGCAGCCTCTGCGCAGACGAATTCAACGAATTCAAATTTGGCACAGTAACTTGCACAGTAACTTGCATAGTAACTTCTGAATATAATAATATTTTTCTAATAAAACAAATAACTTTATATATTATATTGTCTAATAAAACAAACAACTTTATGAATATATTATAATAATCAAATTACCAAATAATACTACCATAGTAATAATTCATAATAATGCAACAACTACTATGCCAATTATTAGGTTCAATAATTTTTAACTACAGTGCATCAACAATTATTGATTCAATGATATGAAATACAGTGTAATGATAATTATTAAATCAATAATGCAAAATACTGTGTAACAACAATTATTGAATTGATAACATAAAATATTATGCAGCGATAATTATTGATGAAATGATGTGCAATAGTTACGGTGTCAATTATCAGATCAATAATATAAGACACTGCGCAATACCGTGTGCTACTGTAGAGTACCGTGTGCTACAGAAAATACCATAAACTACCGTATGCTACTATTCTTTTATCACCGGTATTTTAACAGTTAACACCGTTGACTATTTTTATTTAAAAAAATTACTTCTGTCGTTTTCTATATCCGACAAATATTCCGTTGTGGGTTCCACCAATAATTAGTTATTTCGGCGCCGTCGTACGACACGAATATTATATTGCGCCGTCGTACGGGCAAAACGAATATTCCCCGACAAAACGAATATTCCCCGACAAAAAGAATATTGTCCAATAAGGTATAATTTGCACGGAACATCCTTAACTTTTAACTTTGCCAATTTAACCACTTACTGTTTTATGAAGAAAAAAAATATATATATATGAAAAAATTAAATTTTATATTTCAGAAAATTCGGGGTGTTACAATTACCATATATAAATTTCAAGGTGTATGATAACTCATATATTATGAACTATCAAAATTATTTATATAATATAAATTTTTGTAGTGTAAAATAATAACTTCAAAAATAATTTTTAAAATAATATTTTAAAATAAATCTTTCAAGTAAAGCTTTTTAAAAATAAATCTTTTCAAAGAAGAGTCTTCTAAAGGAAGATTTATGAATACCGTGTGAAATAGGTATTTATGCAATTACCACACTTTAATAAAATATTTACTTGAAAAATTCATGCACTCCTTTTGGTTTCCAAACACTCAAAATAACCTTACTATTCTCAGAGAAAACTCATAAAATACTTATAGAAAATTTTTATGTTTTAGGTGTGATTTTTCTATTCAGCTGAGCAAGCTATTTATAGGAGAAAAGAAGCTACTATGCAGTGGTAAGTGTCTGGCGTGCTGCACGCCAGCTTGAGAATTTCAATCTTTGTAGCGCAGCCTAACTGCCACCTACTCCTCCCAGCAACCATTTCCATTACCAACTCTCATGTGGCCCCTACAGAGAGCTCACACGTTTACTATAAAAAAAAAATTAATTTTTATTTTTATTTTTTTAATATTTCTTCCTGTGGGTCCAACATATATAATAAAATAAGCTACAACAATTATTCAACAATAATGTAAGAAACACGTTACAAATTATTATTAATTTAATAATATAAATTACTGTATATTTGCTACTGTGACAATTATTAGATTCAATAATTTTAAAATACAGTGTAATAATAATTATTGATTCAATGGTATAAAATACAGTGTAATGACAATTATTAAATCAATAATGTAAAATACTGTGAAACAATAATTATTGATGAATACTGTGCAATGATCACGTTATCAGATCAATAATATGAGACAATGTACAATACCGTGTGCTACTGTAGAATACCGTGTGCTACTATTCTTTTATCACCAGTATTTTAACAGTTAAAAGTGATAACACCGTTGACTATTTTTATTTTAAAATGTTACTTCTGTCGTTTTCTATATCCGACAAATATTCGGTTGTGGGTCCACCAATGATTAGTTATTTCGGCGTCATCGTACGACCGAATATTCTCCGATAAAACGAATATTTTCCGACAAAATGAATATTGTTCGACAAAATAAAATTTGCACATAACATCCTTAACTTTATCAATTTAATCACTTACTGTTTCAGAAAAAATATATATGAAGAAAAATTAAATTTTGTATTTCATAAAATTCGGGGTCTTACAACCTCCTCTCCTTATGAAATTTCGTCCTCGAAATTGACGTACTTGGCATTTCGAAGAGATAAGGATACTTGGATTTCATCTCAGATTCTACCTCCCAAGTCATTTCCTCAATATATTGGTTCCTCCATAAAACCTTGACTTGAGGTATAACCTTTGAGCGTAGGATCTGCTCCTTATCTAGGATCTTAACAGGTACCTTCTCGTACGTTAAATCATCTGCTATAACGTCCGGTTCTAACTCAATGACATGGTTTGGGTCCTTCATATATTTACGTAACATAAATATATGAAAAATGTAATGGATGCGGGACATACTTGGCGGTAAAGTTAGTCTGTAGGCCACGGTTCCCACTCGATCGAGGATTTCAAATGGGCCAATAAATTGAGGGTTGAGCTTTCCTCTATTTCCGAATCTTGTAACTCCTTTCCATGGGAAAACACGTAAAAATACATGGTCTCCGATGTTGAAACTTTTGTCTCTTCGATGAAGATTAGCATAACTCTTTTGTCGTTCTTATGCGGTCTGTATTCGTTTTCGGATCATTTGGATCTTTTCTGTTATCAAGCGTACCAATTCAGGTCCCTATAGTTTTGCTTCTCCTACCTCATTCCAACATACTGAAGAGCGACACTTGCGTCCATATAAAGCCACGAATGGAGTCATGCCTATACTTGTTTGGTAACTGTTATTGTGGGAAAATTCAACCAATGGCAAGTACTTATCCCAACTTCCTTTTAAATCTAGTACGCAAAGTCTCAAAAGATCTTCGAGGGTCTGGATCGTCCTTTTCGATTGTCTGTCCGTTTGAGGATGGTATGCAGAACTAAAATGTAATTCAGTGTCTATAGTTTTTTGTAAACTGATTCAAAAACGTGAAGTGAATCTAGGATCTCGATCAGAAACTATGAAAACTAGACACACTTGTTGTTTTTCTTTGAGTTGCCATATTAGGTGACACTTTCAGTCCGTCATTGTATATTTGTGATGCATATAGAGAATAATGTATTTTGAAAACTTGCTTTACACCTAGATGCAAGTGGTAAAATAAAAGACAACGACAATTTACGTAAAGATTTGGAGGAACTTAACATAAGGCGAGATTTATGGCTCCGACCTAACAACTCAAAATTTAAAGCTCCATTTTGTCTAACGAAGTAACAAGTTGAAGACATCTGCAAGTGAATAAGTACATTAAGGCTCCCAGATGGATATACTTCTAACATATCTTGTTGCAGTAAGGTTGAATAATTGAAAATTACTAGGTTCAAAAGTCACGATTGTCATATATTTATGCAGAAGTTGATGTCAATTGTATTTCGTGAGATGTTATCCAGAAAAATTATAGATGTCTTAACCGAACTTTCAAATTTCTTTCGAGATATATGTTTAACGGTTATAAGGTATAATGATGTGGAGCAGATGGAGAAAAATATAGTGTTGACTATATGTAAGCTAGAAATGATCTTTGCTCCAAGGTTCTTTGACTCAATGGAGTATTTGCCTATCCATCTAGCATATAAACTTAAACATGGATGACTTGTGTAATATCGATGAATGTATCTATTTGAGGGGTAATGTGACGCCCCCAAATCTAGGACTACACAGCCCAAACTTGAGTCGTCAAAAGACTACAACAAAATTATTACAACAAAGCACAACGTACAACAAAACAGTGTATAATAATACACAACTAAGTCTTCACTATTATTGCCACACTATTTTATAACACGTGAAGACTAGGATAGCTATTCCTCGGACTCTCACTCCATCCCCTGGCTAGACCCCGTTACGTTTTCATCTCCTGTTGAAAAACAATGGAACAAACGAAAGGGTGAGCTCAAATAGCCCAGTAAGAAATATTATGACTAAGATAATGACGAATAATTTATCATTAGCCTTCAACAGTTGAGTTCTTGATAGAATACAATAGACTACAAGGTTTATATCAAAAACTGTAGTTAAATTCTTAAACAATGTTCAGATCAATAATAGCAGCGGAATGAGCAATCTATTAGAAGAATAATGCAGACTATAATATCCACTCGCTTCTCTTTTTAGTAAAAATATCATCAACTTTTATCATCTGAAATACCATTAGTCAAGATAATACAACTTCACAGTTCCTGGTCATAATTATGCAGATCAACAGTTCGTCTTTGCACTACGGGCCAAAGACATTCAATATAACACCAACGGTCATGATTATACCAGATTCAGCCTTTGGTCATAATCATACCAACCAACAGTTCATCTTTGCACTACGGGCCAAAGAGAACATTCACCACGTGTCATAAAAGACACCGAACAGATGTATCGCCTTTAACCTAGTATATCGCCTTTAACCTATCATCTGTTCAACAATTATATCACATCTGTGCCCCCGGCCACAGATATTCACAACAGCTTGATTCTTGATGATTAATACAAATAACAGTGATACAAATGATGAACAGAAGAACAGGATAAACAATAAGTATCGGAAGTTTACTTTGTGCAGATTCAAATAATGTCCAAATTGCCAACATGATGTGGAGTGAAATTTAAAAATGATATTCAAGATCCACAGTTCAGAATAACGATTACAGTTCAATAGAAATGTTCAGAAAATAGGAAGGTTCAGTTGAACTAATGAAATTCAACTATTATGGAACATATAATATTTTCAGGAATTATAGAAGCAATAGTTCCATAATAAGTTTCGATTTAGGTGTATGGAAGAAAATAATATCCCTTACCGTAGCAGGTTTGATTAACAAAAGGTGAAGGGAATTAATATCCCTTACCATAGTAAGTTTGAATAATGGAAGATGAAAAAGATGGTATCCCTTATGAGTATAAAGGAAAATGATATCACTTACGAATATGGAATAAAAGTGTCATGTGATAATTCGTGTAGACAAATTATTTCCACACGAGACAAATAAAAAGGGTTATTCACCAACAGGCGGTAATCCGCGCCGTAAGGTTATTCCCATCAATTTGAATACGAATAGTTATTCACCAAACAGGCGTAATCCGCACCGTAAGGTTATTCCCACAATTTAATAGAATTTGAACACGAAGAGTTATTCACCAAACAGGCGTAATCCGCACCGTAAGGTTATTCCCACAATTTAATAGAATTTGAACACGAAGAGTTATTCACCAAACAGGCGATAATCCGCACCGTAAGGTTATTCTCAAAGATTAATAAGGAATGAATACAAAAGGTTATTCACCAACAGGCGGTAAACCGCGCCGTAAGGTTATTCCCACAATTTAATACATGGAAATAAATGGCACAAGAAAGAAACGATATTATTTTCGAGAATCAAAGAATGATAATCCCTTCAAGTAAGAAAGAAAATAATATCCATTTATGATGATGAAAAGAGTGATACCCCTTACCGTAGTAAGTTAGAATATGAAAGAAGATAATATTCCTTACCACAGTAAATTTAAGAGTGTGAAAAGAATAATATTCCTTACCGTAGTAAGTTTAAGAGTATGAAAGAAAATGAAATTCCTTACCGTAGCAGGTTTGATTAACAAAAGGTGAAGAAAATTAATATCCCTTACCATAGTAAGTTTGAAATATGGAAGATGAAAAAGATGGTATCCCTTATGAGTATAAAGGATAATGATATCACTTACGAATATGGAATAAAAGTGTCATGTGATAATTCATGTAGACAAATTATTTTCACACGAGACAAATAAAAAGGGTTATTCACCAACAAGCGATAATCCGCACCGTAAGGTTATTCCCATCAATTTGAATACGAATAGTTATTCACCAAACAGACGATAATCCGCACCGTAAGGTTATTCTCAAAGATTAATAAGGAATGAGTACAAAAGGTTATTCACCAACAGGCGGTAAACCGCGCCGTAAGGTTATTCCCACAATTTAATACATGGAAATAAATGGCACAAGAAAGAAACGATATTATTTTCGAGAATCAAAGAATGATAATCCCTTCAAGTAAGAAAGAAAATAATATCCATTTATGATGATGAAAAGAGTGATACCCCTTACCGTAGTAAGTTAGAATATGAAAGAAGATAATATTCCTTACCACAGTAAATTTAAGAGTGTGAAAAGAATAATATTCCTTACCGTAGTAAGTTTAAGAGTATGAAAGAAAATGAAATTCCTTACCGTAGCAGGTTTGATTAACAAAAGGTGAAGGAAATTAATATCCCTTACCATAGTAAGTTTGAAATATGGAAGATGAAAAAGATGGTATCCCTTATGAGTATAAAGGATAATGATATCACTTACGAATATGGAATAAAAGTGTCATGTGATAATTCATGTAGACAAATTATTTTCACACGAGACAAATAAAAAGGGTTATTCACCAACAGGCGATAATCCGCACCGTAAGGTTATTCCCATCAATTTGAATACGAATAGTTATTCACCAAACAGACGATAATCCGCACCGTAAGGTTATTCTCAAAGATTAATAAGGAATGAGTACAAAAGGTTATTCACCAACAGGCGGTAAACCGCGCCGTAAGGTTATTCCCACAATTTAATACATGGAAATAAATGGCACAAGAAAGAAACGATATTATTTTCGAGAATCAAAGAATGATAATCCCTTCAAGTAAGAAAGAAAATAATATCCATTTATGATGATGAAAAGAGTGATACCCCTTACCGTAGTAAGTTTAAAAGTGTGAAAAGATTGATATTCCTTACCTTAACACGTGACTGGATATTGATTTAAATGAGGTTGATCAACCTATATATTTATAATAAAATTAGTAATTACAATATATAACTTTCAAAGTATATGATAACTCGTATAATATGAACTATCAAAATTATATATATTTAACATAATTTTTGTAGTATAATATAACTACTTTAAAATAGTTTTTAAAATAATATTCTAAAATAAATCTTCCAAAGAAAGCTTTTAAAAATGAATCTTCTCAAAGAAGAGTCTTCTAAAGGAAGATTTGTGGATACCGTGAAATATAGGAATTTATGAAATTACTACTCTTTAATAAAAGACTTACTTGAAAATTTTCTGCACTCCTTTTGGCTTTCAAACTCTCAAAATAACCTCACTATTCTCAGAGAAAACTCATAAAATTCTTATAGAAAAATTTTATGTTTTAGGTGTGATTTTTCTATTCAGCTGAACAAGCTATTTATAGGAGAAAAATGGTACTATGCGCGGTTGTTGGCAGCACGCCAATGTTGAAATCGGCAGAAGAGGCTGCGCAGCCTCTGCGCAGACGAATTCAACGAATTCAAATTTGGCACAGTAACTTGCACAGTAACTTGCATAGTAACTTCTGAATATAATAATATTTTTCTAATAAAACAAATAACTTTATATATTATATTGTCTAATAAAACAAACAACTTTATGAATATATTATAATAATCAAATTACCAAATAATACTACCATAGTAATAATTCATAATAATGCAACAACTACTATGCCAATTATTAGGTTCAATAATTTTTAACTACAGTGCATCAACAATTATTGATTCAATGATATGAAATACAGTGTAATGATAATTATTAAATCAATAATGCAAAATACTGTGTAACAACAATTATTGAATTGATAACATAAAATATTATGCAGCGATAATTATTGATGAAATGATGTGCAATAGTTACGGTGTCAATTATCAGATCAATAATATAAGACACTGCGCAATACCGTGTGCTACTGTAGAGTACCGTGTGCTACAGAAAATACCATAAACTACCGTATGCTACTATTCTTTTATCACCGGTATTTTAACAGTTAACACCGTTGACTATTTTTATTTAAAAAAATTACTTCTGTCGTTTTCTAT
This sequence comes from Hedera helix, assembly GCA_947179155.2. Classification (NCBI taxonomy): domain Eukaryota; kingdom Viridiplantae; phylum Streptophyta; class Magnoliopsida; order Apiales; family Araliaceae; genus Hedera; species Hedera helix. The sequence continues at coordinate 1,762,001 of OX359268.1, forward strand.
ATCCGACAAATATTCCGTTGTGGGTTCCACCAATAATTAGTTATTTCGGCGCCGTCGTACGACACGAATATTATATTGCGCCGTCGTACGGGCAAAACGAATATTCCCCGATAAAACGAATATTCCCCGACAAAAAGAATATTGTCCAATAAGGTATAATTTGCACGGAACATCCTTAACTTTTAACTTTGCCAATTTAACCACTTACTGTTTTATGAAGAAAAAAAATATATATATATGAAAAAATTAAATTTTATATTTCAGAAAATTCGGGGTCTTACAGGTAATATCATATACATATTCAATTTTGATGATATTTATAACTCATATTCTTAATGTCTTCCGTTCAATCATTGTATTTTAGGTACATGCGTTAGCTAAAGTAGAAAGTAAAAAATAAAGTAAAATATATCCTTAAAATAACTTTTTTATAATCCTTTTGTTTTATCATATGTTGAGGTATCACATGATAATAAAGTCTTATATCAGATCATAAGAAATAAAAATTAAGGAAATAAATAGTCTAATAGATCAGTTTAGCTTTTTGATTTAAGATGCTCTTCCAACGAGTGTACATACAAATTTTACCTGGTTTACATAAAATATTTGGGTTAATATACGGTCAGTCATTAGTTTCCTTATTATATAACGCAATGTAAAATATAAGTAATTATAATTCATCTGAAAGTACAAAACTCTCGAAGCGGAAATAATGGACTCAAATACCTTTTAAACTATTTTATAATTACATTTGAATTAAAATTTAGGATCAAATTTTATCAATAACAGATATTCGTAATATTATATTCTTGATTTTCTATTTCTGCTCTTGATTGTTCGTTTTCATTTTGAAAACAACGGGGAATTAATTGGAATGAGATTTCAGTCGAAACCTTTGAGGGCCCAAAGTAATTTGTATGGGAAAGTGGGACATCCTCCTAGCTGTAAACGAGTTGCAATGAATTGAATCGAGCTGTACATAATAATATTTCTACTTTTTTTTATCTTTTTCTTTGCTAAAGTATGTATACTAATTGTTCATTCAACAAAACCAAATTATACAACAGTTCAGGATAGACCATCTTAGTGTTCCAACGCGCATATATATAAAATAATATAATGATTCATATTTAAAGTCAAATAGAGACTTTTATTCGTCCAACGCATATCAAACTGTTCATCACAGGCCGAAAAATAGTGTTCATTACAACTATCCGAAACTGAAAAATAATTGTTAGGATGAATGTTTCGCTAAGCCTGATTGGGTAACTAATATTGGGCTAGGCCCAAATAGTCCATCAACTTGGCAATTATCTATGAGGACTCATAAGTCCGATAGGCTTGGGATCGCTTTCCTTATCAATTCAGATACTAACTAATTGCCATATCTAAATATGAATTGGTATGGGAGTTACCTATCTAACATTGATTAGCGTGACAGCTACCTTCTCTAACAAGGATTTTGCTACACGATTCCTATTAGGAATTGGAGTCTTGTTGAGCAATATGAGTACTATAAATACATGGTGAATGATAGAGGTACACAGATCTGATTCTACTCTACTAAATACTTATGCCTCCATTGTTGACACATCTTGAAACTTGTACTTACTCTCACACCGGAGGTATCCCCCGGCGGCCCAAGCCGTCAAGCACTTCTGGTGGTTCTTTTTTGTGCAGGTCCCAGTCCGAACCGGCGCTTGAACGTGCGGACGAAATTCAAGCGTTAACATTGGCGCTAGAAGGAGGGCGTATTTAGCACCGAGTACTTCTTCCATAAAAAAGAATTGACATGGAAGCCTCACAATCGCAGCGGAGTCAAAGTAACTCACGGCGACCACTCCCCACTCAGTCTCGCCGGGAGACAATAGCGAATAAAGAACGTCGCCTCCAGTTGATTCTCGACAAAAAGAAAGCTCTGGACATCCAGCAGAAAGAGCTTAATAAGCAATACCAGGAATTAAACGAGGCAGAACATGACCTTTTGAGCCAGAGAGGCTCGGCCTCCCGCTCAGAACATTGTGACCGACGAGACGACAGACACCTAGAACGATGTGGAGGTGAAGCACGAGATCGCGTTAGGAAGCCGGTCCATTCCAAGTCAACTTGGACGGCGGACTTTCGGAAGCGAGCCAGATCACCTTCGAAGAGAGATCGGGGAGACAGACGAAGCCATGAAAGCCATACTGGAGATTTCTCACCCAAGAAGACTTCGGATAAGTACTACGGGTCCAAGAAGGTTCGGTTCTCTCCGTTCTCGAAAGATCTAGAAGAGGCCAAAATCGACCGAAGTCACAAAGTACCCACCCTGGAGATGTACGACGGAACAGGAGACCCACATGATCACACTTATTCCTTCGAGCAGGCCATGCACTTTCACGGTCATGATGCAGTGGCGATGTGCCACCTGTTCTTATCCACCCTAAAGAAGACTGCCAGGGAGTGGGTCATCTCCCTTCCATCCAAATCTATTAAATCATGGGAAGAATTGCGGGATCAATTTCACACCCGCTTCGGTAGTAACAAAAGACGAGCCAGAATGATGACGTCTCTCCTACAGGTGAAACAAAGACCCGACGAAACTCTTCGGCAGTACATGAAGAGGTTCAGAGATGTAGTGTCCGAGATCCTCACTATAGATTCAACCCAAGTGATTCAATTTCTAACTATGGGTTTGAACGTAGACAAATCCAGTCGCTTGATTGAAGAAATCATCTCTAAAACTCCTCAAACTCTAGCAGAGGCCTATGAAAAGGCCGATAAGTTTATAGAGTTGGAAGAGGCCCTCACCAACCTTCGGGGTTCTTCGAGATTCGATGATAATTATCATCGGAGAAGAGACCTTAGGGGCAATATAGCCGACAAAAGAGATAATGACAGAAGAGACTCAATGGGTGATCTAAGACAAGAGGATGATAATTTCACCGAAAATAATTCTGAACCAATAGATATGCTAGCCGAAGAAACCGAGGAGCAGTCCTCGGATTCCCGAAGCCTGTTGTACCTGTACCCACCTAAGAAGATCTCCATATGATTGTTAAAGAGCTTCAAACCACATAAAGCCTATATGGTATACGGTTCGGCGATATTATCAACAATCATATATGTACTGAATATTTTTTGGAGGTTATCTTAACTCACTATATTGCTTCTTCGATATCAACAATTATGATTGTTCTATTTTATCACATTCTTATTTTCTATGCATCGCTTAGTTTTTGTTCTTTAAGCCTTAACTTCAGCCTATCAGATAAGGCTAGAGGGGCAAGGGAATATAAGTGTTAAACTAGCAAACAGATACAATACACAGAACTCATCATGAGAAGAAGAGAATATTTGTCATAAAAAACGTCTGAGAAAAATTTACACAAAGAGTTACACACAGACTACAAGGAAAAATTGACGTCGGTCTTCGGGAGGATCAACAAGAACAAATTTCAAACCCTTCAGAAAAACTCCCTGTTATGCCTCTGATTCTTTATAGCCGAAGTCATCACCTCATAAGAGGGTAGCAATTGCAGAGGCTCTTTAGGGCCGATATTAGAAGGATCGAGTGTCAACAGAAGAAAAGTATCCTTGAGGACGAAAAAGCTGCAGCGCTGGGTTCAACAATTACAGTCTTACTTGGCTTTTACTTCAGCTTCCCCTTCGGTCTGATTTCCTTGATTTGCCGAAGAAGTTTTCCTTTCGGTTAGCTGTCTTGGATTCCCGAAAGAGCCTATTTTCTCCCGAAAGCACACACTTTCGTCGAAATTACGAAAGCAATATTTCTTCAGGCTTTACCTTCGGTCTGATGCCTCCGGGCTCCCGAAAGAGTTTTCCTTTCGGTCTGATTTCCTTGATTTACCGAAGAAGTTTTCCCTTCGGTTAGTTGTCTTGGAATCTCGAAAGAGCTTTCCCTTCGGCTTGATGTCTCTGGGCTCCCGAAGGAGTTTTCCCTTCGGTCTGATGCCTCCGGGCTCCCGAAGGAGTTTTCCTTTCGGTCTGATTTCCTTGATTTACCGAAGAAGTTTTCCCTTCGGTTAGCTGTCTTGGAATCCCGAAAGAGCTTTCCCTTCGGCTTGATGTCTCTGGGCTCCCGAAGGAGTTTTCCCTTCGGTCTGATGTTCTTGGATTCCCGAAATATCTTTCTCTTCGGTATGATACCTCCGGGTTCCCGAAAGAGCTTTCTCTTCGGTCAGAGACCTCCGGGTCACCGAAAGATCTTTCCCTTCGGTTAAACGTCTTTGTGTTTCCGAATGAGCTTTTCCTTCGGGTCAATGTTTTCAGGATCCCGAAGGAGTTTTTCTCCTCTGTTATGTTGCCCTTGAATTCCTATATGAAGTTCAAAGCGGATCTGCCTTCGGTCTGATATCTTTTGCGTCAATACATTTAGATTCCCGAAGAGTTAATTTCCTTCAGGATTTGTCCGCTTACAATTATCTTCAGAAATTTTCAATCTACTCCCCCAGCACATTTATATACTGGAGGAGTGGGGGGCAATGTTAGGATGAATGTTTCGCTAAGCCTGATTGGGTAACTAATATTGGGCTAGGCCCAAATAGTCCATCAACTTGGCAATTATCTATGAGGACTCATAAGTCCGATAGGCTTGGGATCGCTTTCCTTATCAATTCAGATACTAACTAATTGCCATATCTAAATATGAATTGGTATGGGAGTTACCTATCTAACATTGATTAGCGTGACGCTACCTTCTCTAACAAGGATTTTGCTACACGATTCCTATTAGGAATTGGAGTCTTGTTGAGCAATATGAGTACTATAAATACATGGTGAATGATAGAGGTACACAGATCTGATTCTACTCTACTAAATACTTATGCCTCCATTGTTGACACATCTTGAAACTTGTACTTACTCTCACACCGGAGGTATCCCCCGGCGGCCCAAGCCGTCAAGCACTTCTGGTGGTTCTTTTTTGTGCAGGTCCCAGTCCGAACCGGCGCTTGAACGTGCGGACGAAATTCAAGCGTTAACAATAATTAATTTTAAAACTCCAAAAAATTGTAGAATAATTATGCGATATCTCTATAAATGCAATTTCGCATAACTGTTTGTTAACGTCTTAATAACAATTATACAAATTGTTCTATCCTTAACATTTGATTTGGATCAAGGTTGGATTTAAGTTAAAAAGATAGCGATTCTCGTCTAACTGGGATTATAAATTATCTCATATATATACGTGTGTATATATATATATATATATATATATATATATATATATATATATATATATAGAAAATAATCTATAATAAGTATTTATTATATATCAAAATAGGAGAAATATGATCTATAGTATCTAAATTAGCAAGGAACGGGCTAGGATTTTAAAATATAACTTTTATTTGCTATTAATAATAGCGAATAAGAGAATTATAATTTATCGTCATCCGTTATAATTAATGTAAGACCCCGAATTTATGAAATACAAAATTTAATTTTTCTTCATATATATTTTTCCTGAAACAGTAAATGGTTAAATTGACAAAATTGAAAGTTAAGGATGTTATGTGCAAATTTTATTTTGTCGGACAATATTCTTTTTGTCGGGGAATATTCGTTTTGTCGGGGAATATTCGGGCCGTACGACGGCGCCGAAATAACAAATTATTTGTGGACCCCACAACGGAATATTTGTCGGATATAGAAAACGACAGAAGTAACCTTTTTAAATAAAAATAGTCAACGGTGTTAACTGTTAAAATACCGGTGATAAAAGAATAGTAGCATACGGTAATTTATGGTATTTTCTGTAGCACACGGTACTCTACAGTAGCACACGGTATTGCACAGTGTCTCATATTATTGGTCTGATAATTGACACCGTAATTGTTACGCATCATTTCATCAATAATTGTCACTGCATAATATTTTATATTATCAATTCAATTATTGTTGCTACACAGTATTTTGCATTATTGATTCAATAATTGTCATTACACTGTATTTCATATCATCGAGTCAATAATTGTTGGTGCACTGTAGTTTAAAATTATTGAATCTAATAATTGTCACAGTAGCAAATACATTATAATTTATATTATTAAATTAATAAAAATATGTAACGTGTTTCTTACATTATTGTGGTAACATTATTTTATATGTTGGATCCACAGGTAGAATAAATAAAATAAAATAAAATAAAATAAATATTATTATTTTTCAAAAGTTACTATTCACTGACGGAAGTTACTGTTCACATCGGAAAAGTTACTCCGGACTCACTGTTCACTCCCGGAAATCACTATTCATCGGCTGACAAAAGTTACTGTTCATTACTGTTCACTTTTTGAAAATTTTAAAGTTACTGTGCAAAGTTACTGTGCAAGTATTGAAATTTTTTAAAAAAAAACGTTTGCGCAGCCTCTCTCACCTACCAAATGCACAGTGCCCACCTACCACGCATAGTACCCCATTTTCCCCTATAAATAGCTTGTTCAGCTGAATAGAAAAATCACACCTAAAACATAAAATTTTTCTATAAGAATTTTATGAGTTTTCTCTGAGAATAGTAAGGTTATTTTGAGAGTTTGAAAGCCAAAAGGAGTGCAGAAATTTTTCAAGTAAGTCTTTTATTAAAGAGTAGTAATTTTATAAATTCCTATTTTTCACGGTATTCACAAATCTTCCTTTAGAAGACTCTTCTATTAGAAGATTCATTTTTAAAAGCTTTCTTTAGAAGATTTATTTTGAAATATTATTTTAAAAACTATTCTAAAGTTATTATATTATACTACAAAAATTATGTTAAATATATATAATTTTGATAGTTCATAATATACGAGTTATCATACACTTTGAAATTTATATGTGGTAATTACTAATTTATATTATAAATATATAGGTTGATCAACCTCATTTAAATCAATATCCAGTTACGTGTTAAGGTAAGGGGTATCACTCTTTTCATCATCATAAATGGATATTATTTTCTTTCTTACTTGAAGGGATTATCATTCTTTGATTCTCGAAAATAATATCGTTTCTTTCTTGTGCCATTTATTTCCATCTATTAAATTGTGGGAATAACCTTACGGTGCGGATTACGCCTGTTTGGTGAATAACTCTTCGTGTTCAAATTCTATTAAATTGTGGGAATAACCTTACGGTGCGGATTACGCCTGTTTGGTGAATAACTATTCGTATTCAAATTGATGGGAATAACCTTACGGTGCGGATTATCGCCTGTTGGTGAATAACCCTTTTTATTTGTCTCCTGTGAAAATAATTTGTCTACACGAATTATCGCATGACACTTTTATTTCATATTCGTAAGTGATATCATTTTCCTTTATACTCATAAGGGATACCATCTTTTTCATCTTCCATTATTCAAACTTACTATGGTAAGGGATATTAATTCCCTTCACTTTTTGTTAATCAAACCTGCTACGGTAAGGGATATTATTTTCTTTCATACTCCTAAATCGAAACTTATTATGGAACTATTGCTTCTATAATTCCTGAAAATATTATATGTTCCATAATAGTTGAACTTCATTATTTCAACTGAACCTTCCTATTTACGTGAACCTTTCTATTGAACTGTAACCGTTATTCTGAACTGTGGATCTTGAATATCATTTTTAAATTTCACTCCACATCATGTTGGCAATTTGGACATTATTTGAATCTGCACAAAGTAAACTTCCGATACTTATTGTTTATCCTGTTCTTCTGTTCATCATTTGTATCACTGTTATTTGTATTAATCATCAAGAATCAAGCTGTTGTGAATATCTGTGGCCGGGGGCACAGATGTGATATAATTGTTGAACAGATGATAGGTTAAAGGCGATATACTAGGTTAAAGGCGATACATCTGTTCGGTGTCTTTTATGGCACGTGGTGAATGTTCTCTTTGGCCCGTAGTGCAAAGATGAACTGTTGGTTGGTATGATTATGACCAAAGGCTGAATCTGGTATAATCATGACCGTTGGTGTTATATTGAATGTCTTTGGCCCGTAGTGCAAAGATGAACTGTTGATCTGCATAATTATGACCAGGAACTGTGAAGTTGTATTATTTTGACTAATGGTATTTCAGATGATAAAAGTTGATGATGTTTTTACGAAAAAGAGAAGCGAGTGGACATTATAGTCTGCATTATTCTTCTAATAGATTGCTCATTCCGCTGCTATTATTGATCTGAACATTGTTTAAGAATTTAACTACAGTTTTTTTATATAAACCTTGTAGTCTATTGTATTCAGAACTCAACTGTTGAAGGCTAATGATAATTTATTCGTCATTATCTTAGTCATGATATTTCTTACTGGGCTATTTGAGCTCACCCTTTCTTTTCGTTCCATTGTTTTTCAACAGGAGATGAAAACATAACGGGGTCTAGCCGGGGGATGGAGTGAGAGTCCGAGAAATAGCTGTCGTAGTCTTCACGTGTTGTAAAATAGTGTGACAATAATAGTGAAGATTTAATTGTGTATTAATATACATTGTATTGTTGTACGCTGTGCTTTGTTGTAATAATTTTGTTGTAGTCTTTTGACGACTCAAGTTTGGGCTGTGTGGGCCTAGATTTGGGGGCGTCACAATTAATAACTAATGTAAATAATCCATTATCAATAGTAATAGACGTAATCTTATCATCATGTGCTATTATAAAGTGGAGGATGTATTATAGTGACGGATGATGAATTCTAATTTTTTAATCTCAATCGTTGATCTATATGATAGATGATATGAATATTATTTACTTTATTTTGTTTTATAACAAATACTTACTATAAATTATTACTCATATATAAAACTTTATAGATATGTTCCTTTCATCCCAAATTTGTTATGATTTATTTTTCTTTGTACATTTATAAAAATTAATAAACATGAATAAGAATTGTTTCCGAGGATCACAAAAAGAAATGAAAAGAAAATCGTATAAATCATGAATGCCTATTTCTTTCTTTCTTTCTTTCTTTATTAAGTCAAAATTAAAACACATATGTAGTACATAAATATATCAAGAAATTAATATTTTTACATTATTTTATGATAGTTTCACATAATAAATCTTATAAAAAAATTTATAACGATGATTTAATTATCGTTACACATTTATAATAACACTTTTATAAAATCTATCATATAAAATTAAAACTATCAAAAAAATAGTATAAAAATATCAATTTTCATATATTACCCCTACTATAGTTTTTACCTTTTTTACTAGAATGTAAATAACAGAAGTGAACAAAAGTCCACAGCTGTATAATTGTACGAAAAGTAAAACAAAAGTATAACAAAAAGTACACGCAACCAGAACGCGTTTTGAAATATTCTCTTTCATCTAAATTATAAGAGTATTACTAATTTTAAAAAAAATATTTTTAAATATTTTTAAGTTTAAAATTAAGATAAATTTATATAATTTATATTAATATAATTATGAATATCATGTATTACCTATAAAATATTATTAGTTATAAGATTAATAATTTTAAAAATTTAAATAAATTATGTTAATTTTAAAATATCTAAAATTAATTTTTTTTTAAATCAATAATGATCTTATAATTCAGAACGAATGGAGTATTTATTGAGAATTAATATTTTCACAAAAAAAATAATATTTTCACATGATTTTTTTCACATAAATAGTAAATGATGTAAGTGAAATATTGTGAAAATATCAATTTCTCTTATGAAAATATAAATTTTCTATTTATTTTCATCTTCTAAAACTAACATTTTTACTTTGTTTTTATATTTTTTTGTGAGAATTTCTTACGATGCATAAATAGTTAATGATTAGATTGTTCAAATTTAAGTGTGACATTATCATAATTGTTGGTTCTCTTTTGCTCTATTGAAAAATTATTCAGATCTAAATATTCTATTATTATTTTTAAATTATGACTGTCTGAAATATATTTAATTTCTATTAATTGTTACTATAATTAACTCTTTTTTTAATTATTTGTTATTATATTTAAAAAAATATTAATTTTAATTATTAATTTTTAATTTTTTTATCGTTTATAAACATTTATAGTTTTAATATATTTTGATCAATTAGATTATTCGATAAATATATATATATATATATATATATATATATATATATATATATATATATATATATTATTACGGCTGCTGTATACTACATGGATGATAAGAATAAGACTAGATTCTTGAATTGGACAAGTCAAAGTCCGCAAAGATCGTGCAGACAGTGCATAATTGCGGGACCCATTTTCTCCCTGTCACCTCCAAAAGTCATACTAGTAATTTGCTTTTGGTTCCAGCATGCTACCTGGCTTTGTTTTTTATTTTTTAGGGTCAATGACAAATGCATGCGTAAACGCGCTGTGTATTTAAATTATAGAAATAAAGTTAACTTTTTATAAAATTAAAAAAAAAAATTAAAAAAATACAAAATTTAATAAAAATAGAATAAAATAATATTATAACTAAAATTATAACGCTAAAAGGAAAAAAAAAGTTTAGACACAATTACACATAATAACGCGTGACCGCTTTATAATATAAATAAATATAACTGATATTTAAGAAATATGAAACTCTCATGAATAATAAATAACAATGACATAGTTTTTTTCTGTATAAATAATGAGTAATAATTACATCAATATTCAGTACGACATAAATTTATATAAAACTATCATAATGTTATGTAAAAAATACTTAAGTAATTAATTATAAAATAAAATAATGCTTATATGTATTACATTAGTATAAATAATTTTGTTCTATCCGTCGTTATTGCAAACAAACATACCCTTTAAAAGTTTGTCATCTACGAATTAGGGCTTATGTTTTGATGTTTTTGGAACATTTAAAAAGTGTGTTTAGACAGTTTTTAAAAATTGATACAGTATTTTTGAGACTTAAAAATTATGTTTTTGATTTAAAAAATTATATTTGGATTAAGCTCATGCAGACGAACAAAACTACTCATATAAACCCCCCAAAACTCCAAAGCTTTTAAACCAAATATGCATGAAAATTTTAAATATCGCTCTACAAAATAGTGTCAACGGTGAAAATAATGTTAAAAAGTAACTCTTTTCATCCCTATTAGGGTTGTTCAAAATTTTCGATTTTTTCGGTATATATGTTATACCGAAACCGGTCCGAACCAACTAATTCGGTATAAAAAAGATCAGTCCGAAGTTTTGAGAGATCTATATTAACCGGATCGTACTGGTTATACCGATTTTCTATTTTTATTTATTTATTTATTTATTATTATTAAAAATAATAATAAAAATAAAAATTGATATATTTCGATAAAAATCGGTACCGAGCAGACTAACCGATTTTATATACCAGTTCAACCATTATTAATACTGAATTTTGTATAATTTCGGTATCAATTTGGTCCGATTTTTACTGAAATTCCCTATGATGATAAATTAAATAAGTTGCAAGGATTATATACTTACCTTAACATGGAAAGGCATTTGTGAGAAAGGTCCTTCACCTACAAATACAAATTAATTAGGAAGGTACAACAGAAATCCACACGACTAAAAATAATAGAAATCAGAAAGTGTAATTATACAAGTAAAGAATAAAAGCGGAATGTTTTTTTTCTCTCCATCATTTAAAATTTATTAAATGTAAATAACTTGTTGTCACGTTCATTTATCTAGAGTTCAAATCAGTCTTCTTTTATGTGCTATGTTATATAGTCACCAGCTTACCTGCCGTCAAGCCCTCAAACTTCAATCTTTTCCTTCTCTCTTCTTGCAACGTGCTGGCTTGTCACACATGTTGTTAGTAAGTAGTATTAATATCCATTACCGTTGTAGCATATATTCATACATACATACATACATATACATATACATATATATATATATATATACACAAAAGTGAATAATAATAAATACTTGTTATAAAATTATTTGAACAAATACGTCTCTAAATCGACGGGAGAAATGGACATTAGAGCATCTATAGCAAGCCGAAAATACCTAATCTTAGATTAAATATAGTCTAAGACTCAGATTTAACTCTAGCAACAAGACTAAATATAATTTGTGAGTTTTTTCAGTGAACCAAAGGGATTATATCAAGAAATAAGATAATTTATAGATTATAATTTTAAATATATTTAAATGAGAGGGTGAAAGGATGATTGCATTTTTTTTAAATTCATTGATTATTTTAATTTTTTTATATTATAATTTATAGGATAGTTCATCTGCTGAAAAGATCGAAAATTAAAAGACATCTATTGATATTATATAGATTAAATATAATTTATGAGATAATTTACCTCTTAAAGATACTCATAAATTTAAAAAAAGATATTATCTGCTACAGTAGCGTAATGATTTGAAATTTTAAATTTGAGCCACTCGTCAGAAATATATTTAACCTAATAGTTTCGTAACAAACATTTATTAAGATTCACTTCTCATATATATATATATAATATTGTACTACCATTTGATATGTAATGTTAAGGACGGTGCCCCACTTTTTAACAAAATAAATTATAATGACAGACTGATCATTTGTCCCAATGTTTTCAAATATTAAAAAAAAAACATAAAAAAAGTTTATATAATAACAAATTTCAATGAGTTGGAAGGCATAACATTGAGGTGGCCATTTGGGCCCTTGTACCCATTCATTCATATCCCACCAGGCAAACTTCAGACAACCCCCACCCACATTATTAGCATCCCTGCTGCTACTACTGCCCAGAACCAAACCCAATAATAACAAACACTCCATTTCCTCCATTTTGAATGCTCTGATCTTGTTTCTTCATCCCCCATTTTCTCTCTCTAAAAATGCCGTTACCGCCTCGGCTCCGATCCTTATTTTTTACCCTTTTACTTTGCTCCTTACTCTTCCAGATCTGCTGCGTTTTCGCCGATGAAAATGATAACAACGAAAATGGAGGTAACGAAGATGTGATCAGCAAGCTCCAGTTTGAAAATGCAAGGATTAGGCAAGCCTACATTGCGCTACAAGCATGGAAATCTGCCATTTTTTCTGACCCATTTAACTTCACAGCAAACTGGTCTGGCCCAAATGTTTGCTCCTACAGCGGCATATTCTGCACCGCCTCCCCCTCCAATCCGTCCATCCGGGTGGTAGCTGGCATTGACCTCAACCATGCGGACATTGCCGGCTACCTCCCTGACGAGCTCGGCCTCCTGACCGATCTCGCCGTATTCCACATTAACTCGAACCGCTTTTGTGGCGCTGTCCCCAAGTCCTTCAAGCGCTTGAAGCTTCTCTTCGAGCTCGACCTCAGTAATAATCGTTTCGTTGGGGGTTTTCCAAATGTGGTTATATCGCTACCTTCGCTTAAGTTTTTGGACCTTCGGTTCAATGAGTTTGAGGGGTCTGTCCCCTCGAAGCTCTTTGATAAGCCGCTGGATGCCATTTTTTTAAATGACAACAGGTTCCAGTTCGGCATACCGGAGAATCTTGGTAATTCCCCTATATCCGTGTTGGTTTTCGCCAATAATAACCTGGGCGGTTGTATTCCTGGTAGTATTGGCAAGATGGGGAAGACTCTTAACGAGATTATTTTGATGAACGATAATCTTACCGGGTGTTTGCCTAGTGAGATCGGAATGCTGAACAAGTTGACAGTGTTTGATGTGAGCTTTAATCACCTCCAGGGCTCGTTGCCTTTAACGGTTGGAAGTATGAAGAGTTTGGAGCAACTAGATGTGGCGCACAATAGCTTCACCGGAGTAATTCCGGCCACCGTGTGCCAGCTGCCCAGGCTGCAAAATTTCACTTACTCCTTCAATTACTTCACCGGGGAGGCTCCTGTTTGTGCCGCCCCGGGAGGAAAAGAGGTGTTGGATGGGAGGAAGAATTGTATTCCCGGAAAGACGGATCAAAGGTCTTCCCGGGAGTGTTCTTCTGAAGAAGCTCGCCCAGTTGATTGTAGCAAATCAAAATGCAGCAGCACAGGCGGTAGTAGTCCCGGAAATGGTGGGTCGCCGCCGGTTAAATTGCCATCGCCGCCACCACCGAGGACAAAAACAAAGCCAAATAGAAGGCCTCCACCTGCACCTACTACAGCTAAACCACCCAGGCCATTCATGCCTTTCCCTCCGCCGCCGCCTTCATCAAAGTCTTCAGGTTCTAGTAGATCACACCCACCACCACCACCTTCACATGTTTCTCCAACAATTCCACCACCAACTAAAGGAAGTTCTCCAAGAACTCATCTTCCTCCACCACCGCCAGTTCATCATACACCCTCTCCGGTGTCTCCTCCTATTTGGGTTTCCCCACCTACCCATCAACATTTCACCCATCCGCCGCCACCAAGCCACCAGCCTTCTTCACCACCGCCACCTTCTCAAAGAGTGCCCCCAAGAACCCATTTGACACCACCACCACCACCGGTCTACCACGTACCTTCAGTGCCCAAATCATCACCTCCACCTCCACCTCCACCTCCTATTCAGAACTCACCGCCTACTTATCAACATCAATCACCACCACCACCTTCAGAACCCAAAACTGCACCTCCGCCTCCACCTCCAGTTGAAATTCAACCACCTCCTCATCAATATACACCACCACCGACTTATCAAAGTCACGTTCCACCGCCTCCGCCTCCACCTCCACCTCCTTTCAAACATTTAGCATCTCCTCCACCACCCACATCTCAACATTCAACCCCTCCAGCTCCATCACCAACATTCCAGCCTCTCCCTCCTTCCCCACCATCAACTGGCTGTGGTCTTACACCGCCACCACCACCTCCACCACCAAGTACTCATCATTCACAATCATCCCCACCTCCTACACAACCTTGGCATCAACCACCACCCATACATTCCCAAACTTCGCCGCCGCCGCCACCACCACCGCCTAAATTTGAAAACACACCCCTTCCGCCAGTAGTGGGAGTCTCCTATGCATCTCCTCCTCCCCCTGTTATTCCCTACTACTAATCCAAGTTCATCAAATTTCCCCGTTTTTACATATCGAACAATGTTTTTATATCTCTTTCTTCAATGTGCAAAGGGGTGATGAACAAAAGAGAGAAATTAACAACCGCAATCAACAGCAGGGAAAAGATATTATGGGATTGCTTCCACTTGTAGAATGGATGAATCGGCGGCCGGTTCCACAGTTCGTATTAATTATTTCTGGAGTGTCTTTTTTGATCAGGGCCAAAGCAATAATATTATTATAGTTTTATTATCTTTAATCAACTCTTTGTATGCTGGTAATTCTTTACAATTTCCCTCAATTTGTTAATCAAGTATTTTGTGTATATTTCCAGTCATACCACAAACATATTTGAACTTCACTTGCTATTTCTGAATATAATTCACTTTGTTTTACTTTCTAACTGAAAAATGCTTAACCTTTCCTTCCATCTTGCTTGTTATTTGTCTCAACAATTAGTTGAGCTTTTTTTCAGTTACCATTAACAAACATGTACCCGGGGTGTTTTGGGGGGGGGGGGGGGGGGGGGGGGGGGGTGTTAACCAATATGAATGGCTTAGCCATACACATACAATTTAATCAAACCCAGCTAACCCAAAAGTAAAAAAATAATATCCATTGGGTAATGGGGGGGGGGGGGGGGGGGGGGGGGGGGAGGAACAATATGAATGGCTTAGCCATACACATACAATTTAATCAAACCCAGTCATAAATAAATAAAAATAAACATAAATTTCCTTATAAATGCGAAATTAAGAAAGTTACAAATAACAAAGATGAAGTAATTAAAGCCATCTCAACACTGCAGTGAAATTCACAAACTAAAACTTTTATGGACGGACTTAATTTAATCTGCAATATCTTCTTATCAATGTCAGACACATATGTACACAGAGCATTAAATACATCCATTGACCAAGTCGGACACAAGTAAGAGACATACAATTATTAAGCTCTCAAGGAATTTTCACAATAGGGAAAAAAAAATACTCTATACTAGTTCAAAGTGGGTGGCTTAAGCATTACTAATTAAGAGATTCATTTCACTATGTAAAGCAGAAAAATGAATCCCAAGTAGATTAATGCTGCTGCTTGAAGCCACCAGAGACGTTAGGCTTTTCCTTCCTATATAACCAACTATGAATATTTTGGTAGAGAGATCCGAGATGATACTACCAATAAGAAAAGAACCAGACTGTCGGTCTAGTTGACAAAATCATCCAAACCGGATCACGATGCACGATATATCATCTTTACTCTTTCTTGCCACTGCCTCTGTGGTTAAACGCTTTGCTGCTGCTTGAGGATCTTTAATGGACTTCACCATTTCAACTGTCTCTTGGTTGCTCATCACCTGCCCACCAAAAAACTTTGGTAAATAATTTCAATCGACATTGATGACCTGAAACAGCACCTTCATTTCATCTACTCACATGCTCAAAGCTACCACTACAAATATTTTACTTTTTTTCTTAATTTAACACGCACAGTGCCACATAGACTAGTTATTAATAAAGGAGAAATTTATGCTAAGAAATTCCAAGTAAATAAAATATCATTATTTTTAAGAAAATAATAAATTTTACTAATTACAAGAACTTTGATTTAGCAATAAGAAACTCTATGCTTGACCCTACAACGCCTAAAACAAAACTGAAACAAAAAATAACCACAAAACAATAAAAAAAAAAAGATATGAAGTTCTCTAGATAATTAACAAAGGGGACAGGTTTAAAATACATTGCAATTTATCATCTCAACCTAAAAAACAAAGAGGACAGGTTTAAAATACATTGCAATTTATCATCTCAACCTAAAAAAACACTTACTGATTACTTCTCCACATGTAATGTCACTAGTCTTGAAGTGAAACAAATGGGATCGTTTCAAATGACATTATAATTTATAATAAAAATAAAATAAACATCACAATAACAAAATTATATTTTATGTGAACTGTGATGAGTCCTATCACATCAATTAATCTGAATTAACCAATATGGGACTAAAACATAGAATGGAAAGGAGGGGTAAAAATGCAGATTCTCACTTATGAAAATGGAAAAAAATAACAAGCTCCCATCAGTAATTTAAAAAAAACTTACCTTCCATAGACCGTCGCTTGCCAATATAACGAACTCCATAGTTGAGTCAATTGGTACATGCCGTACATCAGGCTCTGAACTTAAATGAGCTTTAAGGCTATGGTCTCCAAAGGCACGTGCAACTGCAAGTTGGCCATTAACTCGAGGCACATCTCCTGAAGTAAGAATTTAAATCTTCATTACAAGTAGCATTGGCTTAAATGAAATGATCTTGCTATGGATCTGATATGCTACTTGTAAGTTGCTAGAGATTGTCTACTAAGATATTCAATCAAGTGAAAATGCATTATAGTGTCGAATATAATTACCGGGAAGAGTAATTACAAAGCCACCCTGACTTTCAATCCTTGTTCGTTCACTGTGTGGTTCATGGTCCACAGTAAGTTGATTAGCACAACCTCTCTCGCATAAGACAGCCCTGGAATCACCAACATTTGCCACCCATAAATCTTTGCCATCAATAACAATGGCGGTAACTGCAGTAGAGCCACCACGCCCTAAATGCGTAGAGTTCTCCAGAATAAATCTATCAGTAGAACGATAAGCATTCTTTATTGCCGTCTCAGGGTCATTCCAGAAATTTGACTGTACCAGATTAGCAAAATGGAAACTGATTATGGTTGACTGAATAAAATGTCATTAGGGGAAGTAATTGAAGACCATGTACGTAAAATTTAACTTGTATATTAAAAAACCATCACACATAAAATAAACATTAAACATTTTTTTCTTGTAACAAAGCCAACCTTATCCATAGCATATTTTCAACCTAACTTCTAATTTACCATATAAATAATCATATGCAACGCATACTTATTCCCACTTAACTTCAATTAACAAAATGCCTTCAAACTTTCTTCCTATGAACATTTTATTTTTCTTATTTTTTCATATCCTTTCTTTGGTCTTTTTCAATCCACCCTCAAATCTCTTTAACTCATGCACCATACAAGATTGCGCGAGTTAAGGGACTCATGTACCACAATTTTAACCATACAAGACATCTTTTTCCAAAAACTAAAAGAGTTTCATCAAGAATTCCTTACATAAAATTTTTCTTTAGTTGTTCTTTATTTAAAAAGTTTTAGTTTCTCTCTCTTCGCATACAATGACCTAGTACATTATTGTTCAAAGTTTCCCAGCAAGATTTTTTCCTCTAATCATGCTATACTCAATCTCCTTTTTATCATTTAAAATTTTTAAGGCTCCTATACACATTTATCACCACTAATAACTTCCATAAGACAACCTCATTACATTTCTCTCCCTGTCCAAAAATAAATGTTCTAATTTCTATTTTTGGGTTGTCCCAAATAAATGTCTTATTTCCTTTTTTGTAATCACTATCGCCACATTCTTTCAACCACAGTGAAACTAGAATAGATGCTATTGATGAAGTGGAACAACCTACAAAGATTACAAACCCAAGATCTTCCCTAATACTAATTCAAGCAAGAGTAATGTTTGCCCTAAACACAAGGAAAAAGGGACATGTCGCAAGGAGAAGGTTCCAAGTTGTAGTAGGAGTAAAAGGAAAAAAGGTATAGATATTGGACTCTGCTTTGCCATTTATATAGACTAAGAATTCCTAAGAATGAACTCTTCGTAGGCATTTTCACAAACACTTTACTAGCCCTTTTTGAAGTACTTTGGCCTCTATATTTTGAGTTCCCTCTTGCATTGAAATTGTGCCTCGCTACTAGGTGTGTTTCTCCTAGTGCGTTCCTCTAATTTGGCCATTCTGATTCCTGCCATCTCAAGGTTACAGAAATATGTTGTTTGTATTTGTATCTATGTATTTTTATCCTAACTCTTTGGGATGCAAGATCTATTGTATCTTGTAGTCTACGGTGTTTGCCCTCTGAAAAGGAGTGATCTCCCCTACTTTTGGCTTCTTTATTACTTTCACTCCGCACCTTGAAAAGTGTCACTTTTACTAACTCCAAGGTTATTAAGAAAGTTATTCTTTTGTATAAGAGATTAAAAAGGTTTACGAGTCAATTCTCAAATATTGTGGCCTAAGTTTATCTCTTTTAATTACTTAACCCAAAAAAAAAGAGGGTTCGTCTTTCAGTTTTCATTATAGGAATAAATATGAAGTGATACGGCAGAGTTCTCAAGAAATAACCTTAAGGTAGCTGGTAACAATCCCCATTTTTATTTTTTTTGGATAGGTAAATTTCGCCCCAAGCATGAGTATTGTAAACAGTGACCTTGATGTTATTCAATGTCTCCATTAACATTTTTTAGGGAGAAAAGAAGGAAACAATAACATTCTTTAACGAACGGTGGAGTATACTTTTTCGCAGTTGAATATTAAATAAGTGAGATGGACTTGGTAAATTATAAATGCAGGAAGCATAGCGAAGATGAAATTAAAATAACTAATACATTAGATTCCTCAAAAGAGATAAATAGAACGAAAATAGTATTAAACACAGGTCGATATACCTCATTAAGTATGTTGTTGAAAAGATTATCCTTCAGATAATTTGGAACACGGTCCCCAAGGTGACCATCAAATATAGCAAATAATCCTAGGATATGATCTCTCTTGTTTTTGTATTCAGCAACATGGTAATCTTCCATGTCATGACCGGATTGCCCTTCTACTAAATGGAATCCGTGAGCCACTTGGTTAGTCGATGACTTACTTTTCCCTTTTCCAGTGTTTGGCGGCGATGAATCAAGCCAAACAGCTCTCTGCAATCACCCAGACAAGGAAACATTAGAAATAAAATCACCACATCAGCATTACTCACATATCATCTCCACGAAAATGCCTCAAATTACATATTCCAGCCGTTAAAAAGAGAACCTTTCGAAAGGCTCTGAAGCATTTTCTTCAGCCAACCATAATTATAATTGAAGTCTTCGAAAACACTAGTAATCTACCATTTTTTATGGTAGATTAGTAATGTTTTAGAAGACTTCATGGGTTGGAGGGGAGTGATCATAAGTTAATTATGAATAATCCAGAGAATGACAACTTTTGGGTTTTAAGGAAAAAGAGACAGTAGATAGATTTATTAATGTCAAAGGCTTTAATATAAAATTACTAAACTTAGGGAAACGATATTAACAAAGCCCTTACCTATATCTAATTACAAAGATTTTTTCTAAACCAACAAAACTGATGATTACATAAGTTAGGGAAATCAAAAAATTATCAGACATGTGCAATCAGAATTAAACAGAATTCATGCTCGTGTGTAGAGTAGATTAAACAAATAACAAAACAAATCAAAAATTTATCAGACATATGCAATCAGAATTAAACAAAATTCATGCTCCTGTGTAGAGTACATTAAACAAATAACAAAACCAAAAAAAAAGACAAAAATCAGAGGGTAGAAGAACAACAAGACAAAATAATTATCAAAAACAACAACGCACACATATACACACATACACACAGTAGCATATACTTTATCCGGAGAAGAAGAAGAAGATATTAATACCAAACCTTGATCTTTGTAAGGAAGCTAGTGTTTGCGCGATTCTTATCCATACCGATCGATCAATTTCTTTTACTCTTTCTTTACACCAGCAGTCAACGATTTTTTCAACAAAAAAAACTCCTTTGTAACCCAGGAGACTGGCTTATTGTTGCCGATTATTAGTATTATTATTAAGAATAGGCTTCTCCTCCTATCTCAACCACCAAAAATCCATTGAATCTGTGAAGTCTGCAACTTAACTCCCAACTCCCCGCCAACCATTAGTAATATCTCGAGTCTTCTTTGGGGGCCGTTTACTTTCTGCCGGTTTAAAGATGAATTTCCCTTCCCCCCCCTTCCCCTCTCTGTTTTATCTCTATCTTCTGTCTTTATTGGTGTACAAATATTAAATAAAAATATAACATAATATAATATAATGTTTTGAAGAAAAAACTTATACTATGAGAATAAAAAATATTAATTTTTATTACGAATAGACATCTTAATTTGTTTGTTACTCGTATTAATTTATATACTATACTATGAATCTATTCAAAATATATTCTTTTCGTTCTAAAATTATTAATTTAATAATTTATTTTTTAAAATTAAATAATAATATATAAAATTTTAAATTTATATAAATTTATTTAATTTTAATTGATATAATTATTATAATATTATATTATATAATAAAATTATTAATTATAAAATTTATTTTATTTTAAATTTTTATGAGTCGTCGCATGCATAGACCACACTAATGCTGGGCCAGTATGACAATACAATACTTAACTAACCTCTTTCCTCTTCCCTTCCCCTCGGGAATGAGGTTTGAAATAATTATTTTCTTATTATAAATTGATAATTTTATAAGTTAATTTAATATTTTAACAAAATTAAATAAATTTTATTTATAGAAATATCACATTAATTTGTGACAATATTAATTCTCTATTAGAATTGATATTTTCATAAGTTAATTTGATATTTTCGTAAAATCAAATGAAATTTACTTATAAAAATATTAAATTAACTTGTAAAAATATTAATTCTTTATTTTTTATTTTCTTTACTGAAAAGGATTTTTTGTAAAACCTATTCTATTATAATACAATTTTAAGAGTACTTTTCATTCTAGGGTCTAGAGAAAAATCAAAGAAAAACTTCTCCCTACTTTAAATGATAACGTTCGGTTATTTCTTAAAAAAAAAAAAAAAAAATCAAAGGAAGGAACTAAAAGAAAACCTAATTTTTTTTAACCTTATTCTCGGTTAATTCTTCCGACTTGTTTTACAAATTTACCTTATTCTTCGTTAATTCTTCCAACTTTTTTTGATGTGCAGAAGGAGAGTTATTTACCGGTACTAGGTTATCATCTTTGGTCTGTAATTTTTTTTTTCTGTTTTTTAGTGGCAAAACATTTACGTGAACAAAGTCAACAAATATTACGACAATGTTTTAATGACTAATAAAAGAATAAAAAAAAAAAATACAAAACTATGTGTATACTTGTCCAACAGAGGAGGGTGTACATATTTATGACATTTATATTGCACTGTCTGAATTATTTTCTTCCTTAATTCTCATTTGACAGATAATTTGGAATGTGAAACAGAAAAGATACATACATACATACATACAAACATACATACGTACGTACATACATACATACATAGATAAATACATAGTAGGATAGGAGTAGAGAAATGATATAGAAACAATCCCAAATCATATATATATATATCCTTCACTTGATCACCACTAATACATCAGCAATCCAAAGATGATAAAAGAGAGGAGAGGAGCTGCTTCCACACAGTAGCAAACATGTGACAAGGATGCATTATAGAATATTACATTACAAAACAAGTACAATAAAAGACCAGAAAAATGAAACAACAAAACAAGGACAAAATTTACAGAAGACTTCAAGCATGAACAGCAGCACCAGCAATGTCAACATATATTGGAAACAGGATTCAGTACACAAATGGCAGAACCCAGAGGAAACATGCATCCATAAAGCCAGAAGATGAATCCAAAAACAGGAGGCTATAACCATTTTATTTGCCACTATTTCCGGGGGAGAGACCTATAAGCCTGCATTGTTCAGGAAGTAAAGAAGAGATGACTTGTCCGTTAACTGGAAAAAGTTCACCATCAATGCCACAGCCATTCTGCATGAGCTTTCCCGGCTTAATCTTCACAGACTTTACCTGCATTTCAAGAGAAAAAAAAGTGAATTACACGGTGTATATAACTACCAACAGAAATTTCTTTAATGTAATATGAGTCGGTAAGAAACAAAGAAAATGCAACACACAAATTTTTGCCAGGCTGCCAACGAGAAAATAATGCATACTGCATACAACAGTGATACCATGATCACATACTCGTGTAATGAAGGGGAGAAAAATATGAGGGTCACCAGTCACCACTAGACCAATCACGACACAAGAGTAACGACACATTTCCATCTCCTTCATTATGTGAGTACGTGATACATGATGACATGGTTGTCAACAGCAAACTACAACAAATTTAGGTATGTAAGCTGTTATTGATTTTCAGTAAACCAGTGGTTTTGTTAGGAAACTTGAGCACAAATTTTTTCACGAGGACAGGAATCTCGTGAGAATAAATGCTTATGAGCAAAATAAGTGCATTGATGTCACACCTTAACATATTCAACATAGGGTAGAGAAAGGTGTCGACCCATTTGCAGAAGCAAGAAAAATCTCAACAGCCTCAGTCGTCCACTTCCATGAACTAACAACAAATCCAAGGTGTTGTCATCATGCTCGGCTTTTGGAGCCACCACCTGAGAACTCAAACTCTGGACTGTTTTACATGCATGGTTGCACACCAGAACACCAAGAAATTGACCTTTTGTAATGACCCATTTTTGTTCAAATCTAGATGCAACATCTTTCCTTACTCCATCTTCATCTCCTTCTGCTGGGCAAGGCAATTCTATAGGATTTTCCATATCCCACTGAGGCTCGGCGTCCCACTTTGGTTCAGCATCCCAAACTGCACCTGGATCAGACATCGTAGATGAAATATCTTCTTTATCATTTGCAGCTGTAGTTCCCCAAGAAGACCTAGTGGCATCATGTGTGGCTGTTAATCCAGCCCATCCTTTATCTGTCCTAGACTTGGACCTAGTCCTTGGCCAGTTGGGGGTTGCTGAAATCGGTAGCTGAGGATGGATAACTTCTGGTTCTGCCATCACATTGCTTCTCCCTGATGACAAGCGTTTTGATTTTGGATCAATGCCACGAACGTAATCTGATGGCTCAGTGCTACTGCAGGTCGTATCCAAGTCTGCACCAGAAATTCGACTCGGGCTCATTATTGAGTCAATACTGGATAAGCTAGAGGCTCTAGGAATGCCATCTTTGCTCGATCTTCTCATGATATCTGTGTAAAGGTCTGACATATCAACTATTTCACGTTCAGCTGAGACTTTTCCGTCACGATCAGTTGTCTCTTTAATTGCCGGAAGATATTCCACTTCAAAACCGTACTTAGGTAAGCACAAGAATTTCAGGAAACCAGCAACAAAATAACGTAGAGGGCCAAAGCGCTTTTGATATCTCTCAGAAAGTTCCAACACTGCAACATGTGGAGAATCCAAATGCATATTAGTCATGAAGGCTTCAACAGCAATAAAGGTTAATTGACATGCAATAATATCCAGAGCCTTCTCCAAACAAGCTATGTCAGCAATTCTGTTTCTCATGCACTAGCTTAGTAGCAATAAACTCAAAACAAATAAATCACCACACTAAAGGTTTCAGCAAGCTTTAAAGACTGCCTACAATTTTCCTATACTTGTTTCCTGAAAGGATACTCGAAAAGGGTTTGCTGATAGTACGAGACGTCCACTAGAAAGTCAAATCCTAAATATTAGATTAGAAACTAAACCCTAAACCCTAAATGCTAAAAACTAAACCCTAAACCTTAGTAAATAAACCCTAAATCTTGATTAATAAACCCAAAACCCTAGTTAATAAATCTTAAACTCTAGTTAATAAAATCAAACTCTTATTCTAATTAGCATTCGCTACTATTAGTAGCAGATGGTATGTATTTTTTTTACTGTCCGCTACTAATAGTAGCGGACGTCGATTTTCAGTTTCTAATCCTTACCGTTCCTCTTGTTTTCAATAATATAGATGGTGCACCCTATAAAGATCCATAGCAAATACATGCTATGGATGACCCATATATATATATGTTTTTATGGACCAGGCTTAGCCTGAGATTTTTATCAAGTAGAAAGATAAAAGAGAATACAAAGTTACCTGGATACAATAGTGGAAATTGAAAATCCTAAACTGGATTTAATTGTAGACGTTTATATAAGGAGAACTCTTTTAGCATGACAATCAAATGGAGTACTTGTGAAATTCAATAATAATTTTTTCTTGCTTCGCTCATAAGGTTGTAAATATACTAGTTGCATTGCATATTCTATATACGTGTGCGCGCGCACACAAAAAAAAAATGAGATGAAAAAATAGGCACCATTTCTAATTATTGAGTGTGAATTCAACGAGCTAATCTCTTGGTTTGTAGTATTAGTCGTCCAGAGCTATACCCTTGTACTAACATCAATTTGAGACGAAAGTTTGACAACTAACTGTAGCCATGTAAATATTTTCATAAAGTTTGGTCACCTGGAAAGCCTCATAAGAAATAGATTCAGTAGCTAAAAATTCATACAAAATGATAACTATACAATATAACATTTGCAATATAATAATAGCAAGCCCATACAATATATGTAGCTCAACAATGATTTTAAAAAAAATAAACAATAAAATTTTTATCTAGTTTTTAAGGACTGCAAAAACACGGTCCGTCTAATCTTTCCCAGTTTAGGTTCTCGCTTCCCCATAAAGAATATTGTCAACGTTATTACCTCACACTTTAAGGCATTACTGTTTAAAGTTCAAAAGCATTATTGGTTCCTGCCTTTCACCTAAGCATTTATGTGTACTGACATTTTCACCAATCAATTTACTGAATTTTACTCCAATTCAAAAAAGGGTAAATACAGGTTAACAAAGTGTCACAAGAATTCTCAACGGACTCGTCAAAATTGGAAGCATTCAAAATTTTCTCCATGAGAAGTTACCAAAAATTGTCACAATCAAAAGTATTTTATTCATGTAAATGGTCACTCAGATAGGATTAATGTTCTTACAAAAGCTTAAGTTGCTTGGTTGCACAACATCCCACAAAGAATAGTGTTGGAAGTAGAGTGAGACAGAGGGAGTAGATAATCTTCAAACACAATATTCATTAACATGTTATCAAATGCAAATGATTTTTAATAAGAGCAATTACAAAACAAGATCCAATATGAATTTATCATTGCTCAGCAATTTTACCGTCACTGACAAATCCGAAGTATGTGACTGTCGTCCCAAAGTGGATGGCACCGGTTTGAATCCACTCAACAGCAAAAACATCTGTTGCAGTTAGACCTCCCTGAAACCAGTAAAAACAAGTCCAAGTGACATAATGCTCACCAAAAGTATATACTCCATCCAAGTTTGCATGGCCACTTGTTCTTGAGTTTTCAGCATGGAAGAGTCCCAAAAACACATCTGTATATCATATTTTTCATTGTGTTTTTGAAATTTTTGATATATAAATATCATATATTATACGATTTCCCCGCCTTTTCTTTTCTTTTTTTTTACTATTAAAGAGATAATAGTACAAATTATAATATATATTGCTACTACTTACTGCCAGAAATGCTCAAGTAGTTATTACTTATCACAGAAAATCCAAAGAAGATGTAGCTTGATCTTAGGCTTTTTACTAACCTCTCTCTCTTTGCATTTGGTACATTGAAAAACAATTATAATATATATTGCTACTACTTACTGCCAGAAATACTCAAGTAGTTATTACTTATCACAGAAAATCCAAAGAAGTTGTAGCTTGATCTTAGGCTTTTTACTAACCTCTCCCTCTTTGCATTTGGTACATTGAAAAACAATTCCTCTAAGGGAGGACAGTACAAGGGAGGACCAGAAGCCCCTCCAGAAGGAGAACAGAACAAGTGAAAAACAAGAGGACCGTGTTTCCCTCCAGAGGGAGAAAAGAAAATTGGAAAAACAAAGAATGCAACTACACCTATTAAAGAGATTATCTCAAGCTTGGAGAAAGGGAGGGCAAACGCAGAAGACCTAAAAAATTATAGTCATGCCTTGTGAAAATACAACCAAAAGATTCTCTAGTTATGGCATTGTCGAGCACGATTAGATTTTGCACCTCACAGGTTTATTAAAGCACCCTTTACCTACATATAAGCAAGTAATATTGAGAGCAGTACAAGCCTGGGGTACTGCTTAGGCATCAAAAATTCAGGAGTGATTTATTATGACTGAAAGATAAACTACAAAATGTGGCAACCTCCTGCGCTCAATGGAAAATTTTAACTAATAGTCCAGCATTTATTATTTTTAGGAAAGCAATAGTAAAAATATATAGACATAACCTTCAAAATAAATGTCCAACCACAATAAGTTATATAGCGGGAAAAAAAAAAGAAGGAAACCTAAAAAAGAAACCATTTTAACTACCTTAGATGAATAATTAACAAGGAGAAAGAGAGATTTTAGCCAGTGCCTCGAAGTGTAGAGAAGCATGGCTGAAATGGAAAAATGACTAAAAAGTGTTAGATCGTACAAGGCTACAATCTAAGCTTCATGTAAAGAAATATGTGCAGTTAATTTACATGTACAACAACTATCGTACTCTCAAGGACAATTTTTATGTGCAAGTGCAGTACAAGAAAAGATTAACAAGGACTAAAACAAAGTGTTCATGGGACTTTATTAGAGGTGGGCCATATATAATAGGGTGAGGGGAAGTCCTTTTAGACGAATTTCTTAATCTTATCTTAATAGAGCAATGCGACAATATAAAGTATTATACAGATGTATTTATTTAATCTAAATAGCAAATATAGTTGATCTGAAGCTCTACTCTATTATAGAATAAGCACCAATGCACCACATACTGCCATCACAAATGCAAGAATAAAAGAGTTATACCTTCACTATAGCTATTGCAGCAGAAACTGGATCTCTAATTCCAAGAACAGTCCAAACTAGAGAATTATCAGAACCCGCAGGGATAATTCCAATTGGAACTGAAATTGCTTCTTTCTGGTTGTCTCTACTAAGTAGGCCATTAAGAACCTGCACATGTAATTCCTGCTTATTAGACTCTGCAACTTACTAGAAGAAATTACTTCTATCAAACAGAAAAGGAAATAATAGCTGATAGAGAACCAATTTCATTTCCAGTCTTACTAAATGGAAGAAGTGATTCAATGTAATCAAAAGTAAAGCCACAAATCACTTTCCAACAAGGCAACAATAACGAATCCCAGGCCTACATAATAATGAAATATCCAAATAAAACTGAAATGTTCTAAGACTACCAGTATTGCGTGTTTGAATGCTGTCTTTAGATGATTTATACATGCAATGACTGATAAACACTCATGAGATAAGTGAACACAACAATTGAAAAAATATAAAAGAGATCTGATAACCAATAGACCTGGCGAATGTAACCATAGACAGACATGCAAAACAAGATTTATTTAGCCAAGGCCCAATAACACTTGAGATGATTTCTGTTGAACATCAGCATTGACAAGAGCCTTTGAATCAAATTGAATCAACATCAAGTATAAGACAGTAAATATATTAGTGCCTGGTCTCACCCTGACTGAAGGACTAATACTATAGCAACTTTACCATTTACTAAGAATCTATTACCTTACTACGTACAATGAACTACTGCTGCTGCTTCCTTTCTGAACACTATTGACCATATCTTGGAGGTCAATGCAATAAAAATACATTTTGTGGTAAGCTGGGTCAATAAAAACAAGTTTACCTACAAAAGCAACCTCTACAAGAGTTGTAGGAGACAGCAAGTAAACATACTGTATTCCATTCAAGATCCTCTGAAATTAAAAATATCACAACTTCTTATGGCTGGACAGTAAATAATTGATTTTTTTTATATATAAATAAAAAAAATAGTAAAAGAGTATCTTCTTCTTGTTTTTCTCTCCTTGCCCAAATACTAATCAAAGTTGCTACATGATATGGTTCAGATGTGGTTTTTGAGGAATTAAAGGAAACTAAAGTGCCTTTTTTAATAAATAAAAAATAATTAGATATACAGAAGAGGATTCTAATATTATTTTTTTTGTCTAGTAATAAGAAACTTCATTTATAGAGTTTAGAACAAAAATAACCAAGTGAAGAATGACCAACCTCATTAACAATTCCATCACCTCCAACACATATAATTCCTGTCAAAAAAGTACCTTCGTTAGAAGAGCAAAAGGCCCCACGCTAGGGAGTTCTAAGGTACACTGAATAGATAGCATTAAAAAATGACAAAGATAGTCAGCACAGGTCTCAAGGCCAAACAAAAAACGAGGGCAAATGCATAAGGTTAAATACCATCAGGACATGTACCGAAGTCTACACTCGACGCAAGTTTTCTAGCATGTCCAGCAGCCGTTGTTTTGACTACCTCCAGCTTAAACCCTGCAAGCTGTCACAGTATCCAACATTATAATATAATATAGTACATATCAGTAAAATCAAAACTATACAATAATTTCCTACCGTGCACTCAGGTCAGGACATGGCATATTTCAAAGGATACACAAAAGGGAGTCAAACCGGGGGGGGGGGGGGGGGGGGGGGATTCAATAAAAACTAGAAGAGGTATAACATCAAATTCACCATTTTATCAATTAATTCAACCTTTACTGAATTCATTATTTCTTCTTTTTGCGGGGGTATAATGAGGAGGTTTTATTGATGAAGGGACAAGAAAAGCCAATGCACGTAAAGGACAAGAAGTCCTCCTAAATATCTTCTTTTCCAAAAGTAATTTAACATTTCCATATTCTAACAATAATCAAATATTAAGCCTCGGACACTCGCTGAGTTGCTTAACAGAATTAAGCATCGCAATACTTAGAGAGAGGCCTTTCCAGGGTCCATGTTTCTTTCAACTTTTAGGATAGACTATCATCGGATATGGGTAGGGGACTTTTGAATAGAGCACACGTAAATTGGTTGCTTCCCATTTAAGGGAAATAGTAATAGACTTAGACTTTCACTTATTTGGAAGAGAAAATGCCCAAGTATCATAAGACACGACTTCACCCATCATGTTAAGCAACATCCATAAAAGACTCTTCTATTCTGATACCTCAGTCCCACGTCAATTGGAACATGTAAGATGGACTGGACTGTATATAAGGTCTCAACCCCACTTTTTGGAGCACCAACTTGTCATTACCTTTTGAATATGACTATGGTGGCCAACGTAACCAACTGCTACTCTTGGGATGGTGGATTAAGCCAGACTCCAATTTAGGCAAGGTTGTTACAGATGGTATCTGAACAATGGCACCTTGTGGTGTAGTCATCTCACACATCCCTTGATAATTGATTCTCGATCTGACTATGAATTGTGACTGGAATGACCCTAACTGTGATGATCCATCACAGATTTAAGTGCAGAAGATTGTTGGTAGAGAGGATTCTAGAATCATAATTATCCGGAGTGATTAGTGGAGTTAGGATTATTGTAAATGCATGATCAGTGGTAAATCAGTAATTATTGATTGATTTCATTGATAGGTTCTGTATTGTAATCACTATTTGGCTTCATGATTGAATTCCTTTCCATTGTTTAGCTTTAATTCTTAACCTATATAAGGTTCTCTACTTTACAGTTTATATAAGGATAAGATTGTCTTCTAACCTTCATAATTGTAACAGTCCCACATCGACAAAAATATGTGGAATGGACTGGACACCACGATACCCATATTCTACTCTTAGAACAGTGAATTGAGCCTTCTTTGGGATTTCAATTTGGCATGGGCATACATTTATTAGTATGCACTATAACTAGAACACTGCTGATTACAAAATCCCTTGTGCAGAACAAGGTGGACACAGAAGGAATAAAGATGATGAAACAGATAATGGCAGAAGGCATAATGGTATAAACCAATGTGATAACCTACAAATAGATTAAATCTAAATTATGTCTATATTATATCTATGGTTACATCAGTTTATATAGGACTATAAGAAACCTTAATACTACTAAAGTAACTTAATATAAAACCCCTAATTCTTCGAGACAACGTAAAATGTTAATACTGCTCAAGGAACTTAATTTGAAAAGAAAACATGTCCGTATTATCCACTATAGTTAAAAACTCTAGAATAATCTACATAATATAATATAAAGATAAGTACTAATTACAGTGACTTTATCTCAAAATAATAATGCCAAGTATTTAATAATAATCAATCTCTCTATTGGATTCTCATTCTCTCTTCACTGGAAAAAACTATTAAGTTTTAAAGTACAGGAGAAACCATAATCCATTAATTGGACTCCACATATGAAAGAAATCTTAAAATCTTCTTCGTGCAAATATTTAACTTGAAAACCATAAGGAGAGAACTTTCTTGTATGGCATCTCGTTGGAGCTCTAGTTGATGATGAAAATGATGTCTTGATCATTTTACTACTTCATTGCTCATTGGAATTGCTTTGGGCTTAAGACTTCCATCAACATCTTATCATTATTGTTTGGTTCTTCCATTTCATCTATAGCTTTGTATGGCTCTTTGATGACATACTCAAATTCTTCAATAAACTTAACTTCCTGTAGGTCAATGCTAATAATCTTTGGATTTTTAATTTGTCTAAAACTCTCAACTTTCGGCTTATCAACCTCTTGAGTATCAAAGGGTACAAGTCCTTGCTCAATCAAACAGGCTCAAAGAGTTGCACTGAGAACTTTTTTGGACTTAGTAGTTGCAAGAAGGGACTCATTCACTTTTTCCCATTCCAATTGATCTTTGTTCTCCATGAGTATTGTAAACACAAGAAAACTTTGTTTACTTCTTACTCTTTTGAATTTTTTTTAACTCAACTGAAAGGAAGTAATAAAACATGGACTAAAATGATTTTCCTCCTGTGGCTACTGGACAGTTTGCGGAATGTTCTTCTCCTCCGGTCATGGATGGTTGTACAGTGTGTGGGTTTGTGCTCCTTTGCTTTTTGTTCAACGATGATGGTGAGCTTTGGTTCTTTTCAGCATGCACAGACTGGGTATCTATTCTTTGTTTTCTTTTTTCTAAATGGCTTTTTTTGGGCTGTTTACATGGGTGATAATCAGGCTGACACCTTTGTGACAATGATTGTGGGAAAGGGGATTAGATGAATGATTAGGTGGCTCCCGATGAAGTTTTTTTGTTTGTTGTTTTGGATAAATGAATTACTCTGACAACAATTCTTGATTGAAGCTATAGTCTAAGATATTGATAACAATTATCTGGTGAACTTCAACAAATGATAGAGGCCAAGAAAATAGGGGTAAGAAGATAATAGGTTAATTAAAGATATATGGTTTAACTCTTAATACCAATAGGAGGAGGACAAAGTGAAAATAAGGAATAAAGATAATAAATATAATGCACTAAGGCCATAATGTACTAATCAATCAATATATCAAATCTATATTCTAGTGATGGTTACATAAGTTTATATAGGGTAATAAAAAACCCTAATTCTTAGAGGACAAGTAAAATCCTAATAGTTAGGCAACTTCAATTTTAAATAAAGACAAATCCCTAATCATTTTTGATTGTTATGTGTCTCGAGTTCTTTTGACCTGACTCGAATTATTTTGTACGGCAGCCCAAAGAAAAGAAAGATGAGTTGTAGTGGTGATATGGACCTTTTATGTTATTTGGGCATACTATGCTTTTTAACTCAGCTATATATATGTTATTGTAGATAGAGTTTCGGTATTCTTTTCTTTCTCAGATTTAACCTTCTTCAGAGAGAGGTTCATGACATGTATTCTTCACACTTTCATATAATAACCTCTTCCACCTCTCGCCCATGGTTTTTCCCAGATTTGGGCTTTCCACGTAAATATAGTGTTCTTGTCTTTATTTTCTGCAGTTAATGTATGTGTTTTCCATAGTTTGTTCTAGCATCCATTATAACTAAAAACTCTACAATAATTTACCTAATATAATATCAAGATACTTATCAATTACAATGACTTCATCTCTAAACAATATTACAAATATTTAATAATAATGATAAATCTCTTGGCTTTATCCGCATCAGTTCCTCGGTTGTTTCCTCTTGAGTAGGTCAGAATTTAAAGTATACAAAACGCAGGTCATAGATCAAGATAAGAAAGTAACAGTATGAATATCTTGTATTATTCTAAACCCACCAAAGAAAGCAAACAAAAAGAAAAGGTAAAGAAAGTTGAATTGGTAGAAAATTCAATTGCCAGAAGCAATTAATTAATTGTTTATTTTGGTCTTTTTTACTTGGTAGGGTGAGAGGTTCAGGTTAGAGGCACTGAGGCTTAGACACTAATAGTTTAGATTGGTAAATACAACTAACTGATAGATATCCAGATTGTAGTTAGGCCCAAGAATTAGCACAACCATTGAAAATGCATATCTATATCCACAATAGGTTAAAAGTATCCTGTTACCAAGAACATACCTTAAATATTGGTTCTACCATTCCATGGAAAACTTTACTTGAACGACCACGTCCAGACCGTGGATTTAAAATCACAAGCATTGTAGGTGGACTTTTACATTTAACATATAAGTCGGGAGAAAAAAAATCAGTAGTTAAAAATTCTGTAGCCTGCTTCTTGGAGGAAACCGAAGGATGAGGCAAACAATTCACAAAACATTGCTGATCTGCAAATCCACTAACCCACTGAGCTGCTTCTTCTGAGGTAGAAGCCAAGAACCGGAAGTCCTTTCGACTTCTCCCAGATTTCTTAAAGCAAGAAAAGCCACACAAACCCTTTTTTACAGGGTATGAGTGCACAGTAAAATGTCTCAGGCCAAAATTGTATGATACCTGCCGAAGTCATGAAGAAATTATTTAGTCCACTTTGATAAGCGAAAGTGGTTAAAAAAACTTGAGCAGAAAGCACTACCAACCCAAAAGAGCTTACCGAAACCACGTCCTCGAGAGATAACATATGAGAGCCCCAAACCAGTGCCTTGCTTGTGAGTTTAGCATCAACAATATCTTGGTTTTTTACATCAACAATATCTTCAGTATCATTACTTTTGCTCGTCTTACTCTTATCCAAAACCAGCTTTCCAGAGAAAACATCATATCCCAACAAGTCAGATTGCTCATCTCCTATATCAATCCTGTGCTCCTCCCTCTTTGCCTTCTTAGGATCATCACTGCTGACACTGACGTCACCACGCCTTGAAGTCTTCACCTTCCCACGCTTTTCTGGAAAGACAATCGGGGATGAGTGCTGTCCAGTTGCTACTTGAGAACAAAAGCTTAGGCGACGAATTGGCTGCTGAGGTGTCAGTCTCGAAGAGTTATTCCTGGAAAGATTCCCACTCTTCTCCATGCTGATTTTACAACAGAGTATATAAAAGGCACCCCGGAAATGATAGATGACAATAGAAGTGTTGCATGAGTTTTAGAGCAAAAGATCCACCAAAATCCACAAGAAGACCCAGCATAACATCCAAGCTAATTGTCTATTAAACATCAAAGACGTTAATCACAACAATCACTTCTCAGAGAATCAGTAATTATCACACATGGCACATAGAAATTTCACAACAAGGTTTTGATCAGAATTTTCAAGCCAGATTGTAGAAAAGAAATCTTTCTGATAGTGCACACCAGGGAAAATGAGCTCCCTATTAATAAAAGCAAGTAATCACGGCATGAATTTGAAACTGTAGCTTAAGTTTTGAAGGACAATCACAAAATGACAGATATTTAGGAATTAGTTAATTAGGGAGTATACATGCACTTCCAAGAAATTACATATTGTATGTAAAGCACAATCATTGCCATCAAAATCAATAACTATAAACTAAGTTAAGTAAAATGTATGGCAAGGCAATCTGTCTGTGTTTGATCTTCATGCGGGTTTTCTGGATCCCATCCATTGAGGACTTTTTTCTCACTATTGTTGTTTTTAGAACATGTATTATCCACTTACCTTGTAATCTCTTCTCTCTCAAATAATTGTTAAATGTAAATAAAGTTAGTTAACTTTGTCTACGACTATTATGTATTTACATCACTTAGCACCTAAGAGAATAGCGGCATCCTAGTCTTACTTGCTCTAAATTCTAATCGATATTAAGTTCACCTTGAAATGAACCATGGGAGGTTTTTAGGCTACTCAAAGTGATCTTTCATACGTACCCATGGTCAGTGTTGTTAAAGGTATGCCTAGGCGCTTGCCTAGGCACAAGGCCCATCTCAACTCATGTTGGGCGCCTCGCCTGGCCTCGCCTTTCCTTTCATCTCGGGAGAAATCCGATCGACAGGAGCTAATTCAAAGGTGAGATTCCTTCAATAAGGTGCACGTGAGGTGAAAGAGGTGCGCATGGCACACGAAGCGTGGGCTTCATTGAAGTTGTGTATTTTTTTTTCTTAAGCAATCTAGACCATCAATTGTAGCATTTTCCTCCAAGTAAATGTCTCCCTTCTCCTTATCTCTTCTCCTTTTTTTTATTCTCTTCTCTTGCCCCCCAAAAAAAAACTATTTTGTAAAATACTAAGGAGTTATACTGCCCAATTTTTTCAAAAAATTTAGGTACTTTACTACACTACTATTCCGATATTTACTAACTTATTAAATAATTAAATATGTATATATAACTTATATGTATTTTTTTAATATTTAAATAAGCATTTATATTGTTGTTTAGTGTTTACTACTTAAGTACATATATGTAAGATTGTGAGTATCTAACTATGTACTTATGCATAATACTATTATGATATGATTATATCAGTGTATCATACTATACTACAAAGGTATGGTCATTAAACTTGTTATAGAAACTTTTTGAACATACTTAAAAATTTGTAAAATTACTTAATGGTTGATAAATTTGATACATAAATGATTAAATGTGTATATACATATATTTTTAAATTTTTTTTAAATATGTGCGCCTCACTTTGATGAGGCGCGCCTAGGCCCCAAGAAGACCTTTGCGCCTTAGTGCGACTCGCGCCTTAAATAACAATGCTTGTGGTATACAAGAATTCAAGGCAATTTCTTTGAAAATGCATGGGAACACACAAGAAATCAAAGGGCTTGTATTGACTATCATGGAAAACCAAGGTCCCAAATTTGACGGGAATAGTTGTTTCAGCTTCCATTTGAATCTAACCAGCAATGGAGCATCTAGTGAAGTGCACACTACAGAAGCACGAGAATTTGTGCTAATCAAAGAATTGGTAGTGGAGATTAAACAATTAAGGAAGAGATTGAAATTAACACCACGTCAAGCAGAAGAAAATTGGCTGGCCACCAGTGCCCAAGAATTAACAAGAATATTAGAGTTTATTTTACTGTGTTTATCAAAAAAAATATATATAGTTTACTGAATTTTGTCATATAAGAAATAAAAATCTTGAAGATGCCAAGAGACAGAGGCGCAATACGTCAGTTTATGTGGCTAAGTAGAGTTAGTTTTTCCATGTAGTCATGTAAATAAGTTTTTATGTTTGACTTAGTCAGTAGTATATACTTCAGGTGATACATTTCGTTAGGACTTCTAAGAAAAATATCAGTTGGTAACCATTAAAGGATGTACAACAGTACAACTACAATATATTAACTAATCTTAATATACAGAAGTTGGGTTGCCCTCATTGGAACTGGTGAAATCCTGCCACCTCATATAGAGTCTTTCTTACATACTATTTAGTTTGAACACAAACCCTTCAACCCCTAACCGCTAACTCAGTAGCATCAGCACCACTATTATCAACACCTCAAGAACCACCTCCAAAAATTTTCTTTGTCAAAAAAACAACTGATTAACAAGAAATGTAAACATAAACATAAAAAGGACCAACACTTAGAGCTCTTATGCTGCAATTGAAATTCGTCGCAAAAGCTAAATACAGACGATTTCACAATCATCAATTATGGATTTCCCACTTCTATATCAAGTGATAAAACTAGTAGGAAATACAAAATTTTGAAACTGACAAAAAGAGTTCAAAACATTGACAAGTGCTGGAATCAAGTACCCTAATACATTGACAACCCAAAAGCAGATAAAATCGACATATTTTCTACTATTTTGTGTACAAAAATGTATATATGCAGTAAACGGAGAGATCGAAGACATCGAATATCATTCTAAATATTGTGAACTTAAATTAGTTGCCCAACATTATATAATTACAGTAAAAAAACAAAAAAAGAACTTGATCTTCACTATTAAAGCCCTCTCACCTCTGATTCGTGACCTTAGGCAGCCTTCTGATGCGCCGCAATTTTGACTTATTTCTCCCGTGGAACAATTGATCAGTGAGATAAGGGCAAAATCAAACTCCCAAAATACTAAGAATAAAGGGTTGACCCGATTATGGGCTCCGAATCGCAAGAACGAAGCTCTGGTTAATTGTTGTTGCCATTGAAGGTTGATTAAGGCCAGTGCTGGATTTTGGTTGAGGGAGAAAGGCGTTTGGAGGAAAAAATATAAATACTTAGAAAAAAGAAAAGTTGCCTCTTATATTTTGTAACGGTAATTTTGTTTTTTTTTTTTAATTTAAAAGAGAATTTAAGCTCAAGTACATTATTTTTATGGATAAATCTAGGGGAAAAAATTAAATATTAAATTAAATATTATATTTATTTATAATACGAATTTTAAAGTTATACTTAATTTTTTAATTATTAAGATAAATATAGTGTTTAAATATTGTACACTTATATTTATTTTATTTTAATACTTTCAATATTTGAACTTTTACCTTTTGATATACAAGAGTGAACATAAGTATTGAGCCAAAGCTATAGATTGATAAATTTATTTTTAAGTGTGGAGTAAATTTATTTTTAAGTGCTGACACTAAATATTTGAGAAGATAAATATCCATATAGCCAGGTGTCAAAAGTGATAGTATACAAGGATCCCCTTGTATTAATAGTAAATAAGTTTTACAATTTTATAAGAAAAAAAGTATGGGAAAATATTAAATTTTATTTATAAAAATATTAATTTATTTTATTATTATTAATTTTTGTGACACACATTACATGTGCAATTAAGAGGGAAATATATTAAATATTTAAATAAAAATAAGTTAATTCATCAGAATTAACTTATTTTAGACGAAATATTCCGTCGGTAATTCAGCCGAATATAACCTTGTTGAAAATAGTTTCATCGAGAATTCAGTCGGAACTATTTATAATCGACTGAAGTATGTCTGACGGCATTTTCGTTGGAGATAAGATAATTCTGACGGAAATATACGTCAAAGATAAGGTACCACGTGACATTTTTTTTCTCGATAACGTAATAATTAATTTGCAATGGATTTTTCGTTGGAAATGCAATAATCCGTCGAAACTAGTGTTGCCATGTGGCATGCTCATATTGGTAATGGTAGCCTTTATTTTCGACGAAAATTTCGCCAAAAATGCCTTATTCCGTCGAAAATATTGATTTTGTTTAATAATTTATTTATTTTTTGCAGTTTCAGGTTTTTTAATCACATTTTTGTACCTGTAAATCTGTTTTTATCCCAACAGCACATATTGTAATCTATATCTTATGTTCACGCACAACGTAACTATAATAACAAAAACAACTATGAATTACCTCAACAACAATAACAAATATAAACTAATTTTTTATACGTTATACAAAAATTTGTTGAAAAGTACAATGATTTACAAAAGTCAACGAAATTACAATGATTTACATCCAATTAAGCTAAATTAAAGTAAATACAGATAAATTATTTACAAATGATCTACAAAAGTAAATCAAACTAGTACTGCCACTTGTGTAAGGAGAATTATCATGCGAAGGTCGATGGTGCTGCTGTAGTGCCTAAAAATCATCGACATTATTCCCCTGCTCGCGATCGGCATCGTCACATTGTTCATACAATTAAAAATATATCTTATTAGTTCGTAATTGAGAATTAAAATCACAACTAAATGATAATTAAATAACATACATAATATAAAACTTAAAATGAACAAAATACCTGAGTAGTCGATAGCTGACTAAGTATCGGACCAAAAGCCTTCGACAGTAGAGTAACCACCATCCCGACTATCTTGTCACGTATTGCGACGAACTGCTCCGAAGAGATACACATACGCTGGTATCTGCTGCAACGTCATGTGCAAGTTGGTGAAGACGATCACTACTAGGCAGGTTCTGACAAAGAAATATCGAAGTTGGTGGTGGAGTGAGGCAATGGAACGAAAGAGAGAGAGTTGAGAGAAAGCACATGCGGCAGTTAGGGGGATTTGGTATTTTTTTTAGGTTTTATAGTTTATTTTCGACGGAGTATCCATCGAAATTAATTCCTTCGAAATTATGTTATTCTTGACGAATATTCCGTCAAAGATAAGTCCCATTCCGTCGAAAATATGGTTGGCACTGGTGGGAGCATTGGCGCCAAAGGATGACTTATATCTCCAACGAAATTACATCGTAACTATAGTATTTTCGTGGGAATTAATTTCAACGCAATATTCCGTCGAAACAAATGTTATTCCGACGGAATGAATTCCGTCTGAACTAATTTCGTTGGAATAATCTGATTTTCTTATAGTGTAATATTTCTTTGAAAGAGTTTTCCTTCTTTTGGTTCTTTATGAACTATTTGAACTTATCAGAGTAATCTACGGTGTTTAACTTATTAACTTATCAATCAATAGCCTATAATTGATTGTGGCGTTATTTTACCGCATCAATCGTTGAATGTACCAAGGTTCTTACTTACATATAAGCAATAGGTCAATGTGTCATTGGTGTTCCACCTTTCAATCAGTGCTAGAACGATCGGGACGACGACCACCTCACGCAAGCGTGCCGTGGAGTCTATCAAGATAGGTGATCTCACAAATCACATACTTACTTTTGATGCGATTTTGTTGCTACATAATGTCTCAGATGCTATAAAATGTAAAACTTTTCCACAAATCTGAAAGGTCAAGCCTAAACTTGGTACAAATAACTTGCTCCAACCTCAATTAATTCTTTTATCAATTGAGTGAGTTGTTTGTAAGTCAATTTATTGGAGGAAAGACTCATGCTTAGAGTTCGACATCACTCATGACCGTGATTTAAAGAAGTGGTGAATCCCTGAGGGACTATTTGAACTGATTTACAAATGAGGCATGAAAGATTTCTAATTTGGATCAATCTGTAGCAGTAGTGGCCCTCACCAATGAAACGACAAATGAACATTTGAAGATGTCTCTAGCTAAGAATCCCCCAAAAATCATGACGGAGCTCTAAAGAAAAGTTAAAAAATATTTGGTCATCAAGGACATTGTTCAACCTAAGAGTACTGCAAAGACTGATGTTATGT
This sequence comes from Hedera helix, assembly GCA_947179155.2. Taxonomy (NCBI): domain Eukaryota; kingdom Viridiplantae; phylum Streptophyta; class Magnoliopsida; order Apiales; family Araliaceae; genus Hedera; species Hedera helix. The sequence goes on from OX359268.1 coordinate 1,801,978, forward strand.
TAGAATTTAAGATGAATAACGGAAAAGTAAGAACACGTGATATACCCAGATTCTCCAATTTGGTTAGTCCTGCTTGTCTGATGTGACACCCCCAAATCTGGGCCCACACAACCCAAACTTGAGTTGTCAAAAGACTACAACAAAATTATTACAAAGTAGAACAACGTTCAACAATACAGTGTATAATAATACACAACTAAGTCTTCACTATTCTTATCACACTATTTTACAATGCGTGAAGATTACGACAGCTATCCCTCGGACTCTCACTCTATTCCCCGGCTAGACCCAGCGACGTTCCCATCTCCTGTTGAAAAACAATGAAACAAAAGAAAGGGTGAGCTCAAATAGCCCAGTAAAGAATATCATGACTAAGATAATGACGAATAAATTATCATTAGTCTTCAACAGTTGAGTTCTTGATAGAATACAATAGATTACAAGGTTTATATCAAAAACTGCAGTTAAATTCTTGAACAATGTTCAGATCAATAATAGCAGCGGAATAAGCAATCTATTAGAAAAATAATGCAGACTATAATGTCCATTCGGTTCTCTTTTTAGGAAAAACATCATCAACTTTTATCATCTGAAATACCATTAGTCAAGATAATACAATTCACAGTTCCTGATCATAATCATGCAGATCAACAGTTCATCTTTGCACTACGAGCCAAAGACATTCAATATAACACCAACGGTCATGATTATACCAGATTCAGCCTTTGGTCATAATCATACCAAACAACAGTTCATCTTTGCACTATGGGTCAAAGAGAACATTCACCACGTGCCATAAAAGACACCGAACATATGTATCGCCTTTAACCTATCATCTGTTCAACAATTATATCACATCTGTGCCCCCGGCCACAGATATTCACAACAACTTGATTTTGGATTATTAGAATGATATAAATGATTAACAGAAGAAACAGGATAAACAATAAGTATTAGAAGTTTACTTTGTACAGATTCAAATAATGTCCAAATTATCAACATGATGTGGAGTGAAATTCAAAAATGATATTCAAGATCCACAGTTCAGAATAACGGTTACAGTTCAATAGAAATGTTCATGTAAATAGGATGGTTCAATTGAAATAATGAAGTGCAACTATTATGGAACATATAATATTTTCAGGAATTATATAAACAATAGTTCCATAATAAGTTTCGATTTAGGTGTATGAAAGAAAATAATATCCCTTACCGTAACAGGTTTGATTAACAAAAGGTGAAGGAAATTAATATCCCTTACCATAATAAGTTTGAATAATGGAAGATGAAAAAGATGGTATCCCTTATGAGTACAAAGGAAAATAATATCACTTACGAATATGAAAGAAAATGATATTACAAACAAATATGGAATAAAAGTGTCATGTGATAATTCGTGTAAACAAATTATTTCCACACGAGACAAATAAGAAATGAATACAAAGAGTAATGTTAGGGATTTCGACACAGAGAAAGCAGCGGAATTTAAAAAAATTTCCGAAACCCTAAGACAGGATCTAAGCGAAAACAGATTAATCAGAGGTTTAGATTATTTTACCGATTATCCGAGATGCACAAGAGACGATGGAATTCTGGAACGGCTTCGAATCTTCAACGCAATCCAGCGACTGCGTCTCTACGGTACCCACACGAACGCTCCGCGAACCGTTACACGATCTGCAGCGAAAGGGATCTGCGGTACTAGCCAGCAATATCAGAATTTCTGAAGTATTTTTCTCTCTAGTCTCTTTCTGAAAGCGGCTAGGGATTTTAGTTTTTTTTCTTACATGACTTTTAGACTACTGATATATCATATATATAGTAGTTAATAGGAATTAACTAAAACCTAAAATAAATAGAAAAATAAAATCCGAATTTATATATATTATATTTTAATTAAGTCTTACTTAATTAATGTACATATATACAAATTATCCTATTAATTTAAATTCGTAATTTTTAAATACTATCAATCATATTGACATATTTAAAATACTTACAATTTAAATTAATTCCCTTTTAATTACGTTCTAAGTGTGTGACCCTATAGGTTATTATTATGTTGGCAATAATTTTAAAATCATATTATAAAATTATAAACAGTGAGCGGCAACTAGTAATGCATCACTGCTACCCAAATAATAATAAGATCGGTAATTCGATACAACCTTTTCGTGACCAATGTTTCAATGTAATTTAATCATTTTAACCTTATATCCTAGATTAAACTCGAGGCATGGAATGTGTCATACTCTTCATAATTTAATCTGAATTTTCTTGATCAATGAGTAGACTATATGAAACAAATCAATATTTGAGCATGACCATGCATTTCATAGTTCTACTCAATCAAGAGGCCTATGGATATCACCCCAAATATATAGGAGGGTTAAATTCCATCTAGATCACTCATATTCCTCACACGATTCATGATGTACCCAATAATCACCTTTATTGTCCACCCTATTAAAGGTGACATTATTAAAGGTGACATTTGATGATATCAAAGTACACAAATTCTCGTGTAATAATATAGTGACTTCAGGTCGGAGGATCATTATATCATTGTCACTATAAGAATTTCTTATGACACTTTGCATAATGCTCCATGTAGAATTCTCATGGTGGGTCAGTCCAGTACATTGTTCTCTAACATGTACCCATGCATTGACTCAAATATCTCATATATTTATGACGAATGAGATTTGGCCATCAGTCAATCCACATACTAGTCTCAATGTATCATTGTTGTCCCATTAACAATGATACTCGACTAGGGACATTTAAGAGCAATGATACTAATTATAATTATATAATCTCATGTTCAAGTCACATACTTAAAGCTATATAATTCGTATCATTATTCTAAGGGCTTTTATTATGTTAACATTTATATAACGCAGTAAATGAAATTATAATAAAATAATCCATTTATTCAATCAAATATAATATAAAAAATGTTAAGCAATTACATCAAATAATTAGCCTCTAGGGCATAAACTCTAACAAGTAATTCACCAAACATGCGGTAATCCGCGTAGTCAGGTTATTCTCAGAGATTAATAAGGAATGAATACGAAAGGTTATTCATCAACAGGCGGTAATCCGCACCGTAAGGTTATTCCCATAATTTAATAAAAATTGAATACGAAGAGTCATTCACCAAACATGCGGTAATCCGCGCAGTAAGGTTATTCTCAGAGATTAATAAGAAATGAATACGAAAGGTTATTCACCAACAGACGGTAATCCGCACCGTAAGGTTATTCCCACAAATTAATACATGGAAATAAATGGCACATCTTATGAGTAAGAAAGAAACGATATTATTTTCGAGAATCAAATAATGATAATCCCTTACCGTAGTAAGTTTAAATAATAGAATATGAAATAAGATGATATTCTTTACCTTGATATTGTGAAACAAGTTTATAGCTGAACAAATCCTTCCTTGTTTGTCTATGTAGCAGTAAAGAATTTGACTTTTGAGTCTTCTAGAGTTTTTAAAATCTCTTTATATTTTTAAAATAATGTTACTCTCGGAAAGATAGACGGCATAGACTCAAGAATCACTCAATTCGGAGTTAATATGAATGAGTTATGAATATTCAAAACTAAGACTGAAAATAGTGACGAAAATCAGAATAGGTTACGGTTTTTAGTATTTTAAGGCATGAAGATGATTTCAGATGAGTTTTCTTCCTTCTTCAAAGTTGTAGAGGACGAAAAAATGAAGAGATAGGCTTTCAATTCATTAAATTCTGACAAATAATGAATTTACTATGATTTTTCGAAAGAGTTACTGTACATAAGAAAATTCCACTCGGGAATTCAAAGAAGAATGCAAAAGATTTCAAAACTAGGAATGACTTAAGAACACTTAGAGAAAACTTACACAAAAAAGTATTTAGAGAGTGGAAGAAAATTTATGTAAGAATGTTATGAAAAATTTCTTAAGTTAAGTCCTCTATTTATAGCCAAAAATCTTATCATAACCAAAATTTTCTAATTTAATCCAAACCATTCATTTCAAGATAATGTTTAATCCATACAATTCATTTCATCTTTTAAGATTTCTTTAATTTAAACCATTCATTTAAAGAACATCTTTACTCTACACCATTCATTTCAAATTATATATTATCTTTAATCTATACCATTCATTTTATCTTTTAAGATTTTCTTAATCTAAACCATTCATTTAAATATCATCTTTAATTTACACCATCAATTTTAAATTATATATTATCTTTAATATATACCATTCATTTTATATCACCTAACTTTATATTGTAAACAAATAACTTTATCAATTCAATTATTCAACAATAAAACACACTTATTCATTTTTATGATTAATTGTTATAAATACAGTGTAGTTGGCTTTCCGAGTTAGATATCAAGTCAATTAATTAATGAAATACAATTGTTTAAATAACATCATAATAGAGATAACAATAATGCAAAAAGCATGTAAAAGAAGGAATACATTACTGCGTCACGACAATTATTAATTCAATAATATAAATTACTGTGCATATGCTACTGTGACAATTATCAATTTAATAATATGAATTATTGTGGATGTGACAATAAAGTCAAATATTGTACGATAACCACTTTATCAGTTCAATAATACGAAATACTGTGCAATGCCGTGTGCTACTATGCAATACCGTGTGCTACTGTGCAATACCGTATGTTATTATTCTTTTACCACCAGATATTTCAACAATTAAAAGTGATAGTACCATTGACCATTTAAAAATTATTTATGTCGTTTTCTATATCCGACAATTATTCGTTGTGGAGTCCACCAATGATTGTTTTGTACGGCACCGTCGTACGAATATTCCCCGACAGAACGAATATTCCCCGACCAAACAAATATTATCCGACATAATATAATTTACACATAACATCCTTAACTTTTAACTTTATCAATTTAACCACTTACTGTTTCAGAAAAAAAAAATATATGAAGAAAAATTAAATTTTGTATTTCATAAAATTCGGGGTCTTACAACTAATGTATTCAATAGATGCCTCACACGCTTTACAATAATTCACACACCACACAATTATTTTTATAGTAACTAGAAAACCCTAGCTGCTATAACATGGGCTCAAGTCCAATACATTAGTAAACCAAAAATTGGACTACTAATAAATCCCCAAGCCCAATTATACCATTGCGCTTGGCTTCCAAGGGGCGCTGCCCCCTTGTAACCTCCGCCAGCTCACCGGCGAGCTGGGCAGCCACTCGCTCACCGGGGAGCCAGACTCCCGACCACCCTGTCGTAGTGGTCATTAGTCGAATCTGCAGAAATATGAGTCAATCCCAACATGTTAGAAAGAGAAAAAATAATGAGTTCAGAGATATGGAAAACAATAATGAAATGAGATCAAGAGGGAATAATTAATATTCAAATGTTACATCCTTCTCAAGGTACTCTGAATATATGTCATTAACTTCTTAAAGGAGTCAAACTTTAATGGAGATAGCGTCTGAACCTTATGTAAGGTGACCTAAACCTATGTGGGCTGATGCAGATAAATGAGATTAAAGTCAGTATTATAGATACCACAAAGATCATGGGCACGACAATAATGATTGTAGACATCTGAATGATGAAATAGAATACCTAATAAAAAGATGTCATTTGGGGAGATATGTTAATGAAAGGGGGCAGTGACCTTATAAAGTTTAGAAGGTGTTAAGACATATGTCCTATCAATTGGAAACTATAGATGGAAATCTGGGGCCACGCTATTGGCACGCGATCAATCTATAAGGACATATTATCAGTAGAGTAGAGATAGGGTTTACTTTATTCAAGTTATGTCTTTATATGCAGTAGCTTAGAAAATCAATTAGTAAGGAATAAGGCATTTTATAGTCCTAGCCCTAGGGGTTTTATACAAGTTATGTAAGCCTTTAAGGTCATTTTTTATTCAATAGTAAAATGAATAATTTTTTTAATTTAAGTTCGTTAACCAAAGATTGTTTATCCTAAATAATTTGGTAAAGTACATAATAAAGGGACGGTTTTTATAAAATAAAGTAAAATATTCATGATATAAGGCCGCGAATTAAGGCCATAGATGCTAGAATTAAAAACATAAAAGCCATAATTAAGGTCACGTAAAATTAAGGTCATGAATGCCCGAAATTAAGCTCATAGAGGCCCATAATTAAGGCCACAGAGAATAAAGGCCATGGAGGCCAAGAAATTGGTGTCATAGGCGTAGAAAAAAGAAGAGAAAACTCTCTTTATTATTATTTAATTGCTTATTTTAAAATATATTTTTAAAGAAATAAGGGCAAATGATGTGAATAAAAATAACACACTAATAACAAGTTGTTACGTGTTATTTCTAAAACTCTATTAATAAAGGGTAATATAATAATTTTGAGTAATTTAGAAGTATATTAAATCCAACAAAATGATAGAATTCCCAGCAAGTTTAACCAACTAAGGATTGACAACTTGGATGGTTTTTAAAACAATTTAGGATTATAATTCCTAATATCTGAAAGAGATGACTCTCATACTATAACTAAGGGATATTTCAATACATTCAAAGTACATTATGTTAGGACAAATGCATATTTAATTTGGAGATTGTTAGGACAAATGCATATTTGATTTGATGATAATGATGAGATAACGTATATTTGTAACCAATAGCTTTTGTGAAGTGCTGGAAAGTGTAACTCATGTACAAAGACTTAGAGTAGAAGAACAAACTTTTTAGGTTGATCTATTAAATGTATAGATTATAGAAAGTCAAAAAGTTATTCAATTGATTGCAGAAGTATGCTCAGAGTTCATAAGGCAAGTCAAGGATCGTAAGGCAAAATAAAGATCATAAATGCAAGTCAACATTCTTAGAGTTTGCTCAGAGTTTGATATGCAAAGTGAAGATCACACAGTTCGCTTTAAGATTATAAGGAAAAATAAAAATCGTAGATCATATAGATCGTAGAGCTTGTATATTGTAGAGCCAGCAGATCGTATAGCTCACAAATCGTAGAGTCACACAAACCAAGTACTCTATAATCGCCATGTAACTCTACGATTAGAAAAATCGTGAGTATGACAGGTCTGACATTGGACTGACATTGAGAAGACCTGAAGGGTGAAGATTCTAAGATATTTGCTAATCATCCTAAGTTCAAAATGAAGGTCAGATCGGGTTGTATCTAACAACTAGTTTGACCAAGAGACATCAGCCACGTGGTTGTCACTTTAGCAATCTGATATGATATTATGGCTAAAAGCAAGCTGACATATATTCCCTAAATGTTAACATAAAAGATCTTTTACGATTAAGGCATTAAATAAGCAACAACTATTTATCAACGGAAAAATCTCGAGGTCCTCTATAAAGGGATACGAAGATTCAATCTAACAGTAAAAAGTAACGAATTACAAGCCAAATCGCTGCCAAAATCTCAAAAACTCTACTTTATGAAAAAGAACTACTTTTTTTGCTGCTAAATCATTCTACATCAGACTTAAAGTCACTTAGCAGCAACCCAAAATCACTTATTCTCTTTATGTTTACTGGTTTTAGTTACTTTCTTGTAATTATGTCTAAGTGACACACACAAAGTATTAGTGACTTAAAGACATCTTAGTAATTCATCTGTTGTAATAGTTTTTTGTGAACTGATTTGAGTGATCACCCTCATCCTTAGTAGATTCCCTATTCGAATGGTAGAAGAGTAGACTAAGAGATCTTTATGCTTCGAACCACTTAAAATTTATGTGTCTCTTTACTTTCAACACTTACATTTCTACATTACTTTCTATATTTGTTTGTGACTTAACTCTACAAGTATAATAAATTCAGAATCGAGAATTTTCTTAAATCTTTGAAGGGGGTTTTCAAACTAATATTTCGTTGTGCATAATCAAATTAACTTGATTAATTAAAAATCTGGTAATACTTTTTTAAAACCAAAAAGTTTTAAAGGATTTATTCAATCCCTTTCTAGATCTATAGTGTCTTTGGGAAACAAGTATTCCGACTTAAGCACTGGAGAGTCCTTTAGAAACCCCCCAACTTTGGTGGACTTTTTGCAAGTTTTCAAGCAAAATCAAGGCCGGTCAAAGTTCGTGAGTTGACCTAAATCTTAGTTTGCAAGTTACTAATTGATGCATCACCTCCTAATTCTCTAACATTGTGTTTGTGAGTTTAAAAAGGAGAGGAAAAAAAGGAAAAGGGAATTTTAGGAAAGAAATTAAAAGTTATTTCTTTGTGACTTTTTTGTAAAAAGAAAAGAAAAGAAAGATTTAAATTTATTTTTTTCAAAACTTGGAAAGATTTGGAAGTACATTTATTAAAAATTTAAACAAGATATTAAAATATCAAAATTATCCTCATAATAGTTCTCAAATATAATCTTATAAGGATAAAGTAGTATATGCTTCTAAGCAAAAAATTTCTTACAAAACTCACAAAGAGCAATTTCTATATCAAGTAACAGCCTTCCGAAATAATACAGCAAAAATGATGATTTAAGACTGCGTGACGCGAAAATCGAGAAAAGGAAGTCGAGCGGTCGCGACTGCATCTGCGGCCAACGACAAGTTAGCGTTTTCGTGGCTTGAGGAAACACACGGCAACCGAAGCGGCGACTCAGTCGGCGAGAGCAGGCAGCTGCAGATAAATCTGCGACCAGCCGCAGATGCACCTGCGGCTGCTCCCAGTCAGCTATACAACGCCATTTGCTCACCCGAGAGAAAGAAAAAAGAGAGGATCGGGAGAAGAAAAAGAGCCGCGAGCAAAAGAGAAAAAACCTTCGGATTTGTTCCAAAAAAGTGAGGATTTATTTCATTTTGTTCGATCTTTATACCATATATTGTATCTTACATTAGATTTGAGTGTTATTGTGTTATTTCTATCAATATCAAGGCGAAAATTCGATCTTTCTTTGTGTTGGTGCATATTTTGTAGATCTATTAGATTTAATATTTTTATTTTGTTTTAGTAGTTAAATCGATAAATATTTGTTTATTTGTGCATTTGTTGTGTAGATCTATTGTATATCTAGTATATTTGGCGCATTATGATATTAAATATTTAATTTTATATAATTTATAGTTAGATCTGATGTAGTTCGATCTATGTTTTAGATGTGTGAATTAGGGACGGTTATAAATGATTTATTGCGGAGGAAATCTCCTCATAACCTCTCGATGATATCCTTTTAGTTATTTCATAACTTACTTTTGGATGTAGCGATCGCGATGCGCCTTTATTGTAAATATGTAAATTTTGGGCCTTAAAACGATATTGATACTGAAAATCGGGTTTAAGACCCCGTAATAGTGAAATATTTGATTGTGGGTGTTTGAGGCTATTTAGACGGCTTACATGCCCACAAATAACTCCAACTTTATTTTAATGCTTGATTTTCCCTTTCAACACGAGAAAATGATTTTTGAATGAAATGATAAGGATTTTCATAAAATTAAGCAAACTAGGATATTAGATCATCCGTAAGATAAAATTGGAAGTATCGAATGAACTACATTCCTATTTGACGAAAGATTCGAAAACCTTATTTCAAATGTCATCATTAAAGATTTTGTTATCAAAAAAACGAAAGCTTAAAAATGAACTTTTCAAAACGAATCAAATTGTTCGTGCATAGGGTTAACGAGATTTTAGAAGTACTTTCGGAAATAAAGCATTCTAAAGATTTGCATAGCCACACACACATATACACGCGCACAAACACACATTTTAGGATTTAAAGGAAAAAAAATATTAAGATAGCGGTAACCGTGTTTCACGGAAGTCGAGGAGTGCTTAATACCTTTCCCTCGCTTAAGCAAGCCCCGAACTCTATGAATCTTGGTTCACAGATCAATTAATTAAGAGTCACATATGAGTCATCACGATTACAAAAACTAAAAATCGGATAAGTTGGTACATCCATTTCAAATATACCAACTGGCGACTCTGGTCAATTGGCTCATCATAAAATCGATCTTTCAAATCTCGTCGACACTCAAGTCGACCTTTTTTCAAAATCACCCTTTTACGAAACGAGACGAAAAATAAAAGGGATTTTAAACTTGGAAAGAGAGACCAAAAAGTGACATATTTTTCTAAAAAAGAAAAAAACCCGACGTCGATAATATATGTTCTATAAATAAAATTTTAAAAACAAAGTGCTATCATTTTGCGAACTATCTTTCCAATCACTAACGAGCGCACCAACAATATACTACATAAAGTAGCTTTTAGATAACAGGAAGATATCCAGCTGGTGCACCAACTTAGTGGGCAAACTATCAGCTATTTGGACCATCAGTTGAGCTATTTGTATATGCTTGGCTAGTCAAATTTGACATGATGTCCTTTTTCCTGTTGGTAAAAATTTCGATCCCATAAATTTCATAAATTATAGGCCTCTGGTACCGGAAATAAAAAAAGAAAAGAAAAGAAAAAAGATATCGTTTTTAAATAAAGAAAGATGACATTTCCCGTGTCGAATTTTCCATTTGTATATTATGCATTAATCATTGTACATTCAATCTCATGCGCTTGAATAAATTACAAAGAAATAGTAAGATTGTTGAACTTCCAGACTTGCTGCTATAACCAACGCCACAATATTTAGTAGAAGTTTATAATATATCGGGCAACAAAATAACCCGAACTGAATAAATGATGGTTGTTACAAATATAAGATAAGATCACAACCAATACTGCATATACAAATTCTAAATTAAAATTTTAATTTTGCAGAGCATGTCACAATTGGGAAATGGACAATCTTAAGGGGAAAAAATGGTACCCATTATCTTCGGAAATGAATATTTACTACAACTGGCTGCAAAAACAAAGTTTGCTGAACGGAGAGTGCGAGGGGTAAAAATGGATGGAAAAGAAACGAAGAGATCTTCTTTGCACGACTGTCTATGGTACCAGCTTCAGGTCCTGATTACAAAACCAAGTCATCATAATTGTTTTAAATTTTCCCAAGTGTGGAACCAGCGACCTTGAGGTTATTCTCAAGGCATGTGCTCCAACCCCATGGGGTTCACACACACACACACACACACACACACACACACACACACACACACACACATATATATATATATATATAAGCAAGTTGTAATAAAAGAGGACCTAGGGCAGAAGCTGGTAAAGAATTAGGGAAGTGATCTGTAGCAATACTTGCTATGGCGTTAGTCAAGCAAACAGATCTCTAGATCTCTAGCCATCCATAAGAGAAATGAGTGGTCCGATTTTTATTTTTATTTTTTATAAAAAAAGTGTCATCTGGAAGGATTAAAAATTTTAAATCAGGAACACCCGTTTCTCCTATGAACGGTGAGCTACATATTTGCCCCGAATACTGTCAAAGCAACCATTTACTATAGATCACTCTCCGTATATATATATAAGCAACTTGTAATAAAAAAGTACCCAAGGCTGAATCTGGTAAAGAATAATGAATATGAAATTATAAGTTGACCATAATTTTTCTATGAATCCAGATACTATCCAAGCATCGTTAATCTAGTGTCACCATCATAATGGCTCCATATAAGGCTATATTTAAGTTACATACCTGGTTTTATCTTAAATTTTAGGGAATTTGATTGCCTCCTCGAAATGAACTTGATGGGATGATCGGCGGACTGTCTATGTCTGTCAGTTGCAGAAATTAGCTGCAGTAACAAATTGTTAATGAAAGTACAACTTCAATGTAACAGAATTCAAAAAAGACAAAGGCACAGTCTAAATAATTGTCTTTTTTTAACCGATTATTAGCTGACAGATAATCATTAGAAGCAAAACCCTCACCCCCTGTTAAACAGAAAACACTAACACCTCCTAGTTATACGCTACTAAAATTGAAGGAAAATAAAAGATTTAAACTTTTGATACAGACCTTTTCGTCAAATCGAAAAAGAGATTGGTCAAAATATGGGGAAGGACTCTGTGATTGAGAACTGAAAGGCAAAGAGACCAGCATCTTCTTCACAAACTGCACCATTCAGAGACCACTATAAATTGACATATTTGAAGCCATACCAAATTCTTGTTACAATTTTTTGCATAACAGATAATCTGAAATGATGATACAAAAGTTGTGAATGATTAAATGCAACAGCATAATGAGATGTTACCTGGGGTAAGCTGGTCGCTTTATTTTTACTGCACCTTAATTGCTCACGAGCATGAATGTTGTTAGAGTGAGATGATATAAAATTCATATGCAGCGACCTTTTTGATGTTACATGAAAGTGGTCGCAGAAATGTTCAAACAAGAAATAAAGTTCATCCACTGAGTTCTGGAGAAAAGAGGGAGAAATACATTATGCTTATGACAGTGACAACCTTCAAGTTGCAAGAGAAAGTAATTGGAAAACATTAATAAGCCATACTACCTGATAAAATGCAATTATTTCAGTTGTCTCCATGTTATATACAGCAAGAAATGCAGGATGATTATCAGCATTTCGTGAGACCTGAAGCTTCAATAAAGTTTAATTAATACATAACTAACCAAAAATTTGACAAAAAAAGCTCAAAGAGTAATGTAGAATGGTTTTAAGACCTGCACATTAAAAAGGAAAGCCAAACTAGACAGATAAAAAGACCTTCAAGGTTTTGATCCTGAAAACTTAAAAACCTTACAACGAATATTCTTTAGATAGACTGCTAGAGCAATTAGGGATCAGGCAGAGCCAGAACAGTTCAACCACCAAAAGAGTTTATTACGCTTTTGAGGCCTTCTAGACCTCCTACCTTTCATCAGTCAACAAATGGCGTGTACATGTATTGCAAATTTCAATAAGCATTATTTACGCTCTAAAGATCTGATGCAATCGATGTAATACTAATTAGATATTTTTGATCACTATAAAAGAACTTGACGCTAACCAGGAGTACAGTCAAAATTCATCTATAAATCTTTGGTATATGATTTTTGCATAGAGCTTTCACAAACACCTATTCTGCATTTGTAGAATGATATGAAATCTTAATAACACTTTTTAGTAGGTTAAATATTACATTCTTAGAGTAGGGAACTTTCACCAACAATAATAGTTTCTTTAAACTAAACATCTCAACATTTTCGTCAACATCATTATTCTGGAGCTATGGCAAAATTCGACGGCATTATTTTGTATAGATAAAAGTTATAATGAATATTAAAACAGTGTCAAACATATGGATTGGTAAGAATTCTGATCTACTATATGGACCCAGCATCAGACAGGTTAGATAAAGTTTGTTGGGCAAGATGCATTCAGAATATGATGTGAGCCATGAAAAAAGATATATGAGATTTTAGAGGAAGAACGTAAGGTGTGAGACACAGGTTTGTTAGATATAGAATGTTTAAAAGCAACATGAATTATTTAATCACCAGTTAAACATATAAACTCAACTAAATTTGCTAAACCTTTTTATGCAGACAGACAAAGACTTTGAACGAAATTAGATTTAAGCTGCGGACTTTAGATTTCTGTTCTCTGAAAAGTAGATTCACACTTGGCTTCGAGCTTTCCAATGATTTCCATTAATTACATTTAGCAGGGTTTGGCCTTTGTGCGTGTATGTTTTTTTTTTTTTTTTTTTTGGGGGGGGGGGGGGGGGGGGGGGGGATCCAGCCACCCATATAAAGATAGAATAAAATAAAGAGAACCCTCACCCCTCCATCAACACTGCCAAACTTGATTAGTAGATGATATCGGTCCAAGAATTGTACCTATCCAAAATAGATTAAATAATATGTCACTTGTCATATTCAAAAAGGAAAGCAAACAAGCACTACAATACAGAGGAGTTGAGAGTAAGCAAAATAGGCAGCGGATACAATCACCTGAGCAGAAGGCGAAAAAATAAATAAAATGGAAGTCAAAATCCTACCTTCCACATAATCAAATCAACATAATCCTGAAAATGGAAATAAAACTTCTTCTTCACACATTGCATTCTCTGCTTGAACAAGAAAACAGAACAGGTAAACATAGGATCCCATTAAAATAAATTTGAAGTTCATTATCACCTAATAAGGTATAAAAAAAATAAAAAATAAAGAAACTAAGGATATCCTTTCCTACTAAACAAAAAAAATTGGAATGCCTCTACTAGCCTAAATGGTTGCTTAATCAGATATCCAAATCTCCAAAAATAAAAAAGAAAGAAAATTATGTAATTACAACCTGCCATTTCTTCACATTTGCTATAACTCCCGGCCATTAAAGCATAAAAATAAAGGTTTGAATCTGAGGCCAGCCACTCCACGCAATAAAAGATGAAGGTTTGTTTGTACCCAATCAATCCAAGAATGGGGATTGGAACCAGTGACATGGACTGATTTGTAGACTACTGAATTCAGTAAACTAGACTACTGGGTGAAAAAACATATTATCCTCATAACTTTTTATACAAAACAAGTACTTACACACAGGTAAATGATAAATATAATATTTAAATATAATTTTAGCACATCTTCAACTCGCGCCACAAATACTAAAAGATGTGTTGAAATATATCTGGGACAATAAATCTGGTACGGAGAGGGTAAATTGCATGTAAAACTAGAAGGAAAGACATACAACAGTAACCTAGAAAATTATTTAAGATGTGCTGAACGACCAAAATCACCAGTTTCTCATTTTGGATAAAGACGCTAGAGAAGAGAAAAGCATTGAGGAGGACAATAGATCCACCAAAAAGCAAAAGCAACAAAAAAATGACAAGTCAAAGCAATTAATAAAAGTCCTTAATGAAGTACGGCAACCCAGTCTCCATGGAGTTCTGAAATATATACTGGCCGATGCTCAAAGAGAAGCAAGAATGATGCTACCTCCCCAATTTGGATTAAAAACAAACAAAGACAAAGAAGTGGTAAAGTCAAATAGTTTTCTTCACAATCTACATACTATGAATGGGGAGGAAGATATGAAACATCCCTTTAAAACGATATTCTATTTTTCAACATGCAAAGCTAATATGGAATAGATGATAATAATGAGGCAATTAATTAAGAGCTGTGTAATAAAAACAGATTAATAGTTGCGAGTAGATCACTATTAATTAGCAGCTACAATGAGAACATGTTGTACAACATGTGATCTAACAAATATAAAATATGTAACGTATATTGCATTTCTTTTGGCTAAATGAATTATAAATATTAGTTGATATAAAAGAAGCACAAATACTTTAAAGCTCCAAAAGTTACATGAACATGACAGTAGATTGACCAACCAGAGTTTCATCAGTTTCTTCATTCCATATCCCTTGAAATATAAATGAAAGCAATCGCTGTTTTATACCACTCAGGAAAGTATTCTCCGGATTAGGCTGATTATGATTCACACCGTCTTCACCATGATTCACGAGGGCTTGGTGCTGTCTACTGCTGTCAGAGATTGCCATGCACTGCACCAGATAGTTCAGTTGTAAGTATAAAAATCCATACTAAAATACAAGATAAGTCATCACCTTACTGATTAAAACAATAAGCTCAGGAAGAAATCATGGTAATGAAAGCCATTATTATTTGATTTTCCCATTTTCTTCCATAAAAGAAGACCTCGTCTAAAACATAACATCAGAAAAGACGGTGTATGCTGAGCAGCTGGAAATCGAGGGCAAAGTCAATAACAACTGAGCAAATCAAACTTTGTAAAAACATTGACAAGTCAAAGCAAAATTCATAAAAATAGGCAAGGCATGAATTTATATGTGTTAGTCGAGGCTGTCCTGGCTCGCTAGGTCCCAATAATCAAAAGATAACAATTGATGGGAGAGGGATATATGTATATTAGCACAATTATTGGCATGTCCTGGTATTCTGAATTTCTGATTGCTCCTTATCTATGTCACGAAATAGTGTGCCATAGTTTTTCAGGAGCACATATAAAACTGGAATTCATTTCTCCTACGATACAAAATGAATATAAAAATGACCCTGATCCTGATAAAAGACTTTCCAGCTGGATAAGAACTAGTATGAAAGTTCAGCTACACAGAAGAATGACATACTATAACACTTTCTGTTTTGTTGAGCCTTGCTTTGGCATCTATTTTGATGGTTGTCTATGCTACAAATCAGTACATTAACAATTATTTTCCCATACTAGTCTTCTGCAAATTCAGGTTTACAGCTCTTGTTTCCCTTAGGGACTTCTAGACTATGGGTGGAGAACATCTAAGTCTATTCCCTTTCCCAGAGCATAGATAGTGTGGTTACTCAAAGCTCTATCACTATGCAGCAAAAGAGAACTTTGAAATAACAACTCTAAAATTAAAAATGGGGATGTCAACTAGTGGCAATTGTATATGTGGCCGATGCCTCTCCCAAAACGAACCAATCCAAACCGAAGTCCTAGAATGGGTGGGATGGAATGTCTTAAATAAGATAAGGAGGAGGAGGGACATTGTCAAGATGATCTGCACCCTTCTTGTAATGAATTATTCCATCTGTAGGGTAAGAAATAGAAGATGCTATCAAGGGAAGGAGTTACCTTTGATGATAATCCTGTCCTGGATGTTAAGCCTCCAAATATTCTGGTTAAAAAAGGTTTCTGGATAATATAGTTGCTTATGGGTTTTATAGAAATTTCCTAAGGTTGGGAACATAGATGCTCTTCTTTCTGTAGGCTTAACTTTTTGAGGCGTTTTTCGGGGTTGGTCAATCTAGGTGCTGGTTCAGCGTCTTCTTTTGCTTTGTATATACTGAGTATACATGGATTTCACCTGCTTCATCATTTTTTTATTCAATTTTTATCTAAAATAAAAGATATGAATGATTACTATGGTAATTTTTCTTATAAAGAAATTGGTTACACTAGAAATCTTGTTGTCTTGGGTTTAAGAAAGGTCCAAGTCCTTTAATAAGTAAATCGGGTCATGATTTTATAGTTACTGAACCATTGGTTTCAGATAAGTTTCGAACTGCTCCAATACTTTTATTAATTGGATTCATTTAAACCCACATAGCTCATAGATTCGAGAAGTTGATTTCAGGAAAATCTCGAACTCTGGCATTTTCCAGAACTTGCAAAAAGTCGGATGAAATCAGCTACAAGTCAACTGAACTCAAAAAGGATTAAACTTTTTATGGAGCAACAGAAAGATTATCAAGTCTTTCCAAAATGGAGTCAGCTGATTGGATTTAACTGCCTATACATAACACATGACATATTCCATGCTTCCCTCCCTGTAGCAATTGATACATGCTTGTTGGTGAGATGATGACACAGTACGCATCAAGGTTCCATCGTGTATTAGACAATTTTAGCACCTATGCCTACGCACAACAAATTTTATCTTTTCAATAGAAAAAAAAAATATAATGTAGGTACAATTAATTTGACATGTAGGAAAGGAGTTTCAAAGAACATCAAGCAAATGGAGAAAGTAGACTTCTTCCCATAAAAAAATTAGTCTATCCTCTTGAACAGTGTGCAAACTTATTTTTCCTTTTACTTTTAGGTTAGTAATCTGGTGTACTAATTTTAATATTATTATTCTTTCCTAGAGGCAATAGTTCTCCAAATTTCTAAGTGAAGCCTGTAACGTAATACAAGACCAATAAACAAAAGGCACATCAAACTTCAGTTTAATCCCATTAAGAGGTTTTTAAACACTTGCCTGAGAATTGGAATTGAGAAAAAGTTCATCGTCTTCTCGGCAAAATTCCCCAATTGCTCGTACATCAACAAGTTTCCCTGAATCCCTAATTTGGAGAATGTGTATTTTCTGATAACGAAGTGATACTATAGACAGCAAGTCATCGTACAAGAAAACACCCATGCAATGGGCCAAATTAACATAATCATTGCAGAAAACCCTCTTGTCAAGTATAGCTCCATCTTCCAATCTAGAGAACAAAGTCAAGTCATAGAACAGCGAATCAGCCTCTAAAGGTCAAGAAATAGATCCAATTTTATTTTTTTTACTACATTACATGACTGAATATTGTAAACAAGAAGATTTTGACTTGACTCCCTGTACCTCAAAAGGTGAAATGTTATCTTTTCAATTGAAGGGACTCCTTGTACAGCTCCTCCAATAGCAGGAGCATCATGAACTTGTGGGGTTGAAGTTGCAAAAAGTCCAAAGTGGTTACTCTCTATGTAGAGGAAGAAGTCTTTGCATATTAGCTCACTGCTCGAAGCAAGTGGCACACAGTATAGTTGGGTAAAGAAGCTCTCAAATTTCTTGGCTTTCAAGGGAAGATCTTGAGCATCACAATCTTCTTCTTTGCATGAAAATGTCAACCACGATGGTCTATATACAATTAGATCCTGATAATTCCTGCTAAAGCTTATGAGGTACTGACCATCATCAGTGAACTTGCGAAATGAATAGTCTGGACATTCAACATCATATATGGTAGAGCTTGGGACTATATTCTCATAAAATCGTCTTGCACAGTGAATCTGCAAGGCATCAAAATACGATTTAGAGTTCTCAAGCAAAGGCATAAAAAATAAACTTCAACTATTGTCTGGAAAATATTCCTATTAATATGAATGAAAAGAAAATAGTCCTATTAGTAGGAAAGAAAAGAACCAACAAAATCGTAAATAGATACAAAATGTTAATTATTTATTCAATCCACTGTGTATATACCAAATAGATTTTAAAGAAAAATAAAAAAGTCTAAACATCTTATCTCTATTTTTGTTGTGGAACCGTAAGAAACCCATATGAAGTTCTAGGCGTCCATATAGGCGATGCCCACAGCCAATTTTTTCACAATTACATCAAAATAT
This sequence comes from Hedera helix, assembly GCA_947179155.2. Lineage (NCBI taxonomy): Eukaryota > Viridiplantae > Streptophyta > Magnoliopsida > Apiales > Araliaceae > Hedera > Hedera helix. Next base: position 1,820,757 of record OX359268.1, read on the forward strand.
ATTAAACATATGAAATCTCCTGGATCTTATCAAATAAATATGCAAATTCCTAGAAAAGTGAACGATTTTTCTTTCACTGCCTCTTCTATCAATAAGGCAAAATATAAGTGCTATACTGCACCCTATATCCTATTAACCTACTGTATCCCCACCTACCTAGTATTGCAAAAGAGTCATCATCAAGTTTTTATATCAATTCATCTAAGACAATACATTACATAGACCTCAGTATATAAGTAATGGGTAAAAGTAAGCTTTGGGCAATGAGGCACAAAAGCATCTTTGTACCTAATCCTCTTCCTAGCTAGCCAGAAACGTCGATGTTAAGTTATCAGACAAAATTCATTGTCAATTTCCCCTTTAAGGCAAGGAATCTCTTTGACCTATCTTGCAAATCCGCAATGTACCTCATCAATATAATTGGATCCTCTCCCACTTCAATTGTTGCCCATTCCCTTTCCAAAAGGATGACAAATATGATTGGATAGTGTAAGACTGTGTTGGGCAGAATAATTCCTAATCCTCGTAAATGAATATATACGTATGTTGACTTGGTATCTTTTCTTATACAGTTGTTTTCATATATCTAGAGCTACTTTCTGGAAGTAGAAGAATAATTTTTATCACCAAATTTCCAAAAATATAAAGGCGTTGCTAAATTAATAAACTGCTAAATTCTACACGGATGATTTAGGTAATCAAAGAAAATGCAATATTTAATTAATTAATAAAAAAAATGAAAAATCCAGCTAGAAAGCTCGTAGAGGGAAAAATACATACAGAGGTACCAGGAGCAGGAGTGCGAATCTGCCGCTCGAAAATCCTGGCAGTGACATTGTTGCTTCTAAACATCAGTAATAGATTGCTCCAATCAGTTTCACACCTTAAAAACCACCATGTACTTGCAGAAATTTCACAAAATAGTGCCAGTAGTTTCAGCAACAAAAATTCAATCCTCATAACACTTTATCTCTCTCATTTCCGACTCCAACGTCTTCAATTTCCGCTGCAACGGCAGATTATGGCGCCGGAGTAAAAAATGATTAGGCCGCCGGGATTATTTATCCATCAGCTGCTTTGTTACTACGCACGATCTCACACTCTCCCCCTGTCTCTCTCTTTCTCCCAAAGGCCAAAACCGCTCCACGCTTTTGTGCTTGAGGATTACGTCTGTACGTAGACAAATTATTAATAAACAAATACTTGTCAAGTTGCCCATCACTCCCTTCTCGCTGATATGATTACTACGCAGTAAAGTGCATAATGGAGTAATAAATTATTTTTATTTTTTATTATTTGTATATAATTTGTGTTTATAATATTATTCATAAATTATTTCTTCAGTTTTATTTTATTTTAAAACATTAATTTGTAAAATTTTAAAAATATAAAATTTGAAAATAATAAATTTCATATGAGCAATATATTTAAAGAGTATCGTTATGGCGATAAAATAATGTTATAAAAATTAACTTACAAGTAATTAAGTGATAATCCACCATAAATGAGTCATGGATAGATTTAGGGATAATAATTGATTACAATCAAACATATTATTTTATATTCATTCTAGAATAGTATTAATATCTAAAATGATAGTATTTCCGTCTTAAAACATGCGATCAATAACAATGTTGACCTTTTGAAGTTAAATGTACAAATTTTAATTTTAAAAGTTAATATAAATTAATTTAATTTTATACAATACAATAAACAAAAATTATAAACTGTCTAGACAATATTACCAATTTTAATATTTTTTATTTTGAATTTTAAAATATGATAAGTTAAATTTGATCTTATAATCGAAACAAATATTATATATGACATTCACTATTGTATTAACTAAGTAAGTAAATTCTGTTAACTTTAAATTTAAGAATATCACAAGTTTTCTTGAAAAAATCAATAATAAAATGACACTGATACTATCACGAGCGAGTTTGTAGGTGGTCAAAATAACTAGTCACTCTTACACTCTGTTCGGTATTAAATCAATACAATGTGAAACTACAATTTTATTGAAAAGAATTGATATTTCTACAAGTTAATTTGATATTTTTACGAGATCAAATGAAACTCACTTATGAAAATATAAAATTAACTTGTGAAAATATCATTTTCCATATATAATTGATATTTTCACAAGCTAATTTAATATTTCATCAAATAGGACCTATTTCTGGAAATATCAATTCCATTTTACAAATATTGCTCATGAATATAACAATTCCCTATATATATATATATATATATATATATATTCTCACAACTTGTTAGTCTCGTAATCTGTGTTGAAGTCGACATTTTGGGACAAAGCACCGCTTAAATCCAACTGGAGATGAATGAGATCCATCAGAAGGCAGAAAGGAACATCCCCATGATCCAGCAGTTAGCAATGTAATCAATTGGATCAAAAGTAGAAGAGTGACGCCACACAGATTAGAACGTCCGTCAAAATCAGGCCAACCACATCAAATACGAATTTTGGAGCAAATAACCCCCATACCTGCAAGCGAGGGAAATCAGGCATACCACAAGCTATTATTGTTACTAGTATTTGTGGCAGCGTGCAATAAAAAAATATAAAGATATAAAATATGAATGAAAAAATATTATGTAGTGGAAAAGAGAGGAGATTAAATGTGACGACTTCAAGAGAGAAATTATTTTTACTGCTATCCTTTAATAAAATAGATGATAATACGGTAAACATGCACAAATTTGTCAAAAGTCGTTGATCATAATACAGTATAGTTATCTGAGGAACTGGAGTATACCATCAAATGTCGCCTTTGAACTGTTACGCATATAATTGTGAATGTGACTGTAATGGACATAACGAGCCCATACATCAAATAAATCTGAAATGCAGAAAGATCAATTAATCGATATCGGAATTGTACTAATCACATATGGGTGGATAAAGGGGGAACTGTGAATTTAGACAGACTTGAGATAATTGCATTGAAAACAGTCGTTTTCTTTGCTTGGCCCGAGTGGAGGGATAATGGTAGGCAACAAGAAGTGGAAGACCGAAAATGGGAAGGATGTGAGAAAAACCAAATGTTTCCATTGTCAGAAGGATAGCTTGCCAAATAAGGTTAAATTAATCAAACCTGAAAATGAAGGCAAAGATGAAAATCATTCATCAACAGCATGCGGAATGAGGAGGTTTTCCAAAGAATTTCAGAAAGAAAAAAAAAAGTCAAGAAAGTAAAGCAGAAATGTATTCTCACCCAATAAATGCAGTAGCACAACGGAGACCATCAAAAACACACCTAAAAAGAGAAATTTCGCTTATGAAAAATGAAGTGCAAAGAAGAAAAAGATAACTCATTCCGATTTCCTAACTAAATGTGATTATGGCTCATAAGAAAAACTAGATGTACAGTTGGGATAAGAAAAGAACAGCGCACCACCTGATTAATCTCTAGATCAGTAACTATACTAGCAATGGTTTAGATTCGTTATTGATATGCTAAACAAGTAACATGAGAAAACACTGTAGAGTGAAGGATCTTACCAGTGATCAGTGCCAAAAACCAGACACGAAGCTAAAAGGGTCCATTGTGTTACAGGAGAAGAATACAAGGATAAAGTTCCAGAAGAGCCATTGTTGGCATAAAGTTTCAAGCCCTTCAACGTCACTATGAACCAACCTAGAAAAAGAGTAAATATACATCACCGAATCTGACTATAAAACAACAGCTCTTTAAAATTATGGACGCAACAAAAGGTGGTCCTAATATTCAGACTTTCACATCACACAAGGAAATGAACAGGGAAAACGAACTAGAGAAGCTCACAAAAGTAAGCGCAAAACTGAACCAGTAAATTTAGCTCAAATACAATACTCCTTCAATCCCAATTCATTATCTAGATGTCAAATAATTTGAGTACATTTGAAAATTAAGCTATTAAACGTTATAATTTCAAAACATACCATTCATACTTACATAATTACACAGAGCATACCATTTGGTGGTTTGTAATATTTCAAATTATTAAGGCACATCCATTATCTGCATATTTAGATTTTTAGTGTTTCCATGAAAAATTGAACTTCTAAACGAGGACAATATTTAGGGGATGGAGGGGGGGGGGGGGGGGGGGGGGGGATACTAGCAAAGTTAAGGCTATAAAGATGTTTTGAAAATGCTTCATAGAATTTGGATTGAGGATAAGGGCTCTGTTCCATTCTTGGTTTCCACCTGCATTTAGCTGATAGTACCATCATTTCCCTTTGGATCAGAAGTGCTAAAGTTCCCCTAGACATATTCCATGTCTTTTACGATTGGTTGAATCGGTCAAAAATTTATGTGCTGAAGTTTGAAATGATTCTTGTCGGAGGTCAGAGATCCAAATCCTTACTTGTGACATATCTCGTCTTCCTTTAGGGACTTATTTGGGATCCTGCAGTGGAATGCTTCAATGCTTACTTAGTTTGAATTGGTGGTTTACCCACAGATAAAGTTTGTTCTCTAGGATTTGAATCGTCCAATGGGAGCATAGTTAATTTGTATATGGATTACTGTGTTGCTCCCCCTCAGGTGCCATTTTATTTTTATTTTATTTTTTGTAGCAATTTACGTAATCGTATAAAAAGCAGTTACAAAGAAGTAAGTACCTCCAGATATTGATGCTAAAGCAACCGAGGCACCTTGTTTTCCAGAGAGGAGAATGACCGTTGCACTCCACGCAGATAACATGGCCACTGATTTTACCACTATGCCATTTTCCCAATGTGAAAGTTTCTCTTCTGTAAATAGTTGACCAAGTGCCAGAGACAATAGTTGTACAAAACCAATTGCATAGATTATCCGAGGAATAAAAACTCCTGTAACGCCTTTATGAACTTGAGAAAAACTTAGTAGGTTACTTTCTAATGCCCAATACACTACTACAAGCATATAACTAAATATGGTTCCTCTGATAACATATTTCATAATCCCCCGACTATAACTGTGAGCCATGCTCTTGTACAGCATGTACACCAACAGGGTCAAAGCTACAATTGGCACAACATTAGCAATATACATCCATACAGGAGAGTATTTGTCAATATGAAGTATCTGTGAAAGAGGTATCGTCAACAATGTTGAATTGGTACCCTGCTTTGACAGCCCAAGTTCAATAGTGAATCTGAGGACGGAGACTAGTAGTACAAAGGCAATTGCCTGCAAATAAATCAGGAACAATTCAGGTCACGAAAAGAATTCCTTCAAAAAACTTCTGAGGAAATTATCACACCAAAAAAAAGTATGACTTTGACAACTCAACAAATAATTAAAAAGTTTAAGAGGAAAAGCAATGGAACCTGCCACTAAATACCTACTTCCATTAGCATCTTCTTTTCCATAATTGAATAACGCAAGCACAGCATCCCTGTGGTAGCCAAGAGAAAAGCCGACACTTTTCCTTCTTCCACTGAAGCGAAAAAATTAAGACCCACAATAAAGTGAATTATGAAAAGATGAGCATACAGGAATCCATGACAGAGAGAGAATCAGAACTTACAGATGTAACTGTTTGAAAGAACACTAAAAGCACGTATTGCCACTTCAAAATAAGCAAAAATCATCCCAAAGGAGATCATAGAATTGACATCGGAAGGATATGAAACTTCTTGTAGCTTCTCTAACCTCTTGATGACAAGAAAATGGATGAATATTGAAGTCAACATAATGCCAAAACCAATAGCCATCATCTCTAAATTAAATTCAGTCCATTTGGTGCGGGCTAGTCCAGCAACACTTGACAGAAAAATAGTATACAAATCAATCTGCCTCTTAAGAGCAGTTAATGATGTATTACGATTTTTATCTTTATAATGCAGTAAATCTTTCGCAGCATATGACCTACTCTTCTCTGCTTCAGCATACATCTCTGCTACATGTAACATGTCCTCCTTGGAAAATCCGATAACTGAAGAAGCTGAATAGACATCAATATATTTTTTTTACCTACATAAGAAAGTGTAAGGAAAGCTGTTGCTGGTTAAAAATTAATTAGTGGCAAAATCTATGCAATTTGCTATACTTAAAAATAAATATGAAAATAGAAGTTACAGACCCTATCGATGTGGTTGAACCATTGAAGGATGATTTCAATATGAAAAGTTTAGCCAGGAAGAAATTGAAAATGTAATGGGGGAGGTGAGAACAAGAAATCCTCCAAAAGAAACAAGCAAAATGAGAAAAAGAAAAGGTACAACAGCGAAAGCAGTTCACAAATACCATAACCTTGTCACATCTACTATTGCACAATCATGATGGAAATCATTACAAAATCTTGAAAAAATGAAAAGATATTGAGTCTGCTTCTTTCAGCTTTTCTTTTATTGCTATAAGCAGTTTTGGGTATGTTTCTTTCAGCTTATTTGAGTAAAAGTTGAAAAACTAAGTGAAAATGCTCAATAAACAATAAGCTGACGCAAGGTTTATTTTTAATATTATTTCAGAGCTGCTTATCTGAGTTCATATGTTCTATTCTTCTACCCATATAAAATTATAATAATACCATTGTTTGTCACATATTTTAACAATTGAAATAATTTTAGGAGGTATTTCAATATTATTTCTAGCTAATACAAACAGACACTTGTGCACAATTATAACTTCAAGAAAAATGATCTTTTCAGGGGGAAACAAACTGGCAGATTGTTGCCATTAAAAAGAAACTTGGCTCAATAAAATCTCAATATCTAAGATCAATAAAATGAGCACCTGCCAAGAATTGATGCATAGTGCATCAACATAATAGCGCATCCATGCTTCCATATTTGATTTTTGGCAATTACCCTCATTGTAACTTTCTAGATTCCACGTACCAGGAATCAATGCTTAGAGTACCGGATTAATACGCCCAATGCTGAAATGAAATCACTTCAAGTGTTATTTCAATAAGCAAATTTGTAAAAGCAAGCTAGGAGTCAATAAAACATCCTTGAATTTATGAGCAAATTTCAGTTTGACAAGATGTGAGACAATTTACTTTAATTACTGTACCATATTTCAGTATTATGGCAATGTAATGAATTTCTTACTACTGTAATTCTAGATCGATTTACAGACCGCTGGGGGGGGGGGGGGGGGGGGGGGGAGGATTGTTGAACATATATTTCCTTGTCACATGACTTGCTCTAAGGAAATCCCAGTGGAATGTACCTTCAATGCCGTATCAGTTAAACCGGAAATTAGGTTCAGTTCATTTGCAGTGGATACTTTGAAGTTTACTGAAATCAGGTAGTCAGTAGAAAAACTACCAAGAGAAATTTGAAAGACAAAATTACCACCATAAGGGAAAACATGGATAGCTCATATACAAATGACACATCAAAGCTAAGTCCAAAACTTCCCCATATCAGTAGAAGAAATCCCCCTCCGTGTCATTTAAATGTCTTACAAAAGAACAATATAAGCATAAACATAAACTTTTATTTTTGCAAATAATTTAAAAAAAGACTTGCATTCATAAATACGTTCAATTCAACAGTTAAAATGTGAAAGTTAACACTGTTAGGACTCTTAAACCGCACCTCTCGTAAGGAAAGGGAACACCAAGCAATGACGACACTGTCACTGCAAAATCAAGCTGCAAATTAACCTGAGTAAGGGATCTTCATAAGAAAACATATAATTCCTTCAGTTAACTAGAAAAATTCACCAGATCATTTACCCAAAAAGGAATGGCAATCCTGACCTGTTTGAGAGAGTCAATGCACACCTTTCTGTCAGCCTGGAAATCAAAACATAAAAGAATTATTATTTTTATAATACAGGATTCATCACAAGTTAACTTACCTGAACCAGACTAGTGACAAGAATCACTATCACTCCTCAACTAATCAAGGGCAATGTTACTTGACTTGATTCAACTGATGATCAATAATGGATTGCATGAACTAGTCCTCTATAATTAGAGGCTTGATATCATGCAGTTTAAGCTTGCAGCTTGATGGATGGAGTTTTGCAACCAACTCCAAATATTTTCTGCTTATGTCTAAGAAAATAGTAAACTAAATTTATAGGGGAAATTTCTGCGCTTAAATGTCTAAAGCAAAGCTATCTGTACTTCATTTTTTTATAGTTCCGCATTTCTTAAACATTATTCTATCTTGCTTTTATTTCTCTCCCTGGAAATCATATTCTTCTAATTTGCAACTTCAAACTAGAGCAAGCAATCATTAGACAAGTAAAAGAAACCAGACAGATTTGTTATAGTTATGGTATGCCTTAGATCTACTAAACACCCAAAAGTTGGAGAGTAATTAAGGCTAGATTTTGTTTATCCTTTTCAATAATTATTCATTAAAAAAAGATAATACAAGGAAAAAAGGGGGACAAGAAATAGTAACAAGTGGAAACAAAGACCAAAAAAAAAAACTTCAAAAAGTGCAGTCCTCCAATCCCCTACAGATTACTGATGAGCCCCTAAAGGCTCCATGACAAAAGCCCGTAGTAACTTTAGAAGAATAATCTGATCCCTCAACAAATTAAAACACAAGTAGCTTTCCCAAAAAAAATAAAATCCTAGCATTACTCTGATTCAAAATCCCCAAAATAATAATACATTTCAATTCTTCTTCGGTTTTCTAAATTTTCTTTTAAAATCATGATATTTGAAGTTAATACTGCAAATGATTAATGAAAAGATAGGTATAGACCAGTTCTTTGTGGAGTGATCCCCAGAATTTGGTTTTGAATCTTCTTCTGTTGAGAGGACTGGTGTTAAAATTTCTTCAAACATACAGTGTCTTTAGACTATAGGTTTGACCACTGCTTTGTGCTTTAGAACTGCAGAGATCTCATAAAGGTTTATTTACTTTAAAAACAAGTTTTCTGTGACTTGACACTTCTCAGTGTTATCTTTCACACATGGTGGAGATTTGTTCGCTAACCCCTTCTCAGTGCACACATTTTACTAACCTTTAGTGGAAAATGAGTGGAGCTGATTTCAATGAAGTTTTATCCAGTCAACTTCTGGGAGTAGTATTTGTTCTTTGACTAATCAAAAGGAAAATACCCGAAGACTTAAATCCTTCAATCACAAAGAACAGTTTATAGACCTTTTTGTTCTAGTCATGCTCAAGTGCCCTGGCACATCAATTCTGTTAAGCCTCTTCATTGGATTTTAAGAGGAGACACCATGTTCCTTGAGCTGATTAATAAAACGCTAAAGGCGAAGACTGAAATCTTTTGATCACTAAGAATCTTTTGAAATCTTTCGTTCTAGCCTTGCTCAAGTGCCCTGGCACATCAATTCTATAAAGTCTGCTCAAGTGCCCTGGCACATCAATTCTATAAAGTCTCTTCACTGGATTTTAGGAGGTGACACCAATATCCCTTGTGCTGGTTAATAAAAATCTAAAGGCAATGGAGTACACAGCAGAGAGAGAATTTATAAAGGCTCTCTGTCCTTGTGAAATTTTTTCTGCCCAATCCATCTACAAAAACCCACCATAACCATCTTCTCAGTCAAAATTCTCCCTCATCGGCTCCCCTAACTCTACATTCCCTATCTGAAGGTAACGGACACTATTTTCTCTCTTATTTCAGTTATAAATAACCTACTCACTACTCTCTCTCTCTTGTTTATCTCGGTAAACCAAACAGAACATTAATATCCTTTAAAATTAAACCATCACATCAGGTTCTAAAGACTCAGCAATGAACTACTGTTCTCATACATGCGTACAGAAAAAGAGACAAACTAATGACTGTAAATTTATGTTGGCGTTTAAACTTTTATGATGGGATACTATCTTGTAGTTGGTCATGGCATAGTATGACTAAGCAAGCAGGTAAAGTATAAAAGAGTTAAGAAACATGAGATGTACAACAGATTCAATGTTTAAAAGGTGTAAACCAAATGCCGCATGAAACCAAGAACTCAAGGGAGACACGCCCACCATAGTTGTCACCGCGCTACGGCAAGATGCGACGGTAGTTGACCGCTAAGACGCTTTAGGCAATAAGGCGCTCACCAAAGTGTCTGTATAGCAACAAGTCGTTAACAATGTGCAATTTATACATTATTATTTTACTTCAAAAGTATATTGAACAGTCAAATTTTATATACATTAATACTCAAAATATAATAACTAATACTATGGAATATAATTATAAACACAATTATACGAATATATCACAATCAAAATTCAAAAATAAAATACTTGACATTAAAAACTAGTAGAACAAGGCCACAAACACCACGGATAAAATAAAGAACGATGACTTGCCCATCACCCATTACAAGTATAATAAGTAATAAAATAACATGACACAACAAATCCATGGGTTATGATGAGTTATGGATAAAAAATGACTTAATCACTTAACTAGGGCCAACTACCAAGATGTTAACCTTGACGGCTCGGCGTTTAAGGCATTGCCTTACCCTTCTTCAATGCCAGGACGCCTAGGCAAAGCTATGGCGACGCCATGACAACCATGATGCCCACTAATAGCTTAAAGGAAACAACTGCAACCACGTATCATCCCCCATCATCGCTACTCGCTTTCCATTTTCAACCAACTGTTAGTGGAATCAATAGTAGCATATACTACTATAAGAAGTGGTATAGGCTTTAAAAAATAAAAATTACTCTATTACAAAATTGATTTAATTAGCCATAACTGCTGATGAAGATCAAAAAAGATATATATTGAAACCTGATGTATCAAGTTATCTTCAACAATTGTGGGAGCGCCAAAGCTATTCCCTTCATCTATAAAAGTAGGAAGTCCACCTGTTGTCAATCCCTGAAAGAATAACAAAAGTTTAAGACCCTCTGAAGATATATTTTTAAGCCTCTTTTATTTTAAGATAGAAACTCTTATGCCTTTATTAACTTGACATGTTGCTTTGCGTGTGTCCAGTACTAGACACAGGCATATGATATCAATAAAAAATTTCAACTGATTATCCTTATCCATTGCATCAAATTCCCCAAATGATAAGAGAGCTTCATGACATAAAGGGGATATTTTTCACATAAAAAACAGAGCATGTGAAAATATACTGTTTAATGAAAAAATTTACAATGTAGTTTGTAAATTATTTGGACTCCTTTAATAACATCTTCCCTAGCTCAATTAAGTCACGATAAGACTTCTAATTTGAGTTCTGGTAGCAGTTAAACTTATACGTTGGAATATTCAAGAAATCTCAGTTGAATGCCCAAAATTTAGAAGTTTCAATTTTAAATTATGTTAACGTCAAACAAGTGTTGAATCCATGCCTTAATATGTCTAGGAATTTCCATAAGGTGTTGGTATAACATATACATGGAACTTTGTTTATCTCCTCATTCCCAATCCTAAACTAACTTTGCTGATCTAAGATACCCTCTCTGTAATACCCCCTTTCCGAAATAGAAAGGGAGGTTACGCACAAAATATAAAAAAACTACAAAACAAATGAAGAGCTCTATGCCACCAAAATGAATAACTCCAAAAGCTAATGAATACCACAAATCAAATCTTAATAAAAGTCAAACTAGTTTAAACCACAATATAAGATAATTATTACAACTCCAAACAAACTAATGTATCATAACCTAAACAGAATATATCTAAACCATTAGAAAGAAGGGAGCTCTCATCAAACTTGCCATTTATCCTCTTGATTACCTACCGGAAGAAAAACACAGCATGAGTCAAATGCCCAGTACGGATATAAATTACAAAAATAATGAACTGAAACAAATAGTGCAAATAACTGAACTGAACTGAAATGAACAAAACTAACACAACAAAATAATATGTTGAATCAAATGGTTAGGTGTTATTTCATACCGAGCTCAAAACAGAACATAAATATATCTTGCCACATAGGCAAGTCAAAATACTGTCACATAGGCAGGCACACATTGGACTATAGATCTAAATGTACGCAAAATCGAAAAGTGTATTCGGCACAAACATCACCAATCCGTAGAACAAAACCTAGGGACGACCCATACACCTCCCACAAAAAAATACCAAATGGTCAACTCCCACCGGAGCGCAAAACGGAGACGTCGTGGACTGATCACACCGCTACGGAACATGTCATGCCTCAGTGCCAAGAGGACATGCCTGTGGTACCCCCACAAGTGGTTATAGCTCAAGCATATCCTACGATATAATATAACAAAATACTATGTCACAACACATGCGACACAATATCAACACAAGGGGTTCTATTGTGTACATGTAAAATTGAAACGAATCGTCAACACATAAAGTCTCCAAAATATATTGACATGTACATTACTACAAATATCCAAGATAAATACTGAACATGATGAACTAGTTCAAAGAGTACAAATACAAGTTCTACATATCAATGCCAAGACAAATTATAGCATGAATTCGAAAAAGAACAGCTAGGTGAGACAATAACTAGCTTCTAAACAATAATCAAACGAACAAATCAAAATTAAAAGGATTATCGCTGAAGGAGTACGGAATCTATACCTGGATTAAGTAATGTAATACCCAAAATTTATATCTCAAATATAACTTGTTGAGACTCCCTCCGTCCTAGTTAATTACACAAATTAAAAATTATTTAATTAATTAAACGCTAAATTACTAATTACTAATTTTCCTTTTTCAACTCATTATTATTATTATTATTATTATTATTATTATTATTATTATTATTATTATTATATTACTTTTTATTTTCTAAATCTGATTGCTATATTATTTTTATTATTGATTTTATTACTATCATATAATATTATGGTTCCAAAGTCACACATTACACAAATTTATATATACACTGTCTTTCATTTAATAAATAAATAAAAAAATAAATCCAAAAACACAGATTACACAATTCATATATACTGCCTTCGTTCCATACATAATAATGTTAAAATATATATAAATCTATTTATATAAGTTTTATGATAGCATATTACAAAATTCATAGTTAATGTACTATAAATGACTAATCCGTTACATAGTATGCAATTTGCCCAATTTTTATTTATTTATTTATAATCAATTCACCAAAATTAAATTAACTATTAATTAGTTTTCATGTATAAGACCTTGTTCCTTGGTAATAACCAACCTTTTTGCAACATCAGAATCTGTTAACCCACGAGAAACAACACCAATCTTATCTTCAATCTTAAGAAGTTCATAGATGTAATACCGAATGTCAAAGTCAGAAAGTGTAAGATAGAGCACTTTAAAATTTGTATTACTTATATATTCGAATATTAGACTCGAAGACTTTGATTGTTAAGCTCTAAAAATATCAAGCAATTTCACAATATTTGGCTCGCCACATAAGTTCTGTAGTATTTATATCTCCCTCTTGATCTTCTTCTTCTTCTCCTCTTGCAGCCGACGATCTCCTCTCTTCTTTTCCCTTAATTACGTATAAGATGTTTTTATAAAGAAGAATAGGTTTAGTTATTTTTTTTTTAATTAATGTTTTATTTACTCTCTTAATTTTAATAGGATTCAAATTGCACAAGTATAATTATACTCAAATATAAATTAGACCAAATTAATTTTAAGGCCCACTTTGACCAAATTAAAGTTATCCATTATTTATTATTAGCCCACATAAATTTGACCCAAACATAAATAGATTCCAAATATTACATTTTAAATTATTTTAATATTATAATATTTAGTGGGTATTACACTCTCCTCATCAGAAAAGGAAAAGCTTCCATACAATCAAAAAAATATGAAGAACAGTGGCACCTTCCTCTCTTTTTAAGCTTTTTCACTACATTAGGTTATACATTTTAGTGGCCCTGCTTTTGAACAGTAAATCTTCCTTCTCACCGCTATACTAGAGATCCATGAAAACCTCCTTCAAAACTGTCCTTAAAGCAGGTCTCGTCCTAGATTTTCATCGCATGCATATTTCTCATGGCATTTCTAAAATCAAATAAATAACATATGGAATATTTAGTATATGATTGACATAATACTCCAGTTGTTTTTATAAAGTTTAAGCTGCTAGGGAATGGCCCAACAATGTATATCTGTGTTACCAATTGCACTTAGTCTTAGACACACAGCTGCACAGCTCACCTGTCCAAGCCTTAACAGTGCACCAGTTAGTAAACTTATCATCAACTAAAGTACTAAACTGATAATTAATTGTAAGATCTTAAAAACTGCTTTGATCAAAAGGGAAAAAAAGTAATAAGATACACCATGCGTCTCCAAGCATTTATTCATTTTAGCGGAACAATCTTTCACCTTCAAACGTTGCAAGCTGGTCGGTGGATCTGCAACAGCTTTGAAAATCCTAGTAGATGATCCGGGTCGAGATGCGAGTTTATGTAGGACTTGTAATTTATCCATCCATGGTTTTCTCTCTGCAAACATTATTTATGCATTATTGCAATCACATTACAGCAATGAAAGGGAAAAGGTCGGATAATCGTTTATCGTTGGAGTTTGAAAACTCCAGAATTTCAAATAGTTCAGTACGGGTAAAACCCACACGGGTGATCAAGTAGTTAGACATGGACATTTAATATTCAATTCGGAAACACCTAGCTTCAATAGCCATCTAGCCTCAATGTAATAACCAATATTTTATATGATCAAGTATCACCTCATAGAAGTTTAATTTAATTGTGCAACAAAATTTCATTTACATTAACTCTGTCTTTATTATTTTACATTTATATGCCAGTGATTGAATAATCAATACTTTTCATAGTCTAACTGTAAACTAGGTATTATTATAAAGTTCATATTTTATGCGTGAAAGTGACACTAACATAATTGCATTAAAAAATGAAGTGCAAAACATCTGAAATTAACTAGAAAAAACTTTTAATTGAAAAATTACTCGAGAAGTTAATATTTTGGTCTAAATTTAAAATTGGAATAAATTCATGACTTTTACAAATTCATTTTATTTACACATGACATTCAATTCAAAATTATTCCTGAAATATCAATTACAAAGTGTTAATGAAAGGATATCTAAAATGCAGGACTTCCTGCTCTTATAAAAATTTGTTACCACAAATTCTGATCCTTATGAAGCTGTAGCAACATTTATTTGTAAGTTTCCTAAACAGGATGCACAATTTACAAACAAAATCTTTCCCATCATTTAGAAACGGAACTATAATATCATAATGACATGCTCAATTTATGTAAAAGAATTGTGTCCTCTCTTAAGGGCTTTCTTATAATGATAATATTCAGGACATAATATAGTATATATGGGGAATAAAATTGGTTCACTCTGAGGATTACCAACATCTAATAAAGAAAAATTCGGAAGTTACGAATTTTAAACAGATTGAAACCAATTCAAGAGTCAAACGCTTCAATAATCAACAAGATGAACCAAAAGTACGTGTAAAATGTTATGAAAATGCTAACCTTCAAAAAAGGTACTCGGAGCAACAAAATCAATCCTGAAAATCAAATGTATGCAAAATAAGAAATTACTAAAAGCAAATTTGATTATATACTATATATATGTAAAGGGGTAGAGAAATAATGCCTGAGAGGATCAAGAACAATGATGACAAGGCGTTCTACTGTGGGTTTGGTCCAACAATCATGTTGATGAGATCCATTGTCTTCTTGTTGGCGAGGGAAACAAGGAGATTGGGAAACATCGGAGCATTGGCTGTAGTGGGAAAGTTCAGTACGATTGAGGAGAAAACCGCTGGTAAAGAATAGAATGGCAACGCCGTGAAGCGCCAAAATCAACAGGAATATCGAGAATGCCCAAATCCGTCCTCCCCAATTCTCACTCCTCCACCACCCCCGCTGCCATTAATCCTTACCACTCCATTTGTGATGCAGAGTGATTTGTGACTAAACTACCTGATTGCATACAGTAAAACAATAAACGTGAAGGACAAGAATATGATCAAGTGAATTACTTCCTTAAAATCTTCAATTTTGTAAGAAATACCTGCCATTTTAGAAGTCAAATAATCAGTAAAATAATTGTGCCCATCGATTTTCATGTGACGCTCGACCAAATTAGAATAAAGTTCATCAAATCTTGTTCATATACATGAAATAAAAAATAAACATTGATATGCTTGCGCAATCTCAGTGACCACACTCGTTCACGCATTCTATCAAACAAGTAAGAGGTCCAAAGAGAGAACTGAGGAATTCAAACAATAACATTTAAAATTTATAGCCCAAATTTGGAAGATAAATTGGACATAGAATGGGGAATGTGAATTACCTACTTTTCTTTCATTCGTTACTCAGTTTTTGAAAAGAAAAAAAAATTAAATTAAAAAAAAAATGAAAACTTAGTAACACGATGTTAATGTCGTCCATTTCAGTCCGCTTGGTCTGGGTGCAGGTTGCCACCGTTATTATATATCTCTAATTTATGTTTTACATTTTAAATCTCAACTAATTCAATTACTCTTCTATGCCAAAAAAAATAAATAAGAACTCTATGTAATTTAACTTCATTTAATTTTGAAATTAAAATTTATTTATGCATTTAGAGGGTCCAGCATCTCAAGTTTATAAAATCCATCCATTATACACAATAAATAAATAAATCTCATTTGTAAACTTTAAGGAGATTTTTTCTTACATATTTATCCCAAAACTATAATTACCGCTTAATTTAGTAGCAAGTGATATGATAGTGAAATTGTACTATTAAACTTGTAGAAATTATGTTATTTTGTACTATAAAAAAAATGATGACTATTTTTTTATAAACAATTTTTTTAATAAAACAAAAGTATAATTTATCAATTTATTCAAATGAAGAAAGAAACATGCCTTGAAAGTCCAATGGTGATAACCAACCACATTTATTTAGTATTCACTTTTGGTTATTAACTAGACTGATAAGACACGCGTTAATATAAATAATAGTATAATTTAAAATTATAGTGTGTCATGTGATATTATAATTTGAGTGTAATGATATTAATATAAATAAAATATTGAAAAGTTCTTGGTATATTAAAATAATTATATATGTATTTTAATACATGCATGACCCCTAGAATAATACAATAAAATATACAAAGATTTTAATATATTATGAATATGACATACATTGTATTAATAGAAGTGAAGTTGAACTAACTCAATATTAACTCGATAACTAATTAAATTAACTCAATTAATTACTTGTCTTAGACTTGCACACAAGAGAATACACTGTGACCGACAGTCGGAGTCCCTGAAAAACCCCTCTGCTATGAGACTTAATACATAATTATATAGCATTCAACTGTAAAAATGAGAAACACTGCATCTAAAGAGAGTATTAATTTTTTAGACCCTATCATATAGCTGTTGCTTATGCCATCTATATGGAGGGGGAGGTACTTGGCCCTGTGCGGCTATTTGGGCTTAGCCCATGTAAAATATTTGAACTCTATAAATGATATTTTATATCCTAAATAGATTATTAATCCGCGTTTTACCCAAGTTATCAGTTTAATTTAAATTAATTAATTAATTACGAATCTCAAAACTTTGGTCTAGAGAGGAAAATTAAGTTTATCAAACGAAATAATTTATCGTTCTAAATTTCTAATTAATCAGGAACTGAGACTAGAGACTGAATATTTGGTTCCAACTTCCAAGGAACCTGGAAACTCCTCTCTAGTTTCTACCCCACATGATTCTCGTGTAGTTATTTTGTTCGGAACTTGATGATTGGCTGGATGCATGCTTGCGAAGTTAAATATAGTAGTATGATGCATGTGAAGTAAATTACTTTTAAGATATATTTATTGATTTTTAAATATATAATTAATGATGCTTTATCCTTTTTATGGGTCCTAGGCACGGGTGGTCTACCGGGGGACACCACCAGTGTCGGGTGGTCTACCGAGGGACGCCACCAGTGTCCATGTTAATAACCGAAAGAATGATAAAGTATCAACTATTAACAGAGTGAACGTGTATACAAAATTTTTAATACGTAACTATTTTCTTGTAATCTTGTGTACTTCCTTTTACAATGTGTTTAGTACATAACTCTTTTCTTGTAGTCTCGTGCATTTCCTTTTTTCATTGGGGACGATCTTTGATGGGACAGGGTGACTCCGTCGCCGCCCTAGAGCTGCTTGCCTTGCCCCTTTAATCGGGACCCTGCTATCTGCGTCACAGTAGCTGTCTCTAGGCTCAACGCCACGGCCCTCCAGGACTGGTGGGCATGGACCCTCCTTGCTGGAAGCTAATCCGCGAGTTCTGGCCTCAAAGCTTTGAACCAGTTTATTTGAACTATAGTTCGCAACTGGGGTTGGATCTTTGGGACCTGATTGAGCTGTTGTCTTGGGCAACTGGAATCCCAACACCTTGTTATATATAGTTATCAATTTTTAGTCATTATTAAATCAATGAGCTCAAAGCCTAGTTTCCTTATAAAATCAAGTTCAATGAACATTTACACGTTATAAAGGGTAATCAGTGGCTGTCTCTATTTTAAAAAAAATAGGTCTAAAGCTCACCTCTCCACCTGTGCTGATCGATAGTATAAAAAGGTTACCATTTCTACTTTTATAGGGGTATTAAAGTATATAAAAGTGCAATAAAGGGGTCAACCCAATGTACACAGTATAAAGAGCGCCCGGGGAAATAACAAGCACACCTACGCCTACGCCTGATAATCAACTAACCAAGCTTGTACAAGGAAGCTAAGCTCCCAAGAAAAACTGTTACGATCAAAAAAAGATACAACTGACCCCGGGATACAACTCATGGAGAAAAAAAAAGGGAGGACACCGAAGAATAAGAACCGCAAAAAAGTTTCTCCTTGTCTTGAAACTGCTGGTCAATATCCTTCTCTCCAAATTGTCCACCAATTCCACCCCAACAATAATTTAAAGAAAGAGCTGTAGTTTATGAAAGAGAAACAGAAAAGTTGCACAATCACCGATCAGTAAATTTGTATACTGACAACTTGAATCACTTGATCCAGAGCATGACGACTGTAAATACCGTTGAACTGATCTCTCCTGTTCTTCGGCGCAGAAAAGGATGTTTGTGATCAAAAAGTCTGAAGAGGTTTATGCAGCAGGAACCAAACTCTCTTGCAATTTAGTTTTCACAATGTCGAGGCAAACCTGAAGATCCTTAAATTCTTGGTATTCTGAAAAATCCCCTGCCTGGAATAACACAAATGGATCTCGTTTGTCAATACATACATATACCATATATAAAGGAACAGATAATAGCTGAAATTGTTGATGTCACTGAAACTGGCACATCTAACATCCAGCTTACAAAAGATAGGTCATACAAAATTAATGCAAAATACACTGGCTTAGGGATGTTGATATTAGAAAAGTAGAATAAGTCCTCACCTGTTTAATTGTGTTCTTTAGGTGCATCTCAGCTGCTAGCAATTCTCGACGACTATTACTATGAGAAGCAAGTTCCATATACACCTTAGAGAGTTCCAAAGAAGCATGTGCGAACTTCTTAAAACGGTCTCCATCTTTCCACAAATCAGATCCCTGAGAGAGAAACAGTAAATATCTAATAATGTTAATAAATCGGATGTAAATTAAAAGACATGATTTTTTGAATGCTATAGTTTTAAAAGTTGAAACTTTGTTTTTGAGAAAAACTTTTGCAAGTGTTGAAGCTAAGCATCAAGTTTTACTTGATTAATATGAACTTTTTGGAAAATAATGAATAACCGGAGGCTGTTTAAAAATTCTCTGCATCATATTCAAAGTAAACACACAACGAGGATGTGATTGAGAATGCTGTCATCACATCTGATAACTCTCCAAACGTGAGAGCGAGGCATACAGAATCAAGATGAAACCTTTTTAAGAACATAATCTTAATATTTTCGATGATCGTTTCTTTCATCTTTTGTTGTGCACCTAATGCAAAGAATAAATGTAATGACCCAGCATGAGTCCAAATGTGAATTCAAAATAAGGCTCGATCCACACCCAAAGAGCATCAGCCTGGGTCATGCCCACAACAAACCCACCCAAGAGGTAGTATAGTTGAGCCTTACACATTTACTAATTAAACATACATGCTCCGATGTGGGACTAGGTATTACAATCTCACACGCTTCAGATTCCTGACCTCCTCGTCAAACATCAAAGTAATTAGCAGCAACCTTTGTCACCCCCACCTCCAACAACCCAACTGGGAGATCCGATTTGATCTTTCGAGAGTAGGCTCTAATACCATGTGTAATGACCATCCTGAGTCCAAAATCCAATATCGAGAATAACGCACAATCAATGCCCAAGGTCATGACTATTGGTACAATGAGTAGTAGAATTAAGCCCTTTACACACACTAATCAAACCCACATGTTCCAACGTGGAACTAGATGTTACAATAAACATCCACATCGGACAATAGAAGCCTTAAGACCCTCAATAAATAAATCTTTTGGGTTGTTTGTCAATTAATTTTGAGTTGGATGTTTCAATAGCTAATGGGATAAAAATCCATTTGCATTACTGGCCTACAACTCCAAGAATGTATTTACATTAAAGATTTACAACAAACTCATTACCACAGAAAAAATTATAAACTGAAAGAAAAACTTGAAAACATCAAAAAGAGCCTATAACTGTCGTATCACTCATATTATATCATAATGACACCATATAATGCTATGACATTGATGGCGATACCTGGAGTGATCTAACTTGCTTTAGTAAGGCCTCAGAGCACATTGTAAGATCTCCTTTGAGTTTATGCCACCTCGCAAATAATCCCCACGTCTCTGGTCCTCCTCCACTGCCCACAATCTAAATCAAAAGAAAATAAATATAAAATGTTGAAATGGGAAGTATAATATCTCAATATAGAAGCCATCCCCCACCCGCCAAGAATAAGTTCCACACCTTCATAAATACTGATAACCAAACCGTGGAAGTTCCACACCTTCATAAATACTGATAAACAAACCAGAACTCGCACGTAACCAATGATATCAACATTCTTTTGTTTATTTGCATATTAAAATTACTAAAGTTGAGCAAAAAGCTCCTATTAAAGGTTGTAATTTGTGTTGGGTGGTCAGGAAGATAAATGACTCGACACAAAGTCGGGCACACAAATGCTGACGATGGAAATCATGCAACTCAGAGCTTCCACTATATTTTGCATGATAAACTAGATTATCGAAAGACGTGATATACAAGTTCTTATATTTGAAATTGAGCAAAAAATGTAATACACTCCAAAGTGCAAGTGCATATACATACATAAGTTAGTTTGATAAAAACCAGAAAATAAAAGGCAGAGAAAGAGAAAGTATATACCTGCTTTAAAATTTTCCCAATCACCTCCAGCAAGTGATCAGTTTCCCGTGTTCTTGCCAAGTCAACTTCAGAAGATGTCAAATTAATAACACAATTGACATCAGAATCAGCATGAATGTGATTGGTACAGTCGTCCTGGTCAGTGGCCACAGAAGACTGGGAATGGCTTGCTAAAACTCGTCGTTCAACCTCTATAATCATCCTCTCTAATAAGCCAGCATCATATTTTTTATTTTTAGTCAGATCTAACACCTTTTGTACAGCTTCAATTGCCTGCAAGGAAAGCATCAAATAGTTTTCAAGAAAAAAATAAAACAACTGTCCCAAATGCATTAGCATGAACTATCTATCCTGAATAAAATATACAAGACGAGCACTTATCAGAAGGAAAATCAGAACTTTGAATAGAAAAGAATTTGCTCAACTCAGCGGCAGCTAATACATTGTAGTTTAGGAGGGTTCAGATTTGTATCATAGGCATTTCAAACTGAAGTGGACATGTTTAGGTTTTAGTATTACTGATTGCCAACAATTGTAGAATGTCTAATGCTGCAAATATTCTAGATGCTAAATTAGTGATGAAGTAGAGCATATTTGTTACAAAACCAACTAGGAACAGGTTCTACGACTATCCGATAGTTGATGTGTAAACTAGGGATGACAGTTTCAGGTACACGAAGTCACAAACCAACAAAGCCTAACAGCAATCACTTTGTAAAACCCTGTACGGTTTGGGATGGGTAATGGGACTTACCTTTAGGACACCCGTTACATGCTACTCGTTAAGTAGGTACAATTTTATAATTTATAATTTTTCATATAATGTACACATATACAATGCTAAATCTCAAACTTGCGAACTCTTTATAGTTAAATGAGAAGCTCTAAATAAATTACAAATTATTTAGTATATTTTTTTTATCTTATATTTGGAATGTATATTTATATAAGATATCATATTGTATTATATACTTTATGTTGCATAATACTATAAATGGGTACCCAGTGCCTCACTGTAATGAATTCGAGGAACAGGAATGGGTGGCAAAAAAACTATATGGGACAGGTGGTAAGTAATGCTATTTTTGCTGGTACGGTGGTACCTGTTACCATCCCTAAGATATGAATGATCAAACCAGTTTTCACTCAATAATGGAGTATAGATTTTTGTCAAGCTGTAGCTTTAAAACACTGTCCATGTAATAGGGTTGGGCATCTCTACTTTAACATGGTGAAATGCAACCAAAGCTTTTCCAATAATCTTCCATCTACCTAATCCATATTAATTCTGTTGCCCCAAAAAAATAGTCTGTTGTCCTAATATTAGGAGCATTTACAGCATGGATAACAAGTGAAGAAGGCTTTAAGACAAAATCTGTGTCGAGATATAGTAGCTTAGCTACTCTCCAGAATAGAAAGGTTATCAACTATCTGCACACACAAATATTACCTGACTAAAATTATCAATGTCTGCAGCAACATGGCTGAAGTTCTCCCACAACTGCCAGCTATTTCGCCTGCAAGAAGCCATTTAACATTTCAAGTGCTATGAACAACAGCAACTTGATGTAAAAAAAGTAATCTAGGGAGAGAGAGAGAACTTGAACTTCAATGCTTCTTTGAATGCAATGAAAGACTCTTTGTTTTGCTTCTTAATCATATGCCTGCAAAGATAATTAAAGGGATCATGACCTTGATATCATCTGAATTGACGAAAGAATGCAAATGGATTTCAATATTTTCTCTGAAATAACATTATGATTCACTATGCACTCTTTATTTAGAAGATTTGCAGTAGTACAAGTCTTCTAGTGTATGTTGCTTACGAGGTCAGTGTATCTACCTTGCTGATGTTTTTTATCAGATAGTTCTTAGTATTAAAGGTAGTTCATAACTCCTATCCATTCAAAGAAGGCAGACTTACTTCAAAATCCTTGAATCTTCCATTTATTTACATGTTATGCACTTCATCTCATGTGGAAGCAGGGCAAACTGAAATTTCTTGATAATTTTCAACTCTCGTGTTATTAGCTTCTAATGCTCCAAAAGCTGTTAATTGAGACGTTCTACTTATTAGAGAGTATTTTATCAGATAGCCTAGCCCTATACATGAGAGACATGGTGGGAGAATTAGCATTTTATGTACTTCAAAAGGATCCATAACATTTGTGTATTTTCACACAGCAGCCTAAGAAGTTATTTAGCCTATAAGTTCACACTTTGTTCCTAAGAATAAGAGATGTATTATTTGATTGATTGAGCTCGTTATCTTAATATTGTCTAATCATAACTGCTGCTCCAGTGAGTTCAAGAGGTTGTGGTCAACACAATTTCTCACCTATAACATGAATCAATTTAGAAAGAGGAAGAATAAATCAATCTAAAGTGTAAACCACTTAATTGTGTGCATAACGAGACTTGACATTAGAAAGAAAATAAAATGAGTATTTGTAATGAGAAAGCCTTTCAAATTGTGAAAGGCTGTGATATACTTGTGCGGGTGGATCATAATTGTGACATTCTGGTACCTATCAATTTGCTCCTCCCTCAAATTGCAAGAAATCAATAAATCCACACTTTCAACGTCATCTAATAGATTTGTGTAAGAAATAAACTTGTATTAATCCCCAGATATTGATTCAAATAAAAAAGATTTTTTGAATCGGTATAACTAAAGAGTTAGCAAGGATAAAGCTAAATGCACCTCAAAAAATGTTTTTAATTAGTAAGCAATGAAGTGAGTGTAACCACCTACGTTAAACATGTAAGACTGATGTACCAGAAAATTTAGTTGTTGATAAGCAAAAGGAAACTGAAAATATATGTGCTTCCTGGACATCTCAGTAATATAGTAATGATAATAATTAATCAATAACTATGCACAAAATTGTTAGCCTCATCTAGCATAAAATAAAAGATTAATAGCAGACAAAAGAAGATTTCAGAGCCACATAATAAAGAAAGCCCAGTTTAGTTAAAGACTTCCCAGATTGGTCAATAGGTAATCTTAGGAAAACCAAACTTTACTTCAATAACCTGTATACTACCAACTCAAGGTGAACTATTCATGAATATCGTTGGTCAAGGAAAGCAAAAAATAAGAAGATATATTCAATATATAGACTGCAAATATTACTCCTTGGGAGTGCCAGAAGATGACATGAAGAGTGAAGAACATACAAACAAGCAATATTATTCCAAGCCTCTCCATTTTCAGGATCTAGTTGAACGGCACGTGTAAATCCAACCAGTGCTTTCTCAACATCTCGAGCCTGTATAGCATACTATTTTAAGAACTGTACTAGAACGAGAATAAAAAAATGGTAAAGGGAAAGCAATTCCGTAGAAGCACTCGTTTCAAAGTGTACGGAGTAGAAGTCCAAGACCACTTGACAATGCATATATATTGGTACAGCGTACAATAAAAGAAAGAAAATCATGAACAATTGATTATCAACATAATGCAGGTCATATTGCATGCGAAGAAAGGTGATCAAAATAGCAAAGCATCTTTTGCTGTACTGTTAGGCAGCACAGGATTCTCAGAGCATGTTGAATATCTATAGCCTTTCTTTTCCCTTTTCTTTTAGTAGATAAAAATGTTGGTTCTTTATTGCTATCAAGCAGTGGTTATACTAAGTCAGTTGCAGTCCATTTGGGGGCATTATGTTATGTGTTAGGAAGAGATCAGAAGCTTTACCCTTGCTACAATGCAGTCCATTTGGAGTGAGAGGAACACAAGTTTTAGGATGAGTTGTCAAAACTACCAAGTAGCACTATTTGCCCTCTGAGTTTTATTATGATTCGGGCAAAAATTAGGTGTACGCAGCACTCTAAGTTGTATGTCATGGACTTTTTAGGTAACTTCCTTTTGGTACATTGGCATTTATGTTATTTCTCTGCTTTGTACCCTAGATATGGGGTTTGTGCCATGGGCCTTTATATTCAGGCATTGTGGCATAAAGGTCCTCTTTAACACCCAATTGTTTTTTCTTGTACACGTAAGGGTAGTGAATTGAGCTCAATTTGGCACAAAACAAATATAGATGATACCTTTAAGGCAGCAGCACCAAGTGCAAACCAGCCATCTGGAAACAAAGAGTTCAATGCCATCGCAGACTCCCTAATAGAATGAAACCAAGAGAAAATAATTTTAATCTGGAATATAGAAAGAATGGATATCGATATAGGAAAGCACACCGCACGCACACACGGAGAAAAGAATACTGCAATATACCATAAAATTTTCGACATCTCGTACTTCCCCCTGTTGTATGCACTGCGAGCAAGAGACCGCTGTTCCAATAATTCAAAAAATTAAATGAAATACTATTAACAAAAACTGTATGAAAACCACAAACATGGTAAAGTTTGGTCGATAAAAGTGATCACCTTTGCTCGAGCAGATCTGTTCTCCGAAACCTCAAGGGCTTTCTCATAGCAAGCATCATTATTAGTAACATCACCGAGTGAACACCTAAAATATAAAGCAAAGTTGTAATGATTAAAATTGACAGTACAACCATTTATTAAATCTTCTATTGGCCCTCTATCACATGAGTAACAATACAGCAAACATAAAATTGGATAAATCATTTCTCACATACAGCATGCATACATGGAAGACAAAAGTGAAGAGAACTGATCAGAATTTACAAAAGGCTTTAAATTTTTTATGAATTGGCACAAAAAAGAAAAAAAGAAGGTTCAAAAATATAAAAATTGTCCAGTTTCTAAAGAAAAATTGAAGCCTAGAAGGGAAGAAAGTTAACCTATTAAATAAATAACAAATTCTCCAAGGATATTGGTTGCCACAAATAAATAACAAATTCTCCGAGGAGTCTAACAATGTTTTCGGACAGAGACTCTTAATTTTTTCCTTATCATCATTCTTTGTCTCTTGAGTCAACTTTCTAACAAGCCACTAAACACTAGTAGCTTTAAAGTAAAGGTAGACCATAACAGTAGTCAGTAAATTCACAGTTTTTAAGTAGGATATAAACCGTGTAACAACTAACTTTCAACACAATAATATAGTCTTTGGCAGTGAATCTAGATTCTTTGAGCAGATTGCTAACACTTTCTATTGCTACATTTTTAATGAGTAATCTCATCAAGAAAAAGGTGCCAGAAACAGTGAGCAGACCATGTGCACATGGAACAGTATTCAAAATTAAATGCAAAAAATGTTAATTATGAGAAGCTCCAATTGAGGGAGAGGAAAAATGTAACACAACTAAGTTCCTATAGTAATGCACCTTAAAAGATACAATAGGGATAAAAGGTACATGTTAGTTCTTGAGCCAATAGAACATACCACAAAGTTAAATAGCAAAATTCTACACACCCGGAGTTCCTCCACCTTTAAAAATTACTAACTTATCTTCCTAGTTAAAACTCATATCAAGCAAAGCTGCAAAGGTATCACCTCCCAGCACTTGTGATGCCTCTTCTATTTGAGTGTGCTTTTACAGCTCAAGAGAAAATAAAAAAAGATCCCAACAACTCAGCATAACTCAAAGCCCACCAAACGAGAGAGCAAAGGTAATTAAAACTACTAAGCAACCTCAAAATGATAATCACTTAACTGCTTTGCAAATTTGGCATACAGAACCAACAAAAATATTTCCCCACTGTAGATTATATTGGTCAAAATGGAACCCAACACATATGTCCATAATCCATATAAGAAAAGATTAATTCTGTTCCTTCATTGTCACTAGTCCTAAAGACCTCTTTGAATACCAATTGCATGGAGAATGCTAGAAATCCATGAACTCTAGTTTCCACTCATGAAACCTCCTGATACTTGGGCACCAAAAAGCCCTCCTTCTAATGAGAGAAATATAATAAGAAACAGTATCATTACCCTGAACTGTCAAATTACATCTATTTGTAAGAGATTATGTGGACAGGTACTTCTAAATAATTTTAGGCTTCAAAGTTCAAACTGTCCTCCCTCCAATGAGAGAAATACAATACAGTAACCACTATATTGAACTGGTAAACTACAATGCCCAGTAATAACATGAAGAAGTGCATTACCCACACCACACATTTTTTCAAAGGATGCCCTATGACCATCGGCACCAAGAAAAAGTGTTTCAAGAACTCACCCCATTCAATCATATTAAGTTTGGAAAATCCAAACTTAGACAGTAACTGACATGTCTCAGAATCCACCCGTATTAATGTATATATATACCCCCCAAGTTCCTCTAAAGACTGAGAATACCCTCGGGATCTCAAAGCACAGTCACCAAGACATGCTCATTGAAGATACTAAGGCCTTTGAATCCACAAGACGGAACAAACTTATTTCGACAAGATTATATTTTGAATCAATTTAATTCCCAGTTAGTACAATTCTACTTTATGTTTGTTTGGACGACTCCCTTGTTCCCCGCATTCTTATTTCTCTTTATAATAAAATTTTATTTATCAGGAGAAAAAATTAATAATGTTAATAATTCTAGAATCCACTAGATTTAATTTTGGGGTTCAGTATGTTTTCACTGCTCCAACATTGTATTATATGGTTTGTAGGTTTTTTTCATCTAAGAAGCAAGGTTTCAGGTTGGAGAATTAGAGTTCGCCACACGGTGATGCGACAGTTTGGAAAATCTCAGAAATGAGGATTCAGGGACTCAGCGCATCTTTGGATATTATCATATTAAATAGATTTTTTTACATTCACATAATCATATATATACATACATACATTAAAATTTCAACACTAATAAATATTAGTTCCTGGTAAAATCTAAAACGTTCAAGAAACATAAAAACTTTACACACTTGTAAGATCTAGGAATTTATGACATACATAATAATTAATCCTTATATTAACTTCGTAGACAATATTAGTATATAAAATACTATATTAGTTAGTATAGTATATTATATTAGTATATTTCAATTTTCATCATTAAAATTCCGATGGAGAATCGAGAAGAATCCCCGAATCTGAATTTGGGGATACGCCTACCTACAGAAGAACTTAGATTTTAATTAAAAGGGTAGTATAGGGATGCAGAAAAGAAACCATTAAAGTTCGTCACAGACGAAAGTTTGAACGAGACGTTTTAGTGTCTAAATTTTGTTAATATATGGTAGCACAATGATAGATTGGAGAAGTAAAAAAGTTGTTTTTTTGGTAAACTTACGGGTTTTTTTTTTAGTACATAGGAATTCTTCAAGCATTCAACTCTAAACCACTCGTCTAAGAAAATATTATTAACCGGATAGAGGAGACACAAGATATACGAGGACAAGAAATTCACTATAGAAATAATAAATGCCATATAATGTATATAATAAAATATGGACAGCCTTCCACTCCTTCTGAATATGTGAAACCTCTGACAGATATGTACAATGAGTTGAAAGCTACATTGGGTCATGTGCATGGACGAAATGTATTACCAACCCAGCAGGGTCATCCTTGTAAGCTAGGAATATATTGTAGAAGACTAGAATCAGGATGCATTCAAAGTTATACATGTTTGTCTTGGTGAAAGATAGAGGCATTTAATGACACGTGTACAGCGAAACATCATGAAGCTAAACCAGTTATGTATGCAAGTTTATCTCTTTTCGAGTATATTTATAAGCGTGTGTATGTCATCTATAGGGTTTCATAAAATCCCAAGCTGTTAGCCTTGTTTACTAGAGGAAATCCACTGGCGAAAATAATTACTGCTAAAAGAATACTTTGCAAGAATCTTCAAAGTTCAGCCCTTATTACGCTTAAGCTCTCCAAATAATTTCCCAGCTCATTTTGACGTTACATAAGGGTAAGAAAAAAATTCACTGTCTATATCCTTGTTTCATACATCGTTCACCACATCGAATGGGAGCCAGGACCCACCATACTGAAATGGAAGGCTCAGAAGTTACCTAAATCATTTGCTCATTGGAATTGATTCTCAGGTTAAAATCAGTGTGGTAGTCGATTCTCGTAAGAAATCGGAATGCCTTCACCTACTCCTTGCCCTCTCATTTCTATGATTACTTGTATTCCTCATACTTTTCCCTTTATAAGTAAATACTTTCATTAAAAGGGCCAAAAAGGAGGGGGGGGGGGGGGGGGGGGGGGGTGCAAACTTACGTATGCACAGCATACAAAACAGATGAAAAGATGGCACACATATGCCCTAACAATTGTATTCCTTGCAAGTTAAAGAGCTGCATTTTATACAAGAACCATAACTATATGCTTCTAGAGAAACATACATGAAAATAGAAGGCCTGAATCCAGAGTCATAATTATGACGGTAAATATAGTTTGAAACTACTTTGGAAGTATACCGATAATTGCAGGTACAAACAGAGACAAACTGGTTTAGAAGAAAGGGAACGCTAGTTAGATGCTTAACCACACAGGTAGCATGTCCACGCTTACGGCTTCCGATCACTAGCTTTCTTTCTTCAGTAAAGAAAGAGTAGGAATAGCGTCATATGTACCATACGAAGAAAGGTCTTCCATTCATTGAAGAAAAGATAAAACGAATCAAGAAGCAACAACAGGCGGACATGTGAGAATTTGGTCCTATCTAGTGGAACAAGAAAGACATGGATCTATATTCAATACATAATCACGGGATCCCCATCCCCTCCTCCTCTTCAAACAAACAAAAAATAGAAGAACTTCCCTTGCTTCTAGAGAAACATACATGAAAATAGAAGGCCCAAATCTGGAGTCATAACTATGAAAATAAATATAGTTTGAAACTAATTTGGAAGTATATCCTTTAGAAACTATGATTGTAAGTACAAACACAGACAAAATGAATATAAGAGGAAAGTAAGAATTAATGTATAATAGGTTCACATACCATAACCTGGAATCACTGGGCCTTTCAGCCAACCGTTTCTTTATGAGCTCCACAGCTGCTGCTTTCTTCTCCAATAGGCTTCATGAATCAAAGATTTTTTGACATGAATAACCCCAATCAATACTATAAAAGCTTATATTGACTCGTAAGGAAAAAAAATTGTAAGTTAATAACCACAAAAGAGGAAAAGGAAAGGGGAAAAGAAGTGACACAAATCATTCATCGTACCAGTAACAATAGATTACGTTATCCCATAATTCAAGATCCTCGTAAACTTTAACTGCCTCTCCTATCAAGCCACAACTCACCAAAAGATCACCATATTCCCTTAAAAGAGAAAATTGAATAAAACAAGAAAAAATACAAATCAACTCAATAATTAAAAATAACTTACCAGTAAGATAGAAAACAATCTCATAAGATATGAAAAATATGAGACTCAGAAGTAACAAGGTTTATTTAAGCTAAAGCAAGACATGTTAGGACTTAGGACTCCAAATTTTCAAAGGAGGGGACAAGTAATTATACTTCCGCATTGCAGGAATACTAGGAATATGCACTCCATAACAGCAATAGATCCTATTTGCAACTCGAGGAGAAGTTTCGTGGACACCCTGGACCTGCAATCAATAAGAAAGGTTATACGAGTTACAGTGAAAATCACCTTTAATAGGCAAAGATATGAGGACTTTCTATATACATAGTGAAATGTTACTTCTTGAGTTTTGCATTTTCTTCTATTTGTCTATCTATAGAATAATCTGTTTCAGTCAGAAGAAATGAGATCAACTATTAAACTAGAGTACTAGACATCTTATACCTGGGGAAGCGAAAAAAGAAGTAAACATTACGAGCAGTGGTCAGCTTTTAACATTCAGAATCGTAACAATTTAACATCAATGGATCCTAGATGCCAACAAGGTAAGAGTCGCTAACCTGTTTAAAATTTCTTTTCCATGCTAATAAATTTGACTTTTCGTCTCAAAAGGAATCTAAAGAAAGCCACATTTCAAAACTTTATCTGATTCTACATTTTTTGCTAATTTAATACTAATAGGGACTATTTTCTCATGATTAGTCCTTTAATTAATCTCATGGACTATTTGTTATCATTTCTAATAAGGCCATTTGATACCTCAAAAGGGGGATTATATTCCACATCTCCAATTGGGATTATAATCCATCCCCAAATGGCCTTAGAAATGATTAAACACATTGTCCATGGGATTACGTGTAATACCCGATCATTTTGGTTGAGTCTCACATCGCCCTTTTTATAAAACTCTCTCCCTTTCCTTAGTTATATATATGAGCTTACCCCCTTCTCATTTTAATAGCTAAACATTAAGTACCTCCTATTTTGTAAGGAACTTTTTGTATGAAGACCTTTTTAGTAAGGTGATGCAGGACAAAAACAGGTCCAACGCGAAAAAAAACAGGTCTAACATGAAACATGGTTGGAACAATATAGGAGACTTTGGAAGGAGCCCAGCCCATAAATTAGAGTTGTATTTTAATTAGGAGTTTTATATTAATTATTTGTAGTTACCTTATTTAAGTTTGTATTTATCTTTTAGAATCCAAATAGGATTAGGATATTTGTTGAGGAAATTATAAATAGGGTTGTACTTCAGTATTTTAGGGACATTGAAAATATAAAATCAGTTTTGATTCATTGTGAGGTCTCTGCGTGAGATATTGTGTGCCCTAATTACTTCGTTTCCCATTATTTGGTATCAGAGCCTAATCCACATCACCTCCTGCCGCCACCCAAAAACAAACCCTAAACCTAATAACTTCTGCTGCCACCAACATTTCCAAAACCCTAGCACTGTTGCCAATACCCAAGCCTAACATCACTCTCTATTAAACCCTAATCTGAAACCCATCCTTTGATTGCTGCCACCACCAAAATTCCCAAAACTCCAAACCAAAAATCCCCAGAAATCCAGTCGCTTCAATCCACCAGAAAAAAAAATAGAAGAAGAAAAGAGAAAACAAAAAGGAAAAGGAAACAAACCTGTGAGTTAGCCTACTGTCGCATCACCACTATCGCCGTCATTGCCACTCGTCGTCACAGCCTTCATCACCACCATCGCTAATTCGACGAAAAGAAACTCCCAGAAAAAGAAAAAAAAGAAGACGAATCTTTGAAAGAGCAGAGAAAAGAAATTAGATAAGAAAGGAAGAAATCAGAAGAGCAAAGGAATAAAGAAAAAAAGAAGGAAAAGGAAATAGGAGAGATATTATATCTGGCAAATTGCAGTTTGCACCCTAAGGTTTCGTAAGAATTTTAAAATACCCCCTGAACTTGTAACTTTTTACATATCCACCCCTGAACTTTTATATTTTTACATGTTAGCCCCTCAAGTTTCATTAATTTCATCATAGTCCCCATACTTTCAGTTTTTACATCCCAGCCCCTATAGTTTCAAAAAAATTCAGTTTAGTCCATGTCAAAAAAATAAAAATAATATATATATATATATATATATATATATATATTTTATTTTATTTTATTTTTTTTGTAGAAATTATGGTTAATGCCGGAGAAGTGAACACTAGGCTTGAAGGGTACATGTTACAACAAGATGAACGCCTTAAACGTATTGAAGAATCAATTGACATATTGACGGCTTCAATTACAACAATTGCAGCAAAAGTTGATATCCTCACAGAACGCATAGATAAAGGACAAGGGGATGATACGAGAGTTTTACAACAGGAGGTACCTAATGGACCTCATTTCCATCATGCGCCAGATCCTAGATTAAATGCAGTAGATAGAGGAGTCAAGTTGGACGTTGGTGACTTCAACGGAGATTTAGGGCCAGAATCATTTTTTGATTGGATTCACAGTTTAGAGAGTTTCTTCCGTTGGTACGAACTATATCACAAAAGAAAGCTTTTCTTTGCTGATGCGAAGTTAAAAGGGACAACCCGTATTTGGTGGGATCATCATCAACGGAATCTATACACCGCTGCACGAAGATGGGATGACATGAAAACTGCTATGACACGACGGTTTGTGCCTCCAGATTACAAGCAAAGGGCATGTTTACAGTTGACGGAATTGATACAAGGAAGTAAATTTGTAGCCGAGTAAACATCTACATTCTACAGTTTGGTTACAAGGTCAGAATTCTCATGGATTGAAGATGTGCTAATCTCCATGTACCGTCGGGGATTAAATCAGGAGATCGCTAGTGAGGTAGCTTTTGGAAAAATTATGCTCTGGGATGATGTTGTTCAAGTTGCCAACCAAGTGGAAGATACCTTGAGGAGGAATTTTGTTAGGCTTCCAATACTAGTTCAAACTCAGAGTGAACGAACTTTTGTGGAGCCTCTTAAGGGCAGGCCCGCGGAGAGACCATCTGCAAGTCTTTCAGCTAGTAGCAGGCCTAATCGTACCATAGTATTTTAGGGACATTGAAAATATAAATTAGTTTTGATTCATTGTAAGATCTCTGCGTGAGATATTGTGTGCCCTAATTACCCCGTTCCCCATTATAAGGAATTCCTTAGTTAAAATTCTCGGTATCAAGAACATGGGCGGACTGCGAACCTCATAGTTTCGGATATGTCTCTTTTTTTTCTGTGTAATTATTTAATTTTCTGTATTCGTTTTAATTTTGTAGCTTTAATTTTTATATGTTATTTAGTTTGTTAGTATATATATTTTTGGTATATCTTTGTTAGTAATTAGCATTTTGATATATTAAATTATTATTTTTGGTAACTTTAGAGTTGTGACATAATAATAATAATAATAATAATAATAATAATTGCTTGTAACATAATTAAAAATAGAAAGAATATTTTTGTAAATATACTTAAATTTATTTTGGAACAAGAAGGTTATTAATTATTAAAACATTATATACGATCAAAATATGTATAACTTTATATATAATTTTGTTTAGAACGAAAAGATTTCGGATTCGTTAAAGAGAAAGAAAATGTGTAAAGTTTAATCAATTAATTAACTATTTATTTATTTATTCATTCATTTACTTTGTTTAATTAGTTCCGACGGAGGAAATTTAACGAGACGTTTTTGGAATATAATTTCGGGTATCACATTGCGTATTCCAGGTACGAATTCCGTACTCCTTCAGCGATATTTCTTTAATTTTAATTTGTTCGTTTTGTCTCTCAATTAGAATTCAGATATTATTTCGATATATTATTCATAGTCAAATGCTTATGATAGAATTGTTTGGTTTTAGATATTCAAAAATTCATAACTTGTACTCTTTGGTATTAGAGAGCATGTCTAGTATTTATTTAGATTTTGTAGAAACGTACATGCTAATATATTTTGAGGACTTTGTGTTGATTCGTTTCGGTTTAGCATGTGCGTATTAGAACACATTTTGTTTGTATTGTGTCACATATATTGTGACATGATATTTTTGTTAAAATGTATTGTGAGATATACCTGAGCTATAACCACCTGTGCGGGTATCAAAGGCATGTCCTCTTGGCACCGTGGCATGACACTTCCGTGGCAGTGTGATTAGTCCACAACGTCTCCATTTTGTGTGCTCCAATGGGAGTTGGCCAATTGGTGTTTTGTTGTGGGAGGCGTATGGGTCGGTCCTAGTTTTCTGTTCTGCGGTTTGGTATTGTTTGTGCCAAACACACCTTCCGATTTTGCATACATCTGGATTGCGCAGTTCAATGTATATTTTTGTTTTATTTTGTTTTGAGCTCGATATGAAATCACCTCAGCCATTTAATTCAGCCTATTATGTTATTCAAATTAGTTCAGTTTAGTTGGTTTTGTTATTCATTTTAATTCTTATTTTTTTGCACTCTATATCCGTACTGGGCATTTGGTTCATACTGTGTTTTTCTTCCAACAGGTAATCAGAGGGGGTAAGGGCAAATGTGAAGAAAGCTTCCTTTATGTAAATAGTTTAGATATTTTTTGTAGGATTTGATATTTTGGTTTCTAAGTACTTTTGTAATACACAATCATATTTGGGCCAATCGGCTATCTATTTAGACTATTCAGTTGCATATTAAAGTTTTGGATATCAGTTTGTTAGTTCTATTGTGTTATGTGCGTAACCTCTCTTTCCACTTCAGAAAGGGGATGTTACATTACGTATAGGAATAAGACAAATCATGGGATAAAATAGTCCCTAATGGTATTAAATTAGTACAAATAATCCTATCACATATATCATTTTTGCAAACAAACATAGTTTTAGAGAATACTAATAAAACAATACTTTTCCAGGCTATTCAGCTATTCTTTATCATACTCCTCCAAGTGGATAGAGTTGCATGTGCACCTATTGAGAAGACTCAATCTAAAGCTTAAGGCAATGTCTCTACTCAAGAGTCATATTTTTCCAGCCCCCTGAAGAAAAATAAGCCCTTTTCCACCTATCAAGCCACTGAACAACTCTCTCTATAGTCTATAAGTATTACGGATTCAGCAAAAATTGAAAATAGTCACGAGTCACTTAAATTTGAATTTATCCCAAAAATAAAATAATCTCAATTAGACAGCTTAGACATGTCAGGTACTGTGTCAAGCCAAACCCTAGTGGAATGCCTATTTCCACCAGCAAGTAAACTAACAACTGAAGTTAGTCAGGGAAACAGAAAATCAGTTAGATTTGGAGGAGTTTTTAAAAACACAATAGCTATGAAATTAAGCTTGCTTCGAAAAGAAGATAAGAGAGCTTAATCCATTCTTGCAATTTATCTCAGATTATATGCTTCTCTGCCTTCCTTCTATATATTTTACTCCTCTAGTACATCGAGCTAACTTCAATTACTAGCTTGCACTAGTTTAACTTGCACCTCTAATAACAAACTCATGCACATGGCACCTCATAGTTCTAGAAACATCTGAATTATTTTAGCAAATCCTACACTTTCTACTATATGCACTAAGGCCCTTGGCCTCGCATATGATTTCTTGAACGTTTTACATGGACAGATCAATGAGCTTATAGTTTATATTATATTATGAACAACATAAAACAATTCAAAACGCGTCATACCTACTCATTTTGCAATATATGGTCAATATTTTAGGGGCATAGCTTATCAAGATATTTAGGAGATAAACTAGACAAGTCTGAAATTCCAACACAGATCATAGAAATTTGTAACGGCGATGATCAGTCACCACCCCAAATATATAAAATACCAGTCAAGAAAATACAAAACAATTTATATATTTTAATAAATGAATAACTGAGCAAAATTCATGATACTATCTTCCAATATGTATGAAAAGAAAACAACACAATATTTAATAAATCAAGATAATGTTGTAACAATGATGAATATCCTACCAGTTTATCCATCATCAATAAAGCACGCTCCTTCGTGTGACTACGACTTGACTCCCATCGGATACGTAATATGTCACAAAAACATCTGATCTAAAACAAAAACAAAAGTTATCAACATATCACACAGAAGGAAAAAATAATCTAAAAGAAGTAGATTAACCATAAAAGATAGAAACTGGAGACCAAATCATTAAATAATTTCAGAATGACTTAAACAAAAAAAATTGGTTTGAATAACGGCACTTTCATTATCTCTATTCCTCTCTTCTGCCCCTGACAATCCTCCTTTTGTTATGAGCTTCACTTTAAGAGGGGGGATTGGGAAAGTCATGATGATAAACATACACTATGTTGATATTTAAAGACCCTCCACAGAAATTTAAGACATCACTGAAACCAAGAACCAAATTCTCAGAAGTTCATAGGTCTGAATAACCGTGCTTGTAGGCATATCTGGCAGTTTTCCCTTTCAAACACTAATCTTTAAATGACATTTCATAAAATATAAGTCTATGGGCTAGAAGATAGCTTCTACCTCTATTTCCATGAAGAATCCATACGTTATGATGTGACAACCTTTGAAATATTTGTAACAAAGGCATAATTGATTTCATCAACCATATTTTAGTTGTAACAGCACTAAAAGAAGTAGATAATGACTCGGTCAACTTACTATGAAAGACGAAGACTGCTGAGAATCAATCGCCTCAATGTAAGGGGCCATTTCCCACCCTGAAACAAAATCATAGCTATGAGTAGATAGGCATAACAGCAATAAGTAAGAAATCCACCCTGGCTCTAAATATCATAAAACACTTCCAATGGTGAATGAAGTATATCAACCATTTTGTTAGTAAAAAGTACCTTTTCTAGTCCCCTTGTTTCTTTTAATCATTCATTGTAGCCCAACGTTGTATTTGATCTGCCTAAGAGGCTGCCTTTGGTTTAGGACACTTTTGGTCGCTATTCTATAATACCTAGAATTTCTTGTTTAGTAACTTTATTTACAGCCCCTTTCTCATATAGACACTTTGTTCCAAGAGAACCTAGTACTTCCTTTGATTTATGCAAGTCAATCAATGATAATCTATGATGTGGTGGTAATTCACATACACCCCTAAAATGTGGCACCAAATGTATAGCAATATATATTTTAGATAAAAAAAAAATATTGGTATCCCTACATTCTTCGGCATATGCATATACTCTGTATCCTCTGCACAAGAAAGGTCTAATGATTTCTTAGGCTTGAAATAAAATGTTAATTCAATTCATTTCATTAAAATCTATTGTATTTATGCAGGCATAATTTGCGGACAAAATTTCCGCAAAGTAAATTAAAAGCTGAATTTCTTACGCATATGTTGACATCCATTAAAGAAACAAGAAGGTTAAATTTTCAAACATAAGGGTAATAGTCAAATTAAACTAATAAGACATTATTAAGTGGACAAATTTATTTAGGAACTCAAAAAAACAGAAAGAGGGTCACTTAAAGTTAGGACAGAAACAGTATTAATTCAACACCTTTCAAGCAATGGCACAAGTGGTTTCTTCTCTTCTTATTTAAAACACAGACAAATTCTTTTTTCTTTTTCTTTTTCTCTCGTGATACCATTACTCATTACATGCATAAGAGGGAGGGAGATAGGATTCAACTAAACTGCCACCTTGATCCTCAATCCTAATTCTCTCTTCTTCTTTTTTCTGTTTTTTATTTTTTCTTTTGATAAATATTAAGTAAGAAATACTCAGATAAAACTAATCACAAAAGCAAGTTTTCCAAAAAGTCAAGATGCTTACTCTGCATTTCGTTATGCCGAGTGCTCTTCTCAATAGAGAGACATTGTGCCAATATAACTGCCTGCTGGACAGCTTTTAAACCAGCAACACTACCATTTTGATTTTTTTGTATACCATTTTCAGATTCATCATTAACATCTACAAATCTCGGGGTCAATAATATATCAGAAGCTTCACACGTTTCACGGCGATGGTGAAGCAACTTGTTTTCACTCATAGCAGATATATTTGTCTGGAGCTCAAGGCTTTCTGAAGGGCCCATATTACTGCCATATGTGGAACTTGTATTTGCAACAAGCACCAGCTGAGCCTTAGGTTCAACCTATATCCACGTATCATGTCTCTTATCAAAATGTACACACACACACATATAACATCCCTTAATAATATCCAAGCTAAGAGGAACAGCATTTGCAGCAAGTTTCCAAGTAATACATTTAAAGTACAAGTTTCCAAGTAATACATTTAAAGTACATACCTGATGCACAGTGCGAAAGCCCAAAGCCCCACTAACAGAAAGCTGAAGACCAGATGCCTCTTCTGCTGATTTAAAATGCAGGCTAACACAGAAAGATACATAAGCAAACATAATAAAAATTATGGAAACTTCTACACAAGAAATATTAACCAAAAAGAAAGAAAAAAAAGTAGAACAGAAAAATGTAACCAGTACTGCTAGTAAACTACAAGAAGCTATACGTACACATATTTATTATGTTCAACGTATGAACAAGAAAATGAAAAATAAGCCTAAATATGATAATTGAAGTTGAGAATGATTGAATCTGTTGCTCATGGTGTAAAACTTGACAACTTTTTAGTTCCCTTGATTTGAAGTAAAGTATCACACTATCACTGTAATGCCAAAAGTGGGAGCAACAGATGTCACACCATTTATCCAAAGACAGGAGTTAGCACCTCTACTAAATATTAAAAGAAAATTTAGAGAGAGAGATCCAATATTATCCGGGATATACTTTTGTATAATAAAGTAACTAACCATAGATTAATCATATGGAGATGATTGATTATGCTAGCACAAGACTATCAAAAGTTTTACAATAGGTCTAACATCGAGGCTATTCTACTCACTGAGGAAATCAATTTCAAGGCGGAGAGAGAAAAGTAGATTTCATATAGCATACAGTTTTCTTTGACAATCATATTACAATAGGTCTAACATTGAGGCTATTTTACTCATGGAGGAAACCATTTAAAGGCGGAGAGGGAAAAACAGATTTCATACAGCGTTTAAAATTTGACAAGATGCCATGATACAGCTTGGAGATCAGGATTATGGAAAGGCTGAGATAATCCCTCATTATGTAATATAATTTCTTTTCACAAGTACCCTTATTTTGAAATATGATTGGTCAAGAAAATTGTATGCTATAAGAACTAAGAAAAGAAGAGGACAGCAAAGCCAGAGTGAGCTTACAGTAGAACACCCAGCAAAAGAAGCAGATATGATCAAAACCTTCGTAGGCTTCTATATTAAATTAGAAATATATAATTAAGCCTTAACACTGTGCCTTAATAGTTAATTACGAATTGAGTTTCCAAAGGAAATATTCCACGGTGATGATTTCAAGCTTATATTTAAACCTATTTAATGACGTGCACTGGTAAAATCTACTTGGATATTTTCATTGAGACATGTATATTAAGGCATCTTCATCATGGACTCTCTGGTCTAGCAAACATGTGGGATTAGAACATTGGAGTGAATACTAGGGTTCAAGATTCTGTAACGTAGGCCCTCTATCATTCACTGTAGGTTGCAATATGTTTCATTTGTCCCACAATGTTTGTGAATGGGGAATGCACTCTATTTAAGACACTGATGCAGGACGAGAAGTCCAAGCCCGATCGTGAAACTTGGACAGAACGGTATAGAAGACTATGGAAGCAACCCAGCCCATAAATTAGAGTTGTACTTTAATTAGGATTTTTATTTTAATTAATTGTAGTGTAGTTACCTTATTTAAATTTGTAGTTATCTTTTAGAATACAAATAGGATTAGGATACTTGTTGAGGAGATTATAAATAGGGTTGTACTTTAGTATTTTATAGACATCAAATTATAAAATCAATTTGAGTATTGTGAGCTCTCTATGTGAGATAGTGCCCTAATTACCCATTCCCCATTATTTTGGTATCAGAGCCTAACCCTAAACCACCCTATCTCGCCACCTAAACTCTAATCCTATTCTATCGACCGCCACCTAAACACACAAAATTCTCCAAAAATCCCCCACCTGTCACAAAATCAGAACCTCCAAAATCCCAAACTGAAACTCGAAACCTAATTTTTTTCTACCGCATAATCAAAACCAAATTCTCATTCATCTCCACCACAACCTTATGTCAAACACATACATACTCCAAAACTGCAGCCCAAAATTTCACCAAAATCAACCCCAACCTAGCCAAACACAGCCCAAGTCGCAACCCCAAATCACAGCAAACACAGGAAAAAAACAACAAAAAAACAGGAAATAGAAGAGGAGTAGAAGAAGAGAAGAAAGCTTACCAGAATAGAAGACACTGCTTGCTGATCTTTTAATAGTATCTGGCAAATTGCAATTTGCATCCCAAGGCTTCATCAAGTTTTTAAAATATCCCCTAAGCTTTTAAACTTTTACATTTTAGCTCCTAAACTTTTATATTTTTGCAGTTTAGCCCCTGAAGTTTCTGTAATTACACTTTAGTCCCTGTACTTGCAGTTTTTACATCCCAACCCCTGCAGTTTCAAAACTTTTCAGTTTATTCTTTGTCAAAAAAAAAAAATCAAAAGAAAAGAAAAGGAAAAAAAGAAATATATATATATTTGCAAGAATTATGGTGAATGTAGGAGAAGTAAACACTAGACTTGAAGGTTACATATTACAACAAGATGAGCGCTTTAAACGTATTCAAGATTCAGTTGCCACATTGACGGCTTCAGTTACAACAATTGCAGCAAAAGTTGATATACTCACGGAACGCATAGATAAAGGACAAGGGGATGATATAAGAGTTCTACAACAGCAGGAACCTAATAGACTTAATTTCCATCATGCGCTAGATCCTAGATTAAATGCAGTAGATAGAGGAGCCAAGTTAGACATTGGTGACTTTAACGAAGATCAAGGGCCAGAATCATTTTTTGATTAGATTCATGGTTTAGAGAGTTTCTTTCGTTGGTACGAACTATCTGACGAAAGAAAATTTTTCTTTGCTGATGCGAAGTTAAAAGGGACAGCCCGTATTTGGTGAGATCATCATCAACAAAATCTATACACCGCTGCACGAAGATGGGATGACATGAAAGCTACTATGACATGACGATTTGTGCCTCCAGATTACAAGCAAAGGGCATGTTTGCAGTTGACAGAATTGGTGCAAGGAAGTAAATCTATAGCCAAATACACATCTACATTCTACAGTTTGGTTACAAGGTTAGAATTCTCATTGATTGAAGTCTCCATGTACCATCGAGATTGAATCACGAGATCGCTAGCCAGCTTCTGGAAAAATTATGTTATTTGATGATGTTGTTCAAGTTGCCAACCAAGTGGAAGATACCTTGAGGAGGAATTTTGTTAGGCCTCCAATACGAGTCCAAACTCGGAGTGAGCGAACTTTTGTAAAGCCTCTTAAGAGCAGGCCTGCGAAGAGACCATCTGCAAATCTTTCAGCCAATAGCAGGCCTAATCTTTCGAGTGTCCGTCTCCAAAGATGAATGTTGCCTCTCCTCCTTCTAAACAAGTTGTTATGGTTAACGAAGATGAGAAAACTGATGTACATAAAGAGGTTTGTCTGCCATCGGACAAGGATAATGAGTATAATAAATAAGATTTGGAAGCTGAGGCACATTTGGAGGGATGTTTAGGTGTACCTCTATTGATTACTAGAAACCAAAAGGATGATCCTAAACTCCATCGTGGGCGGATCTTTCAGACACGAGTTAAGTGTGCAGATCAGATATGTTCTCTTGTGATTGATATGGGGAGTTGTGCAGATGTCATTGCCAAGGACGCGGTCAAGAAACTTGGGCTAAAGGTTGAGCCTCATCAGGATCCGTATGATATGGCAAGGGTGACAAATACAAAATTGAGGGTTACTCAGATGTGTTTGGTTACTTTCTCAGTTGGCAAACTTAGGGATACGGTTATGTGTGATGTATTACCACTTAAATTTTGTCATATCATCTTGGGGCGTACATGGCTATTGGATCGTCATGCACATCGCGATGCTCGTGCCAATACTTACTCGATTATGAAGGGCAATACAAAGTTTATTCTCACTTGTGCTCTTAATATGCCCAAATTGAAGCTTACAAAAAAATCATTGGTGATCCGACGTGGTTGTTCTAGTATTGCTAACTCGATAGAGTCAAGTTTTTCGCAGCGGAGGAGAACTGATGCAAGAAGAGGAGTCCGAGCCCGACATGAAACTTGGACGGAACAGTATAGAATACTATGGAAGCAGCCCAGCCCATAAATTAGAGTTGTACTTTAATTATGATTTTTATTTTAATTAATTGTAGTTACCTTATTTAAGTTTGTAGTTATCTTTTAGAATCCAAATAGGATTAGAATACTTGTTGAGTAGATTATAAATAGGGTTGTACTTCAATATTTTATAGACATCGAATTATAAAATCAATTTGAGTATTGTGAGCTCTCTGTGTCAGATATTAGGTGTGCCCTAATTACCCATTTCCCATTACACACCAGTTGTTCAAACATTTGTATTTATCTGTTTGTTTAACTCTTTATGTGGAAGAAAAGCTGCAATTTATTCACTCATTGCACCTTATGTATGACAATTTCATCTCTATATGTGAGCAGGTGGCATGTTTAAGAGGTTAAAAGATTCACTTCTACTTCTCTGAGTGATAACGGTGCCTGCTTTGTTATGTCTAATGTGTAAAAGCACAAAGGTTATTTTAACTATTTGATTCTTGTTCTTCGTGCCAATACCTCATCGGGTTTTTTTTTAACTTATTTTCTTTGATTTCATTCGGTCTTGTTTTAGGAGGACTTCTTGTCCTCCGCGCGTTGGTTGTAATTTTTTTCCTCTTTTTCAATAAAATCTTCTTTTGCCCAAAAAGTTCTTTTTCTTCTTTCTTTTTCTTTTTGTTTTTTCTATAGGTATTTTGGCCCCAAGTATGGGGATTGAAACTGGCGATCTTCATTCTTTTTATTCTTCTCATCTGGTGCAATTATTGTGAGGAGGATTATTCATCATACATCATCTTCATAGTTTTTAAATTTTACTTCATTTACCTCCATTCAAGATATCTATAAAAAAAAATTACAAGAAGGAAAGAAAAAACATAAAGAACCATGGTATTTGATGACATATTGAAATAGACAATGCATAATACATATATACCAAAGAAAGCCATTACATTGCGCTTTAATCACAAATCAAAATAGCACAAAGACAAACACAAAGCTTGTCGAGCATTTGACAAACTCACATCATCCATTTCAAATAGGATTTGTCCCGCGAACACACGAGCAATTCAACTCGTAGGATTTCCTTTTCCTCTTCCCATTCTTACTTTTGAAGGTTTTTCGGTAACAAGGAGATCTGCGAGAACTCTTACTCATATCTTACCATTTTTTCGGAATTACCTTTAAAAGGTATCATACTCAAGAAAACGAATTCTACATACATGACACAATCCTAAAGTTACGGGGAAAATAAAATTCACTATTACAATTTATGCATGGAAGAATTTTATAATAAGAAAAATTCCACACTTAAATCTATGTCAATATAAGATGCAAATACCATATTTAAAATGTGTTATTGGTGAAGCCTAACTCAACTTTGATTAAGAGGTGATTATAAAATTACCCAAACGGTGATTGAGCCTGTTCCTAGATGGAGGATTGGTAAGTCTAAAGCAGAATAATTAAGCAAGGTCTAGGGGCAACGCCCTTACTCAAAATTAGAGGGATAGTTTTGTACTTTTAAAATGAATTAGGGTTTCTTATATTGCACTATATAAGGAGGGGCATTGTATTATGTATGAAATTCTGAAATAGTGAAACTGATTTTCCGCCTACCGTGGAGTAGCTGAACCTTTAGGCGAGCCACAAAATATTTTTGTTTTATGTGTGATTTTTTTCTTTCAATTTCTCTTTACCATTGTGTTTTCACTACGTAATTATTCTCTAACAAGATGCACTAAGAATGTAAAACATAATTGCTATGCATCAAAAAGGTATAATTAACTGTATTGCAAGAACTTAACCACCAGAACTCACTTTAAATAAGAAATTCTTAATGAAAACTCACTTGGAAGAATCAACCCGCCCATAGATGTGTTCCACTATACCCATTTCCAAATGAAGCATCGACACAATAGTTTGAGCTTCTTCCGCTGGGAACTTATCACCCCAGTAGCTTCTGACTCTTTCCGCCGTACCAAAATGATGTAAACTTTCACGCATAAAAACTTGCAAAAGATTAAACAAATAAGAAGAATGCTCATCCAGGATTTTCTGTTGAATGACTAATAGCCTAACCAACCACCATGAGATGCTTTGTACTCCATCCAAGGGAAACATACTTTCCTCGAACAACCGGTCTTTTATCCTCATCAACAATACTTTTGCAAAAACTACATACTATGAATCAAAACAAGAAAAAATAAATATATTTCATTAAAAAAATAACATATGGTAAGCAAGGAAATAATAAAATTAAAATGTAC
Source organism: Hedera helix (assembly GCA_947179155.2). Lineage (NCBI taxonomy): Eukaryota > Viridiplantae > Streptophyta > Magnoliopsida > Apiales > Araliaceae > Hedera > Hedera helix. The sequence goes on from OX359268.1 coordinate 1,865,677, forward strand.
ACTTGGAACAGTAATAATCAACTCAGGTGGAACACCACCAAAAATGGGGTACACATTACGAATGTTCGAAAAAGTTTACCCTACTAAATTTTCTCCTATTCAATATTAAAGGACATTCTTTCATAATAAGTTCTCTATTGATACAATTGAGTTGAATAAATGAAAACTTTTTACTGTAGCAGCATAGCCATCGCTATGAACCTACAGGATGCCAATGATAACTTTAATTTTGTCACATGCTTTGGTCCAACCTAAATTACTCCATCACCTGAATGTATTTGACCCAGATCCGAATTTTAGGTGTCATGTTACGTCTCTTGCTATCTATCTTTCTCTATGCTCCCCTCAACTTCTTCTAATTCTCTTCAAATTTCATAGTCACAACTCTCTCGTTGTGTGAAAGTATGCTGATGATTTTACCTGCCAGAGCCAAGCTGGCGATAATATTTTTATAGAAATGGTATGATTACGGCAAAACAGCAATGACAACAAGACACCATAGCAAGACTCTTAGCTAATGAACTGTAATACTAAATTAAGCAATTATTAGTGGTGAGGTTTCCTGAAGGTATACTGATGATTTTACCTGCCAGAGCCAAGCTGGTGATAATATTTTTTAGAACAGTACAAGTAAGGCAAGACAATGATGACAACAAGAAACCATAGAAAAACTCTTAGCTAATGAACTGTACTCCTAAATAAAGAACTTAATGTTAAGAAGACTTGCAAATAATACTTAACATCAACAAAAAGTACAATTCAAATAAATAAAAATAATCAAGTACACTAGTAGATAGATACGAAAGTACCTGCAGATTCAAGAATTTTCCACGCAACTCAGAACCGGTCAACATCAGCTCATTTCGTGCCCACACTTCCCACTGCGCCCAATCACCATCACCATCACCTCCCTCCTTTTTCAAACCCATTGATATCAGAGGTACTAGAGGCAGCCTCTCTAATGGCCTGAAAAGAATATAGATACAAACATCAAAACTAAATACTCCCTCTGTCCCACAAAAAGAGTCCCATTTGATTAATTAAAGAAATCCTAAAAATTAAATTGTGACATGAATTTATGTTAATTTCCGAAGTAACAAATTTACTTCCGAAATATAAGATCATTATTAATTTTTTGAAGTGAACTTAAGACATTTTCAAACTTAAAATAAACATAAATTCTAGTAAGTTTAGTCCATAATGACTATTGTAACTAGAAGAATTACACTTTTGTAAGGTTTATTCTTCTATAATTTTTCAAAATGTCTCAGACTTTCAAAAGACAACAATCTTATAATTTTGAAACGGAGGTAGAAATTCTTAAGTAGTATACAATATTAACTACTGCATTAAGCAAAATTAAATAAATTCACGTCAATTTTAAATTTTAGGATTTTGAAAATTGACTACGGAAAAAAAAGACTACAGAGGGAATAATATTTAAGTAAGAAAAAGCACTTAAATAAATTGAGTTAATTTTACTAACAGTTGTAACTAACCCAGTCATGTTACACTGTGTAAAAGCAAGAAAAGCTGCCACAGCAATTGCCATCACAAGAAACGCCCTGTAGCTCTTCTGGTCATCCTCATCAGAACCACCGGCCATTAAAAACGATTCGACACACTCCATAACCACCTCAGAGTAGAACTGATTGGCACAGTCGGTCGAATCGAGAAAACACACCTTGCTAAGGTCAAAATTGAAAACGGTTCGAGCCGCATCAGATGAAAGGGCTCGTAAATAGTCTCCGGACTCGATAAATTGAAGCAATCCGTCAATTAGGGTGTGAAGGTGAGGACTGGGTTTGTTATCGAAGGGTTCAGATTGAGGAAAATGAACATCGTCAGCGGGAGATAGAGAGCATCGGAGGAGACGGAGCTCGAAACTACGGAGAGAAGATAATAGCGCATATTTTTCTCCGGCCATGGCGTCGGTTGCCAAAACGAAGAGTAATGGAGAGAGAGAGAGAGAGGCGAATGATTCAAATTTAGGGGTTTAACGGTTGGCGTTTCTTTTTTAGGTTGGGATTTTAGGGGTTTAGTAGTTACGCGCAAACGCCGACCTTCTTTCCTGTTCCCACCGTCATACTCCGCCCTAAATAAACTCTACTTTATTTTTGTATATATATTTTTTGTTATTATATTATATTACTAGCTGACACCCGTGCGCTGCTATTTGCTATTTTTATCGCCAATCGCTCAAATGAAGATAAGGTCATCAGGTTCTCGACTGAAACGGCCGTCAACTGCATCTGGCCGCCAGGCTCAAGCCACAGAAGATGAATGGGGAGTCTGAGGATTGAAAAAGAGTGATTCACTCCCCCACAAAACAAAGCTCTAGCAGGAAAAGAGTGAAAAATAAAAGAATTTTATTACTCAAGAGATATAAAATGAATGAATGGTGAAATTTATCTCATTTTTTGGACGATTTTGATCAAATTTTTTAAATGAATGATTATAATAGATTATAGAACTTAAATTTTATTTCACAAAAGAGCTAGTATTTTTAAAATACGATAACAAAAAAATCACGAATGTAAGCAAAAAAATATATTGGGTGATGGAAATCTCCATTCTATACAAAATATTATATTTTTCTTAAGCGTTTTCGACATAAATTTTAAAAACGTCGTTAGTCGATCAACGTTAAAACTTATAAAAAAAAAATTAAAATAACTCTATAATAAAATTTTAAAATTTGTAAATAATAAAATTTATGACTGTGAGTTCTAATTTTGGTATTTAAACCTTTATATTGTAGAATAAAATACTATAAAACAACTACTTCCAAATTTTGGGATGTGAAATATTTCCTGCAAAATCAATTAATCAAATGGGAAAAATCAAGCGGCATTACTAAAAGAAAATTAAACTTCAGTCACCATGAGTTTCACATGCTTTGCGTTGTTCCAAAGCTAATAATGCTATTTTAGAAATGTGAAGTGATTATTTAGCATATATAAACATGATTTGATTCACATATTATATTTTTCCTTGTTTCAAATTAAATGCTCAATTTTAACTTTTTAATCAAATTGACTATTTTTAGAATTAATAATTAAGCATATATAAATAGTTAAATACATTTTTAAAATTATAAAATTGGAATCTATAATCTATAAGATAATTAAAAGCACAAAGTTGGTTTCACAAAAAAATTGTCCAGCTTTCTATTTTATATTCAAATTGGTATTAGTGCTGTCAAAATTTAAAATAATTAAATACTTTTCAAATTTGTAAAAAAGTCAAAATAAAAAAACAAACTTAACCTATTAGGAAAAAGAAAAGTGTTTTTTTATTTTTATATTTTTAATAGGAAAACTTCATCATTCGCTGGTAAATAACTTTGACATTTATCAAACTAAAACACAAAGCCTCGAACGCATATATTGTTTAGTGAGGGATGAAGGTAGTCTTTGAGATATCCTCCTTAGCCATTTTAATCTATCGGAGTCCTTCGGACACATCCTCTATTTCTCATTGTTCTTTTTCACCATGATCACATGGTCAGCTAATCCATATATTGAATTTCGCATGTAAGGTCAGCTTTTAAAAGCTTTTCCATTTCCTCACCGATGATTGTTAGTAAAGTTTCTCCTCTTTTGCTTGACAAGCTTCTTTGCCTGTGTGGCTGTGTCTACATTTAGCTTGTGAACCGCTTAAAAGGTGTAAACACATTCGCATACTCTCTTAAAAGGTGCATGTCTTTAGTGTGGACCTAACTCCAGGGCTGTAAATAGTAACCGAAATTTTGATATTCGTCTGTATTCGTATTTAAAAAGAAATAAATATTATTCATATTTAAAACAAAACAGGTATATCTGTATTTAATTTTAAGATATCCATAAATAAAAAGATATGAATACGGATATTGGCATATACGTATTTGTTTAACATCTGATCGTAAATATATTCGATGGATAGCGAATATTCGGTATTCAATTTTTGAATTCATATTCGTATTCGAATAACTTATATATGTGTGTATATATATATTAATAATATAATTATCAATCATCATTTATATAATTTTTTCAAAATAACCATTGTTACATATATAATAATTATTTTTACTATCACACAAAAATTATTTTAAAAATATGTCATTTCACTTTTAGAAGAAAAAAAACTTTTAAATATAATATTCAAAATTAAAATAAATTTATTTAATTTTAATTAATGTATTTTTTCTATTGTAAAGTGTAAAATATCTAAAATGTATCATTTAACATATAGTACAGTAACAAAATTATAGTTATTAGTTTGTTATAAATATTTTATTTTTAAAACTTACATGCGACAACACGACTGAATGATAAAGTAGTATTATCTTTCATTGAAAATGGGGTTAATTTGATACTTTTTCTAAAATATTTAAATTTTGATTGTTTTTTCTGATCAGTGATGGATGATGATGTATTTGACAAACTTTAAATGGCGATGAGTAATTATAGAGTTTTTTCTTTTAATTCTTTGTAAATAATTTAAATAAATTATTTATTAGGTAATTGATAAATGAATTCAGATATTCAAATATTCGAATAATCTATTTGCTCGAATAAAATAAATGAAATTAGATATTATCCGTATTCAAATATTATTTTGAATATCGAATACGGGTAGTATTTTTAAATCCGTCAAATTCAAGATACGAATACGGATAGGGTTATTAATTTTTTAGATACGGATACCACTGTAACTGAATCCGTATATATTCGTTTACAACCTTACCAGACTCTTTCGAAATTGTACGAATGTCGTCATGTTGGGTAACGACGTTGGGCTGCCATGGGGATAAGGGTGTTCATCAATAAAAAAATCGAACCGACACCGATCCCAAATAACCGAAAAATAAAAAATCAGTAACGAATTATTAATTTTGGTATTGGCTTTTCGATTTGTACTGAATGATAATATATATAATTATAAATAATAATTAAATTAAAAAATTATATATTTACAATTTTTTTATAAAAAACTTATTTATTATATATTTAATTATTCATACTATTATATTATTATTAATTTTGATTTTTTCAGTATTTATTGAATTCAAAAATTTTCATACCATTACCGATACTGAAAATTGTAAAAATACCAAAAAAAAACCAGGTACTGCTTGTACCGGTATCGACCAGTTCGGTAAAAAACTGAACAGGTTGAACACCCTTACACGAGGATACCTCTAGTGTGGTGGTTAGTAAGTGGAGACACACACACACACACACACACACACACACACACACACACACACACACACACATATATAATTTTAAGGATTTCAAGTGTAAAAAAATATGTATAACCTCTTCATAATGGTTTAACATTCCTTTTATGTGAGACAACTAGCCTTGGAGGGTCCCTTCAATCCTGTTCCATTGAGGAGCAATTGGGCCTGACCTACGTGAGGTGTGCAGAGTTATTCCATCACAAAACAATTAAGCTACCCAATACCTTGCAGGCTTGCACAAACGATTGATGTGACACCTCGAAGGATTTCAACTACTTGTCTCGACACTCGATCACCTCTTATTGAATGGGGTACTCATTAAAGGTAAGTCTTAGCTTTGGGCCGGGTGAATGGCCCTTCGGGCATTTGATCATTTAGGCCTGATCAATAGGCCCAAAAATCCATATACTAACAATCTTTATATATAATAAATAGTATCAAATCGTATTTTAACCCTAAAATTTAGAAATTGTCATTCAACACTAAAATTTAAGAATAAAAACCTAAAATCTAGGAAAATAAATTATTTTGTATTTCATTTCAAAATATTTTTATCTACATTTTACTATTATATAATTATATATTTATCAGTATCTCTTATTCTCATACATATTTTTAATCTAGATAGTACTTTTTAAAATTCATATTATTGATAACAGTAATATTTAATAATATTGTTAGTTCCCAGAGGCACACAAGTGATCTAGAAAGGGGGGGGGGGGGGGTTGAATAGACACATTAACATGTAAGCTTGTACATAAATAATGGTTCACTTCAATTTTTAAATTCACAAACAGAGTTTTATTAGTGTCATAGGATCTACTCATAACGTGAGCTTTATGTTCGTGAGAACCTGTTCTGATATCAATTGTTAGTTCCCAGAGTCACACAAGTGATCTAGAAGGGGGGGTGAATAGATCTCTTAAAAACTTTTACTTAACTTCAAAAGTTTATTACCAATTAATTCATTTAATCAAGATTTGTTTGCACAGCGGAATATTAGTTTGAAAACTCCCCTTAAAGATTTGTAAAGCTTTTCTGTTGAATTAAGACTGTATTGAAGATAACCACTTGTCAAGTAAACCAATTTTAGTAGTTATCTATATAAATATATATATGACAGAATGTAGATAACTGAATGTAAATGACACCAGAGAGTTTTAAGTGGTTCGGAGATTGAATAACTCATATTCCACTCTTCTACTACAACGAGTAGGAAATCCACTAAAAATGGTTCATACTGAACCCTTCAAGCACATCAGGCCTGAAAACTCTGGTTCACCAAGAACCCTTCAAACCTTACAAATTTGGCTAGTTTAGTCACTAGGACAAGGACACAACTGCCCTCTTCAAGTCCAGCAGACTTGGTTCCTTAAGTCACTAAGACAAGGACATAACTGCCCTCTTCAAGTCCAACAGACTTGGCTCCTTGCTTGATGATAGATGTTGTAACGCCCCCAAAATCCCCGCGCTTTCAATGCGGCGGACCTTATGCGTTAATTTCATACATCTATCGACTTCACCAATGATCCCATAATCATATTGGTTGAAATAGTCTTATTTTAAACTATAGATTAACAATTTCTCTTAACATTGTCCCTGGATCTTAACTTGATCTCAGTCTCATAAGTATACAAGTATCAACTTGTATTTCATCCGTATAAATGGATAAAACCATATATAACGGTTTAATTTTAACCTTAGGATTTAAATATTCTATATACGTCCACTTGTAACGGTCTCATTCGTACTACAAGTATCAATATACAAAGATATCTCTTCATATCAATAATCCTACTTATATGGTATTCAGAATAGTAATAACGAGTTATACCTGGGTCCGAGGAACCTTAACGATGGATTTGACCAGTCAACATCGCTTAGTTCTGTCTCAGATGTACAGCACTCACAAGTTATTTACCGATCATCATCCAGATAAATAGATCATTATCAATACTATGTTAAATTTTAACAATTCTAGGTTATATCAAAATAAAGACATAACAACATTCTGATGATAATTATTTATATCATTCATTCAATATTCGGTTACATGTTTGTTTGTTCGTATTACAACAGTCATTATGACATATACAAATACAATCAATTTACATGAAAACATAATCTATGCTGCATCTTTAAGTTCATGATCTTCTTAACGTTCATCTTTAATCTGCAAATAAGGTTTTATTCGCAAGAATGAGCACGACGGCTCAGCAAGTCTAACATACAGCACATACGCAGTTTATGCTTTCATATAAACTTTTAACATGCATTGACTGAACATAATTCTCCATTTAATATCACATATAACTCACGTTCCAACAATTTATATCACATTGACACACAAAGTGTATAAATCATGTTCGTAAATCGTAAACATAAAACATAACAGTTAGAAGGCTTGTAAACATCAGTTAAAGACTTCACATATCATCTATTGCATAATAACATGACATTACACATCTCATTTAACATTTTAACAATACTACACAAGTAGCACATAGCAAGAGTTAGAAGACTTGCCTTGAAACTGTTTTAGGGTTTCCCGGAAAAACGTTAAATGCCTACAAAAAGGGTTACGCGACCCTGAATGTTAGTTTATCAAATTTTCCTTTTGAATAAGTCTTAGAATAACTTAACTAGACTATTTTCATTGGTGGAATCATTTCGTTAAGTGGCGAACTCAAAATCTCAAAATTTAGTGCTTCCACCCGAATGCCCCTTAAAATTTTCAGCTTTGACGTCCTTTCCGGCAACTGCCATAACTTTGTCATCCGGAAACATTTTAAAGTGATTCTTGAGTCTAAATTGCTTAGAATTTCATGATCTACAACTTTTATTTAGGTTTCTAAGGCATATTCGGACTTTAAAATTTCGTAATTTTAGCAGAAAGGTCAGTATGCTTACTTTGATCAATATTTTTAGGGTTAACCATGTGAAACATGGTACCGCTTTCTTTAACTCTTTAAGAAATCATGTTGTAAGACTCAATATCACTTTATAACATAAAAATAATAAATCACAAACCTTCTCATAGAAAGATTCATGACTTTTTCTCAAGAACACACGAAGAACACGAAGAACGGATAAACCGTACATGGTAACGACTATGTTCTTGAGCTTTTGGTTTTCGTACTTGAAATAATTTGAGCATTATAACTTCTTATATAAGTGATTATAACACTTTATAATTGACAAAATTTGGTCATTATAACGGCTTGTAAATTGAATTATAACAATTTATAAAAATGCTCAAGAACATACGCAAACGCGGAGAACGGATAAACCGTACATGACCACTACGTATGTTCATTGAGCTTTAAACTATGAATTGAAATTCGACATTATAACTACTGTAAAATGAAGAAAGGCTCAAGAACACGTGAAGAACACGGAGAACGACAATCGTACATGGCTACGACTCGCGTTCTTGAGCTTTTAAACTACGAAAATTAATCGAACATAAAAACGACTAATGATTTACCTCTCGAAGTGCAAGCTTTAACTATTTCTTTGCACTTCCTTTGATTATAACTCACTAGAACTCTCTCTCATATTGTATATAGCTTTGATACAAGCATTTTTGCCTTGAAAATGAATGATCAAACAAGTGAGGAATGCTTGCTATTTATAGGCCATGCAAAGCTAGGGTAAAAAGGTCATTATTACCAAACTTCCAAGCTAAGCTAACATGAAGTGCACCTCCCTTTTCCACTTGATATGAACGACCAAATCAGCCAAATTAATGCCATTAATGCTTGAAATCATCACATTTTGGTGACACCACAATAATCCACATGTTTGCTTCCAATTGGTCCACAACTTAGCCTACCAAAGGAATAGTTCTAGGGCTTGTTTGGTTGGTCATTTAATCATTTAATTGAGGGGTAGTCAAGGTCATTTACCAAGGTTGATCAAGGTTAGATTAGTCCTTTTGATAATCTAGCTTAGTTAGGATTAGGTTAATTAGTATTAAACCTAGGAATTTGATTATTCGATTAGGTTATTACTTCACCGATTAGATTAACTTGTAATTTAGGTTAATCTTTAGTTTAATTAAACTTAATCCTATTTAGGTTTAGTTTAATTAATTGATAAGTAGGTTAAATGGTAATCTAATTACCCTAACCTAGTTTGATTCCAACTAGGTTTAACATAACCTAGTTTCATTTTAACTAAATGTCATCTAACCTAGTTTTATATCAACTAGATTAGGTTAACTATTTCATAAGCTTAGTTAGTTTGTAACTAGGTTTAGTTCCTAGTTAGGTTCCTAACCCAGTTACATCTAACTCAGTTACATCTCAACAGAAATTAGTTCATCCTTAACTAATTCTAGTTCATTTCTAAGTCTTCCGGTTAAATTGACCTCAACTGATTTAAAAGTATGATATTCCAGAGTTTTGTTCCGAATAAACACTATTTTGTAAAGTTGAAAGTCCAACAGACTTGACACGTTTTTCGATGAATAGTGTTTTTGACTACCATTTCTCAGAATATGCTTAAACGATCAAAAAGTCAAAAATAATATTTATTTTTGTCTTTTCCCTATTTCGTCTTATTCCCGACACACTTTTTGAGAAAATCTTTTATTGCTTATTACGCACCGGTGTTGCATACAAACACTGTATCCATCAACGGTTTGATCAAAAATGAAAAGCGTTTTCGTTTGAAGAGCGATTTACGTTTTATCTTTGGAAAAAATATCAGTGGCTCCCTGGTATCTATTCCCCGTATAAATGCTATATCGTGAAATGGAAAAAGTCCAAACGTTGAAAAGAACGTTCAAAAAGACGACAAACGTTTTCTTGTAAATCGTGTCTTTTTCGTCTTTTTCCCAAAAATTTTTATTGATTCTCTGGCATCTAAACCTCATATTATCACTATGTTGTGAAATGTAAGAAGTCCTACAGATGAAAGAAACAGTCAAACGAATGAAAAACGTTTCTTCATGAATAGTGCTTTTTACACGTTTTTTGAGAAAAACTTTTATTGACTGTTACGTGTTTTCAAATCGTGGGAAGGTTGAATCTTGAAACGGAATGTTAATTTGACCTTCACATTTTGCTCAAGGACCTAGGTTATTTTCTAGGGTTTAGACCCTAGGGCTAGGGTTTAGGTTTTAACTCTTTTTCCAATTTAGGTTTTTGCCCTAAATTGACTTCTGATTTTTAATAAGCGTTAAGGTTAACTACTTGAACCAAAACACAAAATCCTACACATAGATAATTCATACATCACATTTAAAAGCTTAATTCAAGCTTCACTAATCACATAACATATAGTTTAGGTTAAAGATTTTAACCTCTTAGTTGTATACGATCACAGTTTTTAGTCGTATATATTCTTTAAGATAGCTCAAGGTATGCTTGAGCAATCGATCTTAGGTTTTGAATTGACAACCTTGCTTAGATCTTGTTAGATCACTTTGGAAATATTTGGGATATTACAGATATTGGAGTTGCTACTGAGTTGTACTTTAAGTTCCATTGACAATAAATACTCAGTAGCAGGATGTGATCATTCTTGAAATGATATTGAGTTCGGCAATGATGCTTGGCTTCTTCATTTGTTCAATATCTTCTTGTGATCACCCAATGTGCTGCTAGACTTTTGTACTTCAGCTCTTTTGGTACTTGATAACTTCTCGAGACGAACTCCTGAGATGACTGTGAAGCTCATTCCTTTTGATACTTAGTTGTTCTTTCTTATCATAGGCAGTTTATAGCTTCTCGAGATAGGCTTCTGAGATGACTATAATGCTCCTTCCTTTTGGTACTCAGTTGCTTCCATGTTTGTATCAAGTTTGCGTTTCAGCTTCTTTGTAGCACGTGCCTAACAGCTCTGAACACTTCTCTTGTAATAGAGTTATTTCACTATATGTCTCTCTCAATTCAGTATTAGTGTTCTGATAGATCGTGGAGTTCTTCAGCATATTCATTTTCTATTTCACTCTACGATCTGTTGTTGTCCACCATTCTTTCCCTTCTTTTTTTTCAACAACTTTTTATTTGTGAATCATCAGAGCCCTTATATCTTTGTGCATATTTTACCGTTGAGAGAAAATTCCGTTGGTTCCATTTGGTTTTGTGCAGACTTTTAATATCTTCGATGTTGACTTTTTTGCTGCTTGTGTCAGTTCTTTTTTTTTTCCTTTTCTGACATGTTCTGATATATCAAACTGTAGCTTAGCTTTCTCTGAATTTATAGCCGTTGCACTCCCAGAGTTGTTCAGCAAAGATTATTATATTCTTTGCTAATTAATCTTCTGATCCATTACTAAATACCTTCTTTGACTTTTAGAACCAGCTATTCTGAATGCATTCAGAGATGTCCCATTAGTCTGACCTTATTCACCTTTTTCCTGAGCAGTGGGTCCTGACTTATAGTCGTTTAGGCATAAAATCTTCTGTGACTCTGACATGCATCTGAATCACAAGAGCACTTAATCTTTCTTGAATCTGGGCGATGAGTAATCTATTTTCTTTCGCATCAAATTGTCGTTCTATTAGTTTACTGGTTCTGAACTGCTCAGTGAATTTGTCGAGTGATAAACTGTTTATTCTGATTCTGCGAAATCAGCTCCATGAATGTTACTTGAGGTATTTCAAGTAAAACGTTGAGTTAGAGCAATCTTTTCTCTTACTCTACAATCTTGCTATTATGTTCAGATCGCAGAGTTTGTCTGCAGTGCTTCTCAGTGGAATCGTTGAGTTGTTGTCTTCGTTGGCACATCCTTTATTTCTACTCAACGATTATTCTATGTGTAGAATAATCTTCTGTATTGTCTTAGACATCCGGTTTCACTCTATGATTTCTTCTAACTGTGCAAATCGTATAGTTCTCGTATGTGCTTGTTCTTCAAGTTTTACTCTACGATCTTGCTAGATTGAGTGTATCGTATAGTACATTTATTCTCTGATTCTGCATTAACTGCTGGCTAGCTCAGCTGACTGTTCGTTGATCGTAGAGTTCTGCTCTACGATTTGCACTTGATCAGTTAATTTATCTTGAATATTTTGTAGACCTCTTGCACATCTGTTCCTCTTTGATGATTGTAGAGTTATCCTGGTAAGGAGTCATATAATTCACTCTACCAATTATACTGAATCGTTAAGTCTTCTTTGCTCTGAATCGTAGAGTCCATTCTACGATCATATAGACTGATCAGATCTAATATAAGATCAACCTAACAGATTTGATCTTTTCTAACTAAGTCCTTTCTTACATTATTACAACATTATATATTGAAAGGATTTTACAGACTCTGTCATACATAAATACAGTAATGATTCATTCTTATGCTACTCTGCTTATATCATGCATCTTTTATGCAGAGTGACTCCTACAGAAAGATCAACCTAACATTTCTGATCTTTAAAATCTAAGTCATTTATACACATATATCTTTTAAAAAGAACTTTACAACATTTGAACCAGATAACTTTCATTATCTTTTATAAGCATCAGATAGTTTTCAACAAGATCATATATGTGTTGTACAAGTGTGTAAATCACAGTATTTGAAATATATATCATACACACATGATCACGTAGACACATAATTTGATTAACATATAATCACTCTGTCAATTAACCACATAAGCACTTTTAGAACATCTACGCACATAATCAATTAAGCACATTAACACGTAAACACTTTGTCAGATACACATTGACAACCAACCATGTAAGCATATTTACCATAAACATATTTGCACAGCAATCATCATCATCAAATCAAACAACCTTCAACAAATATCATAATTAAAATATTGTAGAAAAATATAAAAAAAAAATAATTTTATAACAAAAGTCGTGCTTCGCAAACAATCATGAGCTAGTTGTTATAGCAGTGTTAAAAACCTAAACAAGCATGTACTTTTAAAGCCCTTGAAATTTAAGACTAGAAGAGATGGAGAACTTTAAAAAAAAAAAAATTTGAAAATATTGTAGGTCCGTTTGGATAATTTATTTTGGAATTCAATTTGATTTGTAACTCTATAGAGTTACAATTCATTGATTTACAAAATCAAAATAACACAATTCTATTGTTTGGTTAGCATATTGAATTCATGTTGTATTTGTGTTTAAATTTAAAAATTACTGTTTGGATAATTATTGTTTTATACTGTTTTCAATATCAAAAATTCAATATTTGTTGGGTTGAAAAACCTACACATTTCCTAGGGAGTGATTTTGGGAGTTAACTGTAGGTATAGTGTTGACTAAATTTAAGAATTTAGAGTGAGAGAGAGAATAAGGTGAAAAAAAATATTATTCGTATTGTCTAGTTAATTGTTAGTTTACATTTTGAATGTAAATTTTTATGAATTAATATTTTGTTTACTATTGAATAAACCTGGATATTTTAAATTTTATTTTGATATATGTTTTGATACTAGTTTTGTATAGTGTTGTTTAGTGGAGATTGCTTTATTGTGTAGAAAATGCCGCTTAGAATAAGTAACTCTACTAACAATGATATTGGCGTTGATGGTATGACTCAGCTACTTAAACTCTTAGCCCAATTAATACAAAATAACAGTCTGGGCAACGTGGTATAGTAGCAGAATTCAATAGATTGAACCCCCCCATCTTTGAAGGGACTACAAACCCGGCTATTGTTGAGAAGTGGATTCATGAAATGGAGAAGGCTTTTGACTTGTTAGGGAGTACCGAAACTAATAAGGTGACATTGGCGGTTTACCAACTACAGGGTAGAGCCTATGATTGGTGGCTTATAGAGAAAAGGAAGCACGAGAAAAATCTTGAACCCTACACTTGGACCATGTTCAAAGGAAGCATTTACCAATAAGTATTTTCCTATAATGATTCGGGCACAAAAGGAGAGGGAATTCATTAGGCTGGAACAAGGGAACAAGACGGTTGCTGAATATGAAGTCGAGTTTGTGAAGCTTGCTAAGTATGCACTTACCTTAGTACCAGATGAGGTGACAAAAGCCCATAGGTTAGAGGACGGGTTATGGGTCGACATAAGGCATGTTGTTGCGTCTTTTAAGCTACCCACATATGATGCAGTGCTCCATAAGGCATTGGTTTTTGAGAAAGGCCTAATAGAGATTTAGAATGGGAAAAATGACAATAGAAAGATAGAGGAACCTTCTGGGGGAGAGTCGATCCATGGGGGACCGACGAAAAGGATAAATACCCAAATCGGTAGATTTTAGGGAAATCAAGTAAATCAAGAGGACAAATTAAAATGTGGGAGATGTGTTAGGAACCACCCAGACAAATAATGTCATTGGAATACGAGTGCGTGCTTTCATTGCGGAGAGTTAGGTCATAAAATTGCGCAATGTCCCAAGAACCCTCCACCTAAAGGAGAAGCAAGGAAGGAGGAAGTAACTATAGCAAGTCCAAGGCTAATTGATGAGTGGGTTAAATACCTACGAATTTAGCACTTAAAAACACGAATTGGTGTTTGTTTTTATGTGTTGCAGGGTACGTTTGATGTATTCATGTCATTTTGCAGGAAATATCACTTTGGAGGAGAAATTGGACACTCGGAGCAAAAGCGTATGAAAAGAAGCTAAAACTGGAATCCTGGAATAGTAGCGCGGTCGCGCTACATCATCGCGCGGTCGCCCCACCCATGCAGAGCTTTACTTAAACTTCTGTGATCATCGCGCGGCCGCCCCATGAAGTAGCGCGGCAACCCCGTTCGGCGAAAAGGTTTTGTAGCGTGAATTCTGGACTGGGCTGATAGGAAAAGCTGATACAAATCCGTGGGAAGTTAGGAAAAGCTGATGAGGAGTATAAATAGTAGTTATATAACCCTAAGATAGGGGGATTCTCTTGGAACAACTTGGGTCATCAAATAGTGCAATTGAAGGCTAGAGCTTGGAAGAATACAATAAGAGGAGATCAAAGTAACAGATCAAGAGGAGATCAAAGCGTTCATTCTTATTTCTTCTCTAATTAATTTTGTATTTTGATACTCTTTGATGTTGAATACTTTTATAACTATGGTTTTTAATTATTTTATGATGAACTAAATTCTCATTTAAGATTACAACAGAACCCAATGCATAGTTTGAATTAAGTTTGCTTTTGGTTGTTTGATGATAAATATATTTGGATTGTCTATCATATTTGTGCTTAATGTTAATTACTTGGCTAGTAGTTAGAGGGGTAATTTATATGAACTTGATGAACGGAGTATAGATTTAGAC
The DNA here is from genome assembly GCA_947179155.2 of Hedera helix. Classification (NCBI taxonomy): domain Eukaryota; kingdom Viridiplantae; phylum Streptophyta; class Magnoliopsida; order Apiales; family Araliaceae; genus Hedera; species Hedera helix. Next base: position 1,881,106 of record OX359268.1, read on the forward strand.
CTTGGTATGATAGCACATGATTGTAATTTCTACGTCGATGGGAATTATGATTTGTCAATAGGATAGAGATATGCCTATTTGCCATATGTAAGTTGAAGAGAATCTGCATGTAAATCTTCTTTAATATAAATCACATAGAGATATAGTGTTTTAATTAATTTAGATGCTCTACGCATTTCTATTCCTTAATTAGTAGAATTGAGTGGAATTGTTTATGTGTGATCGAGAGATGCATGTGAATATTATAAAGAATTCTTAATTAACAATCTAGTATATTTAATATGAAATAACGAGAGTGAATGATATTTAGATGAAGCATTGGGGGAAGTTGTAGTCTTAATTCTTTAAAAATATTATTTGATCTTTGATAATTAGTTCTAGTCAATGTTAAGTTATTTTTAATAAATCAGAAGCAATCTCTAAGTGTTAGTTTAGTCAAGATTAGTTTAATTGAAAAATATAATTATTGATAGATATCAAATATAATCTCTGTGGGACGATACTCTTATTGTCATTTACTATAGTTTGACCACGTATACTTGTGTGTTAAACCTAGGGTTAAAAATAGGCAACAAGTTTTTGGCACCATTGTCGGGGATAATGCAAAACTCAATAATACACAACTAAGTATTCACTATTATTTTCACACTATATACAACATGTGAAGACTGCAATAGCTATCACTCGGACCGTCACTCCATTCCCCTGCTAGACCCGGCTACTCTCTCTTTTTCTGAAAAACAATGGAACAAAAGAAAGGGTGAGCTCAAATAGCCCAGTAAGAAATATCATGACTAAGATAACGACAAATAAATTATCATTAGCCTTCAACAGATGAGTTCTTAATTGAATATAATAGACAATAAGCTTTGTATCAATAATAGCAGCGGAATGAGCAATCTATTAGAAGAATAATGCAGACTATAATGTCCACTCGGTTCTCTTTTTAGGAAAAACATCCTCAACTTTTATCATCTTAAACACCGCTGGTCATGATAATATAAATTTCCAGTTCCTGATTATAATCATGCCAGTCAATAGTTCATCTTTGCATTACGAGCCAAAGATATTCAAATATAACACCAACGGTAATGATTATACCAGTTTTCAGCCTTTGGTCATAATCATACCAACAACAGTTCATCTTTGCCCCAGGCCAAAGAGAAAATTCACCACGTGCCCTAAAAGACACAATAATTATATCGCCTTTATCCTATCAACTGTGCCCCAGGCCACAGATATTCACAACAACATGGTTCTTGATGATTAGAATAACAACCGTGATATAGATGATGAATCAGAAGAAACAGTATGATCAATAAATATCAAAAGTTTATGACTTTACTTTGTGCAGATTCAAATAATGTCCAAATTGCCAACATGATGTGGACTAAAATTCAAGAATGATATTTCAGATCCACAGTTCAGAATAACAGTTAAGGTTCAATAGAAAGATTTAGAAAAATAGGAAGGTTCAGTTGAAATGATATTAGATGAAGCGCAAACTATTAAAGAATATGTATTCATTTCAGGAAACTTTACCAAGAAGAGACAAATAAGAAATGAATACGAAGAGTAATTCACCAAACATGCGGTAGTCCGCGTAGTCAGGTTATTCCCACAAATTAATAAGGAATGAATACGAAAGGTTATTCACCAACATGCGGTAATCCGCGCCGTAAGGTTATTCCCACAATTTAATATATGGAAATAAATACGAAAGGTTATTCACCAACAGGCGATAATCCGCGCCGTAAGGTTATTCCCACAATTTAATATATGGAAATAAATACGAAAGGTTATTCACCAACAGGCAATAATCCGCGCCGTAAGGTTATTCCCACAATTTAATATATGGAAATAAATACGAAAGGTTATTCACCAACATGCGATAATCCGCGCCGTAAGGTTACCACAATTTAATATATGGAAATAAATACGAAAGGTTATTCACCAACATACGATAATCCGCGCCGTAAGGTTATTCCCACAATTTAATATATGAAAATAAATGGCACGTCTTATGAGTAAGAAAGAAACGATATTATTTTCGAGAATCAAATAATGATAATCCCTTACCATAGTAAGTTTGAATAATGGAAGATGAAAAAGATGGTATCCCTTACCTTAACACGTGACTAGATATGAACTCGTACACTTACAGCTCTTTACAAATACTCAAGATGACTTTAGCACACTCAAAGAGAACTTATACTAAGAAATATTTGAAGAGTGAAAGAAAGAATAAGCAAGGAAGTTTTTATGAAAAATCCTTAAGTTAAGGCTTCTATTTATAGCAAAAATTCTTATCATCACCAAGATTTCCTAATTTAATCCAAACCGTATATTTCAAGATAATGTTTAATCCATACCACTTATTTTATCTTTTAAGATTTCTTTAATCTAAACCATTCATTTAAAGATCATCTTTTAATCTATACCATTCAATTTACTTTATATATAAAACAACTAACTTTAAATAAATCAATTATCTTTATATATAAAAACAAACAACTTTATATAATTTATCATAATAAAAACAAATAACTTTATCAATTCAATTATTCAACAATAATTCACAATTATTCATTATTATGGCTAATTGTTGTAAATGCAGTGTAGTTGGCTTTTCGAGTTAGAAAAATAGGAAAATCACCCAATAATAGAATACAACAGTTTAATCAATATCACAAAAGAGATAACAATAATGCTGAAAATAAATAAGAAATTAACACGTTACTGTGTAATGACAATTATTGTTTCAGTAATGTGAATTATTGTGCATATGCTACTGTGACAATTATCAGCTCAATAATATGAATTATTATGCATGTGACAATTATTGGTTCAATAAAGTCAATATAGTACAATAACCACTTTATCATTTAATAATATGAAACACTGTGCAATACCGTGTGCTACTATGTAATACCGTATGTTACTATTCTTTTACCATCAGGTATTTTAACAGTTCAAAATGATAATACCGTTGACTATTTTTATTTAAAAAGGTTACGTATGTCGCTTTCTATATCCGACAATAAGTCGTTGTGGGGGTCCACCATTATTTTGTTATTTCGGCGTCGTCGTACGAATCGAATATTCCCCGACAAAACGAATATTCTCCGACCAAACGAATATTGTCCGACATAAAAAATTTGCACATAACATTCTTAACTTTTAACCTTATCAATTTAACCACCTACTGTTTCAGGAAAAATATATATGAAGAAAAATTAAATTTTGTATTTCATAAAATTCGGGGTCTTACAATTACCAAGTGATGATCCGAGCGAGCACTTAGTGAGCTTTTTAGAGATTTGTGATACATTCAAGTTTTATGGAGTCAGTGAAGATGCAATCAGGCTGAGGCTGTTTCCGTTTACACTCCGTGATAAGGCACGGGCTTGGCTTCACTCGTTGCCCCCTGGCTCAATAACGACTTGGAATGAGTTGGCGCAAAAGTTCCTTGCCAAATTCTTTCCCCCAACTAAAACAACAAAGATGCGTAATAACATCACTAGCTTTGTTCAACATGATTCGGAGTCGCTTTATGAAGCATGAGAGAGATTTAAGGACCTAATGTGAAAATGTCCTCATCATGGGATACCACAGTGGTTGCTAATTCAGACATTCTATAATGGGTTATTCAATGCCACCCGAACAAGTATTGATGCAGCGGCAGGGGGTGCACTCATGTCCAAGAATTATGATGACGCCTATGCGTTGTTAGAAACCATGGCAGCGAATAACTACCAATGACCTACCGCACGAATGAATCAACCTAGAGTAGCAGGAAGAATTGAAGTAGATCCGATAACTGCATTGGCTGCACAAATGTCTACCTTGGTGAAACAATTTGATGCTATGGGAGTACCCAATGTTCAGAATGTATCATTGATTTGTGAATTATGTGTTGGTGAACATCTGACGGAGCATTGTGCTATAAGTTCCGAGTCAGTACAATATGTGGGGAATTATAATCGGCAGCAAAACGTCGGTAACCCCAATACTTACAATCCTGGGTGGAGGAACCATCCCAACTTTTCTTGGAAAGATAACACAGCTCAACCTCAAGCTCCACGTCAACAGTACCCACCGGGATTTCAAGCTCGTCAACAATAACAACATCTTCCTCAACCTGAAAAGTAAACAAATTTGGAAGAGATGTTGGCCAAATATATGACAGGAACTGAAGTGAGAATGTAGGCTCAAGACGAGATGATGAATCAAATGGATGTAAGCGTAAAAAATCAAGCAGTTGCAATTTGGAACCTGGAGACTCAGATTGGGCAATTGGCCAATACAATTAATAACCGACCACAAGGGACTTTACCGAGTGACACTAAAGTAAACCTTAGAGGAGATCGGAATGAGTATTGTAAAGCAGTAACGCTTAGGAGTGGTAAGGAGTTAAAAGCTACTGATGAAGAAACATCGAAGGAGAAGGGATCTGATGAAGGGGCTCGCAATTCCGACGTGGCCAAGAAAACCGACAATGAGCCAACAATGAAATCAAAAGAAGGAAAGTAGGCCTCGACTTATCCACTAGTGCCTTTTCCACAACGTCTTCAAAAACAAAAATTGGATAATCAGTTCTCAAAGTTCTTGGAAATATTTAAGAAACTTCAAATCAACATCCCTTTTGCTGACGCATTGGAACAAATGCCAAGTTACGCAAAGTTCATGAAGGACATTCTCTCACGTAAAAGGAGACTTGGAGAATTTAAAACCGTGGCCCTTACCGAAGAGTGCAGTGCAATCTTACAGAAGAAGTTGCCTCCAAAACTTAAGGATCCGGGGAGCTTCACTATTCTATGCACAATTGGGACTCAGTTTTTCAATCGATGTCTGTGTGATTTGGGTGCCAGTATCAATTTGATGCCTTTATCAGTCTATCAACAACTTGGGTTAAAGGAAGCAGTTCCCACTAATGTGACATTACAGCTGGCCAATCGCTCTATTACTTATCCAAGGGGAATTATGGAGGACGTACTGGTAAAGGTTGATAAATTTATATTCCCTGCGGATTTCATTGTCTTAGATTGTGAGGAGGATTGTGATATACCGATCATTCTTGGACGACCATTCTTGGCAACTGGAAGAACACTGATTGATGTACAAAAAGGTGAGTTGACCATGCGAATCCAAGATCAAGAGGTAACTTTTAATGTGTTTAAGGTAATGAAGTTTCCTAAGGAGGTGAAGGAGTGTTTTAGTATTGATATTGTAAAAGATGTCATTTAGGGGGAACTCGTGGCTACACTCAATACAGATCCTTTTGATATCTCTTTGACCATGGAAGCTCACTCAGATGATCCAGCATTGTTCGAGTTGGTACAACTGTTAAATACTGTGCTAAGGGTAGATAATTTCAGACCACCAGTTGAGACATTGGATTATTCAGATAAACCACTTGCTCGAGTTAAATCTTCATTAGAGGAACCACCCACATTGGAATTAAAACCGTTGCTGAGTCATTTGAGGTATGCTTATTTAGGGAGTTCTTCTACTTTACCAGTAATAATCTCTGCTTCATTGAATGAGAGCCAGGAAGAAAAATTGTTGCGGGTTCTTAAAGAATACAAATCGGCTATTGGTTGGATTTTAGCCGACATAAAGGGGATTAGTCCGTCTATCTGTATGCACAAAATCCTTTTGGAGGATTTTAAGCCAACAATAGAGCAACAACGGAGACTGAATCCAATAATGAAAGAAATCGTGAAGAAAGAGGTTATCAAGTGGCTAGATGTGGGTATAATCTATCTGATTTTCGATAGCGCATGGGTAAGCCCAGTGCAGTGCGTGTCTAAGAAGGGTGGAATGACAGTAGTGACCAATGACAACAACGAGCTAATCCCAACAAGGACAGTTACTGGTTGGTTAGTATGCATGGATTACCGAAAACTCAACAAAGCTACACGAAAGGATCACTTCCCTCAACCCTTTATTGACCAGATGTTAGATCTTTTGGCAGGTCATGAATTCTACTGTCTCTTGGATGGGTATTCAGGATATAATCAGATCGCCATAGCACCCGAAGACCAAGAGTAGACGACATTTACTTGTCCTTATGGTACGTTTGCTTTCCGAAGAATGTCTTTTAGATTATATAATGCATCGGCTACTTTTCAAAGGTGTATGATGGCAATTTTCTCTGATATGGTCGAACACAATATAGAGATATTTATGGATGATTTCTCAGTATTTGGGAATTCTTTCGACTTATGTTTGGAGAACCTAATTCTCGTGCTTAAGCGATGTGTGGAAACGAATCTGGTGTTGAATTGGGAGAAGTGCTACTTCATGGTCCAAGAAGACATTATTTTGGGACATAGAGTTTCTATCAAAGGAATCGAAGTAGACAAGGCGAAGATTGAAACAATTGAAAATCTCCCACCACCGAGGTCTATTAAGGGGATTTGAAGCTTTCTCGGTCATGCGGGCTTTTATAGAAGGTTTATCAAAGATTTCTCGAAAATCACTAAGCCTTTATGTTATCTTTTGGAGAAGGATGTAACTTTCAACTTCGACACCGCCTGCATCAAAGCTTTTGAAGTGTTGAAACAGAAATTGATCACTGCTCCAGTCATAGTTGCACCAGATTGGTCGTCACCATTCGAACTAATGTGCGATGCTAGCGACTTTGCAATTGGCGCGGTCTTAGGCCAACGCAAAGATAAGATTTTTCATGCTATCTACTATGCAAGCAAGACATTAGCGGAGGCACAATTGAATTATACAACTACTGAGAAAGAGTTTCTAGCGGTTGTGTATGCTTTTGATAAGTCTGATTATACTTAGTTGGGACCAAGGTTGTGATTTTCATTGATCACGCAGCAATTAAGTACTTAATTTCCAAGAAGGATACAAAGTCGCAGTTAATTAGATGGATTTTATTGCTTCAAGAATTCGACTTGGAAATTAGGGATAGGAAAGGAATGGAGAATCAAGTGGCTGACCACCTCTCAAGGTTAGAGAATCAAGGCCACACGAAAGGTGATGAGCTGTTAATAAATGAATGTTTTCCAGATGAGAATTTGCTCGTTATTAGTACAGCAACACCATGGTACGCAGATTTCGTGAATTATATTGTGGGTAACGTGCCTCCTCCTGATATGTCGTACCAGCAAAGGAAAAGATTTTTACATGATGTAAAATTTTACATATGGGAGATCCCTTCTTATTTAAGCAATGTGCAGACCAAATGGTGAGAAGGTGTGTGCCTCAAGAGGAGATAGATAGCATTCTACAGCAGTGTCATGATTCATTGTATAGAGGACACCACAGTGGCGAGCGGACAGCTGCGAAAGTATTGCAATCAGGATTTTATTGGCCTACTATTTTCAAGGACGCTCATTTCTTTGCATCACGTTACGACCGATGCCAACGAATTGGGAATATCTCTAAAAGGCAAGAGATGCCCCTCAATTCTATTTTGGAGGTCGAGCTTTTTGATGTATGGGGTATAGACTTTATGGGTCCTTTCCCATCCTCCTTCAATAACTCTTATATTCTAGTCGCAGTTGATTATGTCTCAAAGTGGGTAGAAGTTGTTGCGTTGCCCTCTAACGATGCAAAGGTGGTGATAAAATTTCTTAGACGAAACATTTTCACCAGATTTGGAACTCCCCGTGCGATAATAAGTGATGAAGGCTCACACTTCTGTAATAAACTCTTTGAGGCTTTACTCGCTAAATATGGAGTTACGCACAGGATTACCACCGCTTATCATCCTCAAACAAGTGGTCAAGTTGAGATTTCCAACAGAGAGGTAAAGAGGATTTTGGAAAAGGTGGTGTATCCCAATAGGAAGGATTGGGCGCTGAAGCTTGACGATGCTCTCTGGCATATAGGACGGCCTATAAAACGCCGATTGGGATGTCGCCGTATCGACTAGTGTTTGGAAAAGCGTGTCATTTGCCGGTAGAATTAGAGCATAATGCCTTTTGGGCTACCCGGAAACTCAATGTTGATTTAGACGCAACGGGAGAAAAACGCCTCTTGCAACTCAATGTAATGGATGAGTTCCGTCTCCACGCATATGAAAATGCCAAGATTTATAAGGAGCGAGTAAAGAGGTGGCATGACAAGAATATTGTGGAACGTAACTTTTCACCTGGTCAAGCTGTGTTGCTATTCAATTCCCGGTTGAAGCTTTTCCCTGGAAAGCTTAAATCCAGATGGTTCGGCCCCTTTATTATCAGATCAGTGTTCCACATGGAGCCGTCGAGTTAGAAGATAACATATTCGATGCTACATTCAAAGTCAACGCCCAAAGAATTAAACATTATTGGGGTGGTGGTATTGATCACCAGAAATCCTCAGTCAACCTCGCCATGTGCAACTGAGACAGGAAGAAGTCAGGCTGAAGACTCTAAAACAAGCGCTAATTGGGAGGCACCCCAATTGTATTATTTATCCGTTTTTAATATTTTGCATTGTTTCGAAATTTTAGGAATTATCTTATTTTAGTTAGTATGGCCAATTATAGTTTGTATTGTTTTTAGCTATCTTGCACACAATGGGTGTTAATGGTGTATTTATTTCACTACAGGTTAACTACCAAAGGTGTGGACAGTAGCTAGAGCGACTACAGCTGGAAAAATGGCACTAACAGTATAGGGCGGCCGCCCCACATTCTCGCGAGCCCGCCCCATTCTGGCCATATCACGCACTTGATTTCTGTCGGAGTAGCGCGCCCGCCCCTCATCATCGCGCGGCCGCCCCACTTGCCCAGTTTATGAAATCAAAAGAAAAAAAAACATTTCGGCCCAGTTCATAAAGCACCCGACGCACCCATCCAGCTCATGCCTCACTTTGTCTAGGTCGAAACCCCACCTTTAGGTCATCTTCATCTTCTTCAAAACCTCAATACCCACGCCTCTTCTGCTCCAAATCGCATCCCCACCGTTCGAAATCCACCTACACCTTTTCTCTCCCTACCGGCACACCCAACACCGGTCGGCTTACTCATCGACTAGACCACAGACGGAGAACCAAGCTCGTCTTCACCGGTGCTCGTTGGCTTCCTGTGTCCGTCTTCACGGTTTGTTCCGGCATAAACCCACCTCCGATCAAGTAAGCACAATCCGTTAGTCCTCTCATATTTTTCTTGGTTTTTTCGAACGAAATTTGTGGAGTCCCTATACACAGCCAATTTTGGGTTCCATCTGAATTGGGTATTGTTTGCAACTATACATTTGTTATTCCGTTGTTGGGTGTTTTCCTTCTGTACTTGCTTGTTTGTTGCACCATTGGCAGTATAAGGACATTGGTGCGTGTCTTGGTTGCTTTGGGATTGTCAACTTGCCCCTCAACTGTTTGGCTAAACGCCAAGGCTGTTAATTATGCACAACGTGTGGGTACTTTGAGCAATAGACCAAGTTACCTGGGTTATATCCGCCATGACTTCAAAGCGCAGAAGGGGTTCTACTGCGCGCTCTTCACAACCGACGTATGATGAAACTAGATTTATGAGTGAAGAAGCGGCGACGAGATATTAAACGGTGCTCCTGGGGAAGTCATTTGTCCTCGAGAGGGGTTTAAAACCGGACGCTGAGTGGGATGGTGAGATGGCAGTCTAGATTGCTGAGCATCATTGGTTGGATTTCACAGAGCAACCGGGGCCAGCCGTTATATCAGTGGTGAAGGAGTTCTATGCCAATGCCATTCATGCCACTAATTTTGTTGTTCAGGTCCGCGGTCGGCCAGTCTCTTTTTCCAGATACACTATCAATGCCTATTTTCATGTGCCAAATTATGTTGACACACCTAATGAATATTTGAGTCATGGGATTGAGAAGTACGATTTGGATTCGGTGGTGAGCCGAATATGCCAACCCGGGACGAAGTGGACGTGGAAGAGTGGTACCAACAAACATTCCACCTTCCCTCAGACAGCTCTGAGTAAGTACGGGAAGGCGTGGTTTAGTTTTCTCTGCTCCAACTTGATGCCCACTTCACATCAAACCGAAGTAACTGTGGACCGGGCCGTCTTGTTATATGCTTTAGTACTCGACACGAACATAGATGTGGGATTGGTGATTCAGGAGTTTATCCAAAAGTTTCTTAGAGGGAAAACTACTGGCAGTTTACCTTCCCATCATTGATTACGGGGTTATGTCGGCTTGCTGGTGTCCAGTGGGGCGCTGATGAAGCACTGCAGCTGCAAATGGCAGCAATTGATCATTGCAATATTGAGCGTTATCGGGTTTGGGATGGTGCGATATCCCACCCAAGAGGCCTGGGATTTCGTGGTGTCCATGACGCTCCCGTCGAAGAACCACTACCACAGGCACAACCACCGTCTTTGGATTCCTTACAGCGTACCGTTGAAAGAATCGAGTGCAAGGTGGACCGACAGACCCGTCGCCAGAACAGACGCATGGATGCCATGGCACCCCGTGTGGATGCTATGTTCCAATTCAACTTGTTATTTGCTAATACGCTATCCCAGATCCATTTCGGTGGTGGTTCAAGCTCCAGTTTCAGCCCAATCCAATTTCCTGAACCTCCAGAATTCCCAGACTATCCAGCTGATTCTCCTAATGAGGAGAATGAGGATGGCATGTGACCACAATACTAGGGGAGTCTTCTGTTTTATTATTATTATTATTATTATTATTATTATTATTATTATTATTATTATTTTTATTATTATTATATTTATTTTTTTATTTTTTTATTTATATTTGCATGAGGACATTGCTTCTTTTAAGTTTGAGGGTGTTATCATTGTTTTATGCATATGTTGCATTGCATTAGTGTCATTTCCTTATTAGTATATTCGCATTTCAGTCAAATCATATAGTCATGTTATTGCATCTTGCATAAAGTGTGTTGCATTTTAGGGTAATAACTTGAGCAATGGATTGATAGAGGTAATTTAATTTATTAGCCAATGATGAACACTTCGATTGTTCACAGATAGATTTCATGAGATGGATATAGACTGCGAATTTGTGAATGGTCTAATACTGGTTTTGTGATACTTGAGACCCTTGTCAAATTGTTTGCACATATTTGAGGCGTTAAACTCGTTAAATTTAGAATAGACCGTGAAAGGGGGTGCTGGCTAAGGATATATAATTGTTGTTTGATTCATAATCATGTCACGAGTGCAAGAAAAATATTGGGTTATAACCTGGTTCAATGCCCATCGGTTTAAAGAAAGAAAGAAAAAAAATGTGATGGTTAAAAGCAGTTTGGCTAGTTTATTTCTGTGGCCTTTGTTACTTGAATGAGTAAACCCTTAGGAGTGTTTTTACACTTGGTGCCCTAAAACCAACTGGTTTGGGAGTCATTGGTGGAAAGTTCGCTATATGGGTAATTTTGAAAAGCCTAAGAGAATTAAACATTGCACATGCCAAAAGGAAGAAGCGAGATAGAGTGCTAAAACGCACTCGCAGTATTGTGCTGAAAGTAAAAAGATGTGATAATTGAGTTTAATGTGCATGTATTGAGTATACAGTTATTATATATTGATTGCTGAGTATCCTTATTCATTTGTCTAATTGAGAAGACATGTTTGATGCGGGCGAATTCACACACACACGGACGGGGTGAAAAGTGAGTGAAATGGGTAAAAGGACAATTCATAGATAAGTATGAAGTTGATGTTTTGTGGAATCATTTGTAACAATTTTTGAGGCTACTTGTCGGATTACTAATTGGTCTGTTGCTCGAATGGTAGTAAGTTGCATCGTGTCGGTTTTGTCTAGTTTGTGTCGGGCTTAGTAAATATGTGTTTAGTTTGTGCATGATAGTTTGTTTGGGGACAAACAATAGTTCAAGTTTGGGGGTATTTGATGAGTAGGTTAAATACATACGAATTTAGCACTTGAAAACACGAATTGGTGTTTGTTTTTATGTGTTGCAGGGTACGTTTGATGTATTCATGTCATTTTGCAGGAAATATCACTTTGGAGGAGAAACTGGACACTCGGAGCGAAGCGTATGAAAAGAAGCTAAAACTGGAATTTTGGAACAGTAGCGCGGTCGCGCTACATCATCGCGCAGCCGCCCCACCCATGCAGAGCTTTACTTAAACTTCTGTGATCATCGCGCGGCCGCCCCATGAGGTAGCGCGGCCGCCCCGTCCGGCGAAAAGGTTTTGTTGCGTGAATTCTGGACTGGGCTGATAGGAAAAGCTGATACAAATCCGTGGGAAGTTAGGAAAAGCTGATAAGGAGTATAAATAGTAGTTATATAACCCTAAGATAGGGGGATTCTCTTGGAGCAGCTTGGGTCATCAAATAGTGCAATTGAAGCCTAGAGCTTGGAAGAATACAACAAGAGGAGATCAAAGTAACAGATCAGGAGGAGATCAAAGCGTTCATTCTTATTTCTTCTCTAATTAATTTTGTATTTTGATACTCTTCGATGTTGAATACTTTTATAACTATGGTTTTTAATTATTTTATGATGAACTAAATTCTCATTTAAGATTACAACAGAACCCAATGCATAGTTTGAATTAAGTTTGCTTTTGGTTGTTTGATGATAAATATATTTGGATTGTCTATCATATTTGTGCTTAATGTTAATTACTTGGTCAGTAGTTAGAGGGGTAATTTATATGAACTTGATGAACGGAGTATAGATTTAGACCTTGGTATGATAGCACATGATTGTAATTTCTACGTCGATGGGAATTATGATTTGTGAATAGGATAGAAATATGCCTATTTGCCATATGTAAGTTGAAGAGAATCTGCATGTAAATCTTCTTTAATATAAATCACATAGAGATATAGTGTTTTAATTAATTTAGATGCTCTACGCATTTCTATTCCTTAATTGGTAGAATTGAGTGGAGTTGTTTATGTGTGATCAAGAGATGCATGTGAATATTATAAAGAATTCTTAATTAACAATCCAATATATTTAATATGAAATTACGAGAGTGAACGATATTTAGATGAAGCATTGGGGGAAGTTGTAGTCTTAATTCTTTAAACATATTATTTGATCTTTGATAATTAGTTCTAGTTAATGTTAAGTTATTTTTAATAAATCAGAAGCAATCTCTAAGTGTTAGCTTAGGCAAGATTAGTTTAATTGAAAAATATAATTATTGATAGATATCAAATATAATCTCTGTGGGACGATACTCTTATTGTCATTTACTATAGTTTGACCATGTATACTTGTGTGTTAAACCTAGGGTTAAAAATAGGTAACTCTAACTCGAGGACGGGTGTTTCAATTTTCAGGCAACCAGTATTAAGGTATGTAACTATTTTTGTGACGCCCCCAAATCTGGGCCCACACAGCCCAAACTTGAGTCGTCAAAAGACTACAACAAAATTATTACAACAAAGCACAACGTACAACAATACAGTGTATAATAATACACAACTAAGTCTTCACTATTATTGCCACACTATTTTACAAAACGTGAAGACTATGATAACTATTCCTCGGACCCTGACTCCATTCCCCGGCTAGACCCTGTTATGTTTTCATCTCCTGTTGAAAAACAATGGAACAAAAGAAAGGGTGAGCTCAAATAGCCCAGTAAGAAATATCATGACTAAGATAATGACGAATAAATTATCATTAGTCTTCAACAGTTGAGTTCTTGATAGAATACAATAGACTACAAGGTTTATATCAAAAACTGCAGTTAAATTCTTAAACAACGTTCAGATCAATAATAGCAGCGGAATGAGTAATCTATTAGAAGAATAATGCAGACTATAATGTCCACTCGGTTCTCTTTTTAGGAAAAACATCATCAACTTTTATCATCTGAAATATCATTAGTCAAGATAATACAAATTCACAGTTCCTGATCATAATCATGCACATCAACAGTTCATCTTTGCACTACGGGCCAAAGACATTCAATATAACACCAACGGTCATGATTATACCAGATTCAGCCTTTGGTCATAATCATACCAAACAACAGTTCATCTTTGCACTACGGGCCAAAGAGAACATTCACCACGTGCCATAAAAGACACCGAACAGATGTATCGCCTTTAACCTATTATATCGCCTTTAACCTATCATCTGTCCAACAAATATATCACATCTGTGCCCCCGGCCACAGATATTCACAACAGCTTGATTTTTGGATGATTAGAATGATATAAATGATGAACAGAAGAAATAGGATAACAATAAGTGTCGGAAGTTTACTTTGTACAGATTCAAATAATGTCCAAATTGTCAACATGATGTGGAGTGAAATTTAAAAATGATATTCAAGATCCACAGTTCAGAATAACGGTTACAATTTAATAGAAAGGTTCACGTAAATAGGAAGGTTCAGTTGAAATAATGAAGTTCAACTATTATGGAACATATAATATTTTCAGGAATTATAGAAGCAATAGTTCCATAATAAATTTCGATTTAGGAGTATGAAAGAAAATAATATCCCTTACCGTAGCAGGTTTGATTAACAATAGGTGAAGGAAATTAATACAAAGGGTTATTCACCAACAGGCGGCAATCCGCTCCGTAAGGTTATTCCCACAATTTAATAGAATTTGAGTACAAAGAGTTATTCACCAAACAGGCGGCAATCCGCTCCGTAAGGTTATTCCCACAATTTAATAGAATTTGAGTACAAAGAGTTATTCACCAAACAGGCGGCAATCCGCTCCGTAAGGTTATTCCCACAATTTAATAGAATTTGAGTACAAAGAGTTATTCACCAAACATGCGGCAATCCGCTCCGTAAGGTTATTCTCAGAGATTAATAATGAATGAATACGAAAGGTTATTCACCAACAGGCGGCAATCCGCTCCGTAAGGTTATTCCCACAATTTAATACATGGAAATAAAAGGCACGTCTTATGAGTAAGGAAGAAACAATATTATTATCGAGAATCAAATAATGATAATCCCTTACCATAGTATGTTTGAATAATGGAAGATGAAAAAGATGGTATCCCTTACCTCAACACGTGACTGGATATTGATTTAAATGAGGTTGATTAACTTGAACAGTACACGTATACTTATAGATCTTCACAAATACTCAAGATGACTTAAGCACACTTAGAGAGAACTTTCACAAGAAGTATTTAGAGAGAGAAAGAAAGAACAAGTAAGGAAGTTTATGAAAAATCCTTAAGTTAAGGCTTCTATTTATAGCCAAAAATCTTATCATTCATTTAATCTAAACCATTCATTTAAAGATCATCTTTTAATCTACACCATCCATTTCAAATATTATATTATCTTTAATCTACACCATTCATTTCATATCACCTAATAATCACCTAACTTTATATTATAAACAAATCAATTTAATTATTCAACAATAATTCACACTTTAATCTACACCATTCATTTCATATCACCTAATAATCACCTAACTTTATATTATAAACAAATCAATTCAATTATTTAACAATAATTCACACTTTAATCTACACCATTCATTTCATATCACCTAATAATCACCTAACTTTATATTATAAACAAATAACTTTATCAATTCAATTATTATGACTAATTGTTATAAATACAGTATAGTTAGCTCTTAGATATCAAGTCAATAAATTAATGAAATACAACTGTTTAAATAACATCATAATAGAGATAACAATAATGTAAAATAAAACATACGTTACTGTGTAATGACAATTATTGATTCAATAATGTGAATTACTGTGCATATGTTACTGTGACAATTATTAGGTTCAATAATTTTAAAAACAGTGCAACAACAATTATTGACTCAATGATATAAAATACAGTGTAATGACAATTATTAAATCAATAATGCAAAATACTGTGTAACAACAATTATTGAATTGATAATATAAAATATTATGCAGTGACAATTATCGATGAAATGATGCGTAACAGTTACGGTGTCAATTATCAGACCAATAATATGAGACACTATGCAATACCGTGTGTTACTGTAGAGTACCGTGTGCTACAGAAAATACCATAAACTACCGTATGCTACTATTCTTTTATCACCGGTATTTTAACAGTTCCGTTGACTATTTTTATTTAAAAAGGTTACTTCTGTCGTTTTCTATATCCGACAAATATTCCGTTGTGGGGTCCACCAATAATTTATTATTTCGGCGCCGTCGTACGGCACGAATATTCCCCGACCAAACGAATATTCCCCGACAAAGCGAATATTGTCCGACAAAATAAAATTTGCACATAACATCCTTAACTTTCAATTTTGTTAATTTAACCACTTACTGTTTCAAAAAAAAATATATATGAAGAAAAATTAAATTTTGTATTTCATAAAATTCGGGGTCTTACAACTTTATTATTTGAACATGTTATTTTTAGATGTATGCTTATGGTTTGAAAATTTTGAGGACCAATTTTTTTTAAGGGGGTGGTGGCGGTGGTGGTCGTAGTAGTAGTAGTAGTAGTCGTAGCCGTAGTGGTAGTCGCAGTGGTGCTGGTGGTGGTGGTGGTAATAGTAGTGGTAGTGGTAGTGGCAGTGGCAGTGGCAGTGGCAGTGGCAGTGGCAGTAGTAGTGGTGGTGGTGGTGGTGGTGGTGGTGGTGGTGGTAGTAGTAGTCGTAGTCGTAGCTGTAGCCGTATTGGTGGTGGTGGTGGTGGTAGTAGTGGTGATGGTGGTGGTAGTAGTCGTAGCCGTAGTGGTAGTAGTCGTAGTCGTAGCCGTAGTGGTGGTGGTGGTGGTGGTAGTAGTCGTAGTCATAGCCGTAGTGGTAGTGGTAGTAGTGGTGGTGGTGGCGGTATTAGTAGTAGTAGTGTTAGTCGTAGCCGTAGTGGTAGTGGTAGTAGTGGTGGTGGTGGTGGTATTAGTAGTAGTAGTAGTAATAGTGGTAGTGGTAGTAATAGTCGTAATCGTAGCCGTAGTGGTAGTGATAGTAGTGGTGGTGCTGATGGTGGTAGTATTAGTGGTAGTGGTGGTGGTGGTGGTGGTGGTGGTACTACTACTACTACTAATAATAATAATAATAATAACAACAATAGTAGTAGTAGTAGTTGTAGTAGTAATAGTAATAATAACAATAACAAGAATAATTATAATAATAGTAATAATAATAATAATAATAATTATTATTATTATTATTAATAATACTATTAATAATAATAACATTAATAATAATAATTGTAATAATAGTAATAATAATGATTATAATTATAATAATAGTTAATAATTATAATTATAATTTAAAAAAAATTGCACGTAAACAACGTGAGTCACCCTTTTAGCATTGACGCATTTTTCCTGTTTTTGGGCGGGAAATCATAGGGACGGTTCAGATTCATTCTAATTGATTTGTAAGTTATTTTAGGTTGCAAAGAGTCTTTAGGTAATAGAGTATTTTTAAAATTTTAATCTACGTCGTGCCTTCAGGCACGGGCAATTATGTGTCATCTCTTAGGTGTTTTTGCGGGCTATATCGAGAGCAATTATTGTATTAGGTTCTGACTCATGGTATGAGAATATTTTGTCCAATTTCAAAAAAAAATATAGAGGAAAAAATGTTATGGTGATGCGATTTAGTTGATGTTATGACAATACTTTTTTGTTTGGACTTAGAAATCTCATTTTATACTTTTAGGTATATATGCAAAAAAATTTCTTTTGAATTTTTACACCTTTTTTTTTCTTCATTAGATCCCACTAAATAACTTACAGTACTATTTTTTCCCCACAGGAAATACTGTTCATAGATCATATCGATTGATAGTTAGAGATATTTGAGGTAAATAAATACTGTCTCTCATTCTGTTTTGTCAATAAAAGAAAAGTGTGTGGAATACTCGAAGACACTATATTACACAAATTTGAATCCGCTATTGTTAATTAATTAATTAGTCAAACCTGCTGAGAATTAATTTTAAGTTAAAAATAAGTAGCATATTAATATTTGCCTAAAAAAAAATATAATCCGTGAACCTTGCATCGGTTAATTTAGAAGCTCAGCGAAGGTTTGAGATGGTCATTTAATTTCCTTATTGTTATTTTGTCTGCCTCATCTGGAGTTCTGTAATCCTATTGATGTATTTTCTGTTAATACAAAATAAGATTTTATTGAAAAAAGGGAAGTGGAAAAAAAGAAATACAAAGTGAAGATTTTTTTAACAAAATCCTTTAGAGTTCTACGATTTGGCACAAGGTAATGGGAATTTTGGAGAAACTTTTAGTTACATCGGAATTGTCGGGTGTCATGGGTGGATCTTAGTGTCATACATCGAGTATTTTGATTTTCATATTTTTAAGTCCTTTCCCCTCCCTGTATTCCTCTAGTGAACTTAAGTAGTGGGGAGTGAATAGTGATACTATATTCAGTTTTGATAGATGTTTCGGTTGGCTATTTTCTCCTCTATATTTGTGTTGTTAAGTATTTCATTTGTCTTCCTTACACGCTGCCTTAGTTTATTTTATTTAACAGGTCGAGAGCTCTTTCCCCTCTTGGAATTTCAATTTCTGTAGAAACGTAGGTGACAGGGAGAGTGATTAATCGTCTTTGCGAATCCATATGCTTAATTGTTGTCACTTTTTTTTGGTCTCACTGATTGGCATTCTTGACCTTTGGACTCCCAGGAATTAGTTCCCGGAATTAATTAGAATTTCTATTTGGAGTTTGATCAAAATATTTGGTGGCTATAATAACTGGTGCAATTAATCCTTATAAAAACAAGCCTTATAAAAACAACAAACTGGAAATTCAATAGATATATGATGCCGTGCTTTTTTATGATTATGAAATTAAGACCTTGGAGTTACTGCAGTAGAGGACATGTTTTCTGTTGTCAATCATAATTTCACTTTGAATGAGCCTGTATAAATAAATGAATTTTGTATCGCTGTTCATGATTTACAGATACATTGTCAAAGATATGCTTGGCCATGGGACATTTGGGCAGGTTGTGAAGTGCTGGGTCGCTGAATCGAAGAGTTTTGTTGACGTAAAGATCATTAAAAATCGACCTGCATACTATCAGCAAGCTCTGGTTGAAGTTTCGATACTTACAACGGTAAAGTAGGCTCACTGCCGTTTCTTATTTACAGTGATATTAAATATGTATTTCATTTACAGTTGTTCATTTATTGGCCTTGTGCAGTTAAATAAGAAGTTTGATCCTGAAGATAAGCATCACATCGTTTGTATTTATGATTACTTTGTCTATCAACGTCATTTGTGCATTGCTTTCGAACTGCTTGATACTAATCTGTAAGTTGTGTATTATATACTGATAAAAATTTAATATAATGTTAACTTGTTCGACTTTTACTACACATGCAGCAATGCATTTGTACTTTTTATTTACTGCTTGGTATTCACAATTTTGTTCATTCAGGTACGAGCTTATAAAATTGAATCATTTTAGGGGACTGTCATTGAGCATTGTCCAGCTGTTTTCAAAACAGGTACACCCCATCATACTTTTTTGTTGCATAGAATAGGATCTAATAACTTCTTTGGAATGGTCATAACTGTTCCTCTATAAACATTTATGCTCAAATTAGATACTGCATGGACTGGCTCTGATGAAAGATGCTGGCATAATTCATTGTGATCTCAAAACAGAGAACATACTTTTATGCACAAGGTGCACTACGACTATGTGAAGTCAGACTGCAAATTAAGTGTTTGATGTTGTTCGCCTGAATCATAGTTTTCTATCGTAAATTTAAATTTAACAGTGTGAAGCCAGCAGAAATTAAAATTATAGATTTCGGATCTGCGTGCTTGGAAGATTAGACTGTATATTCTTATATGCAGGTCCTCATCTGTTTTTCTCCTAAACAAATGTTTCAGTTCTATTAAGCCCTCATACTCGTTCAATCTGAATCCTTTTTGTTTCTTTGCAGAGTCGCTATTATAGATCACCTGAAGTTCTTCTTGGATATCAGTATCCCTGCATGTGAAATCCATTGCCTTTTCTTTTCCCGTTTACTTTCTTTGGTAGCTAAAGGTTAATAACAAAAGAGATGATAGACATGGACCGTAGGATACTTAAAAAATAAATAAAAACTAATGGATCCTAGCACTCCTAGATGGGCACTCACCCTTTTAAATTGTGTTATTTAATGTCATAGTACATAAAGATTACAACGCATGACTTCTTTTCATTTTTGTATTATTAATGTTGAATTTGATAAAATAATCACTCAAACTATACTCTGGTTTGTAATATATGACAATTCAGTTTATCAATTAGTTTCTCAAGAAAAAACAAATTCAATGTTGTTTTTAAGCTAGATGGGCACTCACCCTTTTAAATTGTGTTATTGTTGTTTTGGTGTGGCTCTATGTTTAGTATATTTTACATTTAAATTTAAAAACATTGATCACCCACCCCCCCCCCCCCCCCCCCCCCCCGCCCCCCCAAAACCCAAACTGTCTATTGGTTTTAGACTTTCGGTACTTTGGACCATCATTATATTGAAAAGTACATTACTACATTTGTGAGAAATTATAGTTTAAGCATGATATATTGTGTAACAATGCATGGACACCATGCTTCTGCTGCTCCTGTTCAAAGCTGATTATTATTGGACATTTAGTGTAAGCCTTAAGCCTTCATCAGGTATACGACTGCTATAGACATGTGGTCATTTGGATTCATAGTTGCTGAATTGTATCTTGGACTGCCGCTGTTTCCTGGAGCATCAGAGTTTGATCTTCTCAGGAGGATGATAAAAATACTTGGGTATGGCTTTAAAATTTGTGTTGAAAGTAGTGAGTTATAGTCCTGTTGCATTGGGATTGGATTTTCTTTGCATGAAATTTGGTGATATATTTGAAATTGTTTTAACTATTTATTTAATTGATATGCCTCTTATTTCTGGAAATTTCTTTCAAAGTGAAGTGATTAATTATGGAACGAAATAAATAATAGCAAAATGTGTACCATACCATTGAGAATTTGAAGTTGAAGTTGTGATGTATGGATTTATGGAATTTGGGATGGTTTACTTTCCTGTAGTGGGGTATTCAGTTTCTTTTCTCATTTATAAAAGGGTTCTTTCTACATTCTTATGGCAATATATTGTTCTGAATGTTCTCCTTAGGCAAACAAACTTTCTTTCTTGGCTTCTGGGTTTTAGTTGTATTACAATATAAATTCTCTCTATTGCTTAATCATATGCATGTTTGAACTCTACAGGGAACAACCTCCTGATTATGTACTTAAAGAGGCCAAGAACACCAACAAGTTCTTCAAATTTGTTGGGAGCATCAACCATGAAGACAGCGGTCAGGTTCCTATGAATAGGCGGAGTGCTTATCAAGCTTTGACAGAAGAAGAATATGAAGCTGTAAGTGTTCCTCTCAGAATCTTTACACTAAGAGTATAATTGATGAAAAGAAAAGGAATAGCCAATATAATAATCACGTTTTGTGACATCTCTGGCTCACTATTTCTTTTCTCACTTGTATGAGTTTTCATTTAACTAAAGAATTGACGTTAGCCATTTTTTATTCCACACTATCTTGGATCTGTGAGAGAGAAATTCGCTAAAGCCTATCCTTTAGCTCATTCGCGTGAATTGTTGTCCTTAGTTTGAAGCCAAGATGTTGGTAATATGAGATTCTTAGTATGGGCTTTTGCAATTGTAAGAATTTGACTTCCGGATTTTCAAATTGTATAATGTTTTTGTAGATATTAATTTCTTCATATATTATGTTGCTGTTCTTTCAGAGGGAGTTGAAGAAGCCTTCAATTGGCAAGGCATATTTTAATCACTCGAGCCTTGAAGCAACTGTAAGAAAATAACCTTACAGGAAAAACTTGACAGAGGAATATATGGTTAAAGGTCAGCTTACATATTCTTTTAAAAAGTCAATTACTGGCTAGATACATTTGGTGAGGTTCCAAATATATTAATGTGTCTGTTGTCTTGAATATGTAACAGAGAGTCGAGTACGTTTAGCACTAATTGATTTCTTGAGGGGACTGGTTAAGTTTTATCCAACAAAGAGGTGGTCACCGTTGCAGGTTATTGAAGTTTCCCCAATTTGCATTAATTTTTTTCAAGGAACATTAACTTTAGTATAATAGGGGGCCAGTACCTTGTACAGTAGTTATATAGAAAGATAAGTTATCCTTTCATAAGAAAGACGTCCAGTAAAATTACCATGGTGAGCCTGGTGGAAAAAAGAAATTGTAGTTATTATAACTTGGGTCATGTTCAACATCGTCAAAGATTGTGGCCCCCTTCTTCCTTCTATTTTCCCTTCCAACATGCAAAATCATATTTGAAATAGCTCAATTTCTTTCAGTGTCAGCCTTGATCTCACCCAAGTAAAATTATATTTTATGATTGATTGAGACAATTAGACCACCCATGACATTCTGATTTTACATATTGAAAGAAAACTTTGTATTGCACTGCCGGTGCAACAAGTGAATCAGTGAATTTCACCTTGCTTGTACTTGATCTTTCTTGATCATCTGATACGTCATCATTTTAGTTAATGGTAATTGCAGCTAAACTAAAAAATCATCTTTAAATTATTTGATGAATTCACACCTTTGGGCTTGAAAAATAGAAACTAAATATCCCTATGAACAGATCTGCAAGTCTTTCTGTTACATTATTTTTGCCGCCTTGGAAAATTACCATCATATAGAAACAGTGCTAGCTTTTGTTGCTTTCCTGTTCTATTTTGTATTTCACCACATGTTTATGAGTCCTGAGTTTCCCAACCCCTTTGGAGGGTATTGGTTTTATGCTTTTGATACTTTTTTAAATGGTGTCACCACATCAAGGTGCCAGAAGAACTTCTCCAGTTTTACTCAATCAGCTTTAGAATTTATTATTGATACTCAATCGGATTGAATTTCTCTGAGTAGCATGCATCGTCTGTATTCTCGTCTCCTACAGATAATTTTTCCAAGCGAGTAAATTGCTCACACTTTAGCATAGTTGTCACGGCGCCACGGCGAGTCATGGCAGTAGCCGACCGCCAGGACGCCTAGGCGAAATGGCGCCCAACATGTCATCCGTATGGCGACAAGTCGCTCACAGGGTGCATTTATATATTATTTATGATATACCAAGATAAAAGGGTTATGCATTCTGCCATCTTCCAACAGGTGCCTTGAGACTGTGACCTAGGTAGTTCTCTGACTTCTCTCTATGTTTATGAACCTTAACATCATCCCAGCTGTTGCCTTTAACATTTTAATACTAATATATACTATGAATGCTCTGATTGCTTTCAGGATTTATTCATCAAAAGACAAGTAAATGAAGTTCTGAAACAGATATCAAACACATCCATTAAAAGCAACAGCTTGCTATGATGATTGATGAATGATGAAGATTGAAGACTACTGATAAATCAACAGATTCAACACAAGTCTCTTACATTACTATGTGTAGAAATCCCATTTTTGTATAATTGTATATCTATGGAAAAGCCTGCAGATTTTAGATGCAAGTATGCAACATATACCACAACAATTGAATATCTTTTGATGTATTGTACATTTGTACATTTGTATGCAACTATTTGATTGAACTTTGAGCAATGTATCTGTTCAAGAGTTGAAATTAATGATAGTTTTAATTTCTTTTGATGTATAAATGTTTAGAAAAATGGAAGTGTACAATGAAAAAATAAAGTACTGACACGATCTTCTTAATTATCTAGTGCGGAAGTTTAGAATAAATTTACCTTTAGCTCATCTGCTCATGGCACAGCCGCACAGAACAGTACAATGAGTACATTGGCATCCACAGGTCAAAGGCCTAAAGGCTATAGCAAATTAGCAACAAGACACTGCAGCAAAAGCAGGGCAGCAGCCTGGTGCAGCAAGAGCAGGGCAGCAGCCTTGGACAGAATGCAGAATTGCAGATTAGCCCAAATCAGACCCAAGTGCAGGCGTGCAGCACGGAGCAGAGAACAGATATGGTTTGGCTTAAGGTAGAATAAGAAACAAAGGAACTAAACCAAAACCACTTCAGCTAGTTACTGTGAGTTTGTGACTGTCAACAAATTTCAAAAAATAGTAAACCACTTAAGCTAGCAAATAGCAATCCATAACTTGTAACTTCATTATTACAAGAACAGAGCATTCACATTTCACAGGAAAAGTAAACAGAGCATTCACATTTCACATGTATTCTGTAATAGCACACCTCCAAACGGAAAAGTAAAAAGAAAACAGTCACCCCCAAAATTGATTCGGCAGAAAGGAGATGAAGCTAGAGAAGGTAGATGGGTCGGCTGTTCGTAGATGGTGGTACCGGGGAGCTGTTCATCTTGGAGAGGCAGACCAATTTTGGGGAGATTGAAATCAATTGATGGACCTAGGTTACCCGCGAATGCTTTCTTTTAAATAATTTATTTCATATTTGTCCCAAAAAAAAGGGAGCATGAAAAACTATAATAAAAAACATATTTTTTTAAAAAAAGTATTGTGAATAATCATATAAATTTATTTTATTTTTAATTTTTTTTTACTTTACTTAAATATTAATATCAAAATGTGACACAAGTTGTTTTTATTAGTCCGAAATCCGAATTAACTCAATAATCTAAATTTTTTTTACTTATTTTGGAGTAATTTGTTCATGCTAATTAGTTAAATACAAATTTATTTTATTTTTTAATAAAATCTCACCTTACTTAAATATTAATATCAAAATATAGCACGAGTTGTTTTCGCTAGTCCGAATTAATTCAGTAATCTTAAATAAATATTTTCTTTTGGAGTAAACATACGTACACTTCAAAACATATAACATGAGTTGTTTTCGTTATTCCTAATTAGTTAAATACAAATTTATTTTAATTTTTAATAAAACTTCACATTACTTAAATATTAATATCAAAATATAACATGAGTCGTTTTCGTTATTCCGAATTAACTCAATAATCTTAAACAAATATTTTCTTTTCAAGTAAACGTACATACAATTCAAAAACTATTCATTTAATCCCGAATTTTTGTTATGTTTATGATGTAAATACTGTTAATAGAGATTATAAAATATTTGTTCATGTTAATTAGTTTTACACAACCAAATTTGCAATATTTTTTTTCCTTTTCTATTCATTAAAAAAAATTCAATAACAACATAATTGAATATTTTTTTTTTAATTTTCATCTATTTTTAAAACATGGTAACACAATGTGAGTCTAATTGTGACGCCCCCAAATCTGGGCCCACACAGCCCAAACTTGAGTCGTCAAAAAACTACAACAAAATTATTACAACAAAGCACAACGTACAACAATACAGTGTATAATAATACACAACTAAGTCTTCACTATTATTGCCACACTATTTTACAAAACGTGAAGACTATGATAACTATTCCTCGGACCCTCACTCCATTCCCCGGCTAGACCCTGTTATGTTTTCATCTCCTGTTGAAAAACAATGGAACAAAAGAAAGGGTGAGCTCAAATAGCCCAGTAAAGAATATCATGACTAAGATAATGACGAATAAATTATCATTAGTCTTCAACAGTTGAGTTCTTGATAGAATACAATAGACTACAAGGTTTATATCAAAAACTGCAGTTAAATTCTTAAACAACGTTCAGATCAATAATAGCAACGGAATGAGTAATCTATTAGAAGAATAATGCAGACTATAATGTCCACTCGGTTCTCTTTTTAGGAAAAACATCATCAACTTTTATCATCTGAAATATCATTAGTCAAGATAATACAAATTCACAGTTCCTGATCATAATCATGCAGATCAACAGTTCATCTTTGCACTACGGGCCAAAGACATTCAATATAACACCAACGGTCATGATTATACCAGATTCAGCCTTTGGTCATAATCATACCAAACAACAGTTCATCTTTGCACTACGGGCCAAAGAGAACATTCACCACGTGCCATAAAAGACACCGAACAGATGTATCGCATTTAACCTATTATATCGCCTTTAACCTATCATCTGTTCAACAAATATATCACATCTGTGCCCCCGGCCACAGATATTCACAACAGCTTGATTTTTGGATGATTAGAATGATATAAATGATGAACAGAAGAAATAGGATAACAATAAGTATCGGAAGTTTACTTTGTACAGATTCAAATAATGTCCAAATTGTCAACATGATGTGGAGTGAAATTCAAGATCCACAGTTCAGAATAACGGTTACAATTCAATAGAAAGGTTCACGTAAATAGGAAGGTTCAGTTGAAATAATGAAGTTCAACTATTATGGAACATATAATATTTTCAGGAATTATAGAAGCAATAGTTCCATAATAAATTTCGATTTAGGAGTATGAAAGAAAATAATATCCCTTACCGTAGCAGGTTTGATTAACAAAAGGTGAAGGAAATTAATACAAAGGGTTATTCACCAACAGGCGGCAAACCGCTCCGTAAGGTTATTCCCACAATTTAATAGAATTTGAGTACAAAGAGTTATTCACCAAACAGGCGGCAATCCGCTCCGTAAGGTTATTCTCAGAGATTAATAATGAATGAATACGAAAGGTTATTCACCAACAGGCGGCAATCCGCTCCGTAAGGTTATTCCCACAATTTAATAGAATTTGAGTACAAAGAGTTATTCACCAAACAGGCGGCAATTCGCTCCGTAAGGTTATTCTCAGAGATTAATAATGAATGAATACGAAAGGTTATTCACCAACAGGCGGCAATCCGCTCCGTAAGGTTATTCCCACAATTTAATACATGGAGATAAAAGGCACGTCTTATGAGTAAGGAAGAAACAATATTATTATCGAGAATCAAATAATGATAATCCCTTACCATAGTATGTTTGAATAATGGAAGATGAAAAAGATGGTATCCCTTACCTCAACACGTGACTGGATATTGATTTAAATGAGGTTGATTAACTTGAACAGTACACGTATACTTATAGATCTTCACAAATACTCAAGATGACTTAAGCACACTTAGAGAGAACTTTCACAAGAAGTATTTAGAGAGAGAAAGAAAGAACAAGTAAGGAAGTTTATGAAAAATCCTTAAGTTAAGGCTTCTATTTATAGCCAAAAATCTTATCATTCATTTAATCTAAACCATTCATTTAAAGATCATCTTTTAATCTACACCATCCATTTCAAATATTATATTATCTTTAATCTACACCATTCATTTCATATCACCTAATAATCACCTAACTTTATATTATAAACAAATCAATTTAATTATTCAACAATAATTCACACTTTAATCTACACCATTCATTTCATATCACCTAATAATCACCTAACTTTATATTATAAATAAATCAATTCAATTATTCAACAATAATTCACACTTTAATCTACACCATTCATTTTATATCACCTAATAATCACCTAACTTTATATTATAAACAAATAACTTTATCAATTCAATTATTATGACTAATTGTTATAAATACAGTATAGTTAGCTCTTAGATATCAAGTCAATAAATTAATGAAATACAACTGTTTAAATAACATCATAATAGAGATAACAATAATGTAAAATAAAGCATACGTTACTGTGTAATGACAATTATTGATTCAATAATGTGAATTACTGTGCATATGTTACTGTGACAATTATTAGGTTCAATAATTTTAAAAACAGTGCAACAACAATTATTGAATTGATAATATAAAATATTATGCAGTGACAATTATCGATGAAATGATGCGTAACAGTTACGGTGTCAATTATCAGACCAATAATATGAGACACTATGCAATACCGTGTGTTACTGTAGAGTACCGTGTGATACAGAAAATATCATAAACTACCGTATGCTACTATTCTTTTATCACCGGTATTTTAACAGTTCCGTTGACTATTTTTATTTAAAAAGGTTACTTCTGTCGTTTTCTATATCCGACAAATATTCCGTTGTGGGGTCCACCAATAATTTATTATTTCGGCGCCGTCGTACGGCACGAATATTCCCCGACCAAACGAATATTCCCCGACAAAGCGAATATTATCCGACAAAATAAAATTTGCACATAACATCCTTAACTTTCAATTTTGTTAATTTAACCACTTACTGTTTCAAAAAAAATATATATGAAGAAAAATTAAATTT
This sequence comes from Hedera helix, assembly GCA_947179155.2. Classification (NCBI taxonomy): domain Eukaryota; kingdom Viridiplantae; phylum Streptophyta; class Magnoliopsida; order Apiales; family Araliaceae; genus Hedera; species Hedera helix. The sequence goes on from OX359268.1 coordinate 1,909,084, forward strand.
TGTATTTCATAAAATTCGGGGTCTTACAACCTCCCCTCCTTATGAAATTTCGTCCCCGAAATTGACGTACCTGACATATCGAAGAGGTAAGGATACTTAGATTTCATCTCAGATTCTAGCTCCCAGGTCATTTCCTCAGTATCTTGGTTCCTCCATAAAACCTTAACTTGAGGTATAACCTTTGAGCGTAGGATCTGCTCCTTCTTATCCAGGATCTTAACAGGTACTTCCTCGTATGTTAAATCCTCTGCTATAACGTCTGGTTCTAACTCAATGACGTGGTTTGGGTCCTTCACATATTTACGTAACATAGATATGTGAAAAACGTTATGGATGCGAGACATACTTGGTGGTAGGGCTAGTCTGTAGGCTACGGTTCCTATTCGATCGAGGATTTCAAATGGGCCAATAAATCGAGGGTTGAGCTTTCCTCTCTTTCCGAATCTCGTAACCCCTTTCCATGGAGAAACACGTAAGAATACATGATCTCCGACGTTGAAATTTTCGTCTCTCCGATGAAGATCAGCATAACTCTTTTGTCGTTCTTGTGCGGTCTGTATTCGTTGTCGGATCATTTGGATCTTTTCGGTCGTCAAGCGTACCAACTCGGGTCCCAACAATTTTGCTTCTCCTACTTCATTCCAACATATTGGAGAGCGACACTTCCTTCCATACAATGCCTCGAATGGAGCCATGCCTATGCTTGCTTGGTAACTGTTGTTGTAAGAAAATTCCACCAACGGCAAGTACTTATCCCAACTTCCTTTAAAGTCTAATACACAAAGTCTCAAAAGATCTTCGAGGGTCTGGATCGTCCTTTCCGATTGTCCGTCCGTTTGAGGATGGTATGCAGAACTAAAACGTAGTTCAGTGCCCATAGCTTTTTGTAGACTGATCCAAAAGCGTGAAGTGAATCTAGGATCTCGATCAGAAACTATGGAAACTGGCATGCCATGCAATCTCACGATCTCATTTATGTACATACCGGCAAGACGTTCAAGTGAAAAGTTTTCTCGTATAGGCAAGAAATGAGCAGATTTGGTCAATCTATCTACGATCACCCAAATTGCATCTAAGCCTTGAGAAACTTTTGGAAGACCCGTCACGAAGTCCATATTGATGTGTTCCCACTTCCATTCGGGAACTTCAAGTGATTGTAATGGACCTTTAGGAACTTGATGTTCTGCCTTGACACGTTGACAAGTTAGGCACCTTGAGATAAACTCCGCAATCTCTCTTTTCATATTGTTCCACCAAAATGTATGTCGAAGATCTCGATACATCTTGGTACCTCCTGGGTGGATTGCAAACGGCGTGTTGTGTGCCTCCATCATGATTTTATGCTTTAATTCAGGATCGTTAGGAACACAGAGTCGAGAGTTGACTCGAAGTATTCCTTTCTCGTCGATTCTTGCTTCGGGAATGGCACCTTCTTGTACTTTCTTTATCATGTTTATCATTTCCGGATCGGTAGCTTGAGCAGCTTTAATTTTATCGATTAAAGTTGGTTCTACTCGCACGTGAGCAATCTTCGAGTGGGTCCCTGGTGTCTTTAGCTCTATCTCCATCTTTTGCAAGTCGTACAAAATACACTTTTGTGTTGTCAGCAGTGCACTTGTACTTGCATAAGATTTTCTGCTCAAAGCGTCAGCTACAACGTTCGCCTTTCCCGGGTGATACTGGATTGTGTGGTCATAATCCTTTAACAGCTCAAGCCAATGTCGTTGTCGCATGTTGAGTTCCTTCTGGGTGAAGAAATACTTGAGACTTTTATGATCCGTATAGATATCCACTTTTTCTCCGTACAAGTAGTGTCTCCAGATCTTCAACGCGAAAACGACTGCTGCCAACTCTAGATCATGAGTAGGATAATTTTTCTCATAATCTTTGAGTTGTCGAGAGGCGTAGGCTATAACCTTTCCATGTTGCATAAGGACACAGCCTAGACCTTTGCCAGAAGCATCGCTGTAGATAACAAATTCTCCTGATCCTGATGGTATGGTCAGAACAGGAGCTGAAACCAGTCTCTTCTTGAGTTCTTGGAAACTTTTCTCGCATTCCTCGCTCCATATGAATTTTGTGCTTTTCCGAGTAAGCTGCGTTAATGGAGTGGCGATTCGAGAAAATCCTTCTACGAATCTCCGATAATAACCAGCTAGACCCAGAAAACTTCGGACTTCGGTTACTGTTTTGGGTTGTTCCCAATTTAGTACCGTTTCAATCTTCGCAGGATCGACTGATATTCCTTGACTAGAAATCACATGCCCAAGAAACGCGACCTCCTTAAGCCAGAACTCACATTTCTTCAACTTGGCATATAATTTGTTTTCACGGAGCTTTTGTAGTATCAATCTCAGGTGTTGTTCATGATCCTCACGACTCTTGGAGTATATGAGGATGTCATCAATAAAGACAACCACAAAATGATCCAAATGTTCCTTGAATATCCGGTTCATCATGTCCATGAAAGCTGCAGGAGCATTAGTTAGTCCAAAAGGCATGACTAAGAACTCATAATGCCCATAACGAGTTCTGAAAGCAGTCTTTGGAATGTCCTCAGCTTTAACCTTTAACTGATGATATCCAGAACGGAGATCAATCTTTGAGAAATGTTGAGCGCCTTGCAATTGATCAAACATGTCATCAATCCGAGGTAACGGGTACCTGTTCTTGATGGTGACATGGTTCAATTCTCGGTAGTCAATGCACAATCTCATACTCCCGTCTTTCTTCTTCACAAAAAGGACAGGAGCACCCCAAGGTGATGCACTCGGACGAATGAAACCGGTATCCAACAATTCCTGTAGTTGGACTTTTAACTCTTGAAGTTCAATGGGAGCCATTCGGTAGGGAGCTTTGGAAATGGGCTTGGTACCGGGTTCAAGATCAATATAAAAATCAATTTCACGGTTTGGGGGTAAGCCAGGAAGTTCTTCAGGAAAAACGTCAGGAAACTCATTAATAATGGGAATATCATTCAAGTTTGACGTATTTTTGTTCAAATCAGTGACATGAGCTAAAAAGGCTTGACATCCGTTTTTCAATAAACGAATGACTTTATGGCTAGAAATAACAGTTATAGATTTCAATGGTTTAGTTGCTTGAATTTGCATGACAGGTTGATTAGGAATATGAAAACTAATAATCTTATGAAAACAATCAATTTTAGCATGATGGGTAGTCAACCAATCAATTCCTAAAATCACATCAAATTCACGCATCTCCAAAGAAATAAGGTCAACAGGTAATGTGAGGTTGTTGATTTGAACTAGGCAAGATTTATAGACAGTAGATGTAATGGTCATTTCTCCTAATGGGGTTTCAACTGATAAGTCAAAGTCCAAGTTTTCAGGAGTTAAGTTTAAACGCTGAGCACATGCAGGTGAGATAAAAGAATGGGTAGAGCCAGTATCTAACAAAGCGTAGACTTCACGAGAATTTATGAATAGCTTACCGGTTATCACCTAGTTCGAGTTTCGTGTCATTTGGGATGTCACAACAAAAGCTCTCCCTTGAACTACAGATTTTCCTTTATCCGCGCTAGCTTTTGGTATCATCATTGCAGCTGGACTTGATTTTGTGGCAGGACAAAATCGCGCAAGATGACCCTTTTTCCCACAACTGTAGCACTTTTTGGACTGCAGTGTACAGTTTGGGCTGATGTGACCTTCCTGACCACACCTATAGCATCTCACTGGTGGTCGATCTTCTCCCCTTGAAACTGGGGTCGGTGCTGGTGTTGGTACTGGTGCTGGTGCCCTTCCATAATTATTATGGAATCTCTTTCTTTTGAAATTGTTCCCACTAGATTCTCCTCTTCTGTTATTTGGTATGGAATTACCACCGAAGTGTTGGTTACCTCCTCGATGGTTCTCGTTCCTGTGGTTGTTGTCACTCCTTTCTCTATGCTGATCATTAACTCTTGGCTGCAATGTTTCATCTGTTTGCTCCACCCTTTGAGCCCTATCTACAACATCTGAATACAAACTAAATTTATGAGAGCTAAGTTGTTGACGAATTTTGAATCTCAAACCTCTTAGGAACATCCGACTCATTCGTGCTTCGTCATCCACAAGATGAGTCGCAAAACGAGACAGTTCAGCAAACTTAGCTTCATATTGAGAAACTGTCATGTTTCCCTGCTCTAGCTTAATGAATTCCACTTCCTTCATATGGCGGATGCTTTCTGGGAAGTACTTCTCGTTAAACAGTTCTTCGAATTCTGTCCAAGACATTTCGAGTGCTGAAGGTTGGATACGTTTTACCGCTTCCCACCAATGGTCCGCCTCACCTCGTAACATAAAAGTGGCAAATGGCACCTTCTGATCATCAGCGCATTGTAAGACATCAAGTATTTTTGTCGTCTGCTTTAGCCATGCCTCCGCTTTGAGTGGGTCAGGCTTCCCGTGGAATTCAGGTGGTCCTAATTCTTTAAATTGCTTAACAGTGACCATCCTCAAATTGCCAGCGTTTCTACCGTTATTATTGACTGGATTTCCTCTTCCTTGATTATGTATGAACAGCATGAAATTCCTAAAGAATCCATCGTTCATCATGTTATCAGGAACATTATTTCCTGAGTTGGCAGGAGGATTGTTTGGGGCCTCTTGATTCTCGGCTACATTTGCTTTGGGTATTCCATAGTTAACCTCTTGATTTTCAGATGCCATACCTAACTGTGGTCACAAAATAAATGTTAGTTCAAATAAACTGACTCATCACTTCATGTTCCTACATTCAAATCGACTCATTAGATAATAAAATCTATTTTAGGTAGGACACACTAGTGACTGATTCTATTCGTCTCTCCCCTCCTAGTTCTACCCCAAATCTCCATTAAAGACCATATCCCTAAGCTCTGATGCCAACTGTGACGCCCCCAAATCTGGGCCCACACAGCCCAAACTTGAGTCGTCAAAAAACTACAACAAAATTATTACAACAAAGCACAACGTACAACAATACAGTGTATAATAATACACAACTAAGTCTTCACTATTATTGCCACACTATTTTACAAAACGTGAAGACTATGATAACTATTCCTCGGACCCTCACTCCATTCCCCGGCTAGACCCTGTTATGTTTTCATCTCCTGTTGAAAAACAATGGAACAAAAGAAAGGGTGAGCTCAAATAGCCCAGTAAAGAATATCATGACTAAGATAATGACGAATAAATTATCATTAGTCTTCAACAGTTAAGTTCTTGATAGAATACAATAGACTACAAGGTTTATATCAAAAACTACAGTTAAATTCTTAAACAACGTTCAGATCAATAATAGCAGCGGAATGAGTAATCTATTAGAAGAATAATGCAGACTATAATGTCCACTCGGTTCTCTTTTTAGGAAAAACATCATCAACTTTTATCATCTGAAATATCATTAGTCAAGATAATACAAATTCACAGTTCCTGATCATAATCATGCAGATCAACAGTTCATCTTTGCACTACGGGCCAAAGACATTCAATATAACACCAACGGTCATGATTATACCAGATTCAGCCTTTGGTCATAATCATACCAAACAACAGTTCATCTTTGCACTACGGGCCAAAGAGAACATTCACCACGTGCCATAAAAGACACCGAACAGATGTATCGCCTTTAACCTATTATATCGCCTTTAACCTATCATCTGTTCAACAAATATATCACATCTGTGCCCCCGGCCACAGATATTCACAACAGCTTGATTTTTGGATGATTAGAATGATATAAATGATGAACAGAAGAAATAGGATAACAATAAGTATCGGAAGTTTACTTTGTACAGATTCAAATAATGTCCAAATTGTCAACATGATGTGGAGTGAAATTCAAGATCCACAGTTCAGAATAACGGTTACAATTCAATAGAAAGGTTCACGTAAATAGGAAGGTTCAGTTGAAATAATGAAGTTCAACTATTATGGAACATATAATATTTTCAGGAATTATAGAAGCAATAGTTCCATAATAAATTTCGATTTAGGAGTATGAAAGAAAATAATATCCCTTACCGTAGCAGGTTTGATTAACAAAAGGTGAAGGAAATTAATACAAAGGGTTATTCACCAACAGGCGGCAAACCGCTCCGTAAGGTTATTCCCACAATTTAATAGAATTTGAGTACAAAGAGTTATTCACCAAACAGGCGGCAATCCGCTCCGTAAGGTTATTCTCAGAGATTAATAATGAATGAATACGAAAGGTTATTCACCAACAGGCGGCAATCCGCTCCGTAAGGTTATTCCCACAATTTAATAGAATTTGAGTACAAAGAGTTATTCACCAAACAGGCGGCAATTCGCTCCGTAAGGTTATTCTCAGAGATTAATAATGAATGAATACGAAAGGTTATTCACCAACAGGCGGCAATCCGCTCCGTAAGGTTATTCCCACAATTTAATACATGGAGATAAAAGGCACGTCTTATGAGTAAGGAAGAAACAATATTATTATCGAGAATCAAATAATGATAATCCCTTACCATAGTATGTTTGAATAATGGAAGATGAAAAAGATGGTATCCCTTACCTCAACACGTGACTGGATATTGATTTAAATGAGGTTGATTAACTTGAACAGTACACGTATACTTATAGATCTTCACAAATACTCAAGATGACTTAAGCACACTTAGAGAGAACTTTCACAAGAAGTATTTAGAGAGAGAAAGAAAGAACAAGTAAGGAAGTTTATGAAAAATCCTTAAGTTAAGGCTTCTATTTATAGCCAAAAATCTTATCATTCATTTAATCTAAACCATTCATTTAAAGATCATCTTTTAATCTACACCATCCATTTCAAATATTATATTATCTTTAATCTACACCATTCATTTCATATCACCTAATAATCACCTAACTTTATATTATAAACAAATCAATTTAATTATTCAACAATAATTCACACTTTAATCTACACCATTCATTTCATATCACCTAATAATCACCTAACTTTATATTATAAATAAATCAATTCAATTATTCAACAATAATTCACACTTTAATCTACACCATTCATTTTATATCACCTAATAATCACCTAACTTTATATTATAAACAAATAACTTTATCAATTCAATTATTATGACTAATTGTTATAAATACAGTATAGTTAGCTCTTAGATATCAAGTCAATAAATTAATGAAATACAACTGTTTAAATAACATCATAATAGAGATAACAATAATGTAAAATAAAGCATACGTTACTGTGTAATGACAATTATTGATTCAATAATGTGAATTACTGTGCATATGTTACTGTGACAATTATTAGGTTCAATAATTTTAAAAACAGTGCAACAACAATTATTGAATTGATAATATAAAATATTATGCAGTGACAATTATCGATGAAATGATGCGTAACAGTTACGGTGTCAATTATCAGACCAATAATATGAGACACTATGCAATACCGTGTGTTACTGTAGAGTACCGTGTGCTACAGAAAATACCATAAACTACCGTATGCTACTATTCTTTTATCACCGGTATTTTAACAGTTCCGTTGACTATTTTTATTTAAAAAGGTTACTTCTGTCGTTTTCTATATCCGACAAATATTCCGTTGTGGGGTCCACCAATAATTTATTATTTCGGCGCCGTCGTACGGCACGAATATTCCCCGACCAAACGAATATTCCCCGACAAAGCGAATATTGTCTGACAAAATAAAATTTGCACATAACATCCTTAACTTTCAACTTTGTTAATTTAACCACTTACTGTTTCAAAAAAAATATATATGAAGAAAAATTAAATTTTGTATTTCATAAAATTCGGGGTCTTACACTAATCATACAAATTTACTTTATTTTTTAATAAAACATCACCCTTACTTAAATATTAATATCAAAATATAACACAAGTCGTTTTCGTTAGTCCGAATTAACTCAATAATCTTAATTAAAGATTTTCTTTTTGAGTAAATGTATATGCACTTAAAATACTATTCCATTAATCCCGAAACTTTGTTATATTTATGATGTAAATGGTATTCATAGAGATTATAAAATATTTGTTCATGTCATTTAGTTTTTTACAAGTCATAACCAAATTTGCAATATAATTGAATAAAAAAATTTAAAAATTTTCATCATTTTCTTCTTTCATCTATTTTTAAAACTTGATAACACAATGCGAGCAAATCATACAAATTTATTTTACTTTTTTAATAAAACCTCACCTTAGTTAAATATTAATATCAAAATATAACACGAGTCTTTTTCGTTAGTTTGAATTAACTCAATAATCTTAAACAAAGATTTTTTTTTCAAGTAAACGTACGTACACTTCAAAAACTATTCATTTAATCACGAAACTTTGTTATAAAATATTTGTTCATGTTAATTAGTTTTGCACAACTAAATTTGCAATACTTTTTTTTTTCCTTTTTTATTCATTAAAAATAAAAATTCAATAACAACATAATTGAATATATATATATATATTTTTAATTTGCATCTATTTTAAAAACTTGGTAACACAATGTGAGTTTAATCATACAAATTTATTTATTTTTTTAATAAAACTTCACCCTTACTTAAATATTAATATCAAAATGTAACACAAGTCGTTTTTATTAATCCGAATTAGCTTAGTGATCTTAAATAAAGATTTTCTTTTCGAGTAAACGTACATGCACTTGAAAAATTATTCCATTAATCCATAAACTTTGTTATGTTTATGATACAAATGTTGTTAATAGAGATAATAAAATATTTGTTCATGCTAATTAGTTTTTCATAACCAAATTTGCGGTATTTTTCTCTCTTTCTATTCATTAAAAAAAATTCAATAACAACATAATTGAATAAAAAAACTTAAATTTTTCGTCATTTTCCCCCCATGTATTTTAAAAACTTGGTAACACAATGTGAGTTTAATCATACAAATTTATTTTATTTTTTAATAAAACCTTACAATACTTAAATAAGCCTTCAAATTGGTACTGAAAATAGTTTTTTAAAAAATAAATAAAAGTTGCATAGAAAATATTTCTTTCGCTGTGCAAAAAAAACTCATTCGAAAAATTTTAAAATGTATTTTATTACATATTTATCTGTATAATTAAATGTTGTTAATTTAGTAATGATTGTATCATAATAAATTTAAAAATACTATATAATTTTATACTATTATTAATAAAATGTTAATTTTTTATTTTTGCAAAAAAAAATTGTCAAATAAGAATTTTTTCTCTTTTGGAAGAGAAAATATATATTATAATATTATATTATTACTCCCAAAAGTATACATTATTACTCTCCAAAGAAAAAGGAAACAAAAGAGAAAGATGAGGGAGACACGTGTAACTACTAAGACCATTCTTTCTTTTTATCATCTCTTTGCTGCTTGGTGACTTTCAATCTTCAAGACCTTCGAGCTGAGAAAAGAAAGGATGCAGCGATGCAGATCCAGAGACCTTCTTCTTCATCCAAGTTTCGAGGAAAGAAACTAAGAAAGGATGCAGAACCATAAACCATCTTCTTCATCGCAAGCTGCAATAGCAAAGCAGGTAAGTCAGTATTAGTCATCTTACTGTACAAGAGCTGCTAAGGCGCACGCCTTGGTGATTTTGGTGTTGCAACTAAAAGGCCTATGCAATTATTTTGTGATAATAAATTAGTCATTAGTATTACAACAACCCGGTACAACATTATAGAACGAAGTACATTGAGATTGATAGGCACTTCATTAAAGAAACGTTAGCTAGTGGTCTTATTTGCTTACCTTTCGTCAAAACAGAATATCAACTTGCTGATATTTTGACTAAAAGTCTTAGTAGTAAATTGTTTTATTCATTGTGTTTCAAGTTGGGCATACAAGACATTTATACACCAACTTGAGGGCGACTGTTGGAAGAATCATCCATATCCCATAAATTAGGGAGTATTATATTATAAACTAGTATAAATATAACTCAATGTAAATGAGAAGACATTATTTAAATATACAAAGTCAGTTTCTACTTCTCTGTTTTCATAAATCGAGATTAATTCCAAAAATAACAAACTTTCCACAGCAATTTCCTTATATCAGTGATTACTTCTAGTAAATATTTTAGACTCATCGGAGTTGCACAACTCTAATGATATCAGTTTTAATTTTTCAAATCCTAAATTTCGATTAGTCATATTTCACTCATCTGAAGTCGGATTGAGCTCGTTTTTGAACAAAAGCTTCAAAAGGCTGGATTTAATCTCACTGGTTAAGTCCCTGAAAACAGTCTCGAAAAAACTAGGCCAGGTGGTTTTGTTCATTTTCATAGTTTTTCTTCTTTACTATAAAATCCGCCATACATAGTCATTAATATATTTTACTTCTCCGTTCTAATCAAGTTATCTTTATAACTCATAAACTCATATACCACAACTTACAGATCTCAAAAATAAGCTACGGGCAGTGTGCTATGTCTCTTTGAAAAATAGTGTATAAACTAAGGTTTCATCATTTTCCTAGTTTGATGTTTAAGTTGTTTGCTTCCATTTTCTTTTAGTTTTTCATACATATTATGATATATTACCAACATAAACATCATCATAAACCCTTATATCTTTGGATCCATCATGATCCATCCACACAAACATACTCCCACGACCAACATATACAACAAAAAATTTAAACTATTAAATGTACTAGTTAGAGTTTTAGAAACTTTTAAACCTTTTTTGGTGTGATTCTTCAATTGCTAGGTTGATAATTGATCTCCTAGTTGCTAGACCAAACTCTTCTCCTCCTTCCTCTTACTCGAAAATGGAAGTCCTTTCCAAGCTCTCTCTATATCTTGCTCTCAAGCTAAGACAAACGCTCTAGCTCTCAACTTTTCTCTTCAAACTAGAATACTTGCAAAATCTTGCAAGTATTCTCAAGTTACTTATTTATAGGCCGCTAGTGGCCCCATCAACATTACTCTTAATTAACCAACAACACAAGTTAATCAAGCTTAAAGCTACTTAATCTTAAACACTATTCTTAGGAATTGACTTGATGGATGGACTTGGTGAATGACCATTTGATTGAAGTGGTTTTGCTATTGGAGTGCAGCAACCAATGGAGTGAAAAAGAAGCAACCAACATGCTACATTTCTTCCCCCAAGTGGGCCCTAAAATCCGACCCGCACTTTAATTTCCTAACAATTTCCCTTTTTCTTTACATATATATATCACCAATACGTATATATATATATATATATATATATATATATATATACACACACATATACATATCAATACTTGCATTTCAACTTGGGCTACCACTTTGGGCTTGCAACTTAACTTTCATTGGCTTCTCATTTAATTCTATTGGGCCACACCACACTTAACTACCACATTACTTGCAAGTATTCACATTGGGCTAAGTTATATTATCATAACATACTTCCAAGTATTAAAAGATTGGGCTCATAACTGGACACCACACTTGGCTAGTTGGTTGGGCTTGATTACTTCCCTCTTGGATCAACACAATTAACATGCACTTGCGCTAATCCACTAGTTACTCAATTAATGAGGCTTAATCCATAGATTAACTTGGACCTCTTATATTGTCACACAAGGCTAATATTCAAGCTTTGTTAATTCGTAACATAAGCTTTAACTTTTTCTCACTTAATTAATCATCCCTCTTGGCTTTCCTTTTCATTTCTTAGTTAGTTCAAACTAATTAAATTAATTAGCTTGTTTAACTATTAAATCACATCTATGGCAGTTTGGGAAGCCAGGCAGGTTTACGTTATTATGCATTCTTACAATGCATGCATTTTATTCGCCAGTAGGCCCTTCTGGGATGAATATCCATGCACAGGACCAGTCCTGATGCAACATGGGAATGGACTTGGTGTCAGCCCATCAGGAAATTTTGCGCCAATGTCCCTTGGCACTAGTCCTTCACAATTTACTCCAAGCTCTTATGGTCAGGTTTCAGCTGGTTCCCCTGGACAGTATGACCCAAGTTCTCCAGCACAAGGCAACAGTCATGGGTCACTTTTGGGGAACATGGCTGCTGTAGGCCAATTTAATAGAAGAAAAAGTTGGGGCAACTCGGGCAGTTTACAATCTCAAGAAAGTTCATCATCTCCTCATTGGCAAGGGCAATTTACTGATGGTGCCATCTCTTGCCAAGATGACGGAAACTCTCAATTACTTGGTGGTTCACCATTGCATTTACACCCAAGTGCAAATGCTGCAAGCTGGAGGCAGTGCTATCTACTCATCCTCTCATAACATCTCAGGTCTGTCAACACTCGGCTCAAGTATGCATTTCCCGCATCTCAAGGGAGCCAGTCATGAAAAGTCCGAGGCTAGTAACTCACTGCCTGATCCTGAAGACTAGGATCCAAATTACAGGTAAGCATACATTTAGCATCAGTAGTTGTTATCTATCATTGCATCACTTTTTTATCGCCACCTCACCTTGTTCTTCTCTCTTTGACTCTTTCTGTGTGCTATACCACACTCACTTCCAGCAACAACCAACACTAGGGAACTGCTAATTCTCCTGATTGGTATTTCTATATATCTGAATATTGGACTGAGATAGAGTTTAAATGAAAGGGATTTGTTTCTTTTGTTTGTGTGTGGAGGGAGTGGGAAGAGATCAAGTAAGAGATAGATTTGTTTTGCATGTATTGGTGTATTTGAATGGATAAAAAAGGTCATCCTTTCACATTGGAGATTTCCTTTACTCAAGGGAGTGATGCGGAGCACATTGCACTTCTTCTCTGTAGTATATCCATCTTTTATGAATATATTTTTTTGGGTAGAATTTGTTGGGGATGCTTTGCCTGAGTTTTTTATTTCCCCCCTCCCCCTCATTGTTTAAGGAAAATCTGCATGAGTTGTGTGCAGTGTCCATTCCTTTCCAGCACTCGTCATGGATTTTGATTATTAAATGTGAAGGAATACTAATTCTCATAATTATCATGATAGTATTTGTAAAAGCATGGCCAAGTGTTGTTTACATAGAGCATGTTCAATTGAAAACTAAATGCTTGTAAATTCTTTTTGAAAATGATATCTGGCTAATTTTCTATGGTGTTCCTTTTGTTCCCAAAGTTCACTATTTCTAAAAATGTAAAAATAAAAATCATATTATCTAGCCACTTGAAAGTGTCCTAATTCTGTAACTTTTTTTCTCTCTCTTGTTTTCTGTTACTTCAGTGAAGAACTGCTTCTGCAAGAGGATGGTTCGGAAGTAAGTGGCATGGCAAATGAGTTTAGCAAGGTAATGCATCTCAGCCAAGCTTTGATTCCTACAGAACCCCTTGATTGTGGGGAGAAGATTCAGTGGTACCCCCACAAGTTCAAATATGACGATGCAAAGGTAAAAGGCATTGTTTCTCAGTTACTCTTTCACTGCATCTGCTTAGTAGATAAAATTAGTTTATTAAGAAAGTGGAAAGAGTACAATAGAGGAGGAGAAGCTGTCCTCTAAAGTGGAATGAACAAAAGAGAGAATGTCAATACAAAATAGCTTTCAATCTCCGAATTGTTTAGTTCTCTGAATTTGCCTAGAGTAAAAATACAATATTTACCAAGGGTTCAGTTTGATTCTAATCATATTATGTGTTTCGTGATTCAGACCAAACGGGCACATTCAAGCCTTTTCATATGGAGAACATGGAAGTCCTTCATTTCTTGATCTGCACGGTGGGTATGTCCAGCACATGACTAAGCGCCTCCACACTTCATACCTCATTTCCAACAAAATTCTCCAAGCCGTTTGGGACAGCAGCCTGTTCAGCGGTTTAATCATGCGAGCTCGACAGCTGTTCATGGAACTGAGTGGAATCATCTAAATTCCCAGGCTTCTCTTTCCAGCTTTAATTCTGGGGGTCCCCTTTCTCCTGGAAGCAATGGCACGTCATGGGGTACTTACTAAGTCATTTGATTTTCCCTTCTTGTCACTGTATCCGAATTTCATTCAATAATGGGATATCCACTAGCAAGAGAATTTCTTTTCTTCGTTAGAATATATAAACTACTAGGGAGTTAACAAGGTGAGGAGATGAGGTAACTTTTAACGTCCTGTCATTTTATTGTAGGGCGTAGGGGCAATCATCCAGTTGCTAATATTCCCCCAACTTCCTGTGGAAGAAAAGACTACAGAAGAATTTCCTGATGTTGCCGAGACACATTATCTCCTGCTACAAAGACTAATGTTAGGGGGGTGGGATTAAAGTTGTATCTATTGAAGCCTGCCTTTTGTGCTCATGTTATGGAATCCTCATCCAAACCATGTCATTCATTGTGCTTGCAAAACATAAATTACGATTCTGGCTACCCTTCTCTGGTCATTTGGTGCAACTGGTTTCCTGTTATATCTATCCATCGCAGCATTGAAGTTGCATTTGTTATCAAGCAGCGTCAAGTGATTTTACGAATTACATATATAATTAAAGAATTTAACCTGTTTTTTGAGCTGATGTTTGCTGCAGGGCAAAAAACTTAATATTCAGTGTCAAGGTGGTGGTTATAGAATGCAATGTGTATTGTATCTCTCTTTTTCACAGTAGTAGTTCAAAATCGAGACTCAGGTTCCTGTTTTTTCTGCCGCGAGTAGCTTAAAAAGTCATATTTATCTCCAGACTTTAGTGTAAACTATTCAGTTTATTTATTTATTTATTTTATTTTAACACCATTGATTCAGAAACCTTGGTAGCCCGAATTGGAAGAACATTTATCTATCAGGTTTCCATTTTAGTTCTTAAGTTGTTTGTCATTGGAAATGTGGCAGTCTTATTTATATTTTCCCTTTGGTACCATGTTGATTAAGGGATTTGGAAGCAAGTTAAGGCATATCATTGGCCAACGAAGTATACTATAGGCCGTTTACTTTTTGGTTGAGATTCAGACGGATGATAGACGAGGATTTCACCTTTTGGGTGGACTAAAATGACTTGCATTTTAAGACTCATCAACTGAGCTATATGCCAAATAAAATAAATGATCATCAACAGCGCTATATATGCCGAACAAAATAAATGATCGAGTTCATTATCTGGGATCCAGGATCCAGGATCCGGTTAGTTAGTTCAATAATAACCCTTAGGATCCAGGATCCGGTTAGTTAGATCAATAACCCGTAAACATAGTGGGTGAACTGTTAGATTGTGACACATGTGGGGCCAGCATTTCCCTCGATATTTGAGCCGTTGCTTCAGTCATTCAAGTATTTCAAATTGAGTTATCAATAAAATTTGAGTTTTTAACAGGAAAAAAAAATAACAAAATGCTTAAATCTAAATAGAAAAGAAAAGAGGAGAAGATGTACAAGTATTTTTTTTATATGTTGTTAATGAATTTATAAATTAATTTTTTTTTACTATTTTATCCTTAATTTGATTATTTTATTTAATTTTTAATACAAATATTTTATTTTTAGACTAAAAATTTCAACAAGAAAAGTGGCGATTTTTTTTTGTCTATTTCTTCTTCTTCTTTTAATTTATTAAAAAAACAGTAATAAAATAGCCTTTTTTCCGTGTATTTTAAAATTTATTAATACTATTCTCTCTATTTAAAATTATAAGATCACTGTTAACTTTTTAAAAATTAATTTGAAATATTTTTAAATTTAAAATTAACATTATTTATTTAAAATTTTTAAATAATAAATCTTAAAACTAGCAGTATTTTATAGTTAGTTTATAATAGAGAATTGATATTTTTATAAGTAAAATTTAATATTTTTGTAAGATCACTCTTACGTGAGTGTAAAGTTAATTTATTATTTATGTAAGAGATATTTTGTAAAACTATTTAAAACGAGGGAATATAATAGATTCTTAATAGTAATAAAACAAAAAATAAAGGGAAAAAAATAATAAAAAAAAAAGGGGAAAGATAGGATATGGGGATAGGGATATGGACAGAGAAGTGGGGCATTTTAGGAAACTTGGGAGGGTGTACACCACACGCAGCCAGACCAAATATCTCCTCTAACCAATCCCATTCCTCCGTTCGATTTCAATAACCCATTCCCATACCCATGCATAATAATAATAATAAAATAATAAAAAATAAAATTATAATTTTATTGGAAA
This sequence comes from Hedera helix, assembly GCA_947179155.2. Classification (NCBI taxonomy): domain Eukaryota; kingdom Viridiplantae; phylum Streptophyta; class Magnoliopsida; order Apiales; family Araliaceae; genus Hedera; species Hedera helix. The sequence continues at coordinate 1,925,129 of OX359268.1, forward strand.
AATCGCCAATTTATTATTACTACAAGAAGGAAGGGAAAGAAAGATGATTGATTCAGTTGAAACAACTCACTTTGTTATCCTCTCTCTCCAGTACCAGCTCTGGAATTTTCATTCTTTCTGTAAACAGGTATTCAAATTCACCCATTACTTTGATATCTCCATAAATTTGTATACATATTGATGGTTTAGTAAATGCTTGCAAATTTTCCTTGTCAATTTGTAAATTGTCCTTGTCAATTTCAGGTTATTCTGTGCGCCATCATCCCAAGGAGGATGAGTTAGAATTTAGAACTTGTAAATCGTATGGAATATAAAGTAGCTTAGGGCATAATGATGCCATTTGCTAATGTTAAGTTGTTGATTGTAAACCACACTGGAATCGCTATATTGAATGGAGTGTTCAATTTTGCAAATTCAACACATTTCTGCTGTGGCTCAATTAAAGTCTATATGGCATTTCGTTATTTCCAAAAACAAGTGCTTGAAATCTCGAATTTGTTATGATTATTTGAGTTTAAGAAACAAACAGATGAACTTCAATTGTTTCTTTCCTTTTCTGTCCCCACTCCAACACCAAGTTTTAGTTAGTTTTTTTATAAAAAAAAATAAGAAAATTAAAAAATTCTTACACTCCCTTTGCACTTTCCTTTCATTGTTCTCCATAGAAAGGAGGATAACTGTACTCACTTGATTGTTGACATATTTAATGTTTACCAGTATGCCATGCCATCAAGATTTCCTTTTTGTTTTACTTACTAAAATGTTAATTTTCATAGTCTTCTTGACTTTAATACTCCTACTATACAAGTTCTTTAGATAAATTAGTCCTTAGCACTGAACTATCTTGCTCTCTATTTGTTGTTTGTGTATTAATAATTTCTCCCCCTTTCGTTTAAGGAGTGAATTCCACAAGCTTGAAAAATTGATCAAGGGGAAATCTTAAAGCTCAAACTATCACTATCTAAGAATAGTGGTATGGAGGTTGTCCGGCACTGTACTAGACACATGTAATGTTATCACATACAAGCAAAGGAAAGTAATAGAATGGCCACCACTGCAGTTATTGGACTTGGTGCAGGAAATAGGCTTTTAAGTTCCTCCTATTACTCTGATCTCACAGAGAAACTGTCCAGTAGCTGCGATTTTGGGTTTACACACCATCAGGTTACTTCTTCCAGGAATGTGATCAACGCAAAAAAGTCCAACTATAGCCCTAATTTTCTCTCCACTCGACAGACCCAATCCATCAAGGCTCTAAAAGAACACGTTGATACTGCTTCTATTCCTTCAAATGTAGAGCCATGGCTTCAGAGTTCCAATCACGTAGAGGAGGAAACCACGAATCCCGACTTTTCAGTAGATGCTCTCCTCTTGTTGCAGAAATCTATTTTGGAAAAGCAGTGGAATCTTTCAACTGAGGAGACTCTAATAAATACTACATCAAGAGAAAAAACCTGCAAGAAAATGCAGGCCACTGGTTCAGGGGTATCTGCTCGGCAGCGGAGAATGGATAGTAGGACGAGAGTTGTGAACCAAAGAAGTTCTCATATTCAACTTAATACACATAATCAGCAAATATCTGTAATCAGTCCAAAGCTGCTTCATAATCATTTGAAAGGCTATGTGAAGGGTGTAATTAGTGAACAATTGCTCACGCATACAGAAGTTGTGCAACTATCAAAAAAAATTAAGACTGGTCTTCAAATTGAAGATCAGAAATCAAGGTAAGTAAATGTTGCTTTATCTTTCTTTCTCTAAATGAAATATGCTAGTTACTAGTTTATTAACTTGTTATGTTACTACTCTCGTCCTTTATGCAACTTTTCTGTGCAATAGAATATTTGGCAGCAGGAGAATTAAATGATTTTGTGTCTTCGTAGATAATTGAACTACATGAAATTATGTTCATGGTGTGACATTTTACCAAAGTACGTGTCATGCAGTCCTGAATAATGTCGACTGAGTTCTGGACAATTTTCCATTTTTGCCTTGCATTCAACATTGTTCTAGGCATTACTGTTAAAATGGCTAAATGTTGCCGGATGGAAACACTGTTCCTCTGCCTAGGTGGTGGCCCAGAGACAAGTAAAAATAGTTATAATTTGATTTTAACCATAGTAAATTAAATTACCTGTATAGCATATTAATTCAGTAATAAATACCCGCATTCATCTAGTAAATAGGTTCATTCATTCTTCCTAAAAGGTACAAAATCGACAAATTATAATTGTTTCAAACACAATATTTTCCTAGTTTAAAACTCAAAAATTTTCTAGTGAAAAATATTAGTGCAGCTGGAGTGTAAACATGCCAGTAGCCATGGACAGTCATAGTAGAAACTTTAGAAAGTCTTCAAACCCCTTTCCGTAATAGGTAGCGGTCCCAAGTGACGGTAAATTCGTCGAAAATCTCTCACTCTATGATTGACTCTGTGCCCATGGTCTGAAACTTGATCACAACTGCCATGGTGTTAGATCTCAAATTTTCCCGTCCAATTGTGATCACCTATGCATTTTTTGCTATAAGAACCTCCCATGCTGGCCACCCATAATAAGTTAATAAAAATGGTTCTAGGAGAAGATATCAGCAACTTCATTTTTGCATTTGACTCATTCCTTCATATCTTGTCATTTGCATACTGATAGCACTGAGAAAGTCGTCATCACATCATCATGCCTAAAAACCAGATACTAATCAGTTTTACTTTAATACATTTAAGTTGGCATCAGTTTTTTATGATTTTGTTTATTTCAGATTGAAGGAGAGATTAGGATGCGAACCTTCAGAGGAGCAACTATCAACTTCCTTGAAAATTTCCCTTTCTGAGTTACGGGCGACAGTAATAGAGTGCTCTTTGGCAAGAGAGAAGCTGGCAATGAGCAATGTTCGACTAGTGATGTCTATTGCACAAAGATATGACAACATGGGTGCTGAAATGGCTGACCTTGTTCAGGTGACGTTCTATTCTTTCACTTAAAGTAGGGATGCTAGTATGTTGCACTTGCATCTATTTGTGAATCCTTCTCTGTATAATTTAATTTTTTTATTATGTAGGGCGGCCTGATTGGACTACTCCGTGGAATCGAGAAATTTGATTCTTCAAAGGGGTTCAAAATTTCAACTTATGTTTATTGGTGGATACGTCAGGTGAGTTGACATTTTTCATAAAATTTCTAGATTAATTTTTATATTTGGCAAACTAGTAATTATAAATCCATTTTTGTTACAACTGTGACAAGAAGCTGCAACAGACAGAACAAGTAGGTCAAAAGACTACCAAAAGTATTTTTTTGGGTCTGTAGACTTCAAGAGCTTTGAGAGCATATACTTATAATCTGGACAAAATGGAGTCATTTTAGCTATGAACTTGTGATGCACTTGAGTATAAACTAAGTTCTTGCAATTGTCAGAGACCCACAAATAGATGGCATGGCACTTATGTTACTCTTGTAGTCTGAATCATGGGTGTTGCATTACATTTTACTCTGGTAGACTAGATGAAGTGTGAATGCACTGACTCGTCTCTCCTACAATAAGTTATTGTACATCTTAGTCGGTATTCAGTATTTTATATTCATGATTTTATCCGTGTTTTTGAAACTCGTGAGGATGAGCCATTGCTCTTCATGCCAGGGTGTTTCAAGGGCATTAGTTGAGAATTCAAGAACTTTACGATTGCCCACCCATTTGCACGAAAGACTAAGTTTAATTCGGAATGCTAAGGCCACACTGCAAGAGAGAGGAATAACTCCGTCCATCCCTGTAAGTTTAACAGTTCTGTTACCTGACTAACTTGAAACAATGCCATAATCTTTGTCGCATCTCGCTTATAAAAATATCAGGGGCATTCTTATCCCCCAAACATCATTTTAACATTATTTCAGTTTTTAAAATGTGTTCCACTTTACTGTTTCAGAAAATTGCAGAATGTCTTAACATGTCCCAGAAGAAAGTTGTGACTGCCACCGAGGTACTAATAATTGGGAGATCTATAATATTCCAGTACACTGCAGTTATTATCGTCATGCTTAAATATAGATATCTCTTCTTGTAGGCCATCAGAAGGGTCTATTCTCTTGATAGGGAAGCATTCCCCTCCTTAAATGGTCTTCCAGGGGAAACACTTCATAGTGTAAGTCTTATAGCTCTTTGCTCAATTCAAACTGGTATAATGAATTTTTGTCTCCTAAAAAAAAAAAAAGAAACCTTGAAGCCAAAACCTCAAGGTCACTGATTTCTATCGCCATAATATTTATTGTATTTTGACTATTTCTTTCTTCGTCCCCAGTACATTGCAGATAATCGCCTGGAGAACAATCCATGGCATGGAGTAGATGAATGGGCACTCAAGGTAGTCAAAGAAAAGCAACATCACACAATTTTGAAAAGTTTAAATGCGATGTTTCAATTGGATACTACTTCAGTGTGCTGGAAAATTAGGTTTTCTCCCCTATTGAACCAAAGGGTGACTAAATTGCAATCACGTACAATTAAAAGCCGAATCCCATATTATCCTGTTTAAAAGCATGATGTGGTTACGGTACATTATGGAAGGTTTATGACATATTTTAGTTACTTTGCCTTAAAACAAGGTCCGACAAAAATACGAAGGCATATTTAGCCAAAAAAAATAAATACGAAGGCATAATTTTGTGGCAGAGTACCAAAGGAATTAGTCCCCATGGATTTGTCTTGGTAGGTGTGCCTCATAGCTTAAGGTCATGAGGCTGATGCCTGACTGAGTCTCACATGTACCTCATCTTGGAAGGCTTGTCCTTAGCTCTGAAGTGTTGTTTATGCATATTTTGTTTTTCTTCATCTAATTTCTGTTCAAGTAATATGCTTTATCAAGAAAATGGATTTCAAAGTTTATTTTATTTAATATTTTCCTTTTCCAAAGCTTATTAAGCTTCTTATGTTAGAATAGTTAGTTGGTATTGTATATAAAGCCATGAAAGTGTAACCAATTATTATTCCCTGATTTTTGAAATAGATGTTTAAGATTCCTAACAGTTCATCCAGTTTATGATTTTCTTGCACCAGGTTCTGTCTGTTTTACCTTTCCGTACTAGGAATTCCCCCCTAAACTATTATATCAGATAGGTTGGCTGTTAAATACTACTTATGGCACATACATATTAATGTATATTGTTTTCCTTACATAAAATACCAAGGCAAGGCAAGTGATCTTATATTTTGGACTCGAGATATTACATATTTGTACGCGTTTGAATATTCTTTTGAACATTGTATTGACATGCTTCAGAAGCCAGTCGACTGCTTAGGTTACTTGTTTCTTTTTTCTTTCTGTTTTTGTGTAAATTTTGCACAATGTCTTCTTACTGCTAAATGTAGTGGTAATTCTGCAGGATGAAGTAAACAAGCTCATGAGCACGACACTAAGGGAGAGAGAGATAGATATTATCCGTCTTTACTATGGTTTGGATGATGAATGTCTCACTTGGGAGGATATAAGTAGAAGGTATGGACAAGAAACTATTGGATTTCTTCCTTAAAGCGGCCGTTATGAAAAAATTGAATGATGGACTCAATAGGGTTGTTTGTTAATGCATTAGTAACTTGGTTTTTGGAATTTTAGAGTTAGTCTCGGTGCATATTAGCTAAAAAGTGAGTTTATTAAGTATTTGAGCTCGTCCTCTATCACAACAATCCTCGTACTTAGTATTGGGGTAATTTAAGTTGACATGTTACTGAAATTAGGAGACTTGAATGGTTTTAAATGGTGCCTTCACTATAGTATGTTCATTGGATCATATATCCCTTTGATATTTTGTTTTAGACTATGCATTGTAATTTCTGGATTGCCTATTTTATGCTGTGTGCGCATGCATATATACACATAACGTGCTTCTTTTTCATTAGTTTGTGTCATAGCAAGGATTAGTCTAATGATGTTAAATTTTTCATGACCTTCAGGATAGGTTTGTCCAGGGAAAGAGTTAGACAGGTTGGACTTGTTGCATTGGAGAAACTAAAACATGCTGCAAGGAAGAAAAGACTTGAGGCCATGCTGGTAAAACATTGAATTGATATGCTTTTGTAACAGTAGAAAACGCCTGTATATACATAGAAACAGAAGTTGTACCTGTCATTTCTTTTTCCATACAGAATAAGTGCATATACTGTATACTAATATAGAAGCCCCTGTCCCCAAAAATTTGTCAGACGAGTTCAATACAAGTTAGGAGCCAAACTTTTATTCATCATTCATTGAGGGAGATAAAAAAAATCTTTATGTTGCACATTCTTGTATTATAGTTTGAGTCATGAAGAACCAGATGCTAGTTTGTATGCTGGCTGTGTTTCTTTATTCATCACTATCCTTCACTTGAAACATGCTAAGAGTGAACGGATGCAAGTTTGTATTGAAAGATTAACTGTATTTATGAAGTAGAAGAGGTGATCACAGATGAAAACTCGCGGTGCTGGATAAATGACAATACCATTGAAAACTATAGGAAGAGTGGGTGTGGCGTTAGTAGTAGTAGACACACTGCTGCAAACCAAAGAAGAGTAGGTCATTGTTGACGGTGAGAAAATATGTTTAATACTACAAAATAACAAATTTCAAGGAAATGCCATTCTAAAAAATGTTTCCAGTCGATGAGTTTGAAATTTTATAGCACTAAAAACCCAGAATTTACATGTTTACAAGGGTAATAAAATGTATCCAGCTGATATTACATAACCATCAACTAGTTTTTTTTTAAAAAAAAATAACCACCCAGTGGTTTAAAAACAAATACCATCATCAACTAATCATTAGAAAAGCAAAAATCATCAGCTGGTTAGAAAAATAAAAAAGAAAAGTCGAGCCAGAATTATTAAGCAACCATAAAACTAGTAACTAGCCAAACGCATTCCCTAAATCATATGTGAATCTAATGTCAAAGAACCGTATGCTGTGTTACACCATCAATATATTGAGACAGTCGATAAACAGACCACCAAAATTGTGCATCAAATCCACTAGACGACCACTATAAATTACAGGAAGCCCTGTTGGAAACTGGACAAACAGTTGAAGCTGGTCAAACAGCCCATCACATGGTGAAATATACCTGCTGAATGTTGCATAATCAAAGGATAATACATTAGACCATTCGTCCCAACAGCCAGCAAAAGGTATGGGGCACCTGCTGAAAACATAACAGTCATCCGAACAGCCATTAAACACCCTCTGGAAATTGACAACACCGCCACACAATTCATCCGGAACCAGCCCCAGGAATATAAAGAAACCTAACTGAAACAGCTCTCAAAACAATTAAAAAACCTGCTGCGAACCTGCTTCAAATGTTCTGGAACAGCAGTAATCATTCTGCTAAATTGCTGCTGATCACTGCTCTCAAGCAGTGGCTATAAACCTGCTGCAAACTGTTCTTTAACAGCAGCAATACAATCTGATCACAAGCATATAAAAAGTACAATAGGAAAACAATACTCGGATCAGTATGTAGGATAATTAAAATGTGCCAACAAAATTGGCCAAAATATAAATGGGGAGAACAGACGACTGGCTCAAAAAGGTTATGCAAATGTGCCAGAATATTACAAACATACATTCGTAAAACCAATAAGCTATACTCACACATCACAAACTTAGCTTCTAATATCCATCGCTTGATTCTCATAATACTTAAAACTAAGGTTCAAAAACCCATTCCAATATTTTGATTTTGTATTCCGAGCTGTGTAATGAAAAGAAAAATATGCATTCAAAATATTTTTGTGATACAGCTTACAGGCAACATGCTGAGAATTAAGAGAAACTTAGTTATGGAGAAGAGCTAACCTTGTCTTCATGATGGCATTTTACTTGCGATATTAATTTCATACTCAGAAACACTACAAGATTTGAGAAATTCAGCGTCGCTTTAGACCAGTACGATTGTGCAACTCCAGAAGCTGCTCTAGTGATACCAAAGACCACCTGTCCTCAGTTTGTGCAAATACCTTTTGGTTGAGCGAGTCTACTATTATGCTAATGCTACCAAAGCCATATATTTGGTGACCATCTTGCATTCTTCCAGGTTTAGGCTTAAATAGTAAACCATTCTGCTGAGCATGAACTTCAATAACATCTTTCAAGCTCATCTCATGCCCACCTCCTATTCCCTCCATCTGTGTTGCACTACCCAAGATGGCAGAAGCTTGTTGTTGAGCGTGAACTGCTGCTTTTTGCTGAGCCTCAAACTGCCTTTGCTCAAGCACCCTAAGATAACTAATGTTCTCTCTCGAGCCAGGTTGAACCACCTCCATGCCCTCAACAGCCTGGTTCATCATGTCCAGACCCACATTAAGCCGGTACCGTATATGCTCATTTGCTAGAAGTTCTGGTGGGATAAGCTCCTTCCAACCCAAATACCATTGGGTCACTTCTTCAAAGTTCGGGCGTGAGCATAACCAGTGATACAGAACTTCTTGCCACTTGTTGAAGAACACGTCCATTAAATGAAGCATGTGATGAATGGGAATAGCAGTAGCCCAAGTCCGTACCCAGTAGAACTGATCAAGATTCTGGTTTACTGGATTTATTTGGAAAGCATGCATGACATCCAACAATTTTGGTAAAATATATCGTACCATTAGTTGCTCCCAGCTGGTTGAATCAAAAACAGTTTTCCAAGGCGACAATATACAGTAAGCAGACATATCATTGGGCTGCCAAGCATGAAGAACACTTTCCAATCTAATACGAATTGTGTGATAGAAAGTCTCCAACTTCTGGCGCAACCATGGTAACCACGGATGCACCCAAAGATGAATTGGAATGGTTTCCCTACGCGGATCCCATGAATCAACAGCAGCCGATAATTTTGGCATGACTACATTGTCCAGTATGGTCTGACGAACAGGAATAGGCATCACCTCTTCCCAAGACTCCAAAAAACGAAGCATTGGTTCAGGCTCCCTTGCTTGCCAGGTATTGGTTCCGGATATTCTAACAGCTGGGAAAACAACTTCCATAATTAGCTGAGTGTAAGGTGAACCAGGATCAGTAAGATCTCCTTGCAAGAGGTTCTTCCACAAGGATATCACTTCCAACCCATGTGTGGGTTTTTGAAGTGGGTCCCATCCTTGAAACACCCTGATAAACAAAGGCAGAGCAAATGAGCATGCAATGCATGACAAGTTGCAGAGTTTGTAATCTTCAGCATATTGCCTTTGCAAGTCCCCAAATGACTTTGCAAGGGAGGTTAATGTCAATGTTCCTGACAAGTTGTCGTTACCTATACAGTCCAACACAGTAACTATCGCTTCCATATTATCAAGCTGCTTCTTTTGGTAAGCGGCCTCTTTATTAAGCTTCTCCTTTTCCTGTTGCAAACTAACCACGGTCTCCCTCTCATTTCTCAAATCCCGGTCTATCTTCTGTATATCAAGTTCAGCTAAATCAACAATCAATCTAACATTATGCTGAAGTTCAGGCATCGGGATATCATTTTCCCTAGCTTTCTCTTCAGCATTCAGGTTCTCCAGGTTCGTCAAGATCCGAACCTGCGGTCCCCTCATATCAAACACCTTTTGAACAACTTCCAAGCTCTGTTCTTGCTTCTTGGCTAACAACTCTTCTGCAGTAACAAAATTATCCTTCTTCTTCTTCTTCAACATAGCTTGCTTAGACCAGAGCTTCTCTTTTGAACGATTCACAGTGGGTTGGGCTGCATCGGGCAAAGACTTTTTCTCTTCCAGTTCTTTCAATGTTGGCAAAGTTACTTCTTTGTAATCTTTATAACCCATTCCCATTGTCTTAGGCCGTAACTTTGCCTCAATGGGAGCCACAATCCCTTGTTCATTCTTCCCGAGCCCACCTCCTTTGTAGCCCATCTTCTCGAGTAACTTCATTCCTATCCCTTTGGTGTGCTTCTCGAATACACCAACACTGCCCTGGTTATTTGATTCCCTCCTTCCCATTTGGGAAGATTTCAGGATTGTTTTGGACTTCTCCTTTTCCCTCTCACGGCGCTGCTGTGCACCTTCTTTAATCTTCTTCCCAAAAGCTGATGGCAGAAATCTATCTTCCTCATTATCTTCCACTGCATCTTCTTCTTCAACAGTGGTGCTCGAGTTAAAACCTAGGCCACATGACCGGTAGCTAGACGCACCAAGCCCTAAACCAGAAGGCTTGTCATCTGGGTCTTCTTTGTTTTCTTCTTTGGAATTCTGTTCAATTTCTTGATTGGGCATAACAATGCCAGTAGATACAAAACTAACATGCTTGGTTAAGTCCGCTTTCTTGGAGAGATCATTCCTCCTCTTCTTCTTCTTCTTGGAACCTCCATAATCATCCGAGTCAGAGTCACTGTCGCCAGAGGCAAAGATGCCGTAAAGCACATCGTCTTTAGTTTGATTACGCTTGTCCTTACGTTTCCCATAGTAGAATTCTCCACCTATCCACTGCGCGCCTTCAAAATCGTTTTCCATCCCAAACTTCTCCATTTCCTGATCCTCTTCCATATTTCAAACTGACAATTCAAACGAACAAAACAATCACACTTCAATAACTTAAAAAATAAAGAGAGGAAAAATTTAATAACTTCAATAACGCTTTAACAACGATAAAAAAAACCAAATAACTTAGAAACCCTAGATAAACCAAAATTCAAGGAGACCAAATAACTTAGAAACCCTAGATAAACCAAAATTCACAGAGCCCGCCTAGCTCATATCTCTATTGCACTTGCAATTTATAAGTATACCACGAGATGTTTCTCAATTTCAAGCTATGAAATTAAGAACATTCACGACATTTATATCAATTTCGTATGTAAAAGTGTGCCGAAAAGAAGAACAATTTGTTTGAAGAAAAATCAAATTGGGTTAAGGCGCAGAACGCGTACCTGAATGATAAGATTCAATAGGTGAATCTGAAAACTGGGAATAACTTCTTCTATCAATCAGACGCCAGATTGACGGCCAATTGCTGTATCTAAAGGTTGAAAAGTAAATATGAGTCGTAGGGGAAGTTAGGGTTTTTAAATCGCTCAAACCCAAAGCCTGTGCATCAAATGAGATGCAGGATCCGGTATACTATTTACAGACCGACTTATTACAAAAATTAACAATTCGAAATAAATAAATAAAACTCTACTTAAAGTTGGTGTGTGTGTGTGTGTATATATATATATAATATTCTTTATTTTATTTTTCTTTTAGCAAGTATTGAGCTTATAACAATAAGCAAAAAGATCTTTCTATTTACTTTAAATAAAATAGATTTGATCAAAAACATAAATACTCTCACTTCTCCGTGGAAATAGTTTCAAATTTTTTTCTTTAATAGAAGAGTATTTTTTAGTAGTAATCAACTATCAAAAATATAATTAAAAGCACATACTTACTAATTTTATAATATTTTTATTTCTAATAGGAATAAAAAAAAAAAAACTATTCAAATCTATATTATAAAATGAGAGGAAGATCTTGACAGTTATTTTTGGTGTAAATATTAAAGTTAATTTTTTTTTCTTCATTACCCTTTAAAGTTGGTTACCTATTAGGGATAAATGAAAGGTGTGTCTTAGAATACTAGTCGGTATAAGTCCTATACAAATTTATAATAATTAAATGTATATTATTTAAATTTATAAAATATTTAAAAGAAATTTAACCAATTTTTAATAGAGAAAGTAACTTATAAAAGATTTTTTTTTTATTAATTTTATCATAACTTTTTTTATCACGATTTTATATAATTAATTAAAACAATATAATAATTTTTAGTTCAACCTCTTACTCTTTTTTTTTACTTTATCAAAATTAGTATAAGTACTATGTAATAATTAAATACTATCAAAATTTGCAAAGTATGAAAAGGAACCACAGTATCTAAGGAAAAATAAAGGTATTTTTTGTCTCTATATTTCTAATCGGAAAAAAAACTTATAAAAGAAATTTTTATTTTTGGTTCTACCAATTTTATTATAAATTTTTTTTATAACAACTTTATGTCGGACAATATATCTTATAAATTTATGTAGGATAATTCTATTATTACAATTTTATTAAGATATTAAAATTTCAAAAAAAATCTTTTAACATATCTCGCGTTCTATTATATTAATATCAGTCGTGAATTTTATTATTAAATTAATATTTTAATTAAATTAAAATTATTAAAACTTGAAATTTTACCAAATCACATTATTAATTCGTATTAATAATATGTGAAAATTTTAAAAATATAATAATTGTAAAATTAGTTGAAAAATTATAGTAAATTCATTACTAATTAATTATCATAACTAAATCAAAACTTGAGTTTTATACTTTTAATCGGATTCAAATTTCAATAAAATTTTGTCAACATAAATACTAATATAGAATCTCATTACAAACTTAAATAAAATTAAAATAATTATTTTCTCATAATCATAATTAAATAAATATTTTATTCAAATGTTTAACTTAATAATTGATCGAAGAAATCCATAATGCATAATTCAAATATTTATTATTTTAATAAATATATAATAATTTAGTACCTACAATTATCTTTCCAAAATTCTAATTAAGTATTTTTATTCAATAATATAATAAACTATTAATACATATATAGATTTGATGATGAGTTTGATTGTTTGAATGAAGGTTATAAATGTTTAACTATGAATGTCTAAATGCATGATTGCTTGGATGGTTATTTGCTTAACTGAATCAAAATAGGGAGAGTTTGTTTAATTCATAATCACTGATAAAAATAAAAGAAAGAAATAAAGAAATGTGAATGTATAAACATTTGACAAGTTGTACAACCCTTAAAAAGAACAATCGTTATGAAAGGATTTAGGGATAAAAAATGTTAGGTTGATCCGAACTGAAAAGATAGATTAGGTTAGGGATCAAACTTGTTAAGTTGATTCAAAAGATAACTTTTGTATTAGTCCGAAAAATAATAATGTTGTAAAAGGACATTAGAGATCAAATTTGTTAGGTTGATTTAAATACAGAGAGTTATCATAAACATGTAATAAACTAGGATGAAGAATGGACAAAACTCAGAGATTGCTGAGCAAAGAAGAGTCATCAAAACTAAAGTAAAAAACAAAGTAGAATAACTGAAAGGTCGTAGAGTGCAGTATATCAGAAATCGCTGAGTAAAATATAAAACGTAGAGTAAGTCAGGTTTATTAAGTGAGAAACCTGAAACTTTACTATACGATTCATAACTCTCAGATCATTGAGAACAAAATGAAGAACAGAGTCAGAACAGAGCAAAAAAACTAAGCTAAGATCATTGAGTGCAGAATAGTACAAGGACAAAATCGTCAAATGAAGAGAACCTCGTTTAACAGAGCAAAATCGTAGAGTAAGTTATGATCGTCGATTGAAACATCCAAAGCTTAACTTTACAATATCAAGAATCGTCGAACGGAGCACAACAGAAGTGTGAAGAGATAGGAGCAGATGAAGGTTATAAGAGACCCTGTGTTAAGTGTTGAAATGCTTGAGAAGAACACTCAAATACAACTTGGATAAGATCATCAAACTTATTTCAAGAAGGACAATGCAACAGAAATAGCAAAGGTCCCATATGATCAACACTAAAATGAAAAGCTCATAGAAGATCTATAAATCAGACTTAACACTGCAAATCAGAGACAAAAGACTCTTGTATAAAAAGTGGAAGAAAAGCTCACAGACACTAACACAAGACAAAGTACTCAAGATCGTAGAATGGAACTAAATTGAATATCATCAGATTGTTGAGTCATTTACTATCATTGAGTCACTTCAAAACGTAAAGCTACATCATCATTGAGCTGCATCAGTGTTACTTATTAAAGTTTTTAATGCAAACAACACTAAGGAACAAATTTTCTATGATAGATAATTTGGGATGTCCTTACCAACAGTCCTCCTGCAAGAAGAAGTCTGAGGTAAATTAGCCTGAGAAAACAAGGAACGAAATAGTATTAAGGAAATGCTAAAAGACAGCACATGTGTTATTCACTAACAACATAAATAGTGCACTAAAAAGAGAGATAGTGGAATTCAAAGCACTGAGATCAACAAGTGTCCGAGTAAAGGAGAGTTGATCTACATGAAGAAAGTGAGAAAGACAAAAGTTCAAATCAAGTAAAAATCTTAGTTTTCATGAAGTTAACTAAATATGCAATGAATATTTGAGAAATTGCAGCAGAGAAAGAATAAGCATGCTAAGAGATATCGTTGAAAAAGATAAGTCTGAAAGTATACTCTACAATATGATGACTAAAGAAGTCGTAGAGTACAAGTTACCAGAAAGCTCACGATATAATGTAGAGTTGAAGATCGTAAAACTGAAGAACATAAAGCTGAAGGTTGTACAGCTGAAGAACGTAAAGCTCCAGAACATAAAGCAGTAGTCCGAAGAGCTAAAGCTTCAGATTGTAGAGTCAGAAGAGCAGTCAAGTTATATCCTAAAACAGAAAGATGAAAATTGAAGATGCTGAAAGAAAGAAGTACTCAAAAAAGTTAAAGGGCATACAAAGTCCAAGAACAAGACTGATTAAGAGACAGAAAGGAGAATGAAGAAGGATTGTAAAATTAATCATAGTGTCTAGAAGGTCGTAAAACTAATAACCAAGCAGAAAATCGTATGGCTGATCAAAGAATTTGCAAATCGTAGAACGATCCACTGAATAAGGATCACAGAGTTTAACTTAATCGTAAAGTAAGACAATAATCGTAAAGTAAACCGTGATTTCGTAAAGCAAATTAATGATAGCAAGGACAATTCTGAGTTCGTAAGGTTAAGTAACGTTCACAGACTTAAACGATCATGATACTGTTCGCAGAGTAATCAAATCGTATAGCTAACCGTAGAGCTGTAACTCATAAATCAGTCAAGTCAAACACTACAGTTTCCAAGAAATAATATTTGTAGTTAATTGAACGAGAAACAGGAAATGAGAAGTGTTTAAAAACATTCAGTCGACCATTGGACAAAGGAAGTCTTGGCAATATGATGTCATCCACGTGATTTTCATTTTAACGTACTGGAAATGAAGACAAGGCCAAAAGCAAGTTGACAATTATCTATAAATGTAAACATCAAAATCTTCTAAGATCAGAGTTTTAATTGAAGTGACGGCTACTTTCTAGCAGGTGTCTTAACAATAAATCTCTTTATAAATAGAAATACTTATTTGAAATTGAGAAAGAGAGAAAGAGTAAGATGAGATTGCCGATATAGAAAGAGAGCTGAACCTTTCAAAATCGTAGAGTTCAAAAAGAAAAGAAGAAAGATGAGAAGAAGATCGATCTGTTTAATGAATATATCAACAACCCAGAGTAAATATATATTTTGAAGGATCAACAAAAGAGTGATTTCCACAAAATTAGAGCAAAAAGGAAAAAAAACTTATCCAACAGCTTCAGAGGTCATGTAAAAAGAGAAATTGCTCAGCTACTATGTTCTATTAGTAAAGAAGAACTTAATGTCAACTTAGCAATTACTTAATCACCTTATCAACATCAACAGTAAAAGACTAGACTTGGTGACTCGTCTGATTCTGGGAGAATCAGTCCCTGAGTGGGACAAACTTGGTGTCCAAATTGGAGTGGTTCTTTGTGAACTCAGGTATGACGCCCCCAAATCGGGCCCACACCACCCAATTTAAGTTGCCATAAAATTATTACCATACAGTGCAAATTACAATAATACTAAACCCAATAATACATAACTAAGTATTCACTATTATTGACATACTGTTTTATAATATGATGAAGACTACTATAACAACTATTTCAGACCATCACTTCATTTTCCTATTCTCCTCACAAGTCACGGCTACACTATCATTTTTTGAACAATGGAACAAAAAGAAAAATGTGAGCTCAAATAGCTCAGTAAAGAATAACATAACTAAGATAATGACAAATAAATTATCATTAGCCTTCAACAGTTGAGTTCTTGATAATATAAATAATAAGTTTTAAATCAACAACTGCAGTTAAGTTCTTGAACAAAGTTTAGATCAACAACTACAGCTGAATAACAACCATTAGGAGAATCATATAGATCATGATGTCTACTAACTTCTCTTTTTCAAAAAAATTATCATCCATTTTTATTATTTGAAATACCACTGGTCACGATCATGTCAAACAACGGTTCTTCTTTACCTCAGGCCAAAGAGAATATTCACCACGTGCCCTAAAAGACACACAACCATTATATCGCCTTTATCCTATCATATGTACCCCAAATGGCACACCACCATTATATTGTCTTTATCCTATCATCTGTGTTCCAGATCACAGATATTCATAACAACATGATTCTGATAATTAGAACAAAAAAAAGTGATATAATTGATAACAGAAGAAAGAGAATAATAGGGTAAACAATAGATATCAAAAGTTTATAATTTTTACTTTGTTTAGAGTCAAATAATGTCCAAATTGTCAACATGATGTAGAGAAAAAGGTATTCAAATTGAAGAATAATGTCCAAGATTCATAGAGAATAAGTTCAATGATAAGGTTTAAGGTTGAAAGAATATTTAACAGTCCACAATGTTCACAGTTCAAGTAAATGTTCATTGGTCAAAAATTCAATGTTCAATAGTTCATTGTTCAAATAAAACGATGAAAATTTAATAGAAATGTTCATGTCAAAAGATATTAGATGAAACACAAACCATTAATCATTTTAAAATTTTTACCTAACAATACTTACTGTAGTGACCCGAAATATTTTAATATAGAGAAATGGAATTATTGGCTGTAATTGTAAATTTCTAGAGGATTAAATTAAATCATTATATGATAGCTTGGTTTATTTAATTATGTGTTGAAGTAATTAAAGGAATTTAAGGAAGGTTCAATTAATGGGTTAATTAAATTAATGAACCAACCTAGGTTGTATAGTATCAAAGTTTGATAGGGTAAATGAGCTATGTGATATTTAATTAAATAGCTAGCAAGTTAAGCTGGATGTGTAAATTAATTAATATGGTTATTAATTAATGAGATTTTGTAAACATTAATAATGTTATATTTATTTCCATTTGGAAAGTTATTGATAGTGGGGTATTAATATTTTATATTTCCACTAGGAATTTAATTTGGGCAACCCAAAGCTTAGTTGCAATGTAAGTAACAATTGGGCCACCCATTTGTTTAATTAACAAAACAAATAGCAGCCTAGCCCAAGAATAATAACATAACCCGGTGGAAAAGTAAGAGTGTCACTCATTTAGGGACAAAACCTCAGAAAAAGCAGAGCACGCGCAGTTTGTGCAAAGCTCAAGGAATCAGTGCTGAGAAAAGAAGGAACAAGTCAGGCATAGGGGAGGCCATAGGGTCCAACTCCTCAGAGTTGTCTAAGGCTGAGAGAGTGTTGTATAACCTCAGTCATTCCCTCATTTCCCCTTCGCGTTCATTTAGGATAAGAGAGATATTGAGCTTGAGAAGTAAATGCAAACTTCAGAGGAGTTCATGCTATTCGGAGAAGGCAGAATCTGAATGTAAATCATCTGTCAAAGATTGAAGGTATTATCCGGTTATTTTGATTTAACTAGTTTTATCTTAATTTGGATTAAGGAAACAGAATATGCTAGAGTTGCATATGAGGTGTTTAAATGAGAGTAATGTGAACTCGGTAGTCAAATATTGTTGAAACTGGTTAATGATCGAATTAGAACTAGAATAGTGGTTCCGGTTATTTTACACAGTCAACATTATGAGTCTGAACCACAGTTAGTCTGTACTCAATGTTCATGTTCATAAAACTGTAGAATGGACTGGTGTATTGGCTTATTAATTGGTTTAGATGTTGTTTTCGGTTGGGAGAAATCTGTGTTAAGGACCAAGAATGGTCCAGACGATACAAGGTTGGAGTAGGTATGGAAGAGTCTTTGTTTACTTTAGATAATCAGTTTTTGAAGTTATTCCCATATGCTCACCAAGTGTTTGATTAACAGTCTAAGAGAATCGAGGTGGTTAAACCTTCTGTCCAATGATCTGTTTTCAAAATCAGAACCTCTTTAAGTAATATGTTAGACGTTTTGTTAGTCTAAAGAGTAAACCAGAAAGGTTAAAATAAGTTTTGGTATGTTGTATGAAGCTAGTGTAAATCTGGGAATTTTCCTTAGTTGCGGTAAGAATCGTAGAGTGGTTGCACTCTGATCGTAGAGCTCACCCTTCAGCCAATGAATGACTTAACCAAGTCAGGAGAAAGAATAGTAGGGTAAACCTGAAAATCGTAGAGTGGCCTCAATCGGAAATCGTAGAGCCCACTATAATATTGAGAAAGAACTAAGCCGTGAGCTTAGGTGTAAATCATAGAGTGACTTCGTTTAGTTACTCGGTAGATCGTAGAGTAAGCTCGCACAAGGGATCGTCGAGCAGTCTAAACCAGACTTGTGAATCGTTGAGTGGTTCCCACTCACAAATCGTAGAGTGACACTAGGCACTGAAAATCGTAGAGTGACACTAGTCACTGAAAATCGTAGAGTGACCCTAGTCACTGAAAATCGTAGAGTGACCCTAGTCATTGAAAATCGTAGAGTGACCCTAGTCACTGAAAATCGTAGAGTGGCCCTAGTCACTGAAAATCGTAGAGTCCACTCGAGATCATAGAGTGCTTTGTACTCGCCGAGTCGTAGAACAGTCTGGACCAGTCTTGGAAAATCGTTGAGTGACCCCCACTCGACGATCGTAGAGCTGCCAGCCCAGACAGTGTATTCAGGCCCTGGACCTCGGTTCAGTCGCCGGTTTCAGGAAATGTTTTATTAATTAAAATATTATTAACAGATTAATAATATTAGACAATGAGTAATTAATATCAAATGATTAATGATAACGATAAATGTTTCATTGTAATTGAAACAAGGTATTTAATTAATTATTATGCAACAATAATTAAAGTGAGTTATATTCAATAATGAATAAGGATGGGTAAGTAATTAATTATTATTTAAGAGGTATTAAATAATAATTAAAGAATGATAAATATAAAAAGGTAATTACTTATTTTTTTAAACAAATAAAGGTGATTAATTAGTTAATTACTATTTAAAGGATATTAAATTAAATAATAATAAAAGGGAATTAAGGTTAATGAAATAATTGTTTATGTGAAGGTAAATAAACAAGTAAAGTTAAGTGAGTAAATTGTTTATTTAATTAATATTAAATAAATAATGTGAAGAAATTAAAGGAATAATGAAGTGATTAAACAATTTATATTTAAATTGTTTAAGTCTTTAAATTTACTAAAGGTGTAAATTATTATTAAATATTTAATGGTGTTAAAATATTATTACTAGATTAATAATATTGGTAATTGAGAGAATATTATTAAGGGATTAATAATATTAGTAACCAATTAAGGTGGTGTTTCGTACTTGAGTACAGTTGGTAACGTAGTGATGTATTATTAATGTATAATAATACTAATCCGTAATTAAAATATTATCCAATGAGGATAATATTGTCTAATAAATTTTGAGTTAATAGATAAGAACTGCCGTGTGGTAGAGTCAATTCTTTTGTGAATGACAACTAAGTTCTCATGCACCTTCCTAATTGGCAGGCAAGCGTTTTAGGGCTTGCGGATGCAGTAATTGGAATTGTATGAGCGTTAGTGATGGAACGCAGGACTTCAGACTGGTAGCGTAAGTCAATGCGCGTATCAGACAAGTCTTTCAGTGATATTTGTTATCCCTGCAAGTTTTTCAGTGTTATGTGTTATATGCATAAACTATTAAATGTGCACTCATGTTATGTGCTAACTGATTGTAAATATGTCTGTGTACAGTCATATGATGTTAATAGCTGATATAATTAATGCTATGATTTGTAATGTGTTATATGAGTTATATAACCTGGATATATTGACATGCATGGTAAGCATGGGTAGATTTTATAAATGCAACGCATGATAAGCATGATGCCTAAGTAAATGCCAAGCATGGAGCATAAAACATAAATTAAATGTAACCTACGTGTTATGTGTTAGCTGTTGGACTTGCTGAGCCGTCGTGCTCATTCTTGCTTTAAATTAACATTTTCAGCGAAGGGCGAAGAGTTCGAAGATTTCGATAATCGCAAAGAGGATGTGCGAAGTTTATTTTATTAATAAAGGTTGTCACTAGAACTGTTTAAAGTCAAAGTTGCATTTTGTGGGAATAATTACCATTTGGTACCATCCCGGATGTAAAGCCTTGTAATAGTATTTGGAGAAGGCAGTTGTAGTTAACACGAGTGTTAATGTTTTGTAAACTCGTGTAATTAAAAGCAGTGAGTAAATAGTCATGTCCACTTATTGTTAGGTTGCGAGTTTTATTTGCTCACAGTGGTTGTAATACACTAGGTCATAAAAATATAAATGATCTGAGTTGTAGGATTTATGTAAAGATTGCGATTCTGAGGCAAGGTAAAGTAAATGTTATAAAAATTTAAATTTATTGAGTTTTTCAACAACATGCCTTTATTTAAATGTTGTGGAGTTTATTCGTTGACGAGCGGGAGTCACAGTATGGTGTTAGGTGATTTTCCGCGGGGTGTCACACTTACCATAATAAGTTTAAGAGGATGAAAAAAAATGATATTCGCCTTATCACGTGACTAGATACTGCTTTTTATGAAGTTGATCAACATATATGTATATTTATGATTTAATTAGTAATTAATACATACCAGTTGCATGATGTACAATATATATTATAAGATTATCAAAAGTGACTATATAGTATATTTTTGTGTAGTATGAAAAATAAAGTAAAATATACTTCAAAATAGTTTTTGCAGAAAAATACTATTTCAAAGTAAAATATTCCAAATAAAAATTTTCAAAAAAAATCTTCTAATAGAAGAGCCTTCTAAAAGAAGAGTTGTAAACAATATGTGACGTGTGTGAGTACTTATATAACTTTTATTAAAAAACTTACTTGGATAATACTCGTACTTTTACCAATCTTCACTAACACTTAAGATAGTCTTAACTCACTCAGAAAAATCTTATACTAAAAATATTTAGAAAATGGAAGGAAGAATAAGTAAGAAGGATATGAAAATTCTTTATGCTAAACCCCCTATTTATAGCCAAAACTCAACCAACTATTCCAAAAACACATTTCACATTTTTTAATCTTCACTATTCATTATTTTTCACACTTTAATCTACACCATCCATTAACTAATCACATGATTCACACCTTAATTTAACCTAATCTACATCATCCATTAGCAAATCACACGATTTACACATTTTAGCAACTTGATCTACACCCATTAGCAAATCATATGATTCATTCCTTAAACTACACCATCCATCACACGTTTCAAAATTTTAAACTTCACACTACACATTTAAAGATTATATTATCCATCTTTTATATAATTATATTATTGGCTTAATATTATAATTATTTAAATATTCAGTATTATTCAAATAATGAGTTTGTCTAACTATTTAATACCCGTGACTACTCTGTGATAATTATTGGTCCAATAATATAAGATGTTGTGCATTGTGACTATTATTGACTCAATAATGTAAAATGTTGTGCAATGATAATTATTGATTCAATAATATAAAATACTGTGTAATGATAATTATTGATGAAATACTGTGCAATGGTCACTTTATCAGTTCAATAATATAAAACACTGTGCAATACCGTGTGCTACTGTAGAGTATTGTGTGCTACTGCAGAATACTGTGTTCTACTGCAGAATACTGTGTACTACAGTAAAATACCATGAAATACCATATGCTACCATTCTTTTATCACCGGGTATTTTAACAATTAAAAATGATAGCACCGTTGACCTTGTTATTTAAAAAGGTTACTGTTGTTGTTTTTATAGCCGATAATATTTCGTTATGGGGCCCACCAATGATTGGTTATTTCGGCATTGTCGTACGAATCGAATATTTTTCGACAAAACGAATATTCTTCGATAATTCGAATATTGTTCGACATAATAAAATTTGCACATAACATCCTTTAACTTTAACTTTTATCAAAATAACACATTACTGTTTCAGAATAATATATGAAAAAAAATAAATTATATTCAATAAAAGTTTGGGTTTTACATCAGGTCTTTGTAACTTTTACCGGGACTTAGTAACTCAAATGAATTTTAGTGATTCATTGTTGTAATGGTTCTTTGTGGAGTGACCATATCTTTAGTGGATTATCTTTGCTCATTGGAGTGGAAGAGAATATTAAGAGTTATTCAGTCTCCTAACCTTTTAAAAATCTCTGAGTTCTCAATGTCTCTTTACCTCTTCTTTATCTTTCATATTTATACTTGAATTGAATGCTTTATCTGCTTAAGTTATTTATTCACTAGCATACAAATTACAAAACTATACAGTTGGCTTTAAAGCATCATAAGGGATTTTACAAAATACATTATTCCGATGCGTATTTAATTGTTCACATATTTAAAAAATATGCTTAAAAGAAAAAGTATATAAAAATGTATAAAGATCTATTTAATCCCCCTTCTAGATCACTTTCATGTATCTCTAGAAAATAATATAAACCATTATCTATATCGCTCGTAATTCGCACGGGGTTTGGTAAACTTGTATAGTTGTATAATCAAAAGTACAGACTTGATTCCACTAATTTTTGGTTTAGCCTTTTGCTTGCATATCTATATTAGTATAAGTACTATCCAAATTTGTAACAATTAAATACTATCCAAATTTGTAAAGTATTCAAAAGAAACTTTCAAGGAAAAAATAAGATTTTTTTTGTTGTTTTTATATCATTAATAAAAAAGGAACTTTTAAAAGAATTCTTATTTTTTGTTCTTCCAATTTTATTACAATTTTTTTTATCACAATTTTATGTAAGATAATATAGCTTAACAAATTTTATGTAGGATAATTCTATTATTACAATTTTTTTAAGATACTATAATATTGAAAAAATTTCTTAACATATCACATGATTTATCTATATTAATATTAATGGTGAATTTCACTATTAAATTAATGTGCTAACTACATTAAATTCATTAAAATTTAAATTTTTATCAAATCACACGATTAATGGCATTAATAATATACTTCATCTGTTCTCAAAAGGATGACTATAGATACAATTTTTTTTTATTCTAAAAAAAAGGGCTAGAGTACATAAAATGAAAAGTAAATATGTCATTTACTGAGGTCCATTAGTATAAAAAATTAGAATTACACATCACTTTATGTAATTTAGTGAGGTCACTAAAGATAAATGTGAATTTTATTTATTCTCTTTCCTCTATTTTACTATTCTTAGTATGTGTAAAAAATATATTTTACTTATCCTTTTGAGGGTGAAGAAAGTAGTGATTTATTTTTTAAAACATAATAATTGTAAGATTAGTTAAAACATTATATGAGATTCATTATTAACTATTTTTTATAACTAATAAAATCTTATTAAATTTTAAGTTTCATAATTTTATTCAGATTAGAGTTTCAAGTAAATTTTGTCAATATAAACACTAATATAGAATGACATTACAAAACTTAAATAAAATTAAAATAATTATTTTCTCATAATTATAACTAAATAAATCTGCACTCCATTCAAAAGTTTAGCATAATAATTGATCGAAGAAGCTTATATTATATAAATTAATAATTTATTATTTAAATAAATATTTAATAATTTAATAAATAGAACTATCTTCTCAAAATTTTAATTAAATATTTAATAATATAATAAATTATTAGTCATGTCGCCCTACTTTATTTGGGATCGGTGAACTTATAATATAAACAACACAATATTATCAAATTTATCATCCTAATTTCATCATTATTATACCCTTAAAAATTAACTAAAATGATACTCCAAAAACAAAATACCTTTTTTAAATTTTACAAATGAGAATTTTCTGTATAACAAATGAATTGTCATATAATTTTTGGAAAAGTTAAAAAGAGTTGAAACATTTGAGAATTAAAGTGTAATATTAAAATTTTAAATAGTAAAATTCAACAACCCTATAAACTTTGAGATCCAAATTGTGTTTCTCTTTTCAAATGCTTTCCAAATCCAAAAATAAAGTAGAACGTTAATTAATTTTTTCCCCATAAATTTTAAGTTATATTTTTGTCTCATGTCCCTTTGTTTTTATTTATTAAATTATTATTAATTTTTAAAAGTTAACATAAAATATATTTTAACTCAAAAATAATAAAATTCATTAAAAATTATAAAATAATAAATTTTATAATTAATAATATTTTTTAAATAGTTTATAATATTTTTTTATTATATTTACAATATTACTTATTCATACGTGCATCCGCCATTTTTTGCTTTATATTTCACATCTTTATACTGCGTTTGTGAACTTTAAAAATGAGAGAAAATAAAAGAGAAGGAGGAAATTTAGGTAAAAGATTAAAAGTCTTTTGTTTGTATTTTTTAGGAAAGAATATAAAGAAAAAGAGTTAAATCTTGAACAAGTGTCCTTCCAAAGTTCAAAATATCTGGGAGAAATTTTGTGAAAGACTTGTATAACATATTAAAATACAAAAATATCCTTATAATAAGTCTCAAATGTAATGTTATAATAGTTTTCCCTATTTCTGTGTCTCTCTCTCTCTCTCTCTCTCTCTCTAGACTCACAGACACAATATCAAATAATCTTAATTCTACTCATCAACCAAAGAGTTCACATGCATACGCACATTGCTCAGTTAAACTCGACAAAATGTTATAATCCCTTGAAATAAAACATATACAAGATTATAAACTGTAAAAAAATCATGCTGCAAATAAGCTCGTCTCGTCTCAACTTGACTCGACTCAATTCAATTAAGTTCAACACAAGCTCGTTAAATAAGTTTATTTAAATGAATTGATATAAGATAATATGATGTCCAACTCGAGTAAACTTGACTCGCTTAATATTTAATTAATTATTTTTTATATTTATAATAATAAAATTAATTGAGTCGGCTTTAAATTTGACTAGTATCGACTTATTTAAATCCGACCTGAACTTAAGTTCGAGTCATTTAGTAAACAAATCAAGTTTATATATTAATTATTTGTGTCATTTAAAATCCAGTTCAATTCAACCCATTCAACTTTTAAATGAATTTAAGTTTAACTTGAGTCGACTCATTTACAGTGTCAAATAAAATTAAAATTAGAAAATTAATATTTTCACAAATAAAAATAATAATTCTACAAATTTTATCTTACATGAATAATAAATAATTCTACACTCATGAGAAAGTTTTTATAAAAATATTAAATTTTACTCATAAAAATATTAATTATTTTATAATTAATATTATTTATAAAAATATCAGTTTCCTCTCGCACTCGTTTACCAAAATGATCTTTAAAGGGGGCACAAATGCCGTGCCATTGTCCACCACCATTGCTATCGGGATGTATGCCATCACATGGTCTTGGAAGAAAGATACGAATACGACTCCATTTTCTGAATCAAGTCCCCAAACACCCGCTTCCCCTTCATAGTTTCTTAATTAAATCACGCACGTCACGTGTTAATGCTACATTCGCTCATCTGATACCCGCCCAATACTAATTTTCTACTAGTACTGGTACCACTAGCACTGTATTTTCCATTGATTCTCCGTGAATTGTGATCTTCTCTCTTCTTCTTCCAAACGAGAATGGCAACTTCTCCACTTCTTTTAGGAAGAACACCTCTACACCCAAATCAATACTTCCCTTTCCCTTCCAATCCCCATACCCAAAAACCCTTTTCCATTGTTTTGTTACCAAAGCAAAAACCTACTGCTATTTCTAAGGACTTGCTCTTTTTCGGGTCATCGCTTCAATCTCACAGGTTCAAATCCATTCATGCCCTCGAATCGGACATTCCCCAGGTAAAATATCGAGAACCCATCAAATTTAATTTCGATTTTATTCAATTAATCGAGTGTTTGTATTGATTTGAAGGAGGAATTTGTGGAATTGGGGAAAAGACATAATTTCGAGCAATGGGATTCATGGACGGCTAAGTTTTCTGGAGCTGCAAATGTGCCATTTTTGTTGTTGCAACTCCCTCAGATCATTCTGAATGCTCGGAATCTTCTCGCTGGCAATCCCTCTGCCCTCCTTGCCGTTCCATGGCTGGTATTTATTGTTTTTTTTTTCCCCTTCTTTTTTGCCAATAAATATATGTATATATATATGTGTGTGTATATAATTCCAGTCACCGCCATAGAATTTTAATTAGAATGTTTTGGGAATAGGAGAGAAAAGGAAAGAAAAAGAAAAACCTAATTAACTATATGTAGTAAGTAGTAATAACCAAGTTTAATGAACCATTAACAAACTTTGTTATCTTTCCTCTCTTTTTGTTATCCAGTTAGTTACATTTTTTGGTGTAAAGATGCAACTTAACGTCATAAATCAAGTTAAGGTTGCTGGTTTCAAATATAGCAACTAAAATACCTAGAGAATTGAGGAAAAATCGAGGGTACTTTAATAGAAGTTCAGTCTTTTTCTGTTAATAGTGATTAGAAAATATGGAATAATAAAAAAGAGTAAAATGCAGGGTATGTTTACTGGATTGCTTGGAAATATGTCGTTATTGTCTTACTTTGTGAAGAAGAGGGAAACAGAGGTGGTGGTGGTGCAGACTTTGGGAGTTGTATCGATATACGCGGTGATTACGCAGCTGGCTATGGCCAAAGCAATGCCTCTTCCTCATTTTGTTGCCACTTCTGTCGTAGTTGCTTCTTGTCTTGTTGTCAATTTCATGAAATACTTCAATTTCCTCAATTCTGGAGTTTGGCAATTTTGGGAAGATTTCATTACCGTTGGCGGGCTCTCAGCACTTCCACAAGTAATAAGACTATAATGTCTCTTATCTGAATAATGAATATCCCCAGTGCAATTTTGAATTCCCTTATTGTCTAACTTGGTTTACCTTTTTAAACTGAATTTACAGGTTATGTGGTCAACATTTGTACCTTACATTCCAAACAGTATATTGCCAGGGACAGTGGCTTTTGTCATGGCGATGGTGGTTGTTGTTATGGTAAAGCTTACCATTACTTGTTTTGCTTCTGCTGCTGAAATTCTTTTTGGATTTTTAAATCAAGAACTATGATAAACATGATGACTCTTGGAGAATAGTGGTTTACTTATATCATAGTTTCTGCATTTTACGTTTTGTCTTGAATACAAATAGCCCTTAAAGTATACCCTGTATGAAATGTCCAACATGATTTTCTTTCACTTAAATCTTTTATGTGTATCAACTTTCTTACTACTCCCTCTATTTCGACAGATTTTACACTTACTGGATTTATTTGGCATGACTTTCAAGACTGTTGAAAACATATTTATATATTATATTTTAGATTTATTTTTATATTGGCTATATTGTATATATTTTTGTTTTCTAGTTTCAATCATATCAAAGATATATTAAATATATCGTTAAATGTATTTTCATCACATCTTGAAATCCTTGCCCAAGACACCCAAAAAAGTGGGACATCCACTTTTTTTTTTGTTACTAATTTGACTCACACATCCAAGCACTTACCTTGGCTTTGCTAAGAATTGAACCCCCAATCTCATAGATACCGTGAGTTGGGTAATGTCATTCGGGCCAATGGCCTTCGGGGCAAGGGAGTTCTATTAAAAGCCTGAGATAATTATCTTCTTAAGGCTCTACCCCCTCTCCCATCATATGCATAGAGTTTCAATACTTAGATTCATCTCAAACTATTTTACCTCACTAAAGTCCCAACATTAATTGTTGTTTCATTTATATTGATTCATCATTTCCTTTTCACATGATAAGGTAGCTGGGTAATGCCCAAATTCTGTCAATTACTGAACAAAACAAAATTACCATGCACCAATAATGTCAACATGAAAGCCTCCTAATAATTCGTAGATTGGAAGAAGGAGCTCCATGTAATTGATATTTTATCTTTGGTGATTCCTTACACTCTAATTGATAGGAAGGATTGATGCAGATCTTGCACTCGACTGAAGTTGCAGTTGCTTATATCTACAGGCTCGAATGGGTAAACTTTCAGAAGAAGGCACCAAATTTGTTGGATCAATATCTGGTTGGACCGCCACGCTTCTCTTTATGTGGATGCCAGTTGCACAAATGGTAATCTATTTTATGCTCCGTAATCAAAATTTTCTTTTAAATTTTTAATTCATGTGATCTGACCAGACTGGTCATTCCTCTCCAGTGGACAAATTTACTGAAACCTGATAATATCAAAGGATTATCTGCCGTCTCAATGTTGCTTGCCATGATTGGAAATGGACTAATGATCCCACGTGCACTATTCATTCGGGATTTTATGTGGTATGCTTGATTCTCCTGTGAAACACTTTATGCTCCCCTGTTTATATTTATTCATTGCTTTAGTGGACATCATGGATATTGCATCAAATGATTGGCTCTTATCTTTAATCTTAAAAAGCTTGACACGTTTGCACCATTAAGATGACTTTTACTCTCCTGCACTAGGAGTGGATAAGTTAATGACAACTGCAGGTCCTTTTTATAAAGCATGGCTATTGGAAATGCTTGTACATAGTATACATATTTGTCTTGTCATGGCGTCGCCTAGGCGTCATGGCGCTAGAGAAGGACAAAATGACCCATTTGACACCAAGCTGCCAAGGCTCCCCAAGTTAAATGATTAAGTTATGTTGTATGCATACTTCTCATAATTCATGTACTTGCTATATGGTGTCATTTTATTACTTATTATACTTGTAATGTGTGATTAGTGTTGATTTGGTTGATTCTTTATTTTCTACGTGGTATTTGTTAAGTTCTATTAGTTTTCAATGTCAATTGTTTTATTTTTAAATTTTGATTGTGAAGTATTTATATAATTGTATTTCATAGTGTTAGTTATGATTTTTGAGTTCTAATGTATATAAAATTTTATTGTTTAATATACTTTTAAAGTAAAATAAACAAATGTGTAAGTTGCACATCATTAACGACTTGTTGCCATATGGACGTAGGCAGTCGCCTTATTGCCTAAGCGTCTTGGCAGTCACCACCACTGCATCTTGTCGTGGCGCTGTGACAAATATGGTAGTATATTTTTCTAAGTATTACATTATACTCCCTTCGTCTCAGGTTAAAATTCCTGGTTGACTTTTTACACATATTAAGAAAGAGGATAAAATGACAAAATTGTCCATATTTAAATTCTCATTTAATTGTATAGTTTTCTGTACATAATTAGTGATACTCCATAAATATGCATAGAGAATAGAAATATGAAAATTAATACTAAGGATATTATAGGCAAATTATTGTAAAAAATAGATTTTTTGAGCTAAGTAGACATTTAATTTGGAACTACCTAAAATAGTAATAAGAATTTTTATCCTGAGATGGAGGGGATAAATCTGTAATTTGGAAATAATTACTGGAGTTTAGTTTGACATCCAAATACCTAACCCACTTCTGTAAAAATGTTACACAAATTCACATCCCACGTTGTGTATTTCTTCTACTTAATTATTATACAGTGAGAAGTTCACTACTGTTTTTGTTTGAGGCGATCCTTTCAAGTTATCCATGTATATATCAAGGCCAATCTTTAAGAAGCTGCAATATACTTGTTTATGGAGGCGGAAATTTACTATAGAGGTAGCATCCTTTTTGGAGACCTATTCCTACATATTCCTGGTGGACTAGGTTGGTATTGTCCTTTGAGGTGAATAGTAAATGTTATAAGCATGAATATAGATACATAAATATATGTAATCTGTGTGTATATATATATACATATGCCAGTAGAATAAAACTTTGAATTTGCTTTCTATTATGAGCAACTTCCAACTTCTGGAAGATGCATTCATATTGTTTCCCCTAGTACCAAAGGGATTCGGTGATCTCAGATAATGTATATGTGGCTAACTCTTATCATTGTTTAGCTTTTATTTAATTTAGAAAAAAGTTCAACTTATGACAACTCAAAAAAGTGAAATATATATAAATTGCCAGTCTTTATGGTCCGTTCCAACCTTAGAGAACTTCAGTCTCCAACACCTTCCAATTATTTGAGGCTGAGCAACACAGTGGGAGATTATAACCTTTGGGTTGGCAGCAAAAAATGGAAGGTTGCCTCATTTTATGGTATGAATGGCTGTGTGGTTCTTGGAAGCTGCCTGACTTATGTTTATAAAGTGCCTGATGATGTACGCTCTATATGTAGAAGTGGCCGGTGAAATCTCAGACACTAATATTATCATTTATATGAACATTTAATGTAGTTTTAAGAAACAAATTAGCTCAATCTACTTTAAATTCTCATGGTAAGTGACAATGACTATTTATACGAGTATAAAGGTGGTCTGTTACATAAAAGTGATATGTTCACCTAGTTTCAAGTATGCTGCAGATTAATATCTATTTGTAGTTTTTAGGGTGATAGGAGCAGTTAAAAAAGCTTCAGGTAATAATATTTTCTTAAACTAGATCTAGAAAGTAGTAAACAATAGTCTAGAAAAAAATAGTTGAGATCTTTTGATATTTAGTGAGAAGCCTGTTGTGTATGCCATGTATTCCGCTCCAATCTGCTTTCTACATTGGTGTGATTCAGTTAAGAAATCTTGCTAGCCTCGTCAGTGGACTCTGGGCTAGTTCATTGCACATGGTCATTTCATGTAGTTTTGACCTAGCGTAAAGATAACCTATCCACTGTGTCAGCTACAGATGTAATCTCCCCAAGTTGGTGGGGTCAAACTTGCCAACCAAAAAAATATTGTTTTTTATTTCCTTATTTCAAGTTTGTTATCTCCGGCTTTGTGATCCTCTGCTCAAGAAATTCCTTGTTTATGGTGTCATTGATAGCTGTACTGCTGATAACATTTCTGATTAAGAATGCATTTTATTTAATGATAACTTATTACAGGTTCACTGGTTCAAGCTGGGCCTCGGTCTTTTATGGATGGGGGAACCTTATATGTTTATACTGGTAAAGCTTGTCAAATGGTTGATATCTATTTCAGGCATTGTTGCCTATATTGCTAACTGAAACATTGCCTTGTTGAACTCAGTTTTAACAGTATTAGCAAGGAGTTCTTCTTGGCAGCAACAGTTGGACTGTTCGGCTGGATAGGTTGTTCCACCTTTCCATCACTAGATCTTTCTTGGAACCTTACTTTTTATGTTAAATTTTTAAAATTTATCTTGGAGAATGATGACTTGTCATTTTCTATTCATCCAAAGTGAATTTACTATTCGCCCCACCCCTCCCTTCCCCTTCCCCCTTCCCCCTTCCCCCTTCCCGACACTTAAACACTACTTTGTGCTAATGATTTTGGTAACAGAGACTTGAGGTCTTTATGATTTGTAACAGGACTTGCCCTTTGGAGAGACACCAAGGTTTACGGATACAATTCAGCATTGACATCTTTAAAGGAGTTGGTTTTCGGGCTACCTACGCAGATTGCTCCTAGATAGTTCTTACATGATACAGACCTGCAAGATGCCGCGGCTGCAAACACAGAAAATGCTGCAGCAATTCTTCTCAACTTCATTGAGATACCAGTTCTGGCTTGAGAATCCAGAAAAGAGTATTGGTGTCCAAAGTCAATTATTATTAATATAATATCATTTAAAACACTACACTCTTTATATGATTAAATAATTTGAAAACCCTTCATCCTTGCCATTTCCGCTCTAGCTCTAGAGAGATGACAAGTAGCAATAGCACTAGCATTGGGAGGGAGACCGCCCATTCTAGGAGGGAGGGAGGGAGGGAGGGAGGGAGGGAGAGAGAGAGAGAGAGAGAGATGGAGAGACTTGATTCTCAACTTGCTAATTAGGCGCCACTTACCGGTACAGAGACTGAAAATTGAAAAATGCTACCTGGTTGGCAGTTGCTCTTTCGCGCCTTGGCCGATAGTAATAGCATAAAAAGAATTTGATATTTTTACATAAAAAAATAAATATTTCACGTTAGATACTCGTATGAAATGCTACCTGGTTGGCAGTTATATGAACAATTAATAAATTTCACGTTAGATACTCGTATGAAATTACTAATTTTACATATAAAAATATCAAAATTTTAATATAAATCTATTACGATATATAAAAGTATATTCTTATTATGAATAGATAATAAATAAATGACTTAATTTATAAATCACTACACTATATATAAATTTGAAAGTAAAAAGTATAACAATAATATTTTGATTAATCCACCATATTTAAATTAATAAATAATTTCATATTAATCACAAAATAATAGAATTGAAATGTGAAAGAGCATAAATCTAAAAAAATAATAGTGAAAAATATGTATTTTATAATAATAAAAAAAAAAGAGTAGTAAAAATAATTGCTCGAGTATGTGACGTACATTTCATTTCTTTTTTATCCTTAAAAATCTGATTTTATTATAATTTTATTCTTTTTAATTTTTATAATATTTGTAGAATAACGCATGCAATAATAGATGTATATGATAAAATGTACTTCATAACTAGTTCTATTATGCAATGATTTCAGACTCGGATTGATCATCAAATTAAAAAGGGTACCAGGTGGATGGATCATTGGTCAAATCAGTAGTAAAACCGTTATTGAACTGGTGACGTCATAAATACATAAAAAAATATTATTAATAATTAATAAAATTTTAAAACATCTAATTTTTTATAAGTTAAAATATAGTAAAATAATATTATAATATTAGTAAAAATATTTAATTTTAAAAATAAAAATATTTTTGTACAAAAAAAAAACCCTTTAAAAACAGGTCAACTAATCTGTTTTACCGGTTGAACCAGTAGTCAACCGGGTTGATGAAAATCGGTTTTTTGGGCTAAACCGGACTGGTGTGTCAATTAGTTCCTGTCGAATCGCCGATCTGGTCCGAATTTTAAAACAATGCTGTTACGTGTGCAATTAATGCAAAGCTATAATGGAAGATTTATAAAATTTTGGGAATAAGATAAAAAAAAATTATAATTAAAAAAGACAAAATTATAATAAATCAATTTTATAAGAACAAATAGGAAGATTTGTGACACCAACATTAAGAGTAAGGGTATAAGAGTCGAATATTGAATTGTTCAGATTTAATTCATAAATTTTTTTGAGCGTGAAATAACATTTGATTGAGACTCGTTTAGTCATCGAGTCGAGCACGAACAATTTGAATTTTTCTAGCCAATATGATTCAAGTATCAATAAAAAATTATAATTTGAAGAGATTCGAATAATTTATCGATTTTTAAATTATGCTCATATTGAAATTATTTATATTTTAAATTAAACTTTTAATTAAGTGAATACGAATCAAATTTGAACTATTTAATTAATTTTTAGGGCCTTACTCAAGAGAAACCATAATTTTCAGTACTTTTTCATAATAATATAGACAAGTGTCCCGACAACACACATGTTATGTATGTAATTACGGTAAATATATAATAGAAATTTCATCAAAATTTGGAGATTAAATAAAAAAATAAATAAAAGGAGACCATTTTCTTCGGTTCTTTAATAAAATAGATAAAACGGATAGTTTAACCTTAAAATACGTAGACATCGATACATTTTTATCATTAAATCATTCCGTTACTCACCTATATTGTACAATCCCGCTCTTCTTCTTCTTCTCTTTCTAGATCTATTTACAAGAGAAGGATGATCGTATTTTGTTGATATTTATCGAAATCATAAATTGTTTATCTGCGAATTGAAGAGAAATGGTGGAGTCATCTCCTTATTCCGGTGATAATAATCACAAAAGTGGTAGTAAAAGCAGCGATTTTGAGAGAAAAAGAAGAGGTAACACCAATAATAATAATAATTTAGATAATGGTGGGAGTAACTGAGGAGGAGGAGGAGGAGGAATTAGGATGATAAGGACATTTTTGCTGGGGATTGGATTTTGGGTACAGGGGATGAGGTGTTTACCATGGTTGGGTGTTAATTTCTTCCTCAAAGACGGTCTTCAAGTGGACCCTTCTACTCTTCAGATCCTACAGAATTCCGTCAATCTCCCCATGGTCGCCAAGCCCTTTTATGGTATTCTCTCCGATTCATTTTACATCTCCGGCCAGCATCGCCTCCCCTACATTGCCATCGGAGGTATTGTAACTAACCCTTTCTCTTCCGGTTCTTCTTCATTCCTATTATTTATTTTTGTTTTATTTTCCCCATATGATTTTTCATCTATTATGCAGTAGTATTTTATAGTTCATGTGTATATTCACTTTCTATATAAATAAATTGAAATATTTTACTATTCAGATTCATTTTGATCCTGAATTCTAGAATCCAAATATTATAATTGTCTATCTCCAAACATATGATTACCCTTTGACAAAATTTATGAAATTATTCTTCTAGATGAATCTCTCTTTGTTTCTCCTATATGTTGGCATGTTGCTGATGCAAGCTTCACATTATTTTGTTCTCGTTGCTAAATTCTAAAAAAAAAACCAGAACATTTTTATTACTAAAAACTTATGATTAAATATTCTTGTTGGGAGTCTACTTGATCCATACATAGTAACACTCTTCTTGTTTTTATATTTAGTATTGTATTTGTTGCATTTAAAATTTTGAGACCTTTTGTTTGTATTCTTCCGCTTATCAACAGAATAATTTGTGCATCGACTATATGCTTCATAACACAAAACTACTTAAGATATTTCATGTCCTTTGTACTTGTGTCTTTAACATGTTCGAT
Organism: Hedera helix; assembly: GCA_947179155.2. Lineage (NCBI taxonomy): Eukaryota > Viridiplantae > Streptophyta > Magnoliopsida > Apiales > Araliaceae > Hedera > Hedera helix. The sequence continues at coordinate 1,959,810 of OX359268.1, forward strand.
TGCTTCCCTGCTTTAGTTAAATTATGTAGAAACTTTGCTTTTGTCGTTGAAGTGGAATTCTTGGCTTATAGATCATCTACATTGAGAATTCTTTTAAACTCTAGTTACAAATTTGGTTCCGTCTCCTGAAGCAATTTGAAAGCACTTTCTGAAAAAATAAATTCTCGTACTATTTAGCTGCCAGGAATTGGTTATAAAGTTATAATCGTAATTTGACCAACTTGTTATTTTCATATGTTGTGCAGCTTTCTTACAAGCAGTGTCATGGCTTGCTATTGCATTTATTCCCCCATCAAGCAGCTCATTTTTCTTAATCACCCTATATCTACTCCTTGGGAATCTTGGTGCTTCAATAGTTGAAGTTGCGAATGATGCCATTGTTGCGGAGACTGCAAAACAGCCCACCTCTTTAAGAGAGTCACAATCAGCTTCCTCAGGTGAGCTACAATCATTTGTTTGGATGGCCACCTCCATTGGTGGGGTGCTTGGCAACCTTCTAGGTGGTGTTGCCATTGACCACTTCTCCCCTCAGGCAATGTTCTTGCTATATGGGATTCTTCTTAGTATCCAGTTTGTCATATCAATTTCCATTCGCGAAAGCTCCCTTGACCTCCCCAAGAGTTCATCCAATACTGGGATCCGAAAGCAGCTATCAGAGCTCCTAGTTGCATTAAAGAAACCTGAGATTTCTTATTCGATAGCCTGGTTTGCAGCGTCTTATGCCATAATTCCAGCCCTGACAGGTACTATGTTCTTTTATCAAACTCAGCATCTAAACATTGAAACTTCAGTGTTGGGGATATCCAAGGTGGTTGGACAGGTAGCAATGCTACTATGGGGAGTTGTTTATAATAAACACTTAAAGTCAATTCAACCAAGGAAACTAATATCGTCCATTCAGGTCACTATGGCTGTTCTCATGGTTTCAGATGTTTTGTTTGTGAAAGGAGTGTATGAAAAGATGGGGTTACCAGACTCGGTATATGTTGTTATTTTCTCGGGGTTTCTGGAGGTTTTATACTTTTTTAAGATTCTACCTTTTAGTGTTCTAATGGCGCAGCTCTGCCCAAAAGGATGTGAAGGATCAATAATGGCATTTCTTATGTCTGCCGTAGCACTTGCATTTATAGTGAGCGGATACCTAGGTGTGGCACTTGCATCATATGTTGGGGTGACTGGAGATAATTTCTCAGGCTTGCCAAAAGGCCTTATAATACAGGCGGCATCCACAGTTTTGCCACTATATTGGTCATCATGTATCCCAGAAGATGCAAATATGAAAACCAAAACAAAGGAAAACTGAGCACCACCTGCAGTGCTTTGGTAGCTACAGCACACTAGAATAGAATGTAATTCAGGTCACTTGGATGCAAGAATCAAATATTTCAAAATGCATGGAAAAGTGAGCAGAAGAGACATATATCTGTGGTATATATCCATCTATATTGAATTGCAGATACAGAAATGATAAAAACGTTTTTGATTGGACCATGTGTAGGTCTCCCTATAGAAGATGAAAGAATATAGAAATTTGACACAATAATGGTTATACAGTATAGTCATCTTATACATAAATAATAAGGTACATCAAATTTCGTATTACATGTTAGTTTTTGTGTAGCATCCATGGGGATCTCCCGTGGCTGGGTAAATCACTTTGTGTCAATGAAGGCTTTGCTCTCTTTAAATAAATTATTTGCTTTGTTGACTTTTGTTTGGTAGTTTCTAGTTTTAGTTGAGTTTTGATGATGGTGGACAATGACAAAGGTTAGCTACATGCTGCACAGTTAATTAATTCAAGGGGACAAGTCAAGAAATTGAAGACAAGGTCAGCTGAATGCTATTTCTCAACATTTATGTTGGTAATTTGATACCTTTCCCATAGAATTGTCTAATTGAAGATTAATTACAAGTTTCTAGAGTAGCTCTAGCTCAGTTGTCTGATATTCAAATGCACACCATCACCAAAGTTTAGCAGGCCACATTTTCCTATAGATGCATGTAGAATTTACAAGCAGTTTGAAGTGAATTGTGGCTGTTGATGATGCTTTAGGATGGATACAGAGACTTGAGAGTCAAACATTTTCTGATTCAGTACAGACACTTGTGAAATTTGAGTATCAAAGAATGGATGAGTTACCGGTTGTACATTGAGTTCCATAGTTTATTAATAGAACTGAATTTGGACTTTTCTAGAATTCCAGAGAGGTTACCTTGACGGCATTATTTAGGCATATTACTTATCTTGATGGCATTATATGTGCATATTTTTGCAGGGCTTTTACCATTTAGTACTTGAAAAAGGAAAAAGGGAAGATTAAATAGAACACTTTATTTGTGTCCCAAATTAACAACAATAAGTCTTGGAGACCGGTTCTAGTGGTCGGTTCAATTTTTTTTTTTTACTCCTAAAATATTTATAATATTTATTCTAACAATTTTTTTTTACAGGATTAAGTGATTTAAGTATAATTTAAATGTATATAAATAACACTGTTATATATTTGGATTGAAAGAATGAAGACGGGAATTAAATGACTCATTCCTATAGAATAAAAAAAATTGTGTTCGGTTATTTCATTAAAATGCAATGGATCATTTCTAACGCTCCTAGATTTATGAATTTTATTTATTGAAAGATGGTATGAAATGACTCGTCCTAACTAAAATGAATGAATAATTCCACTTTTCATTCTATTTATTTCATTCCTTTGATCGAAACGTAGCATACAAGTTGCAAGATCCAAACTAACTTAACAAAGAGAATAACATAGCATATTCAACCTTTTTTGACAAATGAAACCAAAATCACCACAACATTTTGGAATTTGTTAACAACAAAAGATATCATCCTCGCCAACAAACATGTGCATAGAAAATTACTGATTAGAGATTATTACACCAAACTAGTCCAAAAGTGCAGCCAGAGGCTGAACATTCATTCATTTACTAACCTTAAACGAAGAAGCCACTAAACAAACCAAAGATGTCATCCAAATTAAACGCGGCCATCCCACAAGGATTCACCTCCAACTTTACCTTGTCTCAGGAGACGCTCCACATCACTAGGAGGGTTCATACCCAGTTTACTCGCACGCTCCCACCGAGCCATTCTGCTCATCCCAACGCAAGGCCCATACGCCATATTCAAGTCGAATTGCCTCAAAACCTCCTCATTCCCATCGTAATCATCTTCACAATCCATCATAAAATCATCAATTAGCAATAATTTCAAAACCCTACGCAAATCATTCACATTTCTAACACAAAAATTACCCCAAAATATCAAACCCTAGATCGGTAATCAGAAATTTAAACACCCACGGCGAATATACTCTATGAATTTGGAAAGAAAAAATGAGACCAGAAACCTTGGAGATCGAGAGAACCGCCATGGGAGATGAGCGCCGGTGATTGGGCAGTGCCGGAGCCTAAACTCGCCGAGTGTTTTGGAGTTGACGATTTTTGGGAAGATTTAACCTTTGAGGCGGAGGGCTTTGTAATACCGCCGCTCTTCTTCGTCTGCCGGAAGAAACCCTTCACGTCACCTTTTGACAGGGGTGGCTCAAGACAATATGAGGCCTAAAGCGATATTTTTTTTATAATGCTAAAACGATATTTTTAATGAGGTCTTCTATGTTTGGTAAATCTTTCATTGACTTTTATAGTCAAATTGATCATTTTTCAAATAAATATATCTTATTATTATTTAATATATATGTAAAAAGCCTATAAACATTATAAATTATATAAAATTTAGTACTAATCTCAATGTTTACTTTTTTTAAAATCTAAATATATATGTTTAATTGTTAATTTTAAAAATGGTCAATTTGACTACAAAAATCAATGGAGAACTTTTATTTTGGTACGGAAGGAGTTTTAATAATTTTTATTTAAATGAGGCTTTTTTTTATACTATTAATTTTTTTTACTTATTTAATATTTGAATTGGATTATGGGCCCTAAAAAATTATTTGGCTTATATTTTTATATGACCTTTTTATAAGGATTATTTATGATGTTCAAAAATTTGGGGCTTTCTTTAAAATGGGGCCTAAAGCGCAGGCTTTTTTTTATATATGGTTGGGCCGGCCCTGCCTTTTGATGCCATTTCTGTTCTTCTCTCCTATGCTGTAAGCTTTTCAAAATTTGAATTTTTTGGAGTTAGAATTTGGGGTCCTTCAACAAATTTATAGGGGTATTGAGCTTACATATATTTTAATAAGAAACCCGGTTAGTTTCATTTAATTATATGATTTCCCCATTATATTCGGGTTATATATATATATTTTTATCACCGTACTCGTTTTCATTATATATATATATATATATATATATATATATATATATATATATATATATATTTTATACTAAATGTTTTTATAATTCAGTCATTGTACTCAATTTTTTTTACAAAAAATAAAATTTTCTTTAATGACCGTTAGTCATTTAATAAAAAAATAACATGACAGTATTAAATACCATTTTCATCATTAAAAATTAGAGGTAAATTTACAATTGTATCACTGAAGTGAAAATAATAATAATAATAATAATAATGCTCTCTCCGTTACAAAAAAAAAAATTGTTTTACTTTTTAAAAATTAATTTGAGTTATTTTAAAAATAAGTTTTAATATAATAATAATAATACTATCTCCGTTACAAAAAAAAGAGATTAGTTTTTCTTTTCAAAAATTAATTTGAAATATTTTAAAAATAAATTTTAATTTAATAATAATACTAATAATAATAACAACAACAACAACAACAACAACAACAACAACAACAATAACAATAATACCCTCTCCGTTACACAAAAAAAAGAATATTAGTTTTTTTTTTTTAAAATTAATGTGAGTTATTTTAAAAATTAAATAAAATTTAACAATAATACTACTACTACTAATAATACAATTATTATTATTAAATCAAAATTTATTTTTAAAATACCTATACCTCAAATTAATTTTTAAAAAGTAAGACTAATTTTTTTTTTGGTGCAACCGAGATGGTATTATTATTAAATTAAAATTTATTTTAAAAATAACTCACATTAATTTTTAAAAAGCAAAACAAATATTCTTTTTTTGGTGTAACAGAGAGGGTATTATTATTGTTGTTGTTGTTGTTATTATTATTATTATTATTATTATTATTATTATTATTATTATTAGTATTATTATTCAATTAAAATTTATTTTTAAAATATCTCAAATTAATTTTTGAAAAAAAAACTATTCTTTTTTTCTTCTTCGTGTAACGAAAATGTTATTATTATTATTATTATTATGAAATTAAAATTTATTTTTAAAATCCTCAAATTAATTTTTAAAAAACAAAATTAATCTTTTTTTTTGTGTAACGGAGAGGGTATTATTATTATTATTATTATTACTATTATTATTATTATTATTATTATTATTATTATTATTATTATTATTATTATTATTATTATTATTATTATTATTATTATTATTATTATTATTATTATTTTCGCTTCAGTGATGTAATTGTAAATTTACCTCTAATTCAATGATAAAAATTGTATTTAATACTGCCACATCATTTTTCTATTAAATAGCTAATGGTCATTGACGAAAATTTTATTTTTTGTAAAAAAATTCAAGTATAATGACTCGATTGTAAAAAATTTCAGTATAATGATGCGTATGTAAATTAGGGTCGAATACACTGGGGAAAAATATATATAGCCCCATTATATTCAGTTTCTTTTCGAACATATCCTTTCTTTGGAGAGTTTTTTTTTAAAAAAACAACAATTTAAAATTTATAAAAAGAGAAATGATATTTTTAAAAGTAAAATTTAATATTTTTACAGGGTGTTTCTCTCATATGAGCGTGTAACTCATCAACTATTCATATAAGAAAGAACTTTCTTATCAACTATTCATATAAGAAAGAACTTGTAGAACTGTCATTTTTATTTATGAAAATATCAATTTTTTATAAAAAAAAAAGAGGAGAAAATAAATTTACTTTCTTGTATTGCGTTTTTGAGTTTTGAGTTTTAATTTAAAATATTTTTTTGATACTTCAATATTTTGTAATAAATTACTCGATTACCAAAAGTTCTTAAATAAAGCGTAGAGGTGGCAAATGGGTCGAGCTGACCCAAACGGTCCGGATTTTTGCGAGTTAGAAAAGCTACGCCCATGACTCGTCCGGGTCGGCTCGTAGGCCATTTAAGTATTATATATGTGTATATATATATATTTACAACTATAATATATAATTTGAAATAAATATTAACTCTAATTATTTATAATTATAACACATAATTTATACATAATCATTTTTAGCCCGCGGGCCCGGATCACTTTTGTCAGGTCCAATAAAGCGGAAGATTACTAATAGTTGCTTATGTTAATGCTTCATTTCATATTAGATATGTGCAAAGATATGGGGACTTGAGCTTTTTTATTTTTTATTTATTAATTTTCATTTTTTTAATGAAAAAAAAGAGTAGTTTAGCAATTCAAATTGAAAGTTTTATATTTTGTATATTTATAATTGTATGAAACCTATTAGAGGGAAATATTTTACGTACAATAAATTTGCAAAGATCATTATTAAATTTTAAAAAGTTAATTTAAAATATTTTAAAACTCAAAATTAATGCAATTTATTTAAGTTTTTAAAATAATAAATCTTATAACTAGGAGTACTTTTTGGTTAATTTATAATTGTATTAATATAAATTAATTAAATTAAATTTATTTTTATTTTAAATTTAAAAATATCGTAATTTTTTTTTTAAAATTTAATATTAATTTTATAATTTAAAACGGAGGATTTTTACGGACCGATCATTCTTCACAATTTAACAACATACTTTAACCTTGCCATATTAGAGTTGTAAATAGAATCCTATTCGCAAAATATATTATAAACAGTATTCAATCAAAGTGAATATAGTTTGATATTTTATATATTAAAGCAAATATTATTTATATGAGTGATAGGGCTAAATTATACGATATTTTTATTCCCTAATACTTAGTTTTTATATTTATTGTGTGCTTAAATGTTTAATTATTTAGTTTATTTTGGTTTTAATAGGTTTTATAGGATTTTAGTTAATTTATGTTAATTTAGGTAATTTTATAGTATTTTTATATTTCTTTTTATTTATGTGTTTTTATTTATTTTTAGTATTTTAGGTATTTTATTTATTATTATGTATTTTTAGTATTTTTATATTATTTTTATTTATTTTTATATTTTATTTTGTAGGAAAAATAAGCTTTGGGGACAATTCTGTAAATTCTGCAAAAGTTAAATGGCAATTTCATAATTAACCAACATTGGTGGCAGAATCGTAATTACATGAAAAGAAACCGACCGCGCAATACGCGAGGAAAGGAGAATCAACGGAGCTGAGACGATGCCATTTTGGCGTGCGTAGAGACGGTGAGCAGCGGCCACACAATGCGCGGATGCAGGCATAACAGAAACGACGTCGTATTGTATAGGTGACCGCGCAATGCGCGAGCAGGCAACTGACGTTAGCAGATGCGGCTTCCGCGTTGACCGGTCAACTGGCGCGTGAAGGGGTTGTTTGGCAAGCACAGAATTGCTGAGAAACGGGATTATTTCGGATTTTTGCTGCTTTTTGATTCCAAATTGGATTTTAATTCCAACTAGGGTTAGGATAATTGTGACGCCCCCAAATCTGGGCCCACACAGCCCAAACTTGAGTCGTCAAAATACTACAACAAAATTATTACAACAAAGCACAACGTACAACAATACAGTGTATAATAATATACAACTAAGTCTTCACTATTATTGCCACACTATTTTACAAAACGTGAAGACTATGATAACTATTCCTCGGACCCTCACTCCATTCCCCGGCTAGACCCTGTTATGTTTTCATCTCCTGTTGAAAAACAATGGAACAAAAGAAAGGGTGAGCTCAAATAGCCCAGTAAAGAATATCATGACTAAGATAATGACGAATAAATTATCATTAGTCTTCAACAGTTGAGTTCTTGATAGAATACAATAGACTACAAGGTTTATATCAAAAACTGCAGTTAAATTCTTAAACAACGTTCAGATCAATAATAGCAACGGAATGAGTAATCTATTAGAAGAATAATGCAGACTATAATGTCCACTCGGTTCTCTTTTTAGGAAAAACATCATCAACTTTTATCATCTGAAATATCATTAGTCAAGATAATACAAATTCACAGTTCCTGATCATAATCATGCAGATCAACAGTTCATCTTTGCACTACGGGCCAAAGACATTCAATATAACACCAACGGTCATGATTATACCAGATTCAGCCTTTGGTCATAATCATACCAAACAACAGTTCATCTTTGCACTACGGGCCAAAGAGAACATTCACCACGTGCCATAAAAGACACCGAACAGATGTATCTTCTTTAACCTATTATATCGCCTTTAACCTATCATCTGTTCAACAAATATATCACATCTGTGCCCCCGGCCACAGATATTCACAACAGCTTGATTTTTGGATGATTAGAATGATATAAATGATGAACAGAAGAAATAGGATAACAATAAGTATCGGAAGTTTACTTTGTACAGATTCAAATAATGTCCAAATTGTCAACATGATGTGGAGTGAAATTTAAAAATGATATTCAAGATCCACAGTTCAGAATAACGGTTACAATTCAATAGAAAGGTTCACGTAAATAGGAAGGTTCAGTTGAAATAATGAAGTTCAACTATTATGAAACATATAATATTTTCAGGAATTATAGAAGCAATAGTTCCATAATAAATTTCGATTTAGGAGTATGAAAGAAAATAATATCCCTTACCGTAGCAGGTTTGATTAACAAAAGGTGAAAGAAATTAATACAAAGGGTTATTCACCAACAGGCGGCAATCCGCTCCGTAAGGTTATTCCCACAATTTAATAGAATTTGAGTACGAAGAGTTATTCACCAAACAGGCGGCAATCCGCTCCGTAAGGTTATTCTCAGAGATTAATAATGAATGAGTACGAAAGGTTATTCACCAACAGGCGGCAATCCGCTCCGTAAGGTTATTCCCACAATTTAATACATGAAAACAAAAGGCACGTCTTATGAGTAAGGAAGAAACAATATTATTATCGAGAATCAAATAATGATAATCCCTTACCATAGTATGTTTGAATAATGGAAGATGAAAAAGATGGTATCCCTTACCTCAACACGTGACTGGATATTGATTTAAATGAGGTTGATTAACTTGAACAGTACACGTATACTTATAGATCTTCACAAATACTCAAGATGACTTAAGCACACTTAGAGAGAACTTTCACAAGAAGTATTTAGAGAGAGAAAGAAAGAACAAGTAAGGAAGTTTATGAAAAATCCTTAAGTTAAGGCTTCTATTTATAGCCAAAAATCTTATCATTCATTTAATCTAAACCATTCATTTAAAGATCATCTTTTAATCTACACCATCCATTTCAAATATTATATTATCTTTAATCTACACCATTCATTTCATATCACCTAATAATCACCTAACTTTATATTATAAACAAATCAATTTAATTATTCAACAATAATTCACACTTTAATCTACACCATTCATTTCATATTACCTAATAATCACCTAACTTTATATTATAAACAAATCAATTCAATTATTCAACAATAATTCACACTTTAATCTACACCATTCATTTCATATCACCTAATAATCACCTAACTTTATATTATAAACAAATAACTTTATCAATTCAATTATTATGACTAATTGTTATAAATACAGTATAGTTAGCTCTTAGATATCAAGTCAATAAATTAATGAAATACAACTGTTTAAATAACATCATAATAGAGATAACAATAATGTAAAATAAAGCATACGTTACTGTGTAATGACAATTATTGATTCAATAATGTGAATTACTGTGCATATGTTACTGTGACAATTATTAGGTTCAATAATTTTAAAAACAGTGCAACAACAATTATTGAATTGATAATATAAAATATTATGCAGTGACAATTATCGATGAAATGATGCGTAACAGTTACGGTGTCAATTATCAGACCAAAAATATGAGATACTATGCAATACCGTGTGTTACTGTAGAGTACCGAGTGCTACAGAAAATACCAATAACTATCGTATGCTACTATTCTTTTATCACCGGTATTTTAACAGTTCCGTTGACTATTTTTATTTAAAAAGGTTATTTCTGTCGTTTTCTATATCCGACAAATATTCCGATGTGGGGTCCACCAATAATTTATTATTTCGGCGCCGTCAGACCAAACGAATATTCCCCGACCAAACGAATATTCCCCGACAAAGCGAATATTGTCCGACAAAATAAAATTTGCACATAACATCCTTAACTTTTAACTTTATCGATTTAACCACTTACTGTTTCAAAAAATATATATATGAAGAAAAATTAAATTTTGTATTTCATAAAATTCGGGGTCTTACAACCTCCCCTCCTTATGAAATTTCGTCCCCGAAATTGACGTACCTGACATATCGAAGAGGTAAGGATACTTAGATTTCATCTCAGATTCTAGCTCTCAGGTCATTTCCTCAGTATCTTGGTTCCTCCATAAAACCTTAACTTGAGGTATAACCTTTGAGCGTAGGATCTGCTCCTTCTTATCCAGGATCTTAACAGGTACGTCCTCGTATGTTAAATCCTCTGCTATAACGTCTGGTTCTAACTCAATGACGTGGTTTGGGTCCTTCACATATTTACGTAACATAGATATGTGAAAAACGTTATGGATGCGAGACATACTTGGTGGTAGGGCTAGTCTGTAGGCTACGGTTCCTATTCGATCGAGGATTTCAAATGGGCCAATAAATCGAGGGTTGAGCTTTCCTCTCTTTCCGAATCTCGTAACCCCTTTCCATGGAGAAACACGTAAGAATACATGATCTCCGACGTTGAAACTTTCGTCTCTCCGATGAAGATCAGCATAACTCTTTTGTCGTTCTTGTGCGGTCTGTATTCGTTGTCGGATCATTTGGATCTTTTCGGTCGTCAAGCGTACCAACTCGGGTCCCAACAATTTTGCTTCTCCTACCTCATTCCAACATATTGGAGAGCGACACTTCCTTCCATACAATGCCTCGAATGGAGCCATGCCTATGCTTGCTTGGTAACTGTTGTTGTAAGAAAATTCCACCAACGACAAGTACTTATCCCAACTTCCTTTGAAGTCTAATACACAAAGTCTCAAAAGATCTTCGAGGGTCTGGATCGTCCTTTCCGATTGTCCGTCCGTTTGAGGATGGTATGCAGAACTAAAACGTAGTTCAGTGCCCATAGCTTTTTGTAGACTGATCCAAAAGCGTGAAGTGAATCTAGGATCTCGATCAGAAACTATGGAAACTGGCATGCCATGCAATCTCACGATCTCATTTATGTACATACCGGCAAGACGTTCAAGTAAAAAGTTTTCTCGTATAGGCAAGAAATGAGCAGATTTGGTCAATCTATCTACGATCACCCAAATTGCATCTAAGCCTTGAGAAACTTTTGGAAGACCCGTCGCGAAGTCCATATTGATGTGTTGCCACTTCCATTCGGGAACTTCAAGTGATTGTAATGGACCTTTAGGAACTTGATGTTCTGCCTTGACACGTTGACAAGTTAGGCACCTTGAGATAAACTCCGCAATCTCTCTTTTCATATTGTTCCACCAAAATGTATGTCGAAGATCTCGATACATCTTGGTACCTCCTGGGTGGATTGCAAACGGCGTGTTGTGTGCCTCCATCATGATTTTATGCTTTAATTCAGGATCGTTAGGAACACAGAGTCGAGAGTTGACTCGAAGTATTCCTTTCTCGTCGATTCTTGTTTCGGGAATGGCACCTTCTTGTACTTTCTTTATCATGTTTATCAGTTCCGGATCGGTAGCTTGAGCAGCTTTAATTTTATCGATTAAAGTTGGTTCTACTCGCACGTGAGCAATCTTCGAGTGGGTCCCTGGTGTCTTTAGCTCTATCTCCATCTTTTGCAAGTCGTACAAAATACACTTTTGTGTTGTCAGCAGTGCACTTGTACTTGCATAAGATTTTCTGCTCAAAGCGTCAGCTACAACGTTCGCCTTTCCCGGGTGATACTGGATTGTGTGGTCATAATCCTTTAACAGCTCAAGCCAACGTCATTGTCGCATGTTGAGTTCCTTCTGGGTGAAGAAATACTTGAGACTTTTATGATCCGTATAGATATCCACTTTTTCTCCGTACAAGTAGTGTCTCCAGATCTTCAACGCGAAAACGACTGCTGCCAACTCTAGATCATGAGTAGGATAATTTTTCTCATAATCTTTGAGTTGTCGAGAGGCGTAGGCTATAACCTTTCCATGTTGCATAAGGACACAGCCTAGACCTTTGCCAGAAGCATCGCTGTAGATAACAAATTCTCCTGATCCTGATGGTATGGTCAGAACAGGAGCTGAAACCAGTCTCTTCTTGAGTTCTTGGAAACTTTTCTCGCATTCCTCGCTCCATATGAATTTTGTGCTTTTCCGAGTAAGCTGCGTTAATGGAGTGGCGATTCGAGAAAATCCTTCTACGAATCTCCGATAATAACCAGCTAGACCCAGAAAACTTCGGACTTCGGTTACTGTTTTGGGTTGTTCCCAATTTAGTACCGTTTCAATCTTCGCAGGATCGACTGATATTCCTTGACTAGAAATCACATGCCCAAGAAACGCGACCTCCTCAAGCCAGAACTCACATTTCTTCAACTTGGCATATAATTTGTTTTCACGGAGCTTTTGTAGTATCAATCTCAGGTGTTGTTCATGATCCTCGCGACTCTTGGAGTATATGAGGATGTCATCAATAAAGACAACCACAAAATGATCCAAATGTTCCTTGAATATCCGGTTCATCATGTCCATGAAAGCTGCAGGAGCATTAGTTAGTCCAAAAGGCATGACTAAGAACTCATAATGCCCATAACGAGTTCTGAAAGCAGTCTTTGGAATGTCCTCAGCTTTAACCTTTAACTGATGATATCCAGAACGGAGATCAATCTTTGAGAAATGTTGAGCGCCTTGCAATTGATCAAACATGTCATCAATCCGAGGTAACGGGTACCTGTTCTTGATGGTGACATGGTTCAATTCTCGGTAGTCAATGCACAATCTCATACTCCCGTCTTTCTTCTTCACAAATAGAACAGGAGCACCCCAAGGTGATGCACTCGGACGAATGAAACCGGTATCCAACAATTCCTGTAGTTGGACTTTTAACTCTTGAAGTTCAATGGGAGCCATTCGGTAGGGAGCTTTGGAAATGGGCTTGGTACCGGGTTCAAGATCAATATAAAAATCAATTTCACGGTTTGGGGGTAAGCCAGGAAGTTCTTCAGGAAAAACGTCAGGAAACTCATTAACAATGGGAATATCATTCAAGTTTGACGTATTTTTGTTCAAATCAGTGACATGAGCTAAAAAGGCTTGACATCCGTTTTTCAATAAACGAATGGCTTTATGGCTAGAAATAACAGTTATAGATTTCAATGGTTTAGTTGCTTGAATTTGCATGACAGGTTGATTAGGAATATGAAAACTAATAATCTTATGAAAACAATCAATTTTAGCATGATGGGTAGTCAACCAATCAATTCCTAAAATCACATCAAATTCATGCATCTCCAAAGAAATAAGGTCAACAGGTAATGTGAGGTTGTTGATTTGAACTAGGCAAGATTTATAGACAGTAGATGTAATGATCATTTCTCCTAATGGGGTTTCAACTGATAAGTCAAAGTCCAAATTTTCAGGAGTTAAGTTTAAACGCTGAGCACATGCAGGTGAGATAAAAGAATGGGTAGAGCCAGTATCTAACAAAGCGTAGATTTCACGAGAATTTATGAATAGCTTACCGGTTATCACCTCGTTCGAGTTTCGTGCCATTTGGGATGTCACAACAAAAGCTCTCCCTTGAACTACAGATTTTCCTTTATCCGCGCTAGCTTTTGGTATCATCATTGCAGCTGGACTTGATTTTTTGGCAGGACAAAACCGCGCAAGATGACCCTCTTTCCCACAACTGTAGCACTTTTTGGACTGCAGTGTACAGTTTGGGCTGATGTGACATTCCTGACCACACCTATAGCATCTCACTGGTGGTCGATCTTCTCCCCTTGAAACTGGGGTCGGTGCTGGTGTTGGTACTGGTGCTGGTGCCCTTCCATAATTATTATGGAATCTCTTTCTTTTGAAATTGTTCCCACTAGATTCTCCTCTTCTGTTATTTGGTATGGAATTACCACCGAAGTGTTGGTTACCTCCTCGATGGTTCTCGTTCCTGTGGTTGTTGTCACTCCTTTCTCTATGCTGATCATTAACTCTTGGCTGCAATGTTTCATCTGTTTGCTCCACCCTTTGAGCCCTATCTACAACATCTGAATACAAACTGAATTTATGAGAACTAAGTTGTTGACGAATTTTGAGTCTCAAACCTCTCAGGAACATTCGACTCATTCGTGCTTCGTCATCTACTAGATGAGTCGCAAAACGAGACAGTTCAGCAAACTTAGCTTCATATTGAGAAACTGTCATGTTTCCCTGCTCCAGCTTAATGAATTCCACTTCCTTCATATGGCGGATGCTTTCTGGGAAGTACTTCTCGTTAAACAGTTCTTCGAATTCTGTCCAAGACATTTCGAGTGCTGAAGGTTGGATACGTTTTACCGCTTCCCACCAATGGTCCGCCTCACCTCGTAACATAAAAGTGGCAAATGGAACCTTCTGATCATCAGCGCATTGTAAGACATCAAGTATTTTTGTCGTCTGCTTCAGCCATGCCTCCGCTTTGAGTGGGTCAGGCTTCCCGTGGAATTCAGGTGGTCCTAATTCTTTAAATTGCTTAACAGTGACCATCCTCAAATTGCCAGCGTTTCTACCGTTATTATTGACTGGATTTCCTCTTCCTTGATTCTGTATGAACTGCATGAAATTCCTAAAGAATCCATCGTTCATCATGTTATCAGGAACATTATTTCCTGAGTTGGCAGGAGGATTGTTTGGGGCCTCTTGATTTTCGGCTACATTTGCTTCGGGTATTCCATAGTTAACCTCTTGATTTTCAGATGCCATACTTAACTGTGGTCACAAAATAAATGTTAGTTCAAATAAACTGACTCATCACTTCATGTTCCTACATTCAAATCGACTCATTAGATAATAAAATCTATTTTAGGTAGGACATACTAGTGACTGATTCTATTCGTCTCTCCCCTCCTAGTTCTACCCCAGATCTCCATTAAAGACCATATCCCTAAGCTCTGATGCCAACTGTGACGCCCCCAAATCTGGGCCCACACAGCCCAAACTTGAGTCGTCAAAATACTACAACAAAATTATTACAACAAAGCACAACGTACAACAATACAGTGTATAATAATACACAACTAAGTCTTCACTATTATTGCCACACTATTTTACAAAACGTGAAGACTATGATAACTATTCCTCGGACCCTCACTCCATTCCCCGGCTAGACCCTGTTATGTTTTCATCTCCTGTTGAAAAACAATGGAACAAAAGAAAGGGTGAGCTCAAATATCCCAGTAAAGAATATCATGACTAAGATAATGACGAATAAATTATCATTAGTCTTCAACAGTTGAGTTCTTGATAGAATACAATAGACTACAAGGTTTATATCAAAAACTGCAGTTAAATTCTTAAACAACGTTCAGATCAATAATAGCAGCGGAATGAGTAATCTATTAGAAGAATAATGTAGACTATAATGTCCACTCGGTTCTCTTTTTAGGAAAAACATCATCAACTTTTATCATCTGAAATATCATTAGTCAAGATAATACAAATTCACAGTTCCTGATCATAATCATGCACATCAACAGTTCATCTTTGTACTACGGGCCAAAGATATTCAATATAGCACCAACGGTCATGATTATACCAGATTCAGCCTTTGGTCATAATCATACCAAACAACAGTTCATCTTTGCACTACGGGCCAAAGAGAACATTCACCACGTGCCATAAAAGACACCGAACAGATGTATCTTCTTTAACCTATTATATCGCCTTTAACCTATCATCTGTTCAACAAATATATCACATCTGTGCCCCCGGCCACAGATATTCACAACAGCTTGATTTTTGGATGATTAGAATGATATAAATGATGAACAGAAGAAATAGGATAACAATAAGTATCGGAAGTTTACTTTGTACAGATTCAAATAATGTCCAAATTGTCAACATGATGTGGAGTGAAATTTAAAAATGATATTCAAGATCCACAGTTCAGAATAACGGTTACAATTCAATAGAAAGGTTCACGTAAATAGGAAGGTTCAGTTGAAATAATGAAGTTCAACTATTATGAAACATATAATATTTTCAGGAATTATAGAAGCAATAGTTCCATAATAAATTTCGATTTAGGAGTATGAAAGAAAATAATATCCCTTACCGTAGCAGGTTTGATTAACAAAAGGTGAAGAAAATTAATACAAAGGGTTATTCACCAACAGGCGGCAATCCGCTCCGTAAGGTTATTCCCACAATTTAATAGAATTTGAGTACGAAAAGTTATTCACCAAACAGGCGGCAATCCGCTCCGTAAGGTTATTCTCAGAGATTAATAATGAATGAGTACGAAAGGTTATTCACCAACAGGCGGCAATCCGCTCCGTAAGGTTATTCCCACAATTTAATACATGAAAACAAAAGGCACGTCTTATGAGTAAAGAAGAAACAATATTATTATCGAGAATCAAATAATGATAATCCCTTACCATAGTATGTTTGAATAATGGAAGATGAAAAAGATGGTATCCCTTACCTCAACACGTGACTGGATATTGATTTAAATGAGGTTGATTAACTTGAACAGTACACGTATACTTATAGATCTTCACAAATACTCAAGATGACTTAAGCACACTTAGAGAGAACTTTCACAAGAAGTATTTAGAGAGAGAAAGAAAGAACAAGTAAGGAAGTTTATGAAAAATCCTTAAGTTAAGGCTTCTATTTATAGCCAAAAATCTTATCATTCATTTAATCTAAACCATTCATTTAAAGATCATCTTTTAATCTACACCATCCATTTCAAATATTATATTATCTTTAATCTACACCATTCATTTCATATCACCTAATAATCACCTAACTTTATATTATAAACAAATCAATTTAATTATTCAACAATAATTCACACTTTAATCTACACCATTCATTTCATATTACCTAATAATCACCTAACTTTATATTATAAACAAATCAATTCAATTATTCAACAATAATTCACACTTTAATCTACACCATTCATTTCATATCACCTAATAATCACCTAACTTTATATTATAAACAAATAACTTTATCAATTCAATTATTATGACTAATTGTTATAAATACAGTATAGTTAGCTCTTAGATATCAAGTCAATAAATTAATGAAATACAACTGTTTAAATAACATCATAATAGAGATAACAATAATGTAAAATAAAGCATACGTTACTGTGTAATGACAATTATTGATTCAATAATGTGAATTACTGTGCATATGTTACTGTGACAATTATTAGGTTCAATAATTTTAAAAACAGTGCAACAACAATTATTGACTCAATGATATAAAATACAGTGTAATGACAATTATTAAATCAATAATGCAAAATACTGTGTAACAACAATTATTGAATTGATAATATAAAATATTATGCAGTGACAATTATCGATGAAATGATGCGTAACAGTTACGGTGTCAATTATCAGACCAAAAATATGAGATACTATGCAATACCGTGTGTTACTGTAGAGTACCGAGTGCTACAGAAAATACCAATAACTATCGTATGCTACTATTCTTTTATCACCGGTATTTTAACAGTTCCGTTGACTATTTTTATTTAAAAAGGTTATTTCTGTCGTTTTCTATGTCCGACAAATATTCCGATGTGGGGTCCACCAATAATTTGTTATTTCGGCGCCGTCAGACCAAACGAATATTCCCCGACCAAACGAATATTCCCCGACAAAGCGAATATTGTCCGACAAAATAAAATTTGCACATAACATCCTTAACTTTTAACTTTATCGATTTAACCACTTACTGTTTCAAAAAATATATATATGAAGAAAAATTAAATTTTGTATTTCATAAAATTCGGGGTCTTACAATAATAATTATTTTTCTTTTTCTTTTATTTTTAATTATAAATCCTATTAGGGCTTGGACAAGTTAGAGGCCTATAAATAGAGAGCCAATCTCTCATTATTGAAAGTAAGTTTTTGGGAGCTCTCCTAGGTGATATCTCTCCATTCTCTTGTGTATTATTTTTATTATGTTTGGCTAATTTTATTTTTCAGTTCTAAAGGGATGTTGAACCTTATTTTTAATTAATGTTCTAATTGAGTTTTATTATATATTCCTTCATGCATGAGATTTATTCTTGATGATCTGTTTTAATTGATTAGATGACATTTATTTGATTTGGCCAGTTGAATTAATTAAGTTTTTGTCATATGCTAGATTAAGATTTGATATTAAACAAACGATATTTTATCTGATCATAAGTAACAGTTAATAATATTTAATTATGGTCAAACTTTTAAATATTATTATGGTTATCAAGATGGCAAGTTAAATGGTCCGCGATGTTGAGATTGTTGCTTGGAATAATCTAATTCTCTAATTTTTAATGCAACTGTTATATTAAATCTAGACTGATAGTTCTAGGTTGTATGATAGTTAGAGTCTTTTGTGAGCGATTGCTGCATTAGATTTATAATTTAAGGAGGATTTCAGGTAGCTTGGCGATTGTCGGTTATCTAGGATTATTAATTTCAATTGAAGGAAAAGATAATAATAACTTTATTAATTTGTTGATTAAAAGAAGGGGATACTGAACTAAGGAACTGAAGTTTATTTTAATTGATTTTTCTCATCTTTATTATTATTTAGTTTTATTTGTTTGAATTTTAATTAGTTAATTAATAATTTAAAAATCCCCCATTTAATTAGTTATTTTTGAAAACATTATAATTTATTAAAATAATTCACTCTCTGTGGGTTCGACTCTTACTTTCACTACTACATTAATATTTTTCAAAGTAAGATTTTATTTTTGGTTGCTTGCGACAACATCCCAATGAGTAAATTTTAGTGTACTGATAATTTATAAACAAACTTGTAATAATTTATAAGCAAACTCATAAATAGTAGATGACAATTAGATTTTCTTATTACAAATATACTGAATAATCCACATTTTATAGTAGAAAATTTGGTTGTTATCCATTATTTATGAATTTGTTTGTAAATAATTAGCAGTACACCAAAAAGAATATAAATATGGATATAGTCGCACTAGTGTTTGTTAATGTCCAATATACATTTAAATATGATAAATGATATATTTTGATATCTTGTAAGTCAATTTTTTTTGTTATAAGTTACCTAAGTAACTATAGTAGATATATTTTAATGATATCTTATATCTTATCACTACGGCTTGCTGGTAATTAAACTTGGGGCTTAAATCTGCTATTACTAAACTCTGTTTAGTATATACTCAACTTCTGGTCTAAATTGGGGAAGATTGTGTTCCGCAAGCAATGGAAGGAGCTTATTCAGTTGCGTGAGGATCAAGATAATGTTTTAATTCCCCTAATAAAAGTTTGACTAAATAGAATAAAACAAAAAAACGAACAGGACAAGGAGGAGTACTTGGCGTAAACTCCAGCTGTTGGTACAGTGGTTTAAGCTTAGTCCTGGGACGAACCGTAAACTCGGACGTCCTGGATTCGAGTCCCACTAACAACAACAGTTCTACCTTCTCATAAGAACAGGTAATGGGGCCACAGATCTTAGAAGGGTTGGTCCGGGCTGGGGAGATTAGTCCGACTGCGGTTGAGAAACTCCACATTATCAAAAAAAAAAAAAAAAGGAGTACTTGGCGTCTTACGTTGACACGCTAGCTAATTTGCAGCTGTCAGAGGAAAATAATAGAAATTTGAGTGATGAAGAGATGGTTAGTTTGTGTGGGGAATTTCTTAATGGGGGCACCGATACAACAACAACAACAACAACATTACAGTGGATTATCGCTAATTTGGTTAAGTATCTTAAAATTCAGGCCAAACTCCATGAAGAAATTATGGGGGTTATGGGGCCTAAAAGGCCATCATCATTAGCATTATCCGGAGAAGGGAATGAGGAGAAAATGATGGTGGTGGTAGAAGACGAAGATTTGCAATGAATGCCTTACCTAAAAGCAGTTGTTCTAGAAAGCCTTAGGCGCCATTCGCCTGGGCACTTTGTGCTACCACACTCGGTGACTAAGGAAATGCAATTGGACGAATATGTGATACCAAAAAATGCTGCAATCAATTTCATGGTGGCGGAGATGGGGTGGGACCCGAAAGTATGGAATGATCCAATGGAGTTCAAGCCGGAGAGATTTTTGGATGTTAATACTTGTAATGGTGATGAAGGTTTTGATACAACTGGGAGTAGAGAGATTAAGATGATGCCTTTTGGCGTAGGGAGGAGGATATGTCCTGGCTTGGGGTTGGCTATGCTTCACTTGGAATATTTTGTGGCCAATTTAGTTTGGTACTCTGAATGGAAGGCTGGTGGTGGTGGTGATGTTGATCTTTCAGAAAAGCAAGAGTTCACGGTGGTTATGAAACATCCCCTGATTGCTCACATTGCTCCAAGGGTGTTGAACGCGTGAGGTTGATAGTTTGTCTTTAAATTTTATGATAAATGGGGCCTTTTTTAGGCATATGCTATCGCGTGTATCTCTCTTGCCTTCTTTATGAGTATGTGTACTATGCACACACAAGTAGTTTACGTGTGTTGTGTTATTTTAAGAGATTTTATTTTAGGCATATGCTATCGTATGTATTTTTCTTTCTTTTTTGAGTATGTTTCTTATGAACACACAAGTAGTTTATGTGAATTCGGCTAGTATGAAGTTGGCACCGACCGGCCATCGGTTGGTGAGCAACTCCAGTGCCAACACGTGGCACAGATGACAAATCAATGGCTAAATTATTGAGAATTTAAATTTGAGAAGAAGGTTTCCCACCGAACATAAAGCATGCCCGCCCAAAATTCTAAACAGAGCAGCTAGAGCAATTAATCCACAAATTTTAATCCAGTTTCGTTGCTGCAGATTATTACAAACCGAAAGCTAAACAAACTGTCCAATTCCTGCTCTACAAAATATGCAGTTTGTTAGCAAAATTATGAAGTTCAATAGCATTAATGCAGCAATTTGTTCTAGAAGTTTTGCACCTAATTGTAATTATATCCAGAAAACTGCATAATCAGTCTGTGCATCATAAGTATAGTTCTGTAGTTTTTAAGCCTTAAAACTCCAAGTTTTGCAGCTTGTTTCAAGGCCAATTCCGAAGCTACAATCTGCTTCAATTTGTCGTGCACTACAACATTGGCCCTAAAACAAGTGTTGGACATACACTTTTAAGATGTACATGCCCCTACGAACCTTGACAATTAGTGGAAGATTAGAGTAATATTGAAACCAATTTCGACAAATTCAAGTTATCAAGCAACAAAGGAATAAATTCTTATAGTATTAGCACTAAATTTGTATTTATATGTGCAATAAAGCAATACACATAGCACATATTTTCAAGTAAAAAAACAGTAATTACTTGTAGCCATGAGTTACACGAAGAAGGTCATCCATGGAAAAACCAGAGCATTTGTCGAGCTTAAAAACTTGGACAATACAAGTAACAACACTAATCCAAAAGGAACACGAACTAACTAACAACCTATAAATCAAACAATGAAACAATGATTATCTAAACATATGCCTCAAAGATTTCTTAGTAACAATTTAGAAAATATTTCAAAATCATGCTTCATCCATTCCTAACATATTACTAGCATTGCATTACTTTTAACCCCTATCGTGTGTGTGAATTCAATGCACCAAACTCACAAAAATTCAAATAAGTTAATGAACTTCAATACCTATAGACGATAATAAACAGAAGGAAATACATAAGTCCTCAATATGCTTGCACATAATTTTTATTTTTTTATTTTTTTTATCACGAGTACGTTTTACGCTCCATCTCGCATCTAATCTTGGCATGTGCAAAAACTTTTTTTTATTAGGCTTTTTAAAATTACCCATGTAATGAACCCCCCCCCCCCCCCCCCAAAAGCATATAAAGGTTGTTATTATCGTAACAATAAAGGTTGTTATTATCGTAACAAGCACTTAATTCAATCAACCTCTTCTAAATTTCAACTAATTTAACACTCCGAATACGTGCATATAAATGTCAGGGGTCTGAAGCAATGCAGTCACTAGCAACGGTCAGAAATTAGACTAACACTCTTTTTCCAATTCACCCAAATCGTTGACTAATTCATCAAATTATCATCATCGACAAACATTAGATTATACCAAATCATTGCTCGGTTAACTATTCTAACGCGCCTAAATACACATAATACCTAGACTACCCCATTTTCGTAGGACCATGATTGCATTTAGCATCTGCAACAAGCCTTTGAACCACAAGGTTATCCTAAATAGACGAGTTGTGTCTCGCGAGGGTTTACAATGAATATACGCACAAAATTCCAAAATTATATGTAACTAGCCTAAAATTGATTTTTTTTTTATTAACTACATGCAAATACATGCAAATATCTATATACAAATATGTAAAACTTAACAAGTAAGCAAGTTATCCCGCCTGCCCCCAAACTTAAACAGTGAATTGTCCTCAATTTGCAATAATAAAGGAATGTAATATAGAGCACTTCCTTGTAAGTGTTCAGTTATTGTCGTTGCGCTCCTCATAAGCAGAGTCTGGCCGTGGGAACACTGAAAGTAGAGGAATTTTGGGAAGCTACATGTTGGAGAGTGCCTGAGCTACACCAATTAAATTCGTGCATAACATCTCGTCGTTGGGTTATTATCGTATTTTGTCGAGCTATGTCCTGGAACTACAAATCCACATGTGATTGTAATCTCCGCAGCTTAATGCTAAATTCATTTTCGATTAATGCTGAATTTATTTTCAGTTAAAGAGCCACATGTGGACGGTGTGGCTGAGGATGGCCTTGCTTCGTATGGAGAAGGTGACTTGGCAAAGAGCTCATTTGTATCTGGTGACTGCGGTTCCTCCCTAGCTGGAGGATTTACAATAAAACCAGCTCAAATCGGATGGCAAGGGCAATATCCCACTACTTTAGCTGTCTAATGATTCGTGCATCAATAAAAACCTTAGGCTATTGCATATGTTCATTTGTAGCCCTAGTTATATCAACCCGTTTACATAGTCGGCAAATAAGTGATGGGTGTAGCAACCCACCCGATGAACCCCCTTTTACTGTATGCTCGATAGAATCTTGAATTACTCGACACACATTGATAGTTTTTCCTTTCACCAAACAGTATAATAAAATGGCGCGATCTTTGATGATCTCACTTACATGTGTGGTGGGCATAAGCTTCACAAATAGAAAGAAGTGCCATGCCTTCCCGAACCTAATCAAGTGACTTGCTCAAAATAACACCGGTTCATACTTGTTATATTTCCAGGTTACACCGGGACAACACAACCCACCTATCACCTTATCCAAATTTAGCTTAATCTGTTTATATGTTGTGTACTCATCCATTCATGGCTCAGTGGCTAGTCTATAGTACTCGTTGATTGTTGCTGCACTGAATGATACTTTTTCCCCAATTACTTTAATCACATTGTGCGTAGCCTCAATCGCATTAACATAGAATTCCCGCATTATAGACTCCACTGCTGGTTTGGGTTGCATAGCAAAAGCGGTCCAATCTCTCTCAGTGATCATATTAAAAAGTTCTCCCTGTGTTGCACCTGGACTAATTCCCCTTTCTAGAATAACGGTTTTAGTAACCATGACGTCATACAATCGGTCAGATGCTGCCTCACCTACAAATATCTTTTTGTTATATGAATTCGAGGAATGGGAACTTTCACCACATTGTCTTTTTGGTCCCATGGTTCACTACCAATCTTCAAGATGATTACCCGCCCCAATTCCATAAAATAGCAGCCAAATAAGCACACTTTATTCTTTTAGGAATTCTAGCAAACTCTTGGTTGTGCACTGTTAAAATCATGAACCAAAGACGCTCCCCCAAACTTAGATTCTGCCACCCTCTATGGGTTTATCTTTATGAGCAACCCAATCACAGATTCAAACCTAATTAAAGATGAAATTCAAATTAAAAAATAACATACTTATCCAACTTATGTTAGAAAAGCTTTCCATATAAATCCTTACAAATCCTTGAGTTAATGGCTGAATTGAGTAGAATCGCTTGAGTTAATTCAAAAACTTGAGGTTAAAGATGGCGTTCTTACATTTAATGTAGTACCCAAGCCTTGAATTGAAGCGGTTAGGTTATGGGTGGAATAAACGAATAACTGGGAAGAAATTTCAGTGAGACCTCTTTGAATTCGACAATATGGAGGCTCTAATTCGGAACAGGTTGGTTTAAAACTTTCTTATTGCTCTTAGATTGTAAGATAAAAGGTTAGGGGTGCTCTGGAGTTCAAATGAATGATAGAGTGCATAATGAAATCAAACCCCAGCTACAACCTTTTATTTCTTGACCCTACACGTGAGTTTTCATTTTGGACAGCCCAGTCAAGGGCTTAGGCGCTCACTAGGCGCTTAGTAGGCTCTATCCTAGCACTTAGGTGCTCTTAGCTCATATTTTGCCCCTTCATACTACATTGTTTCCTCATTTGTACATGCTGCTTGCACTTATAAATATGTCACATAGTAAGTATTCATCAAAACATGATTTTTAATAACAATCTAACTATGACTATTATACTTTAACATAATTTAATTCCTAAAATATAAAACTAATAAAAATTAACAATTTGGGTTACCTCCCAAACAACGCTTGGTTTTAAGTCATCAGTCTGACTTTGTCCTTTTCAGTCAGCGTTGACGAAAAGGATTGACGAAAAGGATTGAGATTTTTTGAAGATCAAAATTACCACCCCAATAATGTTTCAACCTTTATCCTTTCACTTTAAAAGTTTGCTTCATAGCTAAATCCTCCAGTTCCACTGTTCCACGCGGAAACACTTGAATGATGGTGAACGTACTTGACCACCCCGACTTCAATTTTCCTAGGAAAAGTTTCAGGCGGGAGTTGAAAAGAAGAACTTGTTACCTCGGCTCAAAATTTCTTGGGATGATCTTCTTGTCGTGTCATTTCTTTACCTTCTCCTTATACAGTTAGAGCTTTCGTAGGTTCGGAGACGAAATTCATCAAGCTCGTTTAATTGCAATAGTCACTTTTCATTCGTTGATGTTGCGACGAAGTTAAGCTTTCTGATCGCCCAATACGTATTATGTTTAAGCTCAACTGGAAGGTGAACGCCTTTTTGTATATAAGTTAAAACAGAGACATTCCGATTGGTGTTTCGTAAGCGGTCCGATAAGCCCAAAGTGCATCATCTAATTTCTTTGACCAGTCCTTTCTGTTTGGGTTCACCATTTTCTCCAATATTCGCTTAATTTTTAGATTGGATACCTCAGCTTGTCTGCTAGTCTGAGGATGGTACGCAGTGACAATCTTATGAGTTATCCCACACTTAACCAGAAATGTCTCAAATTGCTTATTATAAAAATGCATGCCCTCATCGCTGATAATTGCCCTTGGTGTGCTAAGTCGGGTAAATATGTTCTTCTGAAGAAATCCCAGAATCACTTTTGCATTATTAGAAGGTAATGATGCCGCTTCCACCCATTTGGATACATAATCAACTGAGACTAGGATGCACGAGTTACTAAAAGAAGATGGAAATGGCCCCATGAAATCTATCCCCCATATATCAAATATTTCAACTACCAGAATATTATTGAGGGGCATTTCGTGTCATTTAGAGATATTGCAAACCATTTGGCATCTGTTGCACTGTAGCACAAATGAATGTGCTTCTTTAAAGAGAGAAAACCAGTAAAATCCAGATTGAAGCGCCTCGAATGCAGTCCTTTCTCCCCCATAACGTCTTCCATAATTCGAAGCATGACAATGGTGAAGTATGTTATGAATTTCTTCCTTGGGTACACACCTTCTTAACAACTGATCGGCACATTGCTTAAACAAGAAAGGTTCATCCCACATATAAAACTTAATATCGTGTAGAAACTTATTTCGTTATTGGCTCGACAATTTCAGAGACATCACCCCACTTACTAAGTAATTCACAAAATCAAAATACTATGGCGCCTCCAACATAATAGAAAAAAGATGTTTATTCGGGAATGACTCATTAATTACTAACCCGTCATCCTATTGCTTCTCGAATTCTCTAATCTTGATAGGTGATCTGCCATATGATTTTCAGTCCCTTTTTTATCTCGAATTTCCAAGTCAAATTCCTGAAGTAAAAGTACCCATCTTATCAAACACGACTTCACATATTTCATAGCTATCAAATATTTTATGGCAGAATGGTCCGTGAATACCACCACTTTTGTCCCGATAAGATATGCCTAAAATTTATCAAACGCATAAACCACTGCTAAAAGCTATTTTTCTGTTGTTGTATAATTGAGCTGGGCATCCGATAGTGTCTTACTCATGTACTAAATAACATGAAACATCTTGTCCTTGCGATGACCCAAAATTGCCCCGATCGTAAAATCACCCGCGTCACACATCAGTTCAAAAGTCAGGTTCTAGTTGGGCGCAATAATCACCGGATCTATAACTAACTTCATTTTCAATAACTAAAAAGCTTCAAGACAGACCTTATCAAACTTGAACTTTGCATCCTTTTTCAACAGATTGCATAACGGTTTTTGTTATCTTCAAAAAATCCTTTATGAACCGTCGGTAGAAACCTGTATGCCTTAGAAAACTCCGAATTCCCTTAATCAAAGAAGGCGACAAAAGCTTCTCAATTGTCTTGATTTTTGCTTTATCCACTTCTAGCCCTTTCGCTGATACTCTATGCCCCAGAATGATACCCTTTTGAACCATAAAATGGCATTTTTCCCAATTTAAAATCAAAATTGTCTCAATGCAACATTTAAGTACCAGAATTAGGTTCTCCAAACACATATCAAAAGAATCTCCAAAAACTGAGAAGTCGTCCATAAATACCTTAAGATTGTTTTCGACCATATCAGTGAAAATAACCATCGTGCACCTTTAAAAAATGGCTGGTGCATTATATAATCCGAATGACATCTGTTTGAACACGAAGGTCCCGTAAGGGCAAGTAAAAATTATCTTTTTTTGGTCTTCGGGCGCAATAGCAATCTGATTATACCTTGAATATCAGTTTAAGAGACAATATTACTCATGTCTAACCAATCGATCTAGCATTTGGTTAATAAACGGTAGCAAAAAATGGTCTTTACGAGTGACCTTATTCAGTTTTCTGTAATCCATGTACACTCGCCACCCTTTCATTGTTCTTGTTGGAATCAGTTCATTGTTGTCGTTTGCTACTACCGTCATTCCACCCCTTTTTTGGAACACACTATACTGGACTTACCCAAGCACTATCTGAAATCAGATAGATGATCCCTGCATCGAGCCACTTAATGATCTCTTTTTTCACCACTTCCTTCATAATAGGGTTTAACTTGTGTTGCTGCTTAATAGTCGGTTTGGCCTCTTCTTCGAGTAAAATCTTATGCATGCTAATAGTTGGACTAATTCCTTTTATATCCGCGAGAATCCATCCCAAAGCAGATTTATATTCTTTAAGAACCATCAAAAGCTTACTCTCTTACTCATCTATAAGAGTTGTAAAAATAATCACTAGCAAGGTAGATGACTCACCCATATATACATACCTAAGATGATTAGGTAACTGTTTAAGTTCCAAAGTCGGCGGTTCTTCTATTAAAGTTTTGGCTCTAGCATTTGACTTCCCCGAAAAATCAAGTGCTTCAAACTGTTGTTTAAACTTAGTGTACCTTAGCGAAAAATCCAATAGCTACACATACTCCAAAGCTTCTGAATATTCTAAAATTTCTTCACTAACAATGTAAGCTTCAAGAGGATCGAGATCGCCAATACCTATAAATACATCATTAATTATTCCGTCAACCAAATCAATTTGAAAGCATTCATCAACATCACTGGAAAATTTCATTGCCTTAAACACATCAAAAGTTTCTTATTGGTCTTGAACCCGCATTAGTAGCCGTCCTTTTTGAACATCAATCAATGTTCTTTTCGTTACAAGGAATGGTCGACCCAGAATGATTGGAATGTCCCGGTCCTCCTTAAAGTCTAATACGATGAAATCTGCTTGTAATATGAATTTGCCGACCTTAACTAAAACATCCTCTATAATACCTCGCGGATAAGTGAGTGACCTGTCTGCTAACCGAAGAGTCATATTTATAGGAGTGGCTTCTTTTAAACCTAATTGCTGATAAATAGACAGAGGCATGAGGTTTATACTTGTGCCCAAATCGCATAAACAACGATTGAAGAATTAGCTCCTTATTGTGCAAGGTATGGTGAAGCTGCCCGGATCCTTAAGCTTTGGTGGAAGCTTCTTTTGTAAGACTGCATTACACTCCTCCGTTAAAGCCACATTTTCAAATTCACCCAACCTTCTCTTCTTTAACAAAATGTCTTTCATGAATTTAACGTAGTTAGGCATCTGTTCCTAAGCATCAGTGAATGGAATGCTAATTTGTAACTTCTTAAACACCTCTAGAAATTTTAAAAACTGTATGTCTAATTTCTGCTTTTACATTCTTTATGGAAATGGAACAGGCGGTACTGTAGAAGTATGTTTATCCACTATTGCATTCTCATCTGGATGTGCCTTTGAATCAGTCTTTTTCTCTTCACATTCTTTAACAACTTCTGTATTTTTTTTTCTTAACCTTTGTCAGTATCTTGGCTTTAGCCCCATGCATTTCTTTGCCATTTCTAAGTGTAACTGCTTGACACTGCTTTTTCCCTTCTCTTCTTGGGTTTACCTCTGTGTCACTTGGCAAAGACCCTTAGATACGACTATTCATTACATTTAACAACTGTCCCATCTGGTTTTCAAGGCTGTCAATTGACACCGCTTGGCTTTTTATATTCATGTCCATCTGATTCATGATTTTGTCTTGTGCACTCATCCATGACTCGGTTCCTGCCATGAATTTAGCCAACATCTCCTCCAAGTGTGACTGATTCTCTAGTTGCTAAATGGGCCGATTATAAAATCCAGGAGGATTAGGTTTCCTAGGAGCATTTTGCTGATTAGCTTGATTATCCTTCCATGAGAAATTAGGATGCTTCCTTCACCCTGAATTATAATTGTTGGAGTCGCTACTGTTATGTTGTCAATTATAATTCTCCACAAACTTCACTAATTCTAAGCTAATGGCACATTGGTCGTTGGAATGGTTTCCAGAACATAACTCACAAACCATTGCTACACTTTAAACATTATGCGCCTCAAGAAAATCGATCTTCTTTGTAAGAACAACCATATGAGATCCCACCTGTGCAGACAATGCTGTAACTGCATCCAGTTCAATAATCCCCGCTGCACGTGGTTGATTTATCCGTGTAGTTGGCCACTGATAATTGTTGGCTGCCAGTTTCCAACAAATTATATGATTCATCAAAATTTTTAGCCATTAAAGCTCTTCCCGTAGCAACGTCAATATTGGTACGTGTAGCACTAGACAACCCATTGTAAAAGGTCTGCACTTGTAACCATTGGGGTATCCCATGATGAGGACATTTGCGTAACAAATCCTTGAACCTCTCCTATGCTTCATACGGAGATTCTGAGTCGTGCAGAATGAAAGTTGTAATATCATTCCGCATCTTAGCTGTCTTGGCAGGTGGAAAAAACTTGGCTAGGAACTTTTGTGCCAAATCATTCCAAGTTGTTATTGAACTAGCCGATTGAGAGTGAAGCCAACTCTGTGCTTTGTCTCGAAGTGTAAAAGGAAATAGCCT
Source organism: Hedera helix (assembly GCA_947179155.2). Taxonomy (NCBI): domain Eukaryota; kingdom Viridiplantae; phylum Streptophyta; class Magnoliopsida; order Apiales; family Araliaceae; genus Hedera; species Hedera helix. The sequence continues at coordinate 1,989,804 of OX359268.1, forward strand.
CAATCTAATTACATCCTCAGATACTTCATGAAACTTAAAGGTGTCACAGATTTCCAAAAAACTGACTAGGTAGTCACTTGGATCATCATTTGGAAATCTCGTAAATTGCACTAAATTGTGAAGCATTTGAATAGTCCCATGCTTTATCTCAAAATTTGTTGCATTAATCGTTGGCCTCTGAATGTTGGACTGTATCTCGGTGACTTGAGGCATAGCAAAATCCCTAAGCCTCTGTTCCTTTTCCGCTATCCTCCCTTGATGTTGTACTATATCTTGAATAAAGTTTCGGATTCGGTGGAACCTCCGTTCAATCTTGTCTTCGAATGATATTAGTTCCTGTCCTTTCGAACACATTTGCATACAAGATCACGATTACCTGAAAAGAACAAAAAGAAAAGAAAACTATTTAAACTAAGATTAAATTGATTGTAATTAGTATTGGAATAATAATAATAATAGCAAAGTCCCCGGCAACGGCGCCAAAAACTTGTTTGCCTAAATCTTACCTAGTAAAACATGCAAGTATACATGGTTTAACTGTAATGTAAGGACTTTCTATTATTAATACACTCAAATATTGATCCTAAGTCATTTCAACCCTAATTAAATAAACACTCAAAATTGATGAATATCGGTTAATTGAATAAAATTAAATTTATTAAATTAATTGAAACTAATTACTAAGATTTGTTATCAAGTTGTAAAACATTAAGGTTATAACTTCCCCTAACACTTCAATTAGACCTTTTCATTCTCTATTTAAGTAATCAACCATGTGGAGTTGTTTACCAGAAAGTCATATGTATTCACTAGCATCTGTCGATGGTCAAACGAATATCACCTATTCAAATAAATCACTATGTGTCCATGAGATTTAACATTAAATATAAGTCATTAAATTCATATTTTCTTATAGGTTACATATGATATATAGGTATATGTCTATCCTATATACAAATTAAACAATCTATTACATGTAGAATGACAATAGCATATGTCGACATACCCAGACCGAAGTTTATATTTTATTTGTCAATTTCATACAAACTATCATGCTAATTACTGGCCAAGTAATTATAACTCAAGCATAAGATATGACAATCAACTTCAACACAATCGATTAACATTAAAAGGAAGTGAATTGCCTTCAATTTACATGTTAGGTTCCATTATAACCTTACATCTAAATTTTAGTTCATCACTACTTTGTAAACTATGGATACAATTTTAGCAACATACAGATGAATCAAAGTAAAAGATGTAAAGAGAAAGTAGAACTCAGTTGACTCTGAATCCCCTTCAACCCCCATCGTTGATTTTCCTTTTGTTTCCTTCTTGAATCCCTAGCTCTCAAATCCTTTATCTTTATTCTTCTTTGTGTTCCATTTATGCTTCCCAGGTTTCTCACCGTTTTCTACGTGACCCCCCCCCCCCAATAATATAACCGTTGCCCACGAATAGAAGAATGTGCGTCAATTCAAACCGTGCTTGGGTCCTACAGAAAAACTCTTCACTAGTGAAATTTCCCGACCAGCGCCTAGGCGCTCCTCTGCTCTGGTCTGGAATTCTAGCCAAGCGCCTAGGCGCTTGTTTGATAGAGAAAATTACCATTTTGCCATTTCCTGGCAAAACAAAGGAAAAATACTAAAAATAAGTAAAACGAAACTATAGAACATAAAAATGAATGAAAATAACATAAATCATTAAGCCTAAAACAGTCAATTTGCAAGTATAAAACTTACTCATCAGTAGGTATCAATGACATTCATGTTCAAGTGGGAGGCATTGACAGACTTGGAATTGAAGACGTGCCATTATACAGTGCTGACCTTTGGATTTAGCTTATTATTACTTGACAAGAAATATAATAAGGACCATTACCACCATCATATCAGTAATATCCGCGAATATTATGAGTAGTTATAAATAAATTGTTATTTTTATAATATGAATTTTAGTTTGAAATGCATTAGCGAATGAACTGTAACATAATATGGATATATATATGTGACATGTACAATGGAAGTGGAATTTATGGTTAAATAAAATATTTGGATAAGGTGGATTAATTTGATGAATCTAAATTAAGATTTAAAGTAAGTGTGCTTAAAGTATTATTTAGTAAAGTAAGTGTGCATGTGAGTTAATATGTTAGTGGTATTGCTGAGAGTTTATAAGAATGCTTTGGTGCATTGATTGAAAACTTCACACCTAATTTTATGCTCATAGTGGAAAGCCACCTAAACCATTTAGTGGATTTTCACAGCACTTAGGTGTATATTAGCCTTCATTTGTTAAGGAATGTGGTTTATATTTTTAGTTATTCTGGAAACTTTTCCATTTCTTTCAAAACAAAAGTTTTCAAGATTTACTAAATCTTCACCAAAGTTTTATCCAAAATTCCATACATTGCTATTAAGACCCTTCCAAATTTGAAGCAAATCAAGTGAAGTTAAATTACAAACTGATTATGGGAGTAGTGTGAATCAAGGATCTTCCAGGGAGGAATTCATTAGAGCCTATAATCAAGAATAATCAAATTTAACCATTCAAGCTTCAAGCATAAAAAGCGTATAATTCCTTCTCTTTAGTAACTTATAGAATTCGTTTAAAATTAGTAACCAATTGATTTGTTTGTTGTTGTGGGAGGTTTGATGTTGGTGAATCAGTGGGATTCAGGTGGAATAAGGTGGAGTTATGGATGGAGGATAGTTATATGGTTATATGGTTATGAAATCTGAAACTTTTAAGCATGCATGCATAGTGTTTGTGTTTATGCCTTAATGAAAACCTTTTGTGAAAACTTGAAAATTAATAGCCTATTGTAGGAACCTTATATATATACATGTGTTGTATGAAGATTCAAGTCTTGTTGATGTTTTAAAATTAACCCAAAATAGTTTTGGAAGAATTTTTGTCAAACTAGTTTTGAAACAAAAAGTGTTAAAACCACCTACTTTCAAGCTTGAGAATTTATGTCATGAAGGAACCAATTTAGTTGTGTGATAATTTTATAAAATACTATGTAGTGGTGTCTTGTTGGTGTCAAAATTTGGTGGTAATTTGATATATAAAATAAAAGTAATGATTTTTCAAAGTAGCCATGAAAAGAATAAAAGTTGAATTTTTTTTGGAAAATAGGGCACGACCGGGGCGGCTTCAGAGCCTGCCGAGGCCGTGACCTTGTAGCCAAATCTGGCTGGGGCAGGCTCACATGCCAATTTCGTGGCCGGGGCCATGGACTGCATATTTTAATTTTTTTTCTTTTGTTTTGTTAAGCATTCTCATGATGTAATATAACCTAGAACATATTCTAATGTATATATTAATCTATGTGTGATATAATGAGTTCAATATGGTTGATAATTGAGGATTAAAACGTTAATCTAGGAATGTTTGAAGTTTTAAACGGGAATGGGGAATGCGTTATGTGTTTAGCCATGTGTAATGATTTGGTTTGTATTATATAAGTTTACGGTGATTGATAAAGTTACGAGTTAGCATAATCGGTTATATCTGATAACTTATCTCATGAATAGATTTTGGAAGTTTTGAGTGTCAGTTGTATGACTTCAAAATTTTCCCTTTATTTCCCTACATTTCTTAGCAATCAAATAGGGTATCTACGATGTTAATTTCCAGCTTATCTTTTTCCATAATTTAAGAATTCATATTAAATAAACTAAAACCCTAAATTTGTAATTGCAAACAACTAAAATACTAAATTTAAGAGATGAAGGAGAAAGAAAGACACAGACAGGGAGAGAATAATTACAGAATTTAAGTAATGAAAATTACAGAATTTAAGTAATGAAAATTATAGAATTTAAGTAATGAAAATGATAAAAATGGAATTCAAAAATAAAGAAGATAAAATTGGAAAGATTAGAAATGGTATAATATATTGATAGGAGAAGGTTACAAGATTTCAGGAATAAAAGTTCAATCCAATTCAGATATCCCTATTTCTCATCTACAGTTTACATATATAGCTAAAGACTACTACCCTTAACCTACAATTGCCAACTATCATAACAGATTTTTCCTCCTAATTTTAGTTACAAGGAATTTGAATTAACTCATAATGCTAACTACTACGATGACATCATCATTCCCCAATTGTCATTTTTCATTCCAAGTTTACACACTAACCAATTAAGCTGAGTTGATCCACACACTTGTCAGATTGGGCTAAACTGCTACTTGTACAAACCATTAGTTATTGAACTACTGCATACACAGGTAATCACACACAGGCTATTAGTTGTTGAATTGTAACATTGCCTTCCCCTCAATTAATCCTTGACCACAAGGATAAAGATTTTACTACTACTAAGTTAATTTAAAATTTGGAAATTAAGATACCATCTGCTGAACATCTTCCCATGTAGAATATTCTATCAAACTACTAGCCTATTGAATCAGATATTTTACCTTGGCCCTATTCTTGTACTTGACCATTCTTTTATTCAAAATCTTTTCTAAAACTAACTTGAAAGTACCATCATCTGCAGTAGGAGGTAATGTAGGACAGATAACAGCCTGTGCTCCAATGGTTTTCTTCAATAAAAAAAAATATGAAATACATTATTAATTTGAGCATATATTGGCATTTTCAACTTGTAAGCTACTGACCCAATTTTTTCTCCATAATTTTATATGGTCCATAAAATATGGGAGCCAATTTAAAGCTAGCTCTCTGAGTTAGGTTTGACTGTCTATATAGCTGTAGTTTTAGATACACAAAATCTCTAATGGAAAATTGTCTTTCAGTGCTATGCTGATCAGCATATACTTTCATCATGTTATGAGCATAAAGAAGCTTAAGTCTTAAATCATGAAAGACTGATTCCCTTTCTTTAATAAACTCATCCACAGCTAGTACCTTGGTATATTCAAATTGCTGAAAATTCAATCGAGGAGGGTCAAAACCAAATAATACCTTGAAAGTAGAGCATCGTAAAGCTGTGTGGTAGTTTGCATTGTACCATCACTCAGCTAAAGGAAACCATGTTGACCATTTTTTGGATGATTATTGTACATACACCTTAAATAACACTCCAAACACCTATTTAGTCTTTTTGTTTGACCATCAGATTGGGGGTGGTAATAGGAACTCATGCATAATTTCACTCCCAATTGATGAAAAAGAGACTGCTAGAATGTACTCAAGAATATTCTATCCCTATCACTCACAATGGTTTGAGAAAAATCATGTAGTTTATATACTTGCTCTATAAATATTTTGGCCACAAAATGGTAGCGTTGTAAGACTCCGAATTTTATGAAATGCAAAATTTAATTTCTCTTCATATATATATTTTTTTCCTGAAACAGTAAGTGGTTAAATTGATAAAATTGATAGTTAAGGATGTTATGTGTAAATTTTATTTTGTCGGACAATATTCGTTTTGTCGGGGAATATTCGTTTTGTCGGGGAATATTCGGGTCGTACGTCGGCGCCGAAATAACTAATTATTGGTGGACCCCACAACGGAATAATTGTCGGATATAGAAAACGACAGAAGTAACCTTTTTAAATAAAAATAGTCAACGGTGTTAACTGTTAAAATACCGGTGATAAAAGAATAGTAGCATACGGTAATTTATGGTATTTTACTGTAGCACGCGGTACTCTACAGTAGCACACGGTATTGCACAGTGTCTCATATTATTGGTCTGATAATTGACACCGTAACTGTTACGCATCATTTCATCAATAATTGTCACTGCATAATATTTTATGTTATTAATTCAATAATTATTGCTACACAGTATTTTGCATTATTGATTTAATAATTGTCATTACACTGTATTTTATATTATTGACTCAATAATTGTTGGTGCACTGTTGTGACGCCCCCAAATCTGGGCCCACACAGCCCAAACTTGAGTCGTCAAAATACTACAACAAAATTATTACAACAAAGCACAACGTACAACAATACAGTGTATAATAATACACAACTAAGTCTTCACTATTATTGCCACACTATTTTACAAAACGTGAAGACTATGATAGCTATTCCTCGGACCCTCACTCCATTCCCCGGCTAGACCCTGTTATGTTTTCATCTCCTGTTGAAAAACAATGGAACAAAAGAAAGGGTGAGCTCAAATAGCCCAGTAAAGAATATCATGACTAAGATAATGACGAATAAATTATCATTAGTCTTCAACAGTTGAGTTCTTGATAGAATACAATAGACTACAAGGTTTATATCAAAAACTGCAGTTAAATTCTTAAACAACGTTCAGATCAATAATAGCAGCGGAATGAGTAATCTATTAGAAGAATAATGCAGACTATAATGTCCACTCGGTTCTCTTTTTAGGAAAAACATCATCAACTTTTATCATCTGAAATATCATTAGTCAAGATAATACAAATTCACAGTTCCTGATCATAATCATGCACATCAACAGTTCATCTTTGTACTACGGGCCAAAGATATTCAATATAGCACCAACGGTCATGATTATACCAGATTCAGCCTTTGGTCATAATCATACCAAACAACAGTTCATCTTTGCACTACGGGCCAAAGAGAACATTCACCACGTGCCATAAAAGACACCGAACAGATGTATCTTCTTTAACCTATTATATCGCCTTTAACCTATCATCTGTTCAACAAATATATCACATCTGTGCCCCCGGCCACAGATATTCACAACAGCTTGATTTTTGGATGATTAGAATGATATAAATGATGAACAGAAGAAATAGGATAACAATAAGTATCGGAAGTTTACTTTGTACAGATTCAAATAATGTCCAAATTGTCAACATGATGTGGAGTGAAATTTAAAAATGATATTCAAGATCCACAGTTCAGAATAACGGTTACAATTCAATAGAAAGGTTCACGTAAATAGGAAGGTTCAGTTGAAATAATGAAGTTCAACTATTATGAAACATATAATATTTTCAGGAATTATAGAAGCAATAGTTCCATAATAAATTTCGATTTAGGAGTATGAAAGAAAATAATATCCCTTACCGTAGCAGGTTTGATTAACAAAAGGTGAAAGAAATTAATACAAAGGGTTATTCACCAACAGGCGGCAATCCGCTCCGTAAGGTTATTCCCACAATTTAATAGAATTTGAGTACGAAGAGTTATTCACCAAACAGGCGGCAATCCGCTCCGTAAGGTTATTCTCAGAGATTAATAATGAATGAGTACGAAAGGTTATTCACCAACAGGCGGCAATCCGCTCCGTAAGGTTATTCCCACAATTTAATACATGAAAACAAAAGGCACGTCTTATGAGTAAGGAAGAAACAATATTATTATCGAGAATCAAATAATGATAATCCCTTACCATAGTATGTTTGAATAATGGAAGATGAAAAAGATGGTATCCCTTACCTCAACACGTGACTGGATATTGATTTAAATGAGGTTGATTAACTTGAACAGTACACGTATACTTATAGATCTTCACAAATACTCAAGATGACTTAAGCACACTTAGAGAGAACTTTCACAAGAAGTATTTAGAGAGAGAAAGAAAGAACAAGTAAGGAAGTTTATGAAAAATCCTTAAGTTAAGGCTTCTATTTATAGCCAAAAATCTTATCATTCATTTAATCTAAACCATTCATTTAAAGATCATCTTTTAATCTACACCATCCATTTCAAATATTATATTATCTTTAATCTACACCATTCATTTCATATCACCTAATAATCACCTAACTTTATATTATAAACAAATCAATTTAATTATTCAACAATAATTCACACTTTAATCTACACCATTCATTTCATATTACCTAATAATCACCTAACTTTATATTATAAACAAATCAATTCAATTATTCAACAATAATTCACACTTTAATCTACACCATTCATTTCATATCACCTAATAATCACCTAACTTTATATTATAAACAAATAACTTTATCAATTCAATTATTATGACTAATTGTTATAAATACAGTATAGTTAGCTCTTAGATATCAAGTCAATAAATTAATGAAATACAACTGTTTAAATAACATCATAATAGAGATAACAATAATGTAAAATAAAGCATACGTTACTGTGTAATGACAATTATTGATTCAATAATGTGAATTACTGTGCATATGTTACTGTGACAATTATTAGGTTCAATAATTTTAAACACAGTGCAACAACAATTATTGACTCAATGATATAAAATACAGTGTAATGACAATTATTAAATCAATAATGCAAAATACTGTGTAACAACAATTATTGAATTGATAATATAAAATATTATGCAGTGACAATTATCGATGAAATGATGCGTAACAGTTACGGTGTCAATTATCAGACCAAAAATATGAGACACTATGCAATACCGTGTGTTACTGTAGAGTACCGAGTGCTACAGAAAATACCAATAACTACCGTATGCTACTATTCTTTTATCACCGGTATTTTAACAGTTCCGTTGACTATTTTTATTTAAAAAGGTTATTTCTGTCGTTTTCTATATCCGACAAATATTCCGTTGTGGGGTCCACCAATAATTTGTTATTTCGGCGGCGTCGGACCAAACGAATATTCCCCGACCAAACGAATATTCCCCGACAAAGCGAATATTGTCCGACAAAATAAAATTTGCACATAACATCTTTAACTTTTAACTTTATCGATTTAACTACTTACTGTTTAAAAAAAATATCTATATGAAGAAAAATTAAATTTTGTATTTCATAAAATTCGGGGTCTTACAACTGTAGTTTAAAATTATTGAACCTAATACACTGTAATTTATATTATTAAATTAATAATAATCTGTAATGTGTTTCTTACATTATTGTTGTAACATTATTTTATTTTATATGTTGGACCCACAAGAAGAATAAATATAAATAAATAAATAAATAAATAAATTAATTAATTAATTAATTTTACTATTTGAAATAGTAACGTGAATAGTACGTGGACCCACTGTGGGGCCCACGTGAAATGTGAAAATTGAGTTTTTGCTGGATGGTTGGTGGAGGCTGCGCAACAGCCTCTGCTGAAAATTTTTCTGCCCACCTACCACGCACAGTGCTTTCTTTTCTCCTATAAATAGATTGCTCAGCTGAATAGAAAAATCACACCTAAAACATAAAATTTTTCTATAAGAATTTTATGAGTTTTCTCTGAGAATAGTAAGGTTATTTTGAGTGTTTGAAAGCCAAAAGGAGTGCAGGAATTTTTCAAGTAAGTCTTTTATTAAAGAGTAGTAATTTCATAAATTCCTATTTTTCATGGTATTCACAAATCTTCCTTTAGAAGACTCTTCTTTGAGAATATTCATTTTTAAAAGCTTTCTTTGGAAAATTTATTTTGGAATATTATTTTAAAAACTATTTTAAAGTAGTTATATTATACTACAAAAATTATGTTAAATATATATAATTTTGATAGTTCATATTATACGAGTTATCATACACTTTGAAATTTATATGTGGTAATTACTAATTTTATTATAAATATATAGGTTGATCAATCTCATTTAAATCAATATCCAGTCACGTGTTAAGGTAAGGAATATTATTCTTTTCACACTCTTAAATTTATTACGGTAAGGGATACCATCTTTTTCATCTTCCATTATTCAAACTTACTATGGTAAGGGATTATCATTATTTGATTCTCGAAAATAATATTGTTTCTTCCTTACTCATAAGATGTGCCTTTTATTTCCATGTTTTAATTTATGGGAATAACCTTACGGCGCGGATTACCGCCTGTTGGTGAATAACATTTCGTATTCATTCCTTATTAATCTCTGAGAATAACCTTACTGCGCGGATTACCGCCTGTTTGGTGAATAACTCTTCGTATTCAATTTTTATTAAATTGTGGGAATAACCTTACGGCGCGGATTACCGCCTGTTGGTGAATAACATTTCGTATTCATTCCTTATTAATCTCTGAGAATAACCTGACTACGCGGATTACCGCATGTTTGGTGAATTACTCTTCGTATTCATTTCTTACTTGTCTCTTGTTGGTAAAGTTTCCTAAAATGAATATATATTCTTTAATAGTTTGCACTTCATCTAATATCATTTCAACTGAACCTTCCTATTTTTCTAAATCTTTCTATTGAACCTTAACTGTTATTCTGAACTGTGGATCTTAAATATCATTCTTGAATTTTAGTCCACATCGTGTTGGCAATTTGGTCATTATTTAAATCTGCACAAAGAAAAATCATAAACTTTTGATATTTATTGATCATACTGTTTCTTCTGATTCATCATCTATATCACGGTTGTTATTCTAATCATCAAGAACCATGTTGTTGTGAATATCTGTGGCCTGGGGCACAATTGATAGGATAAAGACGATATAATTATTGTGTCTTTTAAGGCACGTGGTGAATATTCTCTTTGGCCTGGGGCAAAGATGAACTGTTGTTGGTATGATTATGACCAAAGGCTGAAAACTGGTATAATCATTACCGTTGGTGTTATATTTGAATATCTTTGGCTCGTAATGCAAAGATGAACTATTGACTGGCATGATTATAATCAGGAACTGGAAATTTATATTATCATGACTAGCGATGTTTAAGATGATAAAAGTTGAAGCGAGTGGACATTATAGTCTGCATTATTCTTCTAATAGATTGCTCTTTCCGCTGTTATTATTGATACAAAGCTTATTGTTTATTATATTCAATTAAGAACTCATCTGTTGAAGGCTAATGATAATTTATTTGTCATTATTTTAGTCATGATATTTCTTACTGGGCTATTTGAGCTCACCCTTTCTTTTGTTCCATTGTTTTTCAGAAAATGAGAGAGTAGCCGGGTCTAGCAGGGGAATGGAGTGACGGTCCGAGTGATAGCTATTGTAGTCTTCACATGTTGTATATAGTGTGACAATAATAGTGAAGACTTAGTTATGTATTATTGAGTTTGTATTTCTGTTCCATGTACTATTTGTATTAGAAATTTTGTATTTTATGGCGTCTCAAATTGAGCTATGTAGGCTTAGATTTGGGGGCGTCACAAGCGTAAGGATGTTTAACACCAATGAAATGTCCAAACTTGGAAAATCTGTCCACCACTACTAATATAACATTTTTCCCTTTAGATAAAGGTAACCTTTTAATGAAGTCCATGGCTATGTCATTCCAAGGCTTAAGGGAAACTTCTAGTGGCTGTAGAAACCCAGGGTAAAGGCACAATTTCAGTTTTGTTTCTTTGACACATATCACACTCCTTAATCCATATTTTGATATCTATAGAATATCCTAACCAAGTGAAATAACTATTCAATTTTTTATAAGTTGCCTGAATGCTAGAATGACCTCCTAGAGCACCAATATAAAGAATTGAGAAGTCTTTTTTTTTCTTCCTAATATCATTTCCTTTCCCCAAAACTATTAGGACTTTGTGTTTTAGTATTTCCTTATTTGAAAGAAAACTCAGGAATATCATCTGTATTGATTGCTAACTGTTGAATTAACAACTGAATCTTAGGATCCTCATTATAAGATTCTGAAATCTCTTACGTCCTAAGATGCATACTACCAGATATAGCTTGAATTGAACCATCTGTAGCCTCTGATTCTCCATGTATCTGTCTTAAAAATGCATCAACAACTATATTATCAGTTTCCTTTTTATAAGTGATCTCAAAATCATAACCAAGCATCTTACTCAACCATTTTTACTGTAGAAAAGTTATCAGCCTTTGTTCCATAAAAACTTAAGACTTTGGTGATTAATTTTAATAATATAATGTGATCTTATCAGATAAGCTCTCTATTTAGTTACAACTTATAGAATAACCAGTAACTCTTTATCATACACGGAGAGTCCTAGGTGTTTAGGAGCTAGAGCTTTGCTTAAGAATGCTAGTGGTTTTCCCTTTGCATAAGTATTGCACCAATTCCATTATTGCTTGCATCAGTCTCCACAATAAATGACAACTTAAAATCAGGAAAAACTAGTACTGGAGTGGTGCTTATGGCTTGTTTTAACTTCTGAAATGCACTTGTTGCTTCCTCAGCCCATAGAAATTGATCCTTTTGCAGTAATCTAGTAAATGGTCTAGTAATTTCACCATAGTTCCTTACAAACCTCCTATAATAACCACTAAGCCTCAGAAATCCTCTTAAAGTTTTTACTAAGTTGAGAATAAGCCAGTTGATCATTGCAGCAATCTTATTAGGATCTGCTGCCACTCCCTTAAACGAAATAATATGCCCAAAATATTCTACATTGTGCTGAGCAAAAGAACACCTTGATTTTTTTTTGCAAATAATGAATGTGATCTAAGCAATACCAGAGTGCTGTTAAGGTGTACCATATATGTCTGCAAATCTGGACTATAGACTAAGATGTCATCAAAAAATGCCAAAATGAATTGTCTTAAGTAGGAAGCAAACATTTGATTCATATGGGTCTGAAAAGTTATTGGGGCATTAGTTAAGCCAAAGGGCATTATAAGGAATTCATAATGTCCCAAGTGTGTCCTAAAGGCTGTCTTGTGAATGTTTGAAGGATTCATTCTTATTTGATGGTAACCTGCTCTGAGATCCAACTTACTGAAGACACTTGCCCCTTTAACTCATCCAATAATTCTTCTATTATCAGTATTGGAAATTTGTCTTTAATGGTGATATAGTTGAGTTCTTTGTAATCCACACAAAATCTCCAACTCCCTTCTTTTTTCTTAACCAATATTATAGGAGAAATAAAAGGACTCTGGCTGGCCTGTATGATCCTTGAAGCCAACACTTCCCTAATAATTTTCTTAATCTCATCTTTTTATACTTGTGGGTATCTGTAAGGTCTAAGAGTAAATGGTTTTGAACTAGTCTTGAGTAGAATATGATGATCATGACTTCTAGTTGGGGGTAAAGTTGTAGGTTCTTTAAAAACATCCTCATAGCTGGACATTAATTCATTAATTTCTTTTGGAATTTTCTCACTGGTCTTTTCCATATTAAATGAGAATAAGCAAGCCATATAAGAAATTTGGTCTTTGTTATAGTTATTTGAGAATTTTATACCTGTAATCATAGAAATGGCTTCCCCTTGTCCATCTTTGGTACCTTGTAACTTAATTTGCTTACCTCCTAAAGTGAATGAGAGAGTCAGTTGAGCAAAATTGAAAATGCAATCTCCCAAAGTCCTTAACCACTGCACTCCCAAAACGACATCACATCCCTTTAATGGAATTAATCCATTGTCAGTATGAAACTTGTACCCCTAAGTCGCCTGTATAAAATCTATGCATTTCTCTGAACTGATAATATTAAATCCATTAGCCACACAAACTTGCATTGGTTTATCCTCCTGTTTAGCACAATGAAGTAGATCTGCAGTTTTGGTATTTAAAAAATTATGTGTGCACTAGTATCAATGAGGATAATGACTTTCTTATTCTTAACTGTAGCCTTGATCCTAATAGTAATATCTGAAGTACTTCCATTCAAAGCATGATGGAAATTTCCATATCTTGTTATACTTTGTCCACTAATAGTACCTACTGTTCCTCAAGATTGATTATGATTTCTTCTTCTTCAAATTCCTCTTCTTCAATAAGCATGAACACCTGCTTCTTCTGACATCTATGACCCGATATATACAATTCATCACAATTAAACACAATCCTTTATCCTTCCTGGCTTGTAGTTCATCATAAGTCAGTCCTTTAACTGGACTAGAATATGTCTTGTAACTCTGAGAATTTCCTCATGACAAGTGAGAATTTGTTCCAGACAGTGAAATGGTAGGATTACAAAGCTCGTGACTGGTAGCTGTCGTTAACACTCTAAAATTAATCCTCACTTTCAATCACAAATTCAGTATAATAGCAAGCAAGGGTCTAACCCACAAAGAGTGATATTGCTTCAATAAATTCTAATATTTTCTATTCTCAATAACAATAAATAAATAAGGGGATTTTTGAATTAACTATAAGTAACTAAATAAACAAAAATAAATTAATAAGATTAATCAATAAATTAAAATATTCAGTTCTTCAATTCATTCTCGTCCTTACAATTAATGGATCAATTAATCATAATATATTTTTATCTTCCATGAAATTAATAACCCTAGGCAACAACAAGCTCCACAACCTAAATTTTTTTCTTAATTTTAATCTAACAAAACATGCTCTTTAATAGATTTTAACCATTATACAACCTAGAACAAGCTCTCTAAATTTAATATAATGGAATCATTAATCACAAGGAAATTAGATTATTCTAAGCAACAACCTCATAAGCTCGGACTGTTTAACTTATTTCATGATAACCATAGAAATAAATAAAAGCTTGACCACAATCATCTATCACTATTCACTACCAACGATTAAGAACAATATCAATTACACGTAATATAATTTTTAAATCTAGGAATTGATAATAATTTGATCAATCTAATGAGCTTTAATCAAACCAACCAAATTTAATATCAAAAAGTAATTAAAACGGATTATCACAAATAATTTCATATAAGGAAGAATAAATAATATTACTGAACTAATTTATCCATTAATTGTAATTGGGTTTGAAATCCCCTAGAACTGAATAAATTAAAATTAGTCAAACGTAATAATAATAATAATAATAATAATAATAATAATAATATGCAAAAGAATTGAGAGAGATATGATACACCTTAGAAAGAGAGAGAGCTCCTAATTATCTCTAACACTATGTTAATGTGCTCTCATAATATATTTATAGAAGTACAATAATAATCCTAAGCTAATGTGGAATTAAAATCCAATTTAGAATCAAATTAATGCTCAAAATCGTGAAATAATCCATTCTGATCAATTTCCGTGTCTGCCAAACACGCCCTTCGCGTCCCTTGACCGGTCAGACTTCTCCCGCCGCGCATTGCGCTTCCTTTTTTTTTTTCATCTGCTGCTTGGCCGCGCATTGTGCGGAATGCGTGGCCCTTCTTCTTTCCTTCTGCTGACCAAACGACGTCGTCGCCTCTAAGTTTTGCTGACTTGTTGCGTGCATGGTGCGCCCAGTACCTTTGCAATTTAATTACGATTCTGCCAATGTGCTGCTTATTTACCAAAATGCCATCCAAGATTATTTTCCTACAAAATAAAATATAAAATAATTAAAATTAAATAAAAATAATAAAAATAATAAAAACACATAAAATTAAATAAATTATCCAAAACAATAAAAATACTTAAAAACTCACAATTAATTAAGCCTAAAAATACCTAATAAATAGGAATAAAATCTACTTATCAAATACCCCCACACTTAAATCTTTGCTTGTCCTCAAGCAAAACAAGAATACAAACTATAAAATAAAACTAATAACCAAACAACTTACTTGACTCGAACAACAAATCAATATGAATACAACATTAGCCTTAAAGATTTTTAAAATAATAACTCACAGAAAATTTCAAAATCATGTAAAATCCAAAATTCAACATATTTATTAATCTTACTTACTCAAGACCCTTCGTGTGTATGTAAATCCAAATGTATCAAACTAGCAAAAAAACTTAGATCCGCTCACATAATTAAATGTCTCATAAAAGATGGTTAGTTTAACAACAAAACTCTATACTCTTACCTTTCACATCACTTAAAGCTAATATAAACAAATATAACTAGAAGATCAAAAGGTTTTTAATCTTGAAAAAGTCACTAAGATTATTAATATCAATTTTTTAAAGTACTTTTTCCATTTTTTCTTCTTCCTTTTAAATAGGTGCATTTTATGCTCCATCCCATTCATTTTTCTTCAATTTTTTCTTTATTTCTTTCTTTTTGATCTCTTCATCGGTGAGTGTGTTTTACGCTTTATCTTACTTTTTCATGTGTTTATGAGTGAGTGCGTTTTACGTTCCATCTCAACCCACCACAAGAATTCTTCTCAATTTAACAATCCTAGAAAAATTACATAAATCATCTCTCCCCAAAATTATATTTTGCCTCATATTTTACTTTAAATAATGATCAAATAAGTTATAGAGCTTAAAAATATCTTCCATAAGCATTTAACCATATAAACTTTTTCTAAATTAAAACTAGCTCAAACAAATGGATATAAGTGCATAAAAATTAAAGGGATCTCAAATAAAGTAATAACCAATAAAAAGTCAAAAATTCAAACTAAGCAAAAATTTATCCCTTTGCCAAAAGTTATTAAATAAAATCAAAACTTTTATTATTGGCTAAAAATTAAAATTCAATTAACTCATTGCTCAAGTGGCACATCCTAAATAAAAAATTAACTAACTACCCATTTTCGTAGGAAACACGGTTACACTTAGCATGTGCAACAAGCCTTTAAACCCCAAGGTTACCCCCAAGTGGACGAGTTTTGTCTCGTGAGAGTTTGTAGTGAATTTACCCACAAAATTCAAAATTTAATTTTTTTTAAAATTCCCTAAAAATGAAACAAATATCCTAAATCCCTTCCCTCACACTTAAAATTTACATTGTCCCCAATGTAAACTATAATGCAAAGAAACAGACACAAATAACTATAAAAAGAAAAAGGAAAAGAAATTCAAATCTGATTTCTTGGGTTGCCTCCCAAGTAATGTCTTTGTTTAACGTCATTGGCTTAACTCAGTCCTACCTTCTCAATCTAAATAAACTAGTTCTGCCAACTCCACAACCTCAACATTCTCGACTTGAAAACCTTGATGAAAATGTTTAAGTCGGTATCCATCCACCTTGAAGACTTTTCTTGTTTTTGGGCTTTGAAGCTCAACTGCACCATAAGTAAAGACATTAGTAATAACAAAAGGACCAACCCAACGAGAACGCAACTTACCAGGAAATAACTTAATCCGTGAGTGATAAAGTAAAACTTTTTGTCCAACAACAAAGTTCTTTCTAGAAATCCTCGTGTCATGAAAGGCCTTTGTTTTTTTCTTGTAAATTTTAGAGCTCTCATATGCCTCATTTCTCAATTCATCTACCTCTTATAATTGCAACTTCCTATGTCCTCTCGCTTCTTCTATGTCCAAGTTACATTGTTTGATTGCCCAAAAAGCCTTGTGCTCCAATTCTACAGGTAAATGACAAAGTTTACCAAATATCAGCCTATAGGGTGACATACCTATAGGAGTCTTGTAAGCAGTCCTATAAGCCCAAAGTGCATCATCTAACCTCAAACTCCAATCCTTTATTATTTGTTTGACTATTTTCTCCAAAATGGATTTGATTTCACGGTTGGACACTTCAGCTTGGCCATTGCTTTGTCGATGATAGGATGCAGAAACCTTATGCATCACATTATATTTCTTGAACAATGCTTCTAACATCCTATTACAAAAATGCATTTATCTATCACCGATGATTGCCCTTGAAGTGCCAAACCTGATAAATATGTTAGACTTCACAAAATCTGCAACAACTTTAGAATCATTAGTTCGGGTGGCTTTAGCTTCCACTCATTTAGAAATATAATCAACAGCCAAAAGAATATAAATATTACCAAAAGAAACAAGAAATGGTCCCATAAAATCAATATCCCACACATCAAATATTTCAACAATTAGAATAGGAGTTTGTGACATTTGATTCCTACTTGAGATATTACCCGTTCTTTGACAATTTTCACATGATTTACAAAACGGATAAGAGTCTTTAAAAATAGTCGGCCAATAGAAACCACATTCTAAAACCTTATGAGTTGTTCTTTTAGGGCCAAAATGGCCTCCACAAGTATAAGAGTGACAAAAAGTTAAGATAGACAAAAAATCATTATGAGGCACACATCGTCTAACTATCTGGTCAGCACAAAATTTTCACAGATATGGGTCATCCCATACATAATATTTGACCTCACTCTTAAGTTTTTCTTTTTGAAATTTAGAAAATTCGCTTGAAAAATAGGCACTCACTAAATAATTTACAATATTAGCATACCAAGGTGTAGCTTTATCAATTGAAAACAAATGCTCATCTGGAAAAGAATCCTGTAATAGTAGTGCTTCCTCATTTTTAATCAGCCTACTCAAGTGATCCGCCACCAAATTGTCCGCTCCCTTCTTATCTTTAATTTTCAAATTGAATTCTTAAAAGAGCAGAATCCACCTTATGATCCTAGGTTTAGATTCTTTCTTGGTGAGCAGATACCTGAGAGCAGCATGGTCAGAATAAACTACAACTTTAGTACCAAGTAAATAAGATCTAAACTTGTCTAAAGCAAAAATAACAGATAATAATTCTTTTTCAGTGGTAGAGTAGTTAATCTGAGCAACATTCAAAGTTCTAGAAGCATAATAATTTGCATGAACAGTTTTGTCAATTCTTTGGCCCAAGACGGCCCCTACTGCATAGTTGCTTTCATCACACATGATTTCAAAAGGTAACTTCCAATTTGGCAGTTGAATGACTGGCGCTGAGGTCAATAGCTTCTTCAATTTATCAAATGCCTCCTTGCACTCATCATTAAAATGAAATTCCACATCTTTTTATAGCAACTTACACAATGGCAACGCTATCTGTGAGAAGTCTGTGATAAATCTGCGATAGAAACCTACATGACCAAGAAAAGAACGAATCTTTCGCACACTTACAGGGTAAGGCAAAGCAGTAACAATTTCTATCTTAGCTTTATGTACTTCTAATCCTCTAGCTGAAACTATTTGTCCAAGTACTATACCTTGCTCTACCATAAAATGACACTTTTCCTAATTTAGAACGAGATTAGTTTCTAAGCATCTATCTAACACACGTGTCAAATTATCTAAGCATGCCTCTAAAGTATCACCATGAATTGTGAAATCTTCCATAAATACCTCAATACAGTTCTCAATAAGATCGAAAAATACATTTACCATGCATCTCTGAAAAGTACCGGGTGCATTGCAGAGTCTGAAAGACATCCTACAGTATGCAAATGTATCGAATGGGCATGTGAAGGTGGTTTTTTTTTTTTTAATCTTCCGGTGCAATCACAATTTGGTTATAACTTGAAAAATCATCTAGAAAAGAATAATAAGTATGGCCCGTTAGTCTTTTTAACATCTGATCAATAAAGGGGAGAGGAAAATGATCTTTTCTAGTTACAAGATTCAATTTTCAATAATCAATACATACTCTCCACCCTATTTGCTTACGAGTAGGCACTAACTCATTATTTTCATTCTAAATGACAGCTATACCAGATTTCTTTGGAATTACCTGTACTGGACTCACCAATCGACTGTCTGAAATAGGGTAGATAATACCTGCATCTAATAATTTAATAATCTCTTTCTTCACCACCTCCATCATGGGTGGATTCAATCTCCTTTGAGCCTCTCTTGTCGACTTAGCTCCTTCTTCCAAAAGAATTCGATGCGTGCACACAGCCGGACTTATGCCTTTAATATCTGTAATTGTCCAACTAAAGACTGTGATGTGGTCCCTCAAAACTCTAAGTAGTTTGTCCTCTTGAACTTTGGTAAGATTGTTAGCAATGATTACTGGCAGTGTGTCTTCCTTTCCTAAATATGCATACTTCAGGTGGGTTAACAATGGCTTTAATTCCAAAGTGGGAGCCTGCACAATGGAAGGTAACAATTTTTTATGAGTCACAAGTATTGAATAAACGAAACTGCATACTTATCTGAAATATTCGGTAAAGAATGTAATGCAGCTATTGTGTCCTTTAATTTTGAAGTTTGTTCAATCTCTTCTTCTTGTTCTAGCTCCAAACTATCTACGATAGCAACCTCCAAAGTTTCCTTATGTATTTGGTTGAAGGATTTCTGCACCAAAGAATCAATAATATTAATAGCAAAAACAGAATTAACATCACAAGGGTACCTCATAGCCTCATAAAGTTGAACTGAATTTTTTCGCAATCGAATTCCATGGTCAATGTCCCATTATGCATATCAATCATTGTTCTTGCTGTTTTTAAAAATGGTCTCCCTAACAGTATATGAGCAGGATTTGGAGATGTATCATTCTCCATATCCATAATATAAAAATATGTAGGAAATATAAGCTCATTGACCTGCACCAACACATCCTCAATCACCCATTTAGGGTAAGTATTAGTACGGTCAGCCAATTGAATAATAACACCAGTATTCTTTAAAGGTCCTAGATTTAGAGAAGTATAAATAGACAATGACATAACGTTAATTGATGCTCCTAAATCTAACATAGCTTATTCAAATATGGTATTACCTATCTTGCACGGAATTATGAACATACCTGGATCCTTACATTTAGGGGGCGTTTTTCTTTGAAGGACTGCCGATACATTTTCTCTAACAGACATTTTTTTATCGTCATTTAATTTTCTCTTATTAGTGCATAATTCTTTCAAAAATTTGGCATACCTTGGAACTTGCTTGATTGCGTTTAATAGAGGAATATTCACCTCCACCTTCCCGAAGGTCTCCAGAATCTCCTTCTCTTGCTCTTCCTTCTTTGAAGTTCTAAGATTCCTGGGAGGAAAAGGTAAAAGATTAGACTTAAGCTGAATAAGAAGGTTAGGGATTACCTTCGAAATTTCTACCTCTTCCTTAGCTTTATCCTCGTCAAATTCAACAGTAGCCCTTGGAGTGTCCAACTGTGTTCCATTCCTTAACATAATGGCACTTGCATTTTCTCTAGGATTGATAACGATTTGTGAAGGTAACTTTCCCGAGCCTTGAGAATCCAATCGACCAACGGTTGTTGTAACGACCCCGAAATTCGACCCAATTTATTATCTTAATTTTCATATTTATTAAACATTATCTTTCTTACGTCCAAATTTCGGTCCGTTAATAATCTTTAATTACCTTATTTAAACCCTTAATTGATCCATTATTTAATATCAATATCACAAATTTCCAAATTTTCGGTATAAATTTTTTTTTTCTCAACTTAATTATTGTATTAAAACATTTGGATATTTAAAATCCTTACATTTCGATCCTAGTCCCATGGATCGCAACCTTAACCTTTTTCTTTTCTCTTACTAGTGTCATATAGCTCAACATTCACAATTTAGTATTGTTCATATCCATACAATTTATTCTTGATTTCCTAATCCATAGTTAAGCCATTTAATAATTTCTATCGTAACATCTATCTAGTACAATCACAGTTCAAAACTTGACTTATCCTGTCTGGATTCAACATATATGTACATACAAAGTAACACTATAAAATTAACAATAGTATTCACGCTATGTTATTGAAATATAACAATAACGTTCACAACCTTCAGTGATTATCTGTCTTTATATCATCCGATATTTTTGAAATTCATTTCTTTCCTGCAAAAATGTTTATTAAGCAAGTAATGAGCACAACGGCTCAGCAAGTTCAACAGCTATACTTCACGTAGCATATACTTTATCATGCTTGGTGTGTGTCATACATCATGTGCTTGTGCTTCTACTATAGCAATATATCTCATCTATATTCATATCATTGCACAAAATACACATTGTGGTCATATTAATCACGTATCACGTAACACATAATTTGTATGCATTTAAAACAAGAATTATATATCATACAGTCCAACACTTAACATAAAAAGGGACTGAAGAACTTGCCTGGCGTCCAGTTATTTAAATTGATATCTCAAACCCTTAACTCGATCAACCTATGATCATAAAATAATCAAATAATAATTATTTATCTCTTTATGATATTAATTTACTTAATTAATATCATCTCTGGACTAATTTCCAATTTATACGGTTAACTATATTAACCTCTTCCCTTAATATATTCATTTAACTTAATATCAAATACACTCACTACGGACAACCCGGCTTATTGAGTAAATTTTAGCATATTCGGTTGTCCGAAAAATTTATTTAATCCTTTTCTAACATTTAAACTCATTAGATTAATACTTAAAATATTCAAATATTAATCCCCAATATTTAATATTTTTACAAAAATATTAAATTTAATGTCCAAACATCATTTCTATATTTTTAGTATTTTTCTATAATTTTCTAGAATTTTAAAACAATTTTAAAACATTTATTTCTATTAAAAATCATTTCTGGGGGCATTTCGGTAATTTCCGCGCCCTTAGGGATATATCCGGCATTAACAGAAAAGGTCCGGGGCATTTTCGTAATTTCCGAACCTCTAGGGGCATATCCGGAATTTCCCGGAAAGATTGAGGGCATAATCGTAATTTTCATTGCTTCCAGGATACGGACGGTATTATTGTAAAAGACCAAGGGCACCCTGGTAATTTCCAGCCGTGTCGGTCGTCCGCGCAACGCGCGGTGATTGTTTTCTGCCGACGCCCAAAACGACGTCGTTTCGCCAATCGATTTCTGGGTTCCGCGCAATGCGCGGCTCCCCCCCTTCCGCGCCAAGAAACGACGCCGTTTCGTCGCGCGCGTCTGAAAAATAATGGTCCGCGCAATGCGCGGACCGTCCCTTCCTTCTTATTTCTTTCCCAGCCGTAAACAGTAGCCAACTTGCACAATTTCTTCCATTTTTTGTTCAAAAATTTCCCAACATAAATACTCCAAAAATCATAAAATTTCATAACATACATCCCAAAAATTATTTATAATAATTATGCTAATAATTTACTAATTTTTCATTAAATTAATTAATAACATAAACACTAAAATAAATCCAAACAAATTTACTTTTATACCTTTCTTAAGCCATGAAGCTCTTTAAAGCTTGCTCTATACTTGAGTAACACCAAATATCACCTCTCATGTGGCGGCCATGGAGTTTTTCCGAGTGGTTGGTGGTGTTGCTTGGTGGTTTCGGTATAGCATAGAAGGAAAGCTTTGTTTTTTCTTTTTCCTTTTCTTGCTTTTATTTTCTTTTCCTTTTATTGCTTTTTCTTTCTTTCTTCGTTGCTTCCTTTTGTTGGCTTATATAATTGTTGCTTAAGGATTTCCACCGACTTAGCCCCTCTCTCGAACGTTCCAATTTCGGATAAATTCCAAATTTTGCATGCAATTTATTTAATTAAATACATTACGTAATTATTACGTGTAATAAATATTTTATATAATATATATAAAATATTTATTTTAATTCACTAAAAATCATAACATGATTTATGAGTAATATTAATACCCTTTTCGGTATTTTACTTGATAAATTTTGTACACGCATAACGTCATGCATGTAATTATTTGAGGTAATTTATACCTCCAAAATTCATAAAATAATTCATAGGACATATAAAAATTATTTTTCATAATTTTTCACTCCGTTACTTGGACAACATGTTACATTAATATGTTCACATTTCCGAAATATTATTCTTCATAAAAGTTATAATAATTCTATTATACATAACCATAATTTTTATTAAATTAAAACATTCCTTTTTCTTATTTATTATTCAATTTCTTTAATATTCATATTAATTTCTTTATATATAAATTATATAATTTAATATTATATAATTTATATAATTACATTCTCCTTTTTAAATAATTTCTTAATTTCCTCCAATCTTATTTCATTTAATCACCTTATATAAATTACATAATTATTCTTATATAATTTATATAATTATTATTTTCTTCATAACTTATTTTAATTTTCTTATATAAATTAAATAATTATTATTATATAATTTACATAATTACATTTCCTTCTCAATTAATTTCTAAACTTCTTCCAAAATTCTTGATAAACTCTAAAATCGATAACTATAATTTTTACAAACTTCCTCATTAGCTTTTCATGAATTCTTGGATTAATTTAATTATTAATCCCTTAATTTTCATAATTAATGAAATTTATAATTTTTATCAATTAAACATAACACACATATATAAATGTATATATATAAATATATACATATTTAATTCATGCATTTTACATTATCACATAACCTCATTTAAAATCATAATTTCTGTATTTCCACAATAATTTCATTGTACAATATATTGTACCTTACATATAATCTTTCTTATTCTTCATAAATTATTTTTAAACAATTTATTTACTTTTCAATTATTTTAAATTAACATCAATTTTCACCATCTCCATAAAGATTTAATTTATCAATTAAATCTCTTCATACACCTTAACTCACATAAATAATAATTTATTTAACAACCTTGATAATTCTGTTAATTAAATTTTTTTATTTAATTTTCTTAAGGAAATCCGAAAGTTCGGGTCCTCACATTCTTCCCCCCTTAACAAGATTCCGTCCTCGGAATCATAGTTGTCGTAATATTTATACGTATTTTATTTATAGCAACTTGCTATACCTTTATCTAGATGAATAACAATTTATTCCATAATAATCATATATTACCTCTTTAATATCCATAACTTCTATGGATAACATCATAATAATCATAACTGTCAAAATATTCAATTCTTAATTCATAATTTCTTTGTAGTATTACATTTCATAATTCTCTAAAATTTTATTCATAAAACTTTAACTCATTTCTTGATACACTTATCGAGATAATTTCTTATTCTCTGAAAATTTATTTTCTTTAATCATACGTAATCTTACTCCATTCACTTATTTCATTCTTATATCCCACCTCATTCATATTCCGCACATTCATCCTTCTCTTCTTAATTCATATTCATGACTCTTCTTCACATTTCATAATTCACTTCTTAATACATTTATCATTCAACACTATGTTTTAAATATCAACCTTTACTTAATCCATCATAATCCTTATTTGAAAATTATTTCAAAAATCCTGGGTGTCACATTCACCCCTCCTTCATTAAATTTCGTCCTCGAAATTGTTATGTACTCGTACCTCATTCATTTACAATTTCTTTACATTTATTCCACATATCTTTATTTCATTCCTTTCTCGTAGTCATTGCACATTACAATTTTCTAATCCATCACATTTCATACTTTCTTTACTTCACAATTATTGCTTTCATTATTACTCACCTTTAAATAATACTTCCCCATCCTACCATCCAAACTTCATAAGAGTAGAGGAATTCAAAATTTTATTTAGGAAAAACTTTCATGATATGCTGAATGAACATTTATCCCGGTTTAACAGTACTTCACTCCCAGAGTACGTCGTACTGCAAACCACTGACAGTGGGTTAGTCTGTCATTAAAGTAAACATGTACCCCGGTTACAATACTTCACTCCCAGAGTACGTCGTACTGTAAACCCTGACAGTGGATTAGTCTGTCATTAAAGTGATGCATATTTAATCCGTAATTTGGCACGCCAGTAGAACAATCTGTCATGCCCGTGTTTCTTAATCTTTTTGTTCATCTCAGCGTTATGATTCATTCAAAAGTAATTTGATTGGTTATAACTTTCAAAGAATATGAATTCAATATTTCACAAAATTTGTCTAGCTGAATCAATAGCTCAGACTTATATTTCTTCAACGCTTGTCTAGCCAGATCAATTAGCATAGACTTACTTGTAACAATTTATAACTCGCAGAAATTTTCAAAACATTCATCATGTCAAAACTTTTCAAAACGTCTAGCCGAGTCAAATGGCAATAACTTATAGCTTTGACATACTTTTATAAATCAAAATCATTTGTGACTTCATGTTACCGCATTATTTTGACAGTCCGTTGAGGATTTCGTCGTTAATAATTCCTACACCATAAACCGTACTTTATGGTGTTGAATCATCTTATAACGAAATAGTACCACACCGTCTCAACAACACGTTGAGCATTCCGTCATTCATCACATCTGCACCGGGCTAAAAGGTGCGTGGATGATTATTTTGAAATACATTTTGATGTAAAAATATTTTTGTCTAGCCGAAACAAGTAGCATAGACACTTTTTAGTTCGCTAAAAAATTTTCATTTATATTTCTCAAAGCACACACGTGCCAAATCAACTTGAGGCCAAAATTTTCGAAATCTAGCAAAGCTAGAAGAGTGGGAATATCCTAAATTCCCTAACATTCACCTTCAGTTCCTTTACTTAAATATTAAATTATTGCTAGGACTATTTTCATTTATCACATTAAAATTTCTATCTACTCCAGCTTTTCTATACCCCCGTATAGTTCATCAAACTTGCCACACATTATGAGTCCAGGAACTTACCACAAGAATATGAGTTTTAAAGCTTGTCCTAGCAATATGTAGTCTGAGAACATATCAAAGACTGTCCATATGCTGAGGGGCTCAAAACATACCATACCAATATAAGTCATGGACTTACCATATGCATGAGTTTTAAGAACTCGTGCCTAACTTAATATTATCTATCTATCAAAAACTCTTAGCGCGACTCTAACATTTCAATGATTATCACATAGTAACTAAGTAAACACAAATCCCTCGCCCATACAAAGGATTGTGCAACTCAGTCACCACATGAGTCCTCAATTGAAATTTCGTACCCAAGCTTTCTACCCCCTTATCATAACCTTTCTGTCATTCATGTCTCATCATTTTCTGAATTCTTCTTGTACTATTTCATAGTACCATATCTCTTTTGGACCATTAACAGGTCTCTCTGTTAATTTCACATTCTCACTTAATCCCATCATGATCTTACTTCACAACCTACTTCTTACTCGCTTCTCTTATCTTGTGATCGTATCGTAGTACGATCCTCTTACCGTTCCTGATCATGTTATTATGATCTCTTCTTATACATTTCGGATTATCTTGTCATCCTTATTGTTTAAATCAGGTGTCCCCTGATTTTCTTTAAGATTCATCTTTGAATCATTTCAATATTCTTTCAAATAATTTTTTTTTTTTTTTTTTTTTTTTTTTTTAAACTTATAAATTTTCTCAATTCCCTGCCTTCGTTCAGCTCTTTCTTAACATCTTTGTCTCTTCCTTATAATCTTATCTCTTTCATATTTCCTTTACTTTAATCAATATCTGAGATCTGTATTTCTTAACTTACATCTTTCTCTACTTATATCTCTTCATTCTAATTCCCCCATGTTCATCAAACTTATCACGTATTTGGGCTCATGAACTTACCATAATCATATGGTTGAGGAGCTTGTCCTAGTCAGGCTATAGTCGCCCATTCGCTAAAGGGGCTCCACCATATAATCATGAGTCACGAGTTTACCATACGCTTGTCACGAGTTTACCATACGCTTGAGTTTTCAGAACACTCAACTAATCGTACTCTTGCTTACTTTAAGTTATAACCTAAGGTATCATTTACCTAAGGTTTATAACCTCTAGCTCTGATACCAACTGTAACGACCCCGAAATTCGACCCAATTTATTATCTTAATTTTCATATTTATTAAACATTATCTTTCTTACGTCCAAATTTCGGTTCGTTAATAATCTTTAATTACCTTATTTAAACCCTTAATTGATCCATTATTTAATATCAATATCACAAATTTCCAAATTTTCGGTATAAATTTTTTTTTCTCAACTTAATTATTGTATTAAAACATTTGGATATTTAAAATCCTTACATTTCGATCCTAGTCCCATGGATCGCAACCTTAACCTTTTTCTTTTCTCTTACTAGTGTCATATAGCTCAACATTCACAATTTAGTATTGTTCATATCCATACAATTTATTCTTGATTTCCTAATCCATAGTTAAGCCATTTAATAATTTCTATCGTAACATCTATCTAGTACAATCACAGTTCAAAACTTGACTTATCCTGTCTGGATTCAACATATATGTACATACAAAGTAACACTATAAAATTAACAATAATATTCACGCTATGTTATTGAAATATAACAATAACGTTCACAACCTTCAGTGATTATCTGTCTTTATATCATCCGATATTTTTGAAATTCATTTCTTTCCTGCAAAAATGTTTATTAAGCAAGTAATGAGCACAACGGCTCAGCAAGTTCAACAGCTATACTTCACGTAGCATATACTTTATCATGCTTGGTGTGTGTCATACATCATGTGCTTGTGCTTCTGCTATAGCAATATATCTCATCTATATTCATATCATTGCACAAAATACACATTGTGGTCATATTAATCACGTATCACGTAACACATAATTTGTATGCATTTAAAACAAGAATTATATATCATACAGTCCAACACTTAACATAAAAAGGGACTGAAGAACTTGCCTGGCGTCCAGTTATTTAAATTGATATCTCAAACCCTTAACTCGATCAACCTATGATCATAAAATAATCAAATAATAATTATTTATCTCTTTATGATATTAATTTACTTAATTAATATCATCTCTGGACTAATTTCCAATTTATACGGTTAACTATATTAACCTCTTCCCTTAATATATTCATTTAACTTAATATCAAATACACTCACTACGGACAACCCGGCTTATTGAGTAAATTTTAGCATATTCGGTTGTCCGAAAAATTTATTTAATCCTTTTCTAACATTTAAACTCATTAGATTAATACTTAAAATATTCAAATATTAATCCCCAATATTTAATATTTTTACAAAAATATTAAATTTAATGTCCAAACATCATTTCTATATTTTTAGTATTTTTCTATAATTTTCTAGAATTTTAAAACAATTTTAAAACATTTATTTCTATTAAAAATCATTTCTGGGGGCATTTCGGTAATTTCCGCGCCCTTAGGGATATATCCGGCATTAACAGAAAAGGTCCGGGGCATTTTCGTAATTTCCGAACCTCTAGGGGCATATCCGGAATTTCCCGGAAAGA
Organism: Hedera helix; assembly: GCA_947179155.2. Lineage (NCBI taxonomy): Eukaryota > Viridiplantae > Streptophyta > Magnoliopsida > Apiales > Araliaceae > Hedera > Hedera helix. Next base: position 2,018,351 of record OX359268.1, read on the forward strand.
TTGAGGGCATAATCGTAATTTTCATTGCTTCCAGGATACGGACGGTATTATTGTAAAAGACCAAGGGCACCCTGGTAATTTCCAGCCGTGCCGGTCGTCCGCGCAACGCGCGGTGATTGTTTTCTGCCGACGCCCAAAACGACGTCGTTTCGCCAATCGATTTCTGGGTTCCGCGCAATGCGCGGCTCCCCCCCTTCCGCGCCAAGAAACGACGCCGTTTCGTCGCGCGCGTCTGAAAAATAATGGTCCGCGCAATGCGCGGACCGTCCCTTCCTTCTTATTTCTTTCCCAACCGTAAACAGTAGCCAACTTGCACAATTTCTTCCATTTTTTGTTCAAAAATTTCCCAACATAAATACTCCAAAAATCATAAAATTTCATAACATACATCCCAAAAATTATTTATAATAATTATGCTAATAATTTACTAATTTTTCATTAAATTAATTAATAACATAAACACTAAAATAAATCCAAACAAATTTACTTTTATACCTTTCTTAAGCCATGAAGCTCTTTAAAGCTTGCTCTATACTTGAGTAACACCAAATATCACCTCTCATGTGGCGGCCATGGAGTTTTTCCGAGTGGTTGGTGGTGTTGCTTGGTGGTTTCGGTATAGCATAGAAGGAAAGCTTTGTTTTTTCTTTTTCCTTTTCTTGCTTTTATTTTCTTTTCCTTTTATTGCTTTTTCTTTCTTTCTTCGTTGCTTCCTTTTGTTGGCTTATATAATTGTTGCTTAAGGATTTCCACCGACTTAGCCCCTCTCTCGAACGTTCCAATTTCGGATAAATTCCAAATTTTGCATGCAATTTATTTAATTAAATACATTACGTAATTATTACGTGTAATAAATATTTTATATAATATATATAAAATATTTATTTTAATTCACTAAAAATCATAACATGATTTATGAGTAATATTAATACCCTTTTTGGTATTTTACTTGATAAATTTTGTACACGCATAACGTCATGCATGTAATTATTTGAGGTAATTTATACCTCCAAAATTCATAAAATAATTCATAGGACATATAAAAATTATTTTTCATAATTTTTCACTCCGTTACTTGGACAACATGTTACATTAATATGTTCACATTTCCGAAATATTATTCTTCATAAAAGTCATAATAATTCTATTATACATAACCATAATTTTTATTAAATTAAAACATTCCTTTTTCTTATTTATTATTCAATTTCTTTAATATTCATATTAATTTCTTTATATATAAATTATATAATTTAATATTATATAATTTATATAATTACATTCTCCTTTTTAAATAATTTCTTAATTTCCTCCAATCTTATTTCATTTAATCACCTTATATAAATTACATAATTATTCTTATATAATTTATATAATTATTATTTTCTTCATAACTTATTTTAATTTTCTTATATAAATTATATAATTATTATTATATAATTTACATAATTACATTTCCTTCTCAATTAATTTCTAAACTTCTTCCAAAATTCTTGATAAACTCTAAAATCGATAACTATAATTTTTACAAACTTCCTCATTAGCTTTTCATGAATTCTTGGATTAATTTAATTATTAATCCCTTAATTTTCATAATTAATGAAATTTATAATTTTTATCAATTAAACATAACACACATATATAAATGTATATATATAAATATATACATATTTAATTCATGCATTTTACATTATCACATAACCTCATTTAAAATCATAATTTCTGTATTTCCACAATAATTTCATTGTACAATATATTGTACCTTACATATAATCTTTCTTATTCTTCATAAATTATTTTTAAACAATTTATTTACTTTTCAATTATTTTAAATTAACATCAATTTTCACCATCTCCATAAAGATTTAATTTATCAATTAAATCTCTTCATACACCTTAACTCACATAAATAATAATTTATTTAACAACCTTGATAATTCTGTTAATTAAATTTTTTTATTTAATTTTCTTAAGTAAATCCGAAAGTTCGGGTCCTCACAGTTGTAGCCAACTGACTTATCTGACTTTCTAGATTGTGAATGGAAGCCCTTGTATCTTGTTGAAATTGTTGGGTTTGGTTCATGAAAGCTTTGAACATAACCTCCAAAGATGTCCCAAAATTTGCAGGTGCTGCTTGTCGAGGTGGGTACTGTTGTTGAGCTGGTTGAAAACCTTGCTGCCTATTCGGAAAGACATTTTACTGTGGTGGTGTATTTCCTCCATAGCTCAGATTATGATGATTTTGCCATCCTGGATTGTACGTGTTGGTATACGAATCATATCGAGGTTGTCTTTGAAAATTACCCACTGCATTGGCTTGTTGCATACTGTTATCATCTTGCAGTGTTGGATAAGTATCTGTAACATGATCTGTCAGCAAGCAAATCCCACAAGTTCTTGCAGTTGGAATATTTCCTGTAGTCATTTGACGAACCATAGCAGTCAAGTCTGAGATTTGTCGTTCCATATTGCTTGAACCAACTTCATTCACCCTCTTTGGTGCATGGTCCATCCTAGTTCCATACTGTTGTGAATTAGTTGCAATGTTTACAATTAAATTCTTCGTAGCTTTTGGAGTCTTATCGACTAATGCTCCTCTACTTGTAGCATCGAGCATACTCCTATCCATTGGTAGCAATCCCTCATAGAAGTACTGAATAAGGTGTTGATCATCAATTTGGTGTGGTGGACAACTCAAGCATAACTTCTTGAATCTTTCCCAATACTCGTAAAGAGTTTCTCCACTGAACTGTGTGATGGCGCATATCTCATTCCTTATGTTGACGACTCTTGAAGCAGGAAAATACTTCTCCAAAAATAGCCTTTTCATATCATTCCACGATTGTATCGAATCGGAGGGAAGATAATACAACCAATCATTTGCTAAGTCTGCCAAGGAGAATGGGAATGCTCGAAGCTTAATCTGCTCTTCGGTTACTCCTTGTGGCTTCACAGTAGAGCATACCACATGGAACTCTTTTAGATGCTCGTATGGATCTTCACTTGTAAGACCACAGAAGGTAGGCAAAAGATGGATTAGTCCAGATTTAAGTTCAAAAACTGCATCTAAAGTAGAATATTCTATACATAATGGTTATTGGTGTAAATTAGTAGTAGACAACTCCCTCATAGTCCTATTATTAGGGCCAATCATTTTTTCTTCTTCAGAATCACTTGATGAATTATTTGACAGTAGTTCAAGTGCTACGTTGAGGCCCGATGATGGTACAAAAACTTCTTCTAAGTCTGCGATTATTCTTCTAAATTGACGAGTCTATTTTCTTATCCTTTTCGCAGTTTTCTCTATTTCTGGATCAAAATTCAATTCACTAGATTGAGAAGATCGAGTCATACACTACAAAGAAAAAAAAGAATAGATAAAAATAATTAAACACTCAACGGCAACGGCGCCAAAATTTGGTAGCTTTCGTTAACACTCAAAAATTAATCATCACTTTCAATCACAAACTCAGTATAATAGCAAGCAAGGGTCGAACCCACAGAGAGTGATATTGCTTCAATAAATTCTAATATTTTTTATTCTCAATAACAATAAATAAATAAGGGGATTTTTGAATTAACTATAAGTAACTAAATAAACAAAAATAAATTAATAAGATTAATCAATAAATTAAAATATTCAGTTCTTCAGTTCATTCTCATCCTTACAATTAATGGATCAATTAATCATAATATATTTCTATCTTTTATGAAACTAATAACCCTAGGTTGTTACAAGTTTCGTTACCTAAATTTTTTCTTAATTTTAATCTAACAAAACATGCTCTTTATTAGATTCTAACTATTATACAACTTAGAACAAGCTCTCTAAATTTAATATAATGGAAGCATTAATCACAAAAAAAATAGATTATTCTAAGCAACAACCTCATAAGCTCGGACTGTTTAACTTATATCATGATAACCATAGAAATAAATAAAAGCTTGACCACAATCATCTATCACTATTCACTACCAACGATTAAGAACAATATCAATTACACGTAATATAATTCTTAAATCTAGCAATTGATAATAATTTGATCAATCTAATGAGCTCTAATCAAACCAACCAAATTTAATATCAAAAAGCAATTAAAACAGATTATCACAAATAATTTCATATAAGGAGGAATAAATAATATTACTGAATTAATTTATCCATTAATTGTAATTGAGTTTGAAATTCCCTAGAACTGAATAAATTAAAATTAGCCAAACATAATAATAACAATATTATGCAAAAGAATTGAGAGAGATATGATACACCTTAGAAAGAGAGAGAGCTCCTAATTATCTCTAATAATCTGTCAATGTGCTCTTATAATATATTTATAGAAGTACAATAATAATCCTAAGCAATTCTGGAATTAAAATCCAATTTGGAATTAAATTAATGCTCAAAATCGCGAAATAATCTGTTTTGGTCAATTTTTGCGTCTGCCAAACCCGTCCTTCGCGTCCCTTGATCGGTCAGACTTCGCCCATAGCGCATTGCGCGTATTTTTTTTTTCCATCTACTGCTTGGCCGCGCATTGCGTGACCCTTCTTCTTTCCTTCTGTTGACCAAACGACGTCGTCGCCTCTAAGTTTGCTAACCTGTTGCACGCATGGCGCGCCCAGTCCCTTTGCAATTTAATTACGATTCTGCCACTGTGCTGCTTATTTACCAAAATGCCATCAGTCTCTTCTAGAATTTACAAAAATGCCATCCAAGATTATTTTCCTACAAAATAAATTATAAAATAATTAAAAATAAATAAAAATAATATAAAAATTATAAAAACACATAAAATTAAATAAATTATCTAAAACACTAAAAATACTTAAAAACTCATAATTAATTAAGTCTAAAAATACCTAATAAATAAGAATAAAATCTACTTATCAGTGACCCTGAGAATTACTTCCCACTGTTTGTGAATTAAGTCCAGAATGTGCAGATGATGAATTAGAACCCCATTTATTACCTGCCAACCCCTATGAAGGAATTCCCCCATGTTTAACTGAGAAATTATTAGATTTAGATTTTCTGTAGATTGTATCAACAATACATTCCTGAAACCTAGCAGCTGAAATAGCTTTTGACAATTTTTTAGGTTTCAACAATTTCACAAAATCCCCAATTTCCTTTTTCAGACTCCCAATGAAGCATTTAACAAAGTATTCCTCATTTAGACTTGGATTTTTAGCCTCAACTACAGCTCTTAAGAATTTAAACCTTTTTTATAATGACTTATAGATAGTGTTTGTTGTAATCTGTTAAATTATGACAGCACATTTGTAGTAGAAGAATCTTTATATCTTATTTCCACATCCTCAATAAGCTGAAGCCAATAAACTATTGGGTTTGTCCTATAATAGGCCAAGAACCAAGTTTCAGTCTCCTCTTATACATTTAAGGCTACACTCTTCAATTTTTGCTCATTATTCATGGGGTAGAATTGAAAAAAAATAGTCACATCTCATGATCTAGTTCTTGATTTCTATCCCATTGAATACAAGAAATTCAAACCTATGATTCACATTTCTTATGTTTCTGTCATTACCAGATGCATTAACCCTAGGAGATTCATTAAGTGTTCCAGGATTTACCTTATTATTGGACATCACAGTTTTTCCCTTCATATTGCGTTGGAATTCTGCTATCATCATGTCCATAATACTTTCAAGGTGACTGAATTTTTCTCCAAAAGTTTTTACTGTTTGCTGTACATGGTGATGAATGTTCATCAGTTCTTACAGTCTGATGTCTGTATTTCTAAAGCTTTCTTCAAGACTGTCCCTAGAACGGTGCCATGATTGATTGCTTTGGCCGAGAATCGATAGCTCTGATACCACTTGTTATGATTCCAGAGAATTTATAAAATAATTGCAGAATTTAAGTAATGAAAATGATAAAAATGGAATTTAGAAATTTAGAAATAAAGAAGATAAAATTGGAAAGATTAGAAATGGTATAATATATTGATAGGAAAAGGTTACGTGATTTTAGGAATACAAGTTCAATCCAATTCAGATATCCCTCTTTCTCATCTACAGCTTACATATATAATTAAAAACTATTACCCTTAACCTACAACTGTTAACTGTCATCACAAATTTTCCCTACCAATTTTAGTATAAGGAATTTGAATTAACTCCTAATGCTAACTGCTTCGATGACATCATCCTTCCCAACTGTTAGTGCTCCTATTTGTCTGACATCGTCATTCCCCTACTGTCACTCTTTATTCCCAGTTTACACGTTAACCAATTAAGTTGAGCTAATCCACACACTTGCCAGATTAGGATAAACTGCTACACCATTAGTTATTGAACTGCTGCATACATAGGCAATCACGCATATGCTATTAGTTGTTGAATTCTAACGAAAAAAGAAGAGGGTATCACATACCTGGAGAAGAAAGAGAGTAAATCTCAGTTGGGTAGTACAAAATCGCAGAAAAATGCATCGATTACAAGGAATCTTTAACTCCATGAAATGAAATGTAAGAGACTAACAACAACAACATTGGTTCCATCAAATCACTGGCGACTCTCCGATCGACTCTAAAACCCAGAAAAATCGCAGGCTTTCCCACATTATATAAATTACAACTGCTAACAATATAATTACAAATAGAGAGAGAAAGGGAAAAGGTTTATCTTTCTATCAATGAGTTGAAAAGGGTACAAAGAATCGAACTTTTTGATTTCTCGGTAAATGAACTGTGGTGGGTTTTTGGAGTTCTCGATGAAATGGGTATTTTTTGTGGCTTGTTACTGTTACTAAAAATGAAATCAAAGAATTTATAAAAAAATGTTTGTGTTAGTTCTTGGGATGAGAGAGAAAATACAGTCCACAAAGAAAGAAGAAAATGATGAAATACGTGGAGTGGGATAATCATCATTTTTATTGTTCAATAAATAGCCGTATGTAATGTATTTAAACGGTCAAATGCAGTCAAATTGCATACAAACTCTCTTTCCGGTGCCACGTTAACTTTCCGACCATTTTTTTGGCCGGAAATATAATTAGGGTTATTTCTGCCGACTTAAGTGTATTTGAAGGTTGTTTTTAATTTTTTTTAAAAATCAGGGTCATTTATGTAAGAGATGTCATACTTGGAGGGACTAATTAAAGTGTATTTAACCCTTTAAAATTTGGTGCGCGACATTTATATGACATGTGAAATTTAGAGAGCAAATTGTGCTTCAGTCTATAATGATTTATGATCATTCACAGACAATATACTCTCTAAATTCCAATTTAGATTATCCTGTCAAGGTAGAAGGAAGTTTGATCCCACCATTGCCACATATTTGCAAGAAACTGATGTCAAAAAAGATTTGGGGACAAACGGGTTGAATTCTAAACACAGCAGTACAAAATAAAAATAAAAAATAGTAGTACATACATACAAATGTCCAAAGCATAAAATTACATTCACTGAATACAGAATAATATCCCACTTTAAAGCAGCAGCATAGGTTCACCTTCTAAGGGTGAGCATTTCATTGAAAGATGATACAAATAGCAACATAAAATAGCAACTCATGCTTTTGATCTTTCCTTCTGTCAGTGTTGACAAAACCAAAAACACGATCCAGTGTTACAAGGCAGAGCTACCTTTGTAAACAGCCAGTTAGCTATCTAATTATTCAGGCTTTCGGCATGTGATAATAGAAAATTTGATTAGATCTTTCTTGTATCCTTTGATCATCAATGGCATCACCAACGCCGCTCTAATCGTCTTCCACCCTGATTGTTAAATTGACAATACAGAAAAAGGAAGTAGTGAATAAATGAAACTGAAGATGGAAGCATATTTCACGCATGTATTGAAGAACCATGAGCTTGGTTACCACTTCGCAACAATGACGTGAAACCTTTCCATGTCAATGCTGATTTTATCACTGCTGGCCAAAATGGTGCAACATTTTCTGACCAGTCTGCTGTCTTTATATCCTACACACAAAATAAAAAATAAATAGATAAATAAATAAATAAATAAATATATATATATATATATATATATATATATATATATATATATATATATATATATATATATATACACATCAAGATATTTGACCAAAAGTATATATTGAGCACGTTTATAATAGTCAATTAGCAATGTAATTTTACCTGAAGAGAAAGGGATTGAAGTAATTTCACATAATCAGAAGCAGAACACCAAGCCGGAAGATAATAAGCATCACAGATCTTGTTCAATAGCTCTTTCTCATCCGGGCGCAGGGATTCTTCAGAAGGGGAGAGAACCCTATGGCACCATGTAACTATTATTATTGTGGCTCCTGGGGCTGCCACTCGAGCCAACTCACTGACAAACTGCCAGCTCAGAAAGTGAAAGAGGATATAACATGAGATGAGAAAATCTTCACCCACAGATAAGCAAAAGAAAACTATACAAGCCATAATCTACGTGGCTCTCGATGAGTTGAACTAAGAAATGGACGAGAAAAATATACAAATGCATAAAACTGTAAAGAACCTTCATTTTGTTAGGCATGTGTTCTCCACTCTCCATGGACCAAACAAGGTCAAATTGTCCATCAGGAAAAGGTTGATTTAAAGCATCTGCAACTTGAAACGAAACCTACATGTTCATCATTGTTACTTTTAGTTCCATCGTCAAACCTTTCTAGGGAAAATTTGAAAGGGAACGGGATAGGAAGTCTTCTCACACCAACATCAAGCATACCTTCTCAGATAATCCTTGAGCAGCAGCAAGAGCTTGAGCTCTTTGGGCTTGGACAGGGCTCAGGGTGATGCCTTGACATTGGCCCCCATATTTCCTTGCTAGATACCTTGAACTACCTCCTATTCCACACCCAACATCAACTATACTTCTTGGTTTTTTTGCTGGGTCCTCTGCAAAAGCTTTCATCAATACAAGTTTAAAAAAAAACTGACAAAAGGAAAGGAAAATACTCTAGGATAAGATATGTCATAACAAGTGAATAAAAATACAAGTAAGATTTATTCCTAAATTGTATTCAACATGAAATTTATGAGTACTTTGCAACATAGGCATTGTACACATTTGTAATACAAATTTTATGCTAATTATAAAGCACCAAAAATCCCTATGCTCGTAACCATTATCAGACAGTTCTTTTGTTCCCATCACACTTTTTTTCTAAACACTGTTTTGATAGTTAATAAGAAAGTAGAATCCAGTTAGCATTAAGTTAACTTCAAGTTAATTAAGTTAACTTTAAGTTAAATTGGACAATTGATCAATACAGTGTTGACACGTACGCCGGAGATTGTTCTCTCTCTGTGTGTCAATACTGTATTGGTCCGGTATCCAATTTACTATGAAATTAACTTGATGCTAACTGGATCTAGAAAATAGGCTCTACTACCCAACATGTATACAACTATACAGAAATAAAGCTTTTAATATATGTAAAAACATATTTCTAACTATGCAATTTTCCAGCCATGACTGGCGCGTATAACGCACGCGCCAGATGAATTATTTGCAAAAGAGAGAGTCTATTACTATGGGGTCAGGAGACTCAGGACTCAGTACCAGGGTCACTGAGCTTGTGACAATAAGCTTTTCCCCACCTAGATTCATGGTACTGATGGACAGATACATATTATATTATATAGGTTGAAATATAAATTATTACATTAAATTTTTGTTCTTTTTTTCAGATTAAATTGTTAATTATTTTTATTTTAATTCAATTAAAATGTCTCATTAAAAATTGAAGAAAAAATTAAAAAAAATAAAATAATTTAAGGTAATAATTTATATTTTAGCCTTTTTATATACACATAAATATTATATACACATAAAATATATAAAAGTGAGAAACCAACCGGAGACAGAGGCAAAGCTTAGAGATTCTTCGATCATACGGATCTGAGCAGTCCGGTGATCGGAGAGAGAAACGGTTGAATCCGGATCGTAGAATCCATGGTGCATATGTTCCCCCCATATATTCTCCCATAATCCCGACGATTCATCGTACAGCTCCGCTATCCCCTTCTGCAGCACCTCAATCTCCTTCTCCCTCTCCTCCACCTGCCTCTCAGCTCCGCCGCTACCAGTGAGGCTCAGCCGCCCGCCGCCGGTGAGTGTCTGTCGGCACGTGGTGAAGCCGGATAGGAGCTTCACGTATGCCGAGGTGCACGTTAACAATGCATTACTCATATTATCTTTGACTTCTCTCTCTTTTTCTTCATGTGGAACAATCTGTCTGGAGCGGAATTAAATAAGAAAAAATTAGCACGCACTACGGAGTAGGTTTTTTTTATTATTACTTTTTTTATGGAGTACTAATAAAGCTTACATTATTTAATCTATTTTTGGTATTAATACAGCATGCAATAATATAGAAACTCTAGATTTACTATCCATTTAAACATATATTTTATTTTATCTGTACCTCTAAATTTAAGAAATGTTTAATTTAATAATAACGGTATTAATTTGTGATGAAAAAGAATATTGTTTAATTAGAATTTATTTATTTATTTTTGGTGGAAAAAATTGCCAAATGAGGCTCTTGCTGTCAAATAGAGGGAGTACCAGTGACGTGTAAATCTTTCTCAGACTCAATCCACTAAAATTCTACGTGCATGCCAAGCAAGTTGCATCGAATACCTCTATCACATAATAATTATGTGATTTTTTTTAATAATTTTTTTTATAATATAAATATGAATTCCCTACAATAGTCCAAGCGTCGGAGCAAAAAGTTTTGTTTATTTAATGTCCTGAAAAAAATTACACGTGTAAAACAAATATTATAATATTATTCATATTAATAAGTATTATATCTATTTTGTATTATATTATATTAATAAAATATATATGTTATATATTATATTATATATTTAATATTATAGCATATAATAAAAATATTTAATATATAATATGCTATATATAATATGATATTTTTTTAATATGTATTATATTATATTATATATTATATATATATATATATATATATATATATATATATATATATATTATTCTATTATATATTATCATTATATACATAAATATGTAGAATATCTAATATAACATAGACAAATGTACTATTTGTACCCCAAACTTTACATGTCAGACACCTGTCGCATCATAAACTTTAAAAAGTCCACTCTTGCACCCCTAACTTTTATTTTTAGTTTTAAATTGCACTCTCCGAACTTTTAACTGGAAGTGGCACACGTGTGCCTTTTTAAGGGGCAAATTGGTCAATTCATTTTCTTTCTTTTCTTCAATTCTCTTCTCCTTCATTCATTATGAAACACCACTTTTTCCCTCTCAATAATCTACCTTCCATGGCTGATTTCTGATAGTGATGATGATAAAAGAGTCGAAGAGCTTCTCTCCCAGGTTATAATCCACGCTGTTCTTGATCAGGTTGCAACCATAAATTGCTTTGATTTTTCTGACTTCGTTCTCCTAACTCAATACAAAATGATTCAGTAAAATCAAATCGTTCCCAGCCATAAAATCAAAGTCTCTATTGTTAAATACTCATAAGAATTTTGCTTCTACTTCGAGCTAGCTCAAATATTCCTGTAATATTCTGAACTTCTGAGAATCTTGTAATTCGACTTTATGTGAATAATAAAGGTGGTGTTATACTTCAAGAATCTGTTATGTGATTGAATTATGTTCCAATCTATGTGTATACGAAATCATATGTATAGCATTATGTACTTTAAAGAAAGATAAGTATTAAAACCTAAATCCTAAGAGTTAAAACCTAAAAATCAGTTATGTCTATGAAATTCGTCTTATATCCTTTTGGGATTTTTTTCATTTCACGAAATAATGTTTATATGAGTCATAGAACCCAGGGAACCCATAATTTTTTTTTGAGAAAAAGGCGAAAACGCGTTTTCCGAGAAAATACTTTCCGTCTTTTTGGTTGTTTTATTCGTCGTTTTGAGATTTCGCATTTCACGACATATATTTATGCGAGGTATAGATGCTAATGAGCCAATAATATTTTTTCTATAATAAGACGAAAAAACTATTCATTCAGGAACTATCTTTAGATTTTGGAAAATTAATATTCTTGAATAGCATTTATCCGGACAGTAAATACATTTCCACCTATAAATTTTTTACCTAATATAATTACTATTCCCGAATACGGGACGAATACGAAAAGAATATGAAAAGAATACGAAGGATAATGTACTGTATAATATGAGAATTATATGGAACATTATACGATATTAATACGAAGTGTAATACGAGTATTATACGATATAAATACGTACAAATACTTATGTATTATACTAATTGTAGACACCCAAATTTTGCACTTCTCTACTAACCCTGGCAGGAGGGCAAAGTCGTCACTTGACCCGACATGCGAAAAGGAAGGTGGACCCCAACACGAAGCCACCCCAACGACTTACGGTCAAAGTCGCCACAACGAACAACGAGCATCAGGTTACTTGAGTCAAGGCAAACAGTTGATCCAGAAGAACCTGATTTGATCACAAAAGACGACTAATGGCCACTACGCTTACGATGTTCGGGGGTCTCGCTCCCGGTGAGCGAGCGGCTGCCCAGCTCGCCGGTGAGCTGGCGGGGGTGGAAGGGGGCAGCGCCCCCTGGAAGTCAAGCACAAAAAACAATTTCTACATCAAGTAACAGCCTTCCGAAATAATACAACAAAAAATGACGATTCAAGACTGCGTGACACGAAAATCGAGAAAAGAAAGCCGGGCAGCCGCGGATGCATCTGCGGCCGACGACACGTGGCATTTTTTGTGGCTCGAGAAAATGCACGGCAGCCGAGGTTTCGGCGCGGACGACCACAGCAGGCAGCCGCAGTTGCACCTGCGGCTGCCTCCAGGACACTATATAGCGGCCATTTCTGCGTTCGAGAGAGAAAAGAGAAGAAGAAGAATGGCGAAAAAGAGAGAGAGATAGGCGAGGTAGAGAGAGAAAAGCTCGGGTGTAGCTTAAACATAGTGAGATTTGCATTTACCTTGCCCAAATAGTGAGGTTTTCTCGTGTTCTTGCTCAATAGTGAAATATATAACGATTTTTTGAAGCATTGCAAGGTGAAAAGGAGCTTTTATTGAAGTTTTATCTTATTTTTTTCTTGTGATTTCTTGATTTTGTAGATCTATTAGATTTAATCCGTTTATTTTGCTTTAGTAGTTAAATCGATAAATATTCAATTATTGTGCTTCATTGGGTGGATCTACTGTAGATCCGAAGATATTTGGTGCATTGCGATTTAAATATTTTAATTTTGTGTATGTGGAAGTTAGATCCGATGTAGTCGATATATGTTTTGGATCTATGGATTAGGGACGGTTAGGGAGGATTTATTGCGGATGGAATCTCCTCCTAACCTCCCGATGATATCCTTCTAGTTTATTTTATAGCTTTTACGTATGTAGCGATCGCGATGCACCTTTATGTAAATATGTAAATTTTGGGCCTTAAAACGACATCAAGTCGAAAGTCGGGTTTAAGGCCCTGTAATAGTAAAAATGTGTGATTGTGAGCGTTTGGGGTTATTTGGATGGCTCACATGCCCGTGAATAGCTCCAACGTCATTTTAATGCTTGGTTTTCCCTTTTCACGCGAGAAAATGATTTTGGAATGAAATGGTAAAGATTTTTCATAAAATCAATCAAATTAGGATATTAGAATCACGAGGATAAAAATTGAGAGTTCTAGTAAACGTCGGTCCCTGTTTGGCGAAAAGGCTATAAGTGGTTTTGAAATATCACAAAATGATTTCATAAAAAATAAACAAACGTTTTCATTAAACTTTGGTGCATAGGGTTAAAGAGCTTCTAGAAGTTGCCTTCATTTTTTATTTGACTTTCCTGTTAAAAGGCAATGAATAGTCTCGATTCCTATTTGACAAAAGTTTAAAAACTCTTATTTTCTGAAAACGACATCTAATAAAAGCCCCATCATTTTCAACCCTAAAATCAAATGTTTTATTAGAAAATAAAGCCTTGTCATTCGAGTCGAAAGTCGTTTCAAAGCACTCAATAAATAAAGCACGTCTCCTATAAAAGAGGCAAAGCAGGTTTTCTCAACACAACAAACATTTAGGCACACACACACACATACCCACATTTTAGGATTTAAAAGGATAGGAAAACATCAAGATTACGGTAACCGTGTTTTGACGGAAGTCGGGGGGTGCCTAACACCTTCCCCTCGCTGAAGCAAGCCCCCGAACTCTATGAATCTCGGTTTGCGGACCAATTAACTCGGAGTCACACATGAGCCAACGATTACGAAAACAAAATTCGGATGAATTGGTACATCCATTTTAAATATACCAACTGGCGACTCTGGTCAATTGGCTCATTATAAAATCGATCTTTCGAAATCCCGTCGACATTAAGCCGACCCTTTTCAAAAAATCACACCTTAAATTCAAAGGCTAAAATTGGAAAGGGCTTTTAAATAATTAAAAAACGAAACGACGAAAATCCCGGCGTCGACACTAATTAATCAAATTAGTTGAAATTAAACTAATTACTAACTAGTAATCCAATAAAATCATTTTCTACCAATTGCGTTCGAGTATGGCAATCCATGTGATCCAAGATGGACCAATGGGAGCCAAGAAAAGAAAAACTAGTTTGATTAACTAAACTAGGAAAAGAATAACAAGTTACACTAACTAAAAAGCTAACTAAAACAAAACGAACCAATCAAAACCAAGAAAACCTAACTAGCTATCCAAGTGAACTCTCTTCGACCAATTGTAGCAAAGATAGTGTCACCTTAGGGAGCACAAATATGGTTGAACATTTGAGGGCATTTTGATCTAAGAAAAGTTAAATATTTTGTGGTTCCAAGTGTAATTATTCAAGGTACTAAAGTGTAATTAACCAATGCCTTACTATGCAATTTGAAAACTTCAAATGCCTATAAATAGCAAGCTTCCATTCATTATTTTCTAGAGCATTTCATAATCTATACACTTTATAGTTATAATCTGAGAGAGAAAAATATATTTCGAGCGACGAAGTTTCGCTATTTTGGAAGTAAAGCAAACACTACAAGAGGTATACTCTAGTGGTTCTTTTGTTTACTTTTTGTCTTATATTTAGTTAAAATATACTTTTACAAGCAGTTATAATGCTCAAATTATTTCAAATATATAATACAAAAGTTTATTTTACAAGCAGTTATAATGCCCGATTTATTTCAATTATAAAGCAGAAAATATACTTTTATAAGCAATTACGATGACCAATTTTCTTTGAGTATTTAATGAAAATATTTATTTTATAAGCAGTTACTATGATCGATTTTCTTAAAGTATTTATTCAAATACTCATTATATAAGCAGTTAGAATGTTAAAATTTTCTTAAAATATTTATTCAAATACTAATTATATAAGTAGTTATAATGCTGAAATTTTCTTAAAATATTTTGTAAAATATTTATTATACAAGTAGTTATAATGCTCAAATTTATTTTATATAAAGTAGAAGAAGTCTTAATTATAAGCGGTTATAATGTCCGACTTAAAATTTAAAAGGATTGAATTCGTGACTAACTAGTTTATATAAAATATTAATGTGTAGGATTTACGAAGAATATTTAATCGTAAAACTTATCAAAAATGCAAGTTTTATTCTACCTTAAACTTATTATTTACAAGTTTTATATTATATTTGATTTATGCACTTTGAATTTAAAAGTGTTATAAATTTTTGTCATGAAAGTTATTGCTATTTGATTCGCCATAACTTGAGAAATGAATATGTGTATTCGTGAAATATTTATTTGAGTTTTTTAGTCAAACCAAATTGTCTTTGGGCGATCTCTGTATGCGAAGGAAACTGAGATGAACATTTTTTTAAACACTATCATGATTAGTTAGTGTAGTGTATGTTATGTATAACATATGATATTGTTAGGTTGATCCCCTATATATGTCCACTGTATGGTTCTAAGTCGTATTGACTGACGAACGGTTCTTGGTTATATTACCACTCAGCTTTGCCATGTTAAACAATTGAACTATCTTTTGTGAGCTATTTATTTACTCAAATCCTTATCAGTGTGAGTTCTCTTACATGCTAAATGTTTAAACTTGTTGAGCTATTGTATGCTCATTTTTGCAATAAATTTTAATTGCAGACATACCTGAGAGGTTCGGCTCTTAGAAGAAAGGAAAAAAGAAATGCGTAGACTAGGCTATCTTTACTTGTTATTCTGTCTATCTTATGTTTTGTATGAAATCTTTATGACTTATGTAAATATGATCAAGTACTACGAACCTTGTAACTGAATATTATATCAATAAAATTATCTTATTATCATCAACTGTGTTCTGTCTTTACTTTGATAAGATTTAGAACTATTAAAATATTAAAACAATATTATTAAATAGCTATACATCTAAGTGAGGGTATTGAAAATATGGACTGATCATGTTATGTCAATACTCTGAATTTCAGATAGATATGAATTTTCAATATGAAGAGATAACTATCAGTTATGAAACTATGTTTCCAAGTGATAATATTGTGCACATAAAATTTTTAGGGTATGAGGTTGCCTAATTGAGCGCCGCATTTCTCGGAAAGCCTTTTTAGTTACTGGAATTCTAAAATATTAAGGTTAAAATTATGAAAGTTAATATTAATTTTCTTATAGTATTTTATAAGGATTTAGTATAAAATAATGAAAGATCTTTTAGAAATTAAGATAAGAACTTTGTTTATAAAACTGTTTAGTTGAATGAGGATATTGGTAATATGAATCGATCATGTTATGCCAATATTATGAATTTCAGCTAGATAAAGTTTATAAATTAGGGGAACGTTTATACTTAGAATGATCTGACATTGATAATGAGCACCAAATTATCAATAGCAAGTGTAGTGATTTGGGGCGTCACAATTCCCCAATTGAGCCTCTCGAGTCTTAATTTGGGGAAAAATCCGCACCTGATCATGATGATAATATGATTGATTTGGACCCAGTTAAGAAAAATGATTTGAAACCAAAATCCCAATACGTGTTCTCTTTTTCTCCTTCAAAATTGTCAGTCTAGGAGCAATTAAACCAATCGAATTGCTCTGTTCTTCCGGTCGACAAACAAAGATCAACTAAATCAATTTAGAGGACCAACAACTTTCAGATTTGGGTATACTCTCTTTCAATGATTTTGTGTATATATAGTTTTATACAAACACATCATTGATTCATTAATTTATACAGTTTTGCACAAATATCTCATATCTGTCAAGTGTCAATACATATGATTTTTGTTGTTGTTGTTGTTCTTGTTGTTCTTGTTGTTGTGTGTGTGTGTGTAGCGGACTTTCAATTGCTGGTGTATTGAGTTGAATTTCTGAAGATTGTGTTTGAGTTTGAGATTTGACTCTTTAAATGGAGTGATCTGACTTACTTGACTATGGGTAAGTGGTATATGAGAAGGAAGATGGAGTGCCCTGTATCAATTTGAGGTTGTTAGAGAGGGGTGTTCTCTCTCTAGAAAGCAATTAAAAATTTGTGAAAATTTGCGTTTAGTTTTGATTTTTCTAAAGGTTTGACGATTGGAGAATGATAAAAAAAAACTAATGGCTTAAGCTGCAGAAGAGTGCTAGAATCAGATGTCAGTTATCAACCACCTATATATATATATATATATATATATATATATATATATATAATTGCTGTTGTTTTCTGTATGACTTGAATTGGGTATAATCTAGTTGTGCTATGTGAGGATGAGAGATCTAGATTTACTTCTTTGGCAACCAAAGTTGGGTCACTATATTATTATTGTTTTCAATTCATGAAATCTTGTCTTCATAGAAAGAGTATTGTGGACTGCCATTGCAGATCGATATTATAGAGAGAGAAACGTTGAGGAAGAACTCTAGAAGGAAAGAGGAGAAAAAATGGAAGAAAAGAGGAGAGATAAAATAAAAGTGATGAAGGAGATGAATTAAAATATTTTATTTAAAGTGTTTAGACGATTTTACTCCTGAAACAAGTATTGTTTTAAGTGAAAACAGAAAATCCTAGTCAAAAAATGACCGGTTAATTGTTTGGAGGGTGTAATTTAAAACTAAAAATATAAGTCAGGGGTACAAGTGTAGACCTTTTAAAATTTAGAGTGCGACAGATGTCTGACATATAAAATTTGGGGTGCAAATAGTACATTAGTCTATAACATATAATATCGAGAAGTACTGTTTAATTTTTTTGGTATTTTTAATTTTATGGATAAATTGAACCTGTTCAAACAGGCCGGTTCACTATACAAAAGACAGGCCGGTAACGTTTCGGTGTATTAGTTTTTTCAATTCCGGTATTGATTTAGATTTCGGAGTTTAGTGATTGAACTTCCCTACGCTTCAATCTAGAAAAAAGTTGAAAGTCATGCAAAGAAATTGTACTTATTTCCCAAACTATCCTCTTGATGATGAATGATTATGGTTGCACAACTTTTGTTCTGATCTGTAAATTGTTTGTATTAGAGGAAAACAATTAATGATGTGTTTCTCTTGTTCAAATATATCCGAGTATTGTGTTGCAGGGAGTGAGTGTAAATTACATTGTACCCTCTCTCCACAGGACAATATTCTCCTACTGCCCTCAGCTTACAATTTAAAGTTCAAACCATCATTAACTAACTACTACGTACATCCATTCGTAAACATAATATATATATATATATATATATATATATATACCATGTTGGGTTCAAGGATTTAATTGGCAAAATGTTAACATTTAAATTAATTAATGTGAGTTCAATTAAGTTTGAAAACAATAAATTTATAATTTGTACTTTTTTTGGTTGATAATTTACAATATCCCAACCATAGACTAAAACTATGGAGTTTGATTTTGTATTAATTTTGTTAGAAATTCTTTAGTTATATGAACCACCTGAGAATTAAGCTTTAGGCTATTTCTTTGACAAGTGTAGTAAGTCGGATGCCAAGTCGTTTGAATACCTATCTGACATGTTGCCAACGCTCTTCCATTTCTTTTTCTTCATGTTATTGGTCTTCATTTTTGCAATCAGATAAACCCAAAAAGATGCATTAACAAATCACTATTAAAATTATAATTATAATTAATATACTGTATATCTTTAGGGGTGTAAACGGATATAAACGAATCTAAATATAACAATATCCGTATATGAAAAATTAATTCATTATCCGTATTTGCATCTGATATTCGAAAGATTTTAAAAACGTTATCTGTATCTGGTATTCGAAATAATATCAAAATACGGATAATATTCGTTTTTATTTATTTTATTCGAATAAACAGATTATTCGAATATTCGGATATCCGGATTCGTTTATCAATCACATAATATTGTGATGACCCAAAATCCGAGTTTCATAACCTCGGGTTTGGTTTCTCACTGTACAATACTAAATAACATCTAAAACATAATCTTTAATTAAACATCGCGGAATAATACATAAGATTCATTATAAAAATGCAACAAATCCCAAGGTCAACTAACCTTAACATAAGCAATACATATCTTAAGGGATTATAAAAGATTTACAAAAGAAATTACATAATAAGTAATTAATCTAATATGCAATAAGCTAATCTAATATTTGGCTTTTCCCTTGCCTTTGTGGAAGCTGTCGTTAACACTCCAAAATTAATCCTTACTTTAATCACAAAATCAGTATAATAGCAAGTAAAGGTCGAACCCACAGAGAATGATATTGCTTCAATATATTCTAATATTTTCTATTCTAAATAATAATAAATAAATAGGGGGATTTTTTGAATTAACTATAAGTAACTAAATATACAAAAATAAATTAATAAGATTAATCAATAAATTAAAATATTCAGTTCTTCAGTTCATTCTCATCCTTACAATTAATTAGATCAATCAATCAATATATATTTATATCCTCGCATGAAACTAATAATCTTAGGCAACAATAAGCTCTGCTACATGTAATTTCCCTTAATTTTAATCTAACAAAACATGTTCTTTATTAGATTCTAACTGTGACGCCCCCAAATCTGGGCCCACACAGCCCAAACTTGAGTCCTCAAAATACTACAACAAAATTATTACAACAAAGCACAACGTAAAACAATACAGTGTATAATAATACACAACTAAGTCTTCACTATTATTGCCACACTATTTTACAAAACGTGAAGACTATGATAGCTATTCCTCGGACCCTCACTCCATTCCCCGGCTAGACCCTGTTATGTTTTCATCTCCTGTTGAAAAACAATGGAACAAAAGAAAGGGTGAGCTCAAATAGCCCAATAAAGAATATCATGACTAAGATAATGACGAATAAATTATCATTAGTCTTCAACAGTTGAGTTCTTGATAGAATACAATAGACTACAAGGTTTATATCAAAAACTGCAGTTAAATTCTTAAACAACGTTCAGATCAATAATAGCAGCGGAATGAGTAATCTATTAGAAGAATAATGCAGACTATAATGTCCACTCGGTTCTCTTTTTAGGAAAAACATCATCAACTTTTATCATCTGAAATATCATTAGTCAAGATAATACAAATTCACAGTTCCTGATCATAATCATGCACATCAACAGTTCATCTTTGTACTACGGGCCAAAGATATTCAATATAGCACCAACGGTCATGATTATACCAGATTCAGCCTTTGGTCATAATCATACCAAACAACAGTTCATCTTTGCACTACGGGCCAAAGAGAACATTCACCACGTGCCATAAAAGACACCGAACAGATGTATCGCCTTTAACCTATTATATCGCCTTTAACCTATCATCTGTTCAACAAATATATCACATCTGTGCCCCCGGCCACAGATATTCACAACAGCTTGATTCTTGATGATTAGTACAAATAACAGTGATACAAATGATGAACAGAAGAAACAGGATAAACAATAAGTATCAGAAGTTTACTTTGTGCAGATTCAAATAATGTCCAAATTGTCAACATGATGTGGAGTGAAATTTAAAAATGATATTCAAGATCCACAGTTCAGAATAACGGTTACAATTCAATAGAAAGGTTCACGTAAATAGGAAGGTTCAGTTGAAATAATGAAGTTTAACTATTATGGAACATATAATATTTTCAGGAATTATAGAAGCAATAGTTCCATAATAAATTTCGATTTAGGAGTATGAAAGAAAATAATATCCCTTACCGTAGCAGGTTTGATTAACAAAAGGTGAAGGAAATTAATACAAAGGGTTATTCACCAACAGGCGGCAATCCGCTCCGTAAGGTTATTCCCACAATTTAATAGAATTTGAGTACAAAGAGTTATTCACCAAACAGGCGGCAATCCGCTCCGTAAGGTTATTCCCACAATTTAATAGAATTTGAGTACAAAGAGTTATTCACCAAACAGGCGGCAATCCGCTCCGTAAGGTTATTCTCAGAGATTAATAATGAATGAATACGAAAGGTTATTCACCAACAGGCGGCAATCCGCTCCGTAAGGTTATTCCCACAATTTAATACATGGAAATAAAATGCACGTCTTATGAGTAAGGAAGAAACAATATTATTATCGAGAATCAAATAATGATAATCCCTTACCATAGTATGTTTGAATAATGGAAGATGAAAAAGATGGTATCCCTTACCGTAACACGTGACTGGATATTGATTTAAATGAGGTTGATTAACTTGAACAGTACACGTATACTTATAGATCTTCACAAATACTCAAGATGACTTAAGCACACTTAGAGAGAACTTTCACAAGAAGTATTTAGAGAGAGAAAGAAAGAACAAGTAAGGAAGTTTATGAAAAATCCTTAAGTTAAGGCTTCTATTTATAGCCAAAAATCTTATCATTCATTTAATCTAAACCATTCATTTAAAGATCATCTTTTAATCTACACCATCCATTTCAAATATTATATTATCTTTAATCTACACCATTCATTTCATATCACCTAATAATCACCTAACTTTATATTATAAACAAATCAATTTAATTATTCAACAATAATTCACACTTTAATCTACACCATTCATTTCATATCACCTAATAATCACCTAACTTTATATTATAAACAAATCAATTCAATTATTCAACAATAATTCACACTTTAATCTACACCATTCATTTCATATCACCTAATAATCACCTAACTTTATATTATAAACAAATAACTTTATCAATTCAATTATTATGACTAATTGTTATAAATACAGTATAGTTAGCTCTTAGATATCAAGTCAATAAATTAATGAAATACAACTGTTTAAATAACATCATAATAGAGATAACAATAATGTAAAATAAAGCATACGTTACTGTGTAATGACAATTATTGATTCAATAATGTGAATTACTGTGCATATGTTACTGTGACAATTATTAGGTTCAATAATTTTAAACACAGTGCAACAACAATTATTGACTCAATGATATAAAATACAGTGTAATGACAATTATTAAATCAATAATGCAAAATACTGTGTAACAACAATTATTGAATTGATAATATAAAATATTATGCAGTGACAATTATCGATGAAATGATGCGTAACAGTTACGGTGTCAATTATCAGACCAAAAATATGAGACACTATGCAATACCGTGTGTTACTGTAGAGTACCGAGTGCTACAGAAAATACCAATAACTACCGTATGCTACTATTCTTTTATCACCGGTATTTTAACAGTTCCGTTGACTATTTTTATTTAAAAAGGTTATTTCTGTCGTTTTCTATATCCGACAAATATTCCGTTGTGGGGTCCACCAATAATTTGTTATTTCGGCGCCGTCGGACCAAACGAATATTCCCCGACCAAACGAATATTCCCCGACAAAGCGAATATTGTCCGACAAAATAAAATTTGCACATAACATCCTTAACTTTTAACTTTATCGATTTAACCACTTACTGTTTAAAAAAAAATATCTATATGAAGAAAAATTAAATTTTGTATTTCATAAAATTCGGGGTCTTACACTAACCATTATATAACCTAGAACAAACTCTCTAAATTTAATATAATGGAAGCATTAATCACAAGGAAATTAGATTATTCTAAGCAACAATCTCATAAGCTCGGATTATTTAACTCATATCATGATAACCATAGCAATAAACAAAAGCTTGACCACAATCATCTATCACTATTCACTACCAACAATTAGGAACAATATCAATTACACGTAATATAATTCCTAAATCTAGCAATTGATAATAATTTGATCAATCTAATGAGTTCTAATCAAATCAACCAAATTTAATATCAAAAAATAATTAAAACAGATTATCACAAATAATTTCATATGAGGAAGAATAAATAATATTACTGAATTAATTTAGCCATTAATTGTAATTGGGTTTGAAATCCCCTAGAACTGAATAAATAAAAATTAGCCAAACATAATAATAATAATAATAATAATAATAATTATTATTATAATAATAATAATAATAATAATAATAATAATAATAATAATAATAATAATAATAATAATAATATGCAAAAGAATTGAGAGAGATATGATACACCTTAGAGAAAGAAAAAACTCCTAAGTATCTCTAATAATCTGCTGATAAAAATCTGTTAATATGCTCTCCTAATATATTTATAGAAGTACAATAATAATCCTAAGCTAATGTGGAATAAAAATCCAATTTGGAATCAAAAAGTAACAAAATTCGCGAATAATTCCGTTTCTACAGCAAAATCGCGTTGCCAAACACGCCCTAATGCCAGCTTTGATCGGTCAAACGCGGAAGCCGCGCCTGGTGACGTCATCAAGCTGCCGCGCATTGCGCGACGTTTTCTTTACTCAGCCTAGACAGAAAACGACGTCGTCTCAGCTTCGTTACCTGAATTCCTTGCGCGCATTGCGCGCGGCTCAGATTTCCGAATAATTACCATTCTACCACCGGTCACCACTTTTCGATTTAATTACGATTTTTCCATTAGCGCTGGTTATTTACCAAAAGGCCATCAGATTTTTGCTGAATTTACAGATTTTCCCCCAAGCTTATTTTTCCTACACAATAAAATATAAATTAAATAAAAATAAATAAAAACAATATAAAAATACTAAAAATAATAAAAACACATAAAATTACATAAATTATATAAAATGACCTAAAACACTAAAAATACTTAAAACTCACAATTAATTAAGCCTAAAAATACCTAATAAATAGGAATAAAATCCTACTTATCAAATACCCTCACACTTAAATCTTTGTTTGTCCTCAAGCAAAACAAGAATAAAAACTATAAAAATAAAACTAATAACCAAACAACTTACTCGAACAACTAATTAATATGAATTCAACATTAGCCTCAAAGATTTTTAAAATAATAACTCAAAGAAAATTTTAAAATCATGCAAAATTCAAAAATTTTAACATATTTATTAATCTTACTTACTCAAGACCCTTCGTATGTGTGTGAATCCAAATGTATCAAACTAACAAAAAAAACTTAGATCTGCTCACATAATTAAATGTCTCATAAAAGATATCAAAAATGGTTAGTTTAACAACAAAACTCTATAGTCTTATTTTTTATATCACTTTCCACTAATATAGACAAATATAACTAGAAGATCAAAAAAAATTTAATCTCGATAAACTCACTAGGACTATTAATATCAATTTTTTTCCAAGTATTTTTTCCATTTTTCTTCTTCTTTTAAATGGGTGCATTTTATGCTCCATCCAATTCATTTTTCTTTAATTTTTTCTTGATTTTTTCTCTCTTCATCGGTGAGTGCGTTTTACACTCCATCTCACTTTTTCATGTGTTTATGGGTGAGTGCGTTTTACGCTCCATCTCAACCCACCACAAGAATTCTTTTTTTCTCAATTTAACAATCTTAGGAAAATTACCTAAATCATCTCTCCCCAAAATTATATTTTGCCTTATATTTCACTTTAAATAATGATCAAATAAGTTATAGAGCTCAAAAATATCTTTCATAAGCATTTAACCATATAAACTTTCTCTAAATTAAAACTAGCTCAAACAAATGGATATAATTGCATAAAAATTAAAGGGATCTCAACTAAAGTAATAACCAATAAAAAGTCAAAAATTCAAACTAAGCAAAAATTTATCCCTTTTCCAAAAGTTATTAAATAAAAATCAAAATTTTTATCATTGACTAAAAATTAAAATCCAATTAACTCATTACTCAAGTGACACATCCTAAATAAATAAATAAATAAAATTTAACTAACTACCCATTTTCGTAGGAAACACGGTTACACTTAGCATGTGCAGCAAGTCTTTAAACCCAAGTGGACGAGTTGTGAATTTACCCACAAAATTCAAAATTTTAATTTTTTTTAAAATTCCCTAAAAATTAAAAAAAATCCCTAAAAATAAAAAATAAAAATAAAGATCTTAAATCCCTTCTCCCATACTTAAAATTTACATTGTCCCAAATGTAAACTATAATGCAAAGAAACAAACACAAATAACTATAAAAAGAAAAAGGAAAATAAATGCAAATCTGATTTATTGGGTTGTCTCCCAAACAGCGCATTTGTTTAACGTCATTGGCTTGACTCAGTCCGTCCTTCTGAATCTAAATAAACAGGTTCTGCTAGCTCCACAACTTCAATATTCTCGACTTGAGAACCTGGAAGAAAATGTTTAAGTCGATGTCCATTCACCTTGAAGACTTTTCCTGTTTTTGGGCTTTGAAGCTCAACTGCACCATGAGTAAAGACATTAGTAATAACAAAAGGACCAACCCAACGAGAACGCAACTTACCAGGAAATAACTTAAGCCGTAAGTGATAAAGTAAAACTTTTTGTCCAACAACAAAGGTCTTCCTAGAAATCCTCTTGTCTTGAAAGGCCTTTGTCTTTTCCTTGTAAATTTTAGAGCTCTCATATGCCTCATATCTCAATTCCTCTAGCTCTTGTAATTGCAACTTCCTATGTCCTCCTGCTTCTTCCATGTCCAAGTTACATTGTTTGACTGCCCAAAAAGCCTTGTGCTCCAATTCCACAGGTAAATGACAAGGTTTACCAAATACCAGCCTATAGGGTGACATACCTATATGAGTCTTGTAAGCAGTCCTATAAGCCCAAAGTGCATCATCTAACCTCAGACTCCAATCCTTTCTATTTGGTTTGACTATTTTCTCCAGAATGGATTTGATTTCACGGTTGGACACTTCAGCCTGACCATTACTTTGTGGATGATAGGATGTAGAAACCTTATGCATCACATTATAGTTCTTGAGCAATGCTTCTAACATCCTATTGCAAAAATGCGTTCCTATATCACTAATGATTGCCCTTGGAGTACCAAACCTGACAAATATGTTAGACTTCACAAAATCTACAACAACTTTAGAATCATCAGTGCGAGTGGCTTTAGCTTCCACCCATTTGGAAACATAATCAACAGCCAAAAGAATATAAATATTACCAAAATAAACAGGAAATTGTCCCATAAAATCAATACTCCACACATCAAATATTATAATAATTAGAATAGGAGTTTGTGGCATTTGATTCCTACTTGAGATATTACTTGTTCTTTGACAATTTTCACATGATTTACAAAACAGATAAGAGTTTTTAAAAATAGTCGGCCAATAGAAACCACATTCTAAAACCTTATGAGCTGTTCTTTTAGGGCCAAAATGTCCTTCAGAAGCATACGAGTGACAAAAAGTTAGGATGGACAAAAAATCACTATTAGGCACACATCGTCTAACTATCTGGTCAGCACAAAATTTCCACAGATATGGGTCATCCCATACATAATATTTGACCTCACTCTTAAGCTTTTCTTTTTGAAATTTAGAAAATTCGCTTGAAAAATAGGCACTCACTAAATAATTTACAATATTAGCATACCAAGGGGCGGCTTTATCAAGTGAAAACAAATGCTCATCTGGAAAAGAATCCTACAGTGGTAGTGCTTCATCATCCTTAATCAACCTACTTAAGTGATCCGCCACCAAGTTGTCCGCTCCCTTTTTGTCTATAATTTCCAAATTAAATTCTTGTAAGAGCAGAATCCACCTTATGATCCTAGGTTTAGATTCTTTCTTGGTGAACAGATACTTGAGAGCAGCATGGTTAGAATAAACTACAACTTTAGTACTAAGTAAATAAGATCTAAACTTGTCTAAAGCAAAAACAACAGACAATAATTCTTTTTCAGTGGTAGAGTAGTTAATCTGAGCAGCATTCAAAGTTCTAGAAGCATAATAAATGGCATGAACAGCTTTATCAATTCTTTGGCCCAAGATGGCCCCTACTGCATAGTTGCTTGCATCACACATGATTTCAAAAGGTAACTTCCAATTTGGTGGTTGAATGACTGGCGCTGAGGTCAATAGTTTCTTCAATTTGTCGAATGCCTCCTTCCACTCATCATTAAAATGAAATTCCACATCTTTTTGTAGCAACTTACACAATGGCAACGCTATCTGTGAGAAGTTCTTGATAAATCTGCTATAGAAACCTGCATGACCAAGAAAAGAACGAATCTTTTGCACACTTGCGGGGTAAGGCAAAGCAGTAACAATTTATATCTTAGCTTTATCTACTTCTAATCCTTTAGCTGAAACTACATGTCCAAGTACTATACCTTGCTCTACTATAAAATGACATTTTTCCCAATTTAGAACGAGATTAGTTTCCAAGCATCTATCTAACACACGTGTCAAATTATCTAAGCATGCCTCCAAAGTATCACCATGAATTGTGAAATCATCCATAAATACATCAATACAGTTCTCAATAAGATCGAAAAATATACTTACCATGCATCTCTGAAAAGTACCGGGTGCATTGCAGAGTCCGAAAGACATCCTATGGTATGCAAATGTACCGAATGGGCATGTGAAGGTGGTTTTTTTTTTATCTTCTGGTGCAATCACAATTTGGTTATAACCTGAAAAACCATCTATAAAACAATAATAAGTATGACCCGCTAGTCTTTCTAACATCTGATCAATAAAGGGGAGAGAAAAATGATCTTTTCTAGTTACAGCGTTCAATTTGCAATAATCAATACGTACTCTCCACCCTGTTTGCTTACGAGTAGGCACTAACTGATTATTTTCATTCTGAATGACAGTTATACCAGATTTCTTTGGAACTACCTGTACTGGACTCACCCATCGACTGTCTGAAATTGGGTAGATAATACCTGCATCCAATAATTTAATAATCTCTTTTTGATTAATCTTTTTAATTTATTTTTGTTTATTTAGTTACTTATAGTTAATTCAAAAAATCCCCCTATTTATTTATTATTATTTAGAATAGAACATATTAGAATATATTGAAGCAATATCATTCTCTGTGGGTTCGACCCTTACTTGCTATTATACTGATTTTGTAATTAAAGTAAGGATTAATTTTGGAGTGTTAACGACAGCTTCCAAATTTTGGCGCCGTTGCCGGGGATTCCTTGTGTGCGGCTCAGATTTTCGGATAATTACCATTCTGCCACTGGTCGCCACTTTTCGATTTAATTACGATTTTGCCATCGGCGTTGGTTATTTACCAAAAGGTCATCAGATTTTTGCTGAATTTACAGATTTGCCCCCAAGCTTATTTTTCCTACACAATAAAATATAAATTAAATAAAAATAAATAAATAAAATATAAAAATAATAAAAACACATAAAATTACATAAATTATATAAAATGACCTAAAACACCAAAAATACTTAAAACTCACAATTAATTAAGCCTAAAAATACTTAATAAATAGGAATAAAATTCTACTTATCACTTTGTCTGATTTAGAGCATTCGGGCTTAGCTGAAAAATATGTTATGATATAGCAAGGGTGAGCAACTAGCTTGCTCAGCAAGTTTAAAAATAGTTAAAATAAGATATATCATGATGAAATGAGAAATACATTAATGGTTTTAACAATAGATAACAGTTGTGAAAGAACAAGAATCAATTTTTAATGTAAAATAAAGGATTGAATCTTTATTGCTGAGTGATTTTAAGGACCATGAACTACTGCTAAAGGTAAGATAGATATAGATCTACCACCTTGATATTTTGGTACGCGAGGGGATCAACCTCTTGTACCCTATGTATATGTATAACATTCAGACATCTTGTGCAAGGGTCGGTTTTCTGACAAAATAATCCCCTTATATAAGGTTGTTCATTCTCAGTCTTACTATAAGAATCCGCACCAACCAATGGTTTGGATAAACTTTTAAAATATTCAATTTGATAAATTTAAAAATGTATTGTCTAGCCGAAACAATTAACTTAGACATTCTTAAACAGTTCTTGAGTTAATGAACTATTACACTTGCAAATGTACTATGTGCGAATACAATAACAATAATGATGTGGAATAACTTTAAATAATTAAAGCACTTAAAACTTTGACAAATAAATACGAGTGTAAAAACTTGCTCAACAATAATTGAATAAAGTTAGAGAACTTGCTCAATATAAAATTTGAGTAAGGTTAAAGAACTTGTCTCGTGTGTAGATTACCGTTAACTAATTCAATTTAATTCTCTCTGAATAGACCTAACAATTAATCAAGTTGATCTTTAAATTAGTATCATATATACATTCATATGATAACTTCTATACATCTTAGACCTCTAACACTTAACTAAATAAGTATATAATTAAGGGTATATCAACACTTAGAAAATATTATCATCACTTGATAATATTTTAATCTCATAAAACATATATTAATTATTTAATATAGTTCAAACTCTTATCTAATATTATTAGTCATTTAATAATATTTAATTAGTCTTATAATATTATTAATCATTTAATAATATTTTCTTCATATTCTAATATTATTAATCATTTAATATTATTTTCTTAACCTTATAATATTATTAATCATTTAATAATATTTTATTTACCTTCTAATATTATTAATTATTTAATAATATTTTATTTACTTTATAATATTATTAATCATTCAATAATATTTTTTTCATATTCTAATATTATTAATCATTTAATAATATTTTATTCATATCCCAATATTATTAACCATTTAATAATATATTAATCATTATATAATATTATTAATTATTTAATAATATTTTATTCATTATCTAATATTATCAATCATTTAATAATATTTTATTCATTTATTAATATTATTACCTATTTAATAATATTTTATTAACTTATTAGTATTATTACCCATTTAATAGTATTTTAATCTCTTACTAATGTTATTAATCATTTAATAATATTTTAATCACTTATTAATATTATTAACCATGTAATAATATTTTAATCATTTACAAATGTTATTAACCATTTAACAACATTTTAATTACATATTAATATTATTCACCACTTAATAATATTTTATTTCAAACAATACCAATAGTTAACTTTTTAATTGTGTTAACCTTAGTCTTTATTTTAAATATTTAGTTACCTAATTAGTTACTAATAAACTCTATATGTTGGTTTATTATACAAACATATTCATTTTACACTTATTTCAACTTAAAGTTTCAAAGAAAACCTGACCCAGATCGAATCGACCCGGACAAAATTTGCTCCCAGAGCCAGCAAATTCAAGCGCCTAGGCGCTTGGTAGGCGCTCAGCCAATTTTCAGAAAACCAAAATTTTGGACCGTACGACCTTCAGTCACTCCGATAGCCATAACTTCTTCATTTCAAAATATTTTGGGGTGATTCTTGAATTCATTCTCATCAGCATATTCCCCTCTACAATTTTACTTTAGATCACAAATCCAAATTTCAAACGGAACTGGACTCAAAACTTCTCACAAGGACAAAATAAAAATTAACTTTACAAATCCTTGGTTTTATTGGTTCAAACTTGAATAAAATAAAATCTACTTATTCAAATGACACCAACTCAGTGTTGTTGTCTTTCTAACTTCTTGTTTTATAACATTTCATGATTCGATCACATTTTTGAAAATGTTTTGACAAGAAATTTAAGATCGAACTACCTAGGGTTTCAAAATCGACATGTTTTGCGGTAAAAGTCATAACTTCTTTGTTTTTTCATATTTTTGAAAGATTGAAGTTGGATTTTCTTTATAACTCATATATGTAACTTTCTAGCCATAGAATTTCATTTTCCAACTTGTACATTTCAAACTACAACATTAAATATCACATGATCAACCAGGATTTTACCGGTAAAGTTCAATATAGACATTTCTTTCATTTTTATGCACACCACACATACCAAAACATGATTTAAACATATCAAACCATGAATATACATATATAACACAGTTTAAGACTTTTAGACCATCAAAACAACTTTTGATCGGTTAAAAATATATTTTAACCGTTCAAAACATATATAGACTATAAAAATGAACTTAGAAAGGATTATAGCACTTTTTAACCTTAAGGACTTGTGTGCACTTCTTCTTCTTCTTCTTCTTCCAAAGTATGTTGTGAAGCTTTGTGACATTCACCAAGCTCCTTCTCTAGCTATTTTCTTCAACTCACATGTATATGCTCTATATTTCTCTCAAGAAGCTCTCCATTTTTCTCTCTAGAATTGCCTACAAATGACCAACCAACATAGCTAAAGTGTATAGCACTATATTTTATAGGACATTGCTAATCCATCATCAACTCTCCTAATCCACTAGTGTTGGTGAATTAGTAGCTAATTTGGATTACTATTTACTTGAATGACTAGTTGATAGACAAGTGGAATGACTAGGGTTGTTGGCCAACTATGAAAATGAGTGTAATTTAAGCAACATGAAGCAACACAAGCCACCTTTGTGGCCGCCACAATACCCGGCCAAAATGGCCTTTTCTTGGCCATTTTTCCTTTAATTTTTATTAATTAATTATACACACACACACACACACACACACACACACACACACACACATATATATATATATATATATATATATATATATATATATATATATATATATTGTTTGACCAATTTTTGACTTCCTATTGGGCTCCACATTGGACTTAGGAATTAAATATATTGGACTCATCCATTTAATTGGGTTGGGCTAAATTTAATTATTACATTAGGCTAACATTAAATAACATATGTTATATTTAATTAAATCAAGTATTGAACTTGTTTAATTAATTACATGGACTAAGGTTTAATTAATTACATGGACTACTAGGTTAATTAATTTGACCTAGTTTAATAGCTCATTTGGATTTAAAATATAATCCAATTAGACTTACTTTAATTAATAAATATACACATACGCAAGTATATTCATTCAATTATTCAATGCACAATTAATTAGTATAAAATTTTTAATTCATTACTAATTATTTAATAAATATAATTATAATGTCTAATAGAATTCGTGGTCAATATAAATATAAAATTCATTCAAATTATTTACAAAAAATAAAGATTTTTTTTATAATAATTACTCATAACCAATCACAATTTAAAGTTTAAACCATACATATTAATGAATAAATGTTAATTTATTTATTTTTAATAAATACAATAATCAATGCTCTAAATTATAATTCAAATATATTTTCATTATTTTTGAAATCCTAAATTCAAAATGAATGCTCTACTTATTAATGTTTAGATGTCCGTTAATAAGTAGATACACATTTTATGTGTTAATTTGAAATAATACTGTAATGTGTATGAATATTTATAATCTATAATTATAACATTTAAATTATATTTATAACACTTGTTAAATGATACATTTTAGATATATTGTAACACTAGATATAACTAGAATAAGGAAAAAAATAATAATGAGTTTTAAAGTATATTTCATTAATAAATGAATGTTAATTTATTTATTTTAATAAATATAATAATCAATGCTCTAAATTACAATTCAAATAAATTTTTATTATTTTAGAAATCATAAATTCAAAATGAATACTCTGCTTATTAATGTTTATATGCCCATTAATAAGTAGATGCCAATTTTATTTACTAATTTGGAGTAATACTGTAGTGTGTATGAATATTTATAATATATAATTATAACATTTAAATGATATTTATAACACTTGTTAAATGATACATTTTAGATATATTGTAACACTGTATATAACTATAATAAGGGGAAAAATAATTAGTTTTAAAGTATAGTTCATTGATGAATGAATGTTAATTTATTTATTTATAATAAATACAATAATCAGTGCTTTAAATTACAATTTAAATAAGTTTTCAATATTTTAATTTATTTATTTTTAATAAATATAATAATCAATACTCTAAATTACACTTTAAATAAATTTTCATTATTTTTGAAATCCTAAATTTTAAAATAAATGCTGTACTTATTAAAGTTTAGATGTCCATTAATAAGTTGATGTCCATTTATTTGTTTGGAGTAATATTGTAGTGTGTATGAATATTTATAATATATAATTATAACATTTAAATGATATTTATAACACTTGTTAAATGATTCAAAAGTTATATTGTAACACTAGTTAAATGATACATTTTAAATATTTTAACTTTATAATAGTAAAAATTCATTAACCATACTTAAATCAATTTATTTCAGTTTATTAATATTATAATAAAAGTGTTATTTCCTACTTTTTAGAAGTGAAATAACATATTTTAAAAATAATTTTTGTATGATAGTGAAAATTAATTATTACATTAGGAAGGCCACTTAATTTTTTTTGTTGCTTATTATATATATATATATATATATATATATATATATATATATATATATATATATATAAGTTATTCGAATAAGAATTTCAGATACGGATCCGAATTCGGATATCGAATTTCGGATATTCCTCGGATATATTTACGATCGGATGTTAAACGAATAATAAATACGAATACGCCTATATCCGTATTCGTATCCGTTTATTTGCATATACCTTTAAACTGAATACGAATATATCTATTTTTTTTCGAATGTTAATAATATCCGTTTTATTTAATACATATGCGGACAAATACAAATTTTCGGTTACCATTTACAGCCTTATATATGTCCACATTTGTCATTTGACTTTGCCATAATAATAGAAAACATTTAAAACGATGCTAAAAATCATTAAGAAAATTAAACAATGGGATAATAATTTTTTCAGTATAGGTAAAAATCGGTACTAAACCGGTTCGGGATACCGATATAACCGATATCAGTTTTGTTTCACCATTTTTGTTACATTCGGTAATTGATTCCACTACAAAAAAAAGGCCTATCAGCGACCGCCTATTAGCGACCGATTTTGATTGCTAATAGATTTCAGCGACCACAATCGGTCTTTGATACCCATCGCGTATAGGCACTCGCTAAAAGGACTATCAGTGACCGACATTAATGACCAGCTATTAGGGACCGATTCCGTTGCTAAGATGAGTCAGCACATCTACTCACGTGAAAGACATGTGACACGTGTCAGCGACTGAAGAGGTATTAGCAACTGAATATCAGCGACTTGTGCGGTTGCTGATATTAATTTTTTTTAAAAATTTAATTCCATTCCCAACAAAATAGAAAAATAATAATAATAATAATAATAATAATAATAATAATAATAATAATAAAATAATAATAATAATAATAATAGTGACCGGCAAGTAGCGACCGAATCGGTCGCTGATACTACCAGTTTTTTTTCCCAATTCCTAGAAAATATTTTACCTGTAAATTCAATCCCAACACATCACAACATATATATAAACGATCTCATCTACATCTCCAACCAAATATCAAATTCAAACCAAATTAAATAACGTACGTTTTATATAAACATAAAACCAACATTCAATCCATTTATACAATAAGATAAAAATTCGACCGTACATGTAGTACAAAATAAAGCAAAAAAAAAAAAATAACACGAGCGATATGTAGCTTGTAAAACTTCATCGATCTAGTTAGTTGCTACGTTCTTGTAACAAAAAAATGAAACATGTTCAAGATAGCATTATTGAGTGATAAATTTTGTTGTATTAATTAATAAGATTGCCTCTCCCTGCTCAGTATCCTCCTCGTCTGGTTAACTTGCAGCTGTCGCCACTGCATCAGTTAAGGAATCAGGACTCAGCGCTTTCAAATGATCTTACAATTCACGCAGAAGGGCATGATCTCTACATATGGCTCTAACACAGTCCGCAACATTATGTATCATTGAATTGTATGATGTCTACGTAGACTGACTAATCGAGCTGCCAAAGGCACTAATACTCAGCCGTCTTCATTGTCCTTGACCCTTAACAAAATTCTTCTTAACAACCGATACCCTTTCCCAACCCTCTTGATCAATCGACGGGTGACAATTGTCAGAGGTATACCGCTCGTTCATTAATTCGTTGTAAGTGTCATGTAATCAAGTAATACATTGAATAGTTAAATGTAACGTCAAAATTAATGTATAAACATGTAACGTAAATAAAAACTTAATTACCTGTATCCGTAGAGCATTAGGCAGACCATCACGGGTGACCACGTACACCTCCAACCAGTTAATAGTCTGGTCTCTGGACCTGCCAGCTGACTACAAATATGACAAGTGTATAAATATATTAATCATGCAAATGAATACTAATAAAATGATCGTAAATATAAATAAAGTAAATTTGATGAACTTTGTACCTCCCTATTAACGAAATACTGCACCTGTAATATACTACCGCCTTTGTATGTACCCTTTGCCTTTTCTCCTTCAGCTACACCTACAAATCTATTCCTAACAGCAGTCCTACCTTTCATCGCCCATTCATCACTCTGTCATTGCTGGCACATCTCAATCCAAATATCACGCGAGCACCACCACGGGCCGTACTCATACATATACTCTTCAGCCTGGCCATGATGGTCTACGCCAGTATTGTACAGTGCCTTTTCCCGTTCTTTTTTTATGTTATCTTTTGTGCGGACAACACACTTTTGCCAGAACAGTGTTTGTATAACCCTTGTCTGTGCCTCTTCCCACTTGTATCTTTTCTGAAATGAAAATATAATAATAACATTAAAATAGTTGTAATATAATTAATCTGATAATACTAAACATTAATTCAATAGAATACTTATAAATTACTGAAAAAATACCTGAAATTCCTACCAACAAGCTTCCTTGTGGGCGAGCGGTGTGCTGGCCCACGTAATAAATGGGGTAGGCCAGTTTTGCAAGCATAGTTGTGAAATACATTTAACCACCCTAACATCTGCAAAATCTCTGAAATATACAATAATTTATATTAGTATATACAATAGTATTAATTTTAATTTAATACTACTATATGGTTAATAACTTATTTGTTGTTTGGATCATGGTGAATCTGCAATAAAATGTGGTCGTTTGAATTATCTGGGGCCTTCGAGATCTGATTTGGACTCTGACCCAAATCGTTCTTTCTTCCTGCTGCTGAAGAAGACATCTATTAAAAAAAATGACATTTTAATGTGACTTATCTAATAATAATTACATAAATAAAGTGGGGACACGTGTGCAACTATAAGTAAAAAGTAAATGAAATGTAAATGATTATAATATGTGTGCAACAATTTCTGACAAGTCAATAATATTATGTAAACATGTGTGCAATGGTTTATGCCAAGTTTATATATAAAACATTTATCTATAACTCTACATAATACAAATGAAATTAAACATACATTTTAATTAAACTCGCTGTCAGATTCAAAATCATTTTCAACAAAATATGGAGATTCATAACCATCTCCTACTTCAGATTCAGTGTCGCTGTCACTTAATAGCTCTTTCTCCTCAGTATCACTGTCATTTAACTATTGTACTGAATCGGGATCCAATTCATCATCATCACCTCCACCCTTTAAATTGTTGAGCTGATTGTTGTCATTGACATTTATTAATCAGACCTCCGTAGGTACCCTTGATCTCCTCCAACTCCCCATAAAAGGCACGACCAACCTTATTGTAGCAATCTCCTTGAACCAACACTCCAATATTGGTTGTTCTTTTACCAATGGCGTATCTCTTCGTATGAAAGTCACAGTCATTTACTTTATAACCATTACGAGTGACTTGGTCTCTATTTGGGCCCATGACTAAGACTTGTACATTTAAAGGAATTACACCGTCATTAAGAGCCTATAATTGCTTAATACATTGTGAATAAGTGTTTCATAAATTAAAAAAAATGACTTAATTAAGTTAAATAACTTACTTTGTCCTTCAACCATCTTGTAAAATTTTAATCCCGATTCAGTTCAATATCTTTATCAGCGATGCCGTGTTGATTTGTTTTTAACTTACATTAAATGATTTATAGATATATTATACATATGAAACAATATACATGAGATTACAGTGTACATCTATGAGATTAAGTTAAATATGAGTTTTACATGCATACCTCACCAATCCGTCAATCTTCTCGCAATTGAGAAGAATATAAGAATATGCAGTATGTAATTCTGTCTTAGAGAGGAATATGCGTTTTCCTTTTCCATAAGCACAACCCGGTAGACCAAATATAGAAAGTCGACTGTTTAGTTCAACATTGCTCCCATCATCATGTCTCGGAACTCGATTAACCTTTGTCAAGACTTCGTTGGGAAAATAGTCCGAGACAAAAATTGATATCTCATCAAAACTGTATGCCTCACATATCGACCCCTCGACACAAGCTATATTTTTGACCTTCCTCTTAAGGTTCCCCATCACCCTCTCGAAAGGATTCATCCATCTGTATTGAACTGGACCACTAACATGAGCTTCATAGGATATATGTACATGTAAATGCTCCATGGAGTCAAAAAATCCAAGTGAAAATATTTTCATGTCCTTTGCATTTAACGTTTTTGAACACATGTCTTTGAAGAAATGACTAAGTTTAGTTAAAGCATCCCATATTGGTTTATTAAGTAAGTCTCGAAATACTATAGGCATGAGTCTCTCCATGTACACGTGACAATCGCGACTCTTCATCCATTGTATTTTCCCACCTGTAACACACCTTATAATGTTTGACGTATATCCATCTGGCATTTTCAGAGACTTGATCCATGCACACACATCTTCAACCTGCTTTTTGGAAAATGTGTATTTTGCATGCGGTTTGACAATCTTTTCATTAGGTGATTCATAAAGCTCTAATCTAGGATGCTTACAAATATCTTTTATATCCAATTGTGCTTTATCATTATCTTTTGTCTTGTCTTTAACACCCATCACGATGTTAAACACATTGTCCAACACATTCTTCTCAATATGCATTACATCTAGATTATGACGAATCAAGTTTGTAGACCAATAAGATAAAATATGCTTCTTCAAACCCAATTATGCGAGTCACCAAACTCATTGATTGTTTATGAGGCAACACTCTTACCAAATGGGATTATCAGCAATCTCATCATACGGTCACGCACCTCCATCCCAGATAATCACATTACCGACATATCATTCTTTAATTTTTATTTTCTAAAATTTTCTCTATTTCTTCGAAAAAGGTGATCTATCGGCAAGAAATGACGATTACAGTCAAACCACCAGGGCTTTTGATAATGTGGTAGATTGAAAGACTTTGTATGTTCTATACAATATGGACAATACATCTTCCCGTGTGTACTCCATCCAGATAATATACCATAAGCAAAAAAATCACTAATAGTCCACATTATTAGTGCCCAAAGGTTAAAATTTATTTTCGTCAAAACATCTCACATCTGTACTCCATCCTCCCACAATACTTTCAACTCGTCTATAAGAGGTCTTAAGTAAACATCTATATTCTTTCAAGGACTCTTGGGACCAGGAATTATGAGTGAAAGAAACAAGTATAGTTATTTCATACACATCAAATGAGGCAAGTTGCACAGAGTCACAATCACAGGCTAGCAGGAGTACGAAACAGCTGAGTGATCGAAGGGGTTGAAAACATCGGTTGACAATCCAAGCCTCAAATTTCTTGGTTCTAATGCAAACCCAGGATGTGCTAAGTTGAAATCTTTCCAAGTCTCCCCATCTACAGGATGGTTAAGTTCCCCATCTTTAGCTAGAGATCTCGCATGCCAAGTCATGTATTCAGCTGTTCTTGAGGACATGTACAATCATTGTAGCCGATGTGTAATTAGAAAATACCTTAAAGTCTTAAAAGGTATATTTGTCTTTTTTGTAGTCACACCCTCTTTATTAGAATTAAACTGATCATTACTCCATAACGTGCACTTTGTCTTCTGTTTATTTTCCTTATAAAACAACATGCAATCGTTCAGACATGTACTGATCTTCTGGTATCCAAGACCCAACTTCTTCACCATTTTCTTACAAAAGTAATATTTATCGGATAATTTTTCACCGTCAGGCAACATACTCTTAAAGGCCTTTAAGAGCGATTCAAAATACTCACGACTCATGTTGTGATCAACCTTGATGTTAAGTAACATCCTTACTGCAGACAATGTAGTTTGCTAGGAGCAATCAGGCTACAATGGTTCACTACCCTTCTATAATAACTTAAAGAATACTTTGGCATCAGAATTCATATATTGATCTCTGTTTTGTTCCCAATCAAAATTCGTCCCAACAATATCATGAACCATGTCATTTATACGATGGGTACAGTTGTCTGCTGGATTATATATCTGTGCAATGACACTCTTTTATTTTTTGTCCATGTGCCCACCAATATTCTTCGTAATTTTTCATGAACCCATTAACAAGTAAATAATAGGCAACTATATCCCTGTTCGCATAATTTACAGTCTTACACTTCAAACAAGGGCATCTTATCTTGTTCTGAGCATTGGCACATTTATTCTGACTATAGGCGTAATCCAAAAATACTTGACAACCAGTTCTAAATTCAGCTGTAGCACCTATCTCCCCACTTGACTTTCGTCGTCTCATCCAACTATGGTCTGAATAGAAATCCATAATAGTATGGTACCTATTTTAACAAGATTTATTGTATTCATTAAATTGTGTTATTACAAATGTATAGGTATAATGCATGTTTCCTATCTAAATACGTCTCCACTCTTATTACACTGATCAGGCTTCTATCCCATTCTTGTATGCAACGTTCTACTAATGTCAACGACTTAAACAAATGCATCTGTTTGTTCTAAAGAAATTTCGACAGCATCTCCCATCGGTCTTCAAGTACATGAAATAGACTATGATTTACACAGTCTAAGTATGCAGCCGAAAAATAATAAAAAATAAACAAACCAATTTTTTTGGAACAAACAGATACATTTGCTGAAGTCATTCACACTGGCCTAAGTGAGAGTGGAATATACAAGAACAATCCCAAAATGGGGACTATTCAAGCCCTAATGAGTGAATCTTTAACGAGCTTCTAAGCTGCGCGTATCATAATAAACTGCAAAAAATATACTACTAATATGAAGTTGAATGATTTAAAATTTCTATATAAATATTTATAATTATTTATATTTATTAAAATCAAACTAGAATGTTTATTATCGGACGGAGAGAGTATATTTTTGAATGATATTGTATTATATTAATTTTTATTATATTATATTTTATATTTTGTATTATTATATTATATTATATTATTTTTAATTATTTTATAATATTATTTTATATTATTTTGAATAATATTATATTATAGTAATTTGTATTATTTTGAATGATATTATATTATATTAATTTGTATTATTTTGTATTCATTATATTATATTATACTATATTATATTATATTATTTTTAACTATTTTATAATATTATTTTAAATGATATTATATTATATTAATTTGTATTGTTTTGAATGATATTATGTTATATTACTTTGTATTATATTATATTTTATTATTTTGTATTATTTTTCTTCATTATATTACATTATATTATTTTTAATTTTTTATAATATTATTTTATTTTATTTTGAATGATATTATATTATATTACTTTGTATTATATTATATTTTATTATTTTGTAATTTTTTCTTTATTACATTATACTATATTATTTTTATTTATTTTATAATATTATTTTATATTATTTTGAATGATATTATATTATATTATTTTTATTTATGTACCATGAGTTTCAGTCTTTTACTTGTTGTTTGAGGATTGTTGTCTACACTATACCATACTGTAGTAATTAAACCTTTGAGTGTTGTTCATATTATGTGCCTTTTAGGGCCTTTTGTTATTCATCAGTTATAGCTTTATGTTTATTATTTTTTATAAGAACATGTTTGGACAGTTTTTAGTTTTTGAAAGCCACATTTACGAAAAGTGAATAATTTTTTTTCCACTGAGGATATAGAAACCAACTAAACAAATAACTTATCCAACATAGAAAGATTTAAAATTATTATAACAACTAATTTTGCATTTTCTTGTTTCTTTGAAGCAATAAGCCAATAATCTAAAAATACAGATATCAACACATAGTACAGTATATAAGTTTGCCCTTTTTTTCCCAATCAATAAACTGTGATATTCCCTGGGGATAGCTAATCCATATGTATTTTTTTTTCATTTGATAAATAGATTACATAGAGATAAAGATATCAACACGTTTTTATCATGTTCCCAAAAACATCGAGACAATATTTTTCTATTTCCCAAAAGGATCATATACATTAAATCTTTAAAATCAAATCTATAACCCATTAACTTTTAATCACTTTAAATCCTTTATGTTATATATTCTAATTATATACATGAACAATAATTTCACAAAAAGAGTGTCATTTGTCAATCTGAAAAAAGGGAAACTTAAGGAACTCACTTGGATTTGGGGGTAAGGCAGGGGCGGCGGCCAGCAGAGAGGCAGCATCCGGCAAAGGGGTGGCAGGCTTCTTTCTTTCTCCTCTCTCTCTTTTTTCCCCTCTTTCCTCTTCCTTCTTCCTTCTTTTGTTCTTTCGTCTAGGTCGGCGCCTAAATTAGAACTGAACATAATAACGACCGCCATCAGTCGCTGTAAATTTTTAATGATGTGACACTTTTACCGACCGTTCCAGCGACTGATGGCGGTCGGTAAAAGTGTCACATAATAACGACCGCCATCAGTCGCTAAATCGGTGCCACAACTGTCGCTGCTATGTTAGAGACCGATTTAGCGACGAACCACTGGTCGCCAATTTTGGCACCAAAATTTTCGGGCTTTTTTGGCGGCAAAAGTGATAATAACGACCAAAATCGATCGCTATTAGTTTTAGTGTCGAAGGCCTGATGCGGTCGTTGAAAGCGGTGACTATTATGGAGTATTAGCAATGGAATAGTTGGTCGCCGAAGCTCTTGATCGTTGATAGCCATTTTTCTTGTAGTGTCCGGTCCGGTTTGGTTAATTTTAATTATATTAAGAAATAATAATTTTATAAATATTATTTAATTATTTTGTTCCATAACTACCAAATATTGTAAATGTCAATTTTTTTTTTCCAAATAAATCATAATCTATATATATAATTGTTCGAAGTTAATAATATGCTAATAACTTTTAATATGTAGATGCAGTTTTTATAAAGATGAAAATGCTCACTTATTTTCAGGACACGTAAGAAAGATAATTTATATACATACACCTAAATATTATTTAAACGTGAATTTTATATATATATATATATATATATATATATATATATATATATATATATATATATATATATATATATATATATATATATATATAAAATAGAGCGGCTCAAATTCCAAGATTTCAACATCTAACGGCCTCAAATCAATTTAGGTTTCAATATCCAACAGCCTAAAATCAATTTAGGCTTCAACATTTAACGGTCACTAATCTATCTCTCATTTTCCTCCCTAATTAAACATCTTTTATTCAAAAATCTATCTACTCACATTTTTCGCCCAAATCAAATTCACTACTACACTACACTATAATAATAATAATAATAATAATAATAATAATAATAATAATAATAATAATAATAATATAATAATAATAATAATAATAGTAATAATCATAATAATAGTAATAATAATAATAATAAAATAATAATAATAATAATAAAAATAATAATAATAATAATAATAATAATAATAATAATAATAATAATAATAATAATAATAATAATATAGTAATAATATAGTAATAATAATAATAATAACAACAACAACAACAACAAGAATAATAATAATAATAATAATAATAATAATAATAATAATAATAAAAATAATAATAATAATAATAATAATAATAATAATAATAATAATAATAATAATAACAATAATTATTATAATAATAGTAATAATAATAATAATAATAATAATAATAAACATAAAAATAGTAATAGTAATAGTAATAGTAATAGTAATAGTAATAGTAATAGTAATAGTAAT
The DNA here is from genome assembly GCA_947179155.2 of Hedera helix. Taxonomy (NCBI): domain Eukaryota; kingdom Viridiplantae; phylum Streptophyta; class Magnoliopsida; order Apiales; family Araliaceae; genus Hedera; species Hedera helix. Next base: position 2,061,591 of record OX359268.1, read on the forward strand.
AATAATAATAATAATAATAGTAATAATAATAGTAATAATAATAATAATTATTACAATACTACTAATACTACTACTACTACTACTACTACTACTACTATTACTACTACTACTACTACTACTAATAATAATAATAATAACTATGACTAGATTGAGTATCAATCTTTTTGTATTAATGGTTGGACTCTCAGTTCTATTATAAAACTGAGAGTCCACAACAGTTTTAAGTTTTTCAATCTAGAAATATTAAATACAGTACTCAATTGTTATATTAATTGCACCCGTGCCTTCAGGCACGGCACGGGTTATTCCTAGTATATATATATATATGTCTAAAATGAGTATTGACCATTAGTAAGAATCCGATCGAATACCACCGTACGTGTAAAGAGGTTGCTTGTAAATGTACGCATGCATAGGAGGAGTTAGAAAATTAAGTTAAGTTAGCGAACTTAAGGGGTTCATACTCCTCATTCCATCCAACTTGATTGACTAACTTTAATATATAGTAAGTAATCAATCAATAATTGATCTCCTTTTTATGTTTTATCAAGTGATTTCGATCGGTTCTATATTTATATAAAAATTTAGATTATGAAAAATATTTAATGAATAATATATATATATATAATAAATCGTTATCAACGATCGAAAATATCAGCGATTGCCTCCATTGGTCACTAATAATTCTATTAGCGACCGAAATTAGTGACCGCAAGTTAAATTGGTCACTCGACCGAAAATCCGTCGTTGGCCTGTCGCTAAAAAATTTCCATTAGCGACCAAACATATCAGAGACCGAAAGTGTCGATCGCTAAAAATAGAATCCTGCCAAAGTTGCCAATTTTTGCCCCCAAAATTGGTGCCAAACCATCAACAATCGCAATCCCATTACCAAATCGCCGCTAAAAGTGCTAGATTAGTTCAAAATCAGCGACCGCATAACGGTCACTATTGGCGGTTGTTATTAGTCTTAAAACTCGATGGGAAATATAGAACATAATAGAAAGTTGGAAGGCCTCCTCTCAGTCGTGCTTCCCCTCACAGCCTCACTCATCTCAATCGTGCCTCCACCCCCACCCACCTAGTAGTACCTCAATTGGTTGCATGTGTACGTGGCCACCCATGATGAGCTACCTGATGTTGTCCAAATAGCTGTGAGTTTTTATTTACGTTATGCTGTTTATAATTTTTAACAACGTCATTCTTAAGTTTAATTATTTATTTTTAACTATTCATTTTTAATCTTATTTAAGGACACTTATACTAGATTAATGAACAAGTACTATCATGCTGACAGTCCGCACCGATGAAAGATCAGGAATTATGAGAGAGGACGTCGATTGTAAAGAATAATTATGTTAAAGGACAAGGACATCGACGACAACCGATTATTAGTGGCACATGTAGCTTTGGTAGCCAGCCCACTTAGGCATCAAGCTAGCCAAAGCCATATACTGTTGCTGACTGTGTGAGAGCAATATGTCGAGACCCAGCTTTTCTTTGTACACTGCAAGCTCATCTATAGGCTCTGAGTCCCGTGAATTAGTAGATGCAATGGCGACTGAAAGTAGTATGCCCTCAAGCCAATCACATTTGATGTGATAATATTTACTTTGTAATCTTATTCATTTATTAATAAAAGAGTTTAATTTATTTAAAGATATTTATTTATTCTTGTTTAATTAGTAGAACTACTTAATTGGATAAACCCGTAGTTTGGAGCAATATTTTTAAAATCATGAAGAGTTCATGCTAATGAGATCTAAAATATAGATAACTCAAAACTAAAATATTCCTAATCATAGAATAACTAATGTGGGGTTAGTGGATCCTGATAGATTAGTACATACTATGTTTGCTCTTTTGAAGATGACAATTGATTTCATAATCATTTGTGTGGAGACGCTAAAGTAAGTATGTAGGTGGTTATTGGAGATTGAATAAGTTCACTGAACGTGACTCACTTAAGGAACACCTAATAATATTTTACTTACTTGTCAATAGGAGTTCATATAGTGATAGTAGTACATGTGATCCTTAGACTTGAGATTATCATAATACCTTGTGTATTTTGAGTTATGCTTTGTCATATTCTTTAAGACTCTTAAGGTATATCAAATGGTATGTTCGGGTATAATAAAGTGTACATGGAGGTAGGTGAATGGTCAACAAAAGATCTACTACTTTTAGTAAATGAAGAGAATGTCTTATGCGATTCGATATATAAGTGATAACTCAAAAATCTCTGGTCAGGGTTGAATGAAAATTAGAAAAGAGTTTCTAATTTATATTAACTAGAGTTGCGCATTTAACAATTGAAATACATGTGATCAAATAAAATAAAACTTGAAAGAAATTTCATGTTTTATATTTAATCGGGATATTTTATAGTAAAATGATTGAATTGTACGGTAACAATTTACTGAATAAGTTTTTTGTGATTATACATTAATTTCATATTATCTAGATAATCATGACATGCTGAGAGGTGTCACTCATGATGTAGAATGAATATATTTATTTATTTTGAATTAAAGGATTTTAATTCATAATAAATAATATTAGGGTTGAAAGTAATATGCCCTCAAGCCAATCACATTTGATGTGATATGCATATACTTTGTAATCTTATTCATTTATTAATAAAAGTATCAAGTTATTTCTTTATTCATGATTAATTAGCTGAATTAGTTAAATTGATAAACCCATAGTTTTCTAGCAATACTTTTAGAACCATGATAATGATCATGTTAATGAGATCTAAATTCAAGATAACTCAAAACTAAAATTATTCCTAATCATTGGATTACTAAAAAGGAGATTAGTAGTTCCGGTTAGATTGGTACATACTATATTTGCTCTTACAAAAAGGATTATTGATCTCATAATCATTTGTGTAGAGACACTAAAGCAAGTATGTAGGTGCATAATAAGTTCATTGAACGTGACTCGCTCAAGGAACATCTAATGGAGTTTTACTTATTTGTCAATAGGAGTTCCTTATGTGATCGTCGTACAAGTGATCCTTGGATTTGAGATCATCATAGTATCTTGTGTGTATTGAGTTATACTTTGACATATTCCTCAAGGCTTGTTGGTATACCAAAGGATATGATTGGATATAATAAGGTACACATGGAAATAGATGAATGATCAACAAATGATCTACCATTTCCAGTAAAAGGAGAAAATGTCACATGCAATTCAATAAGTGACAACTTAAAAATTTCTAATCAGGGTTGAATGGAATTAAAAAGAAGTTTATAATTTACATTAATTAGAATTGTGTATTTGTGAATTGAAATGCATATGATCAAATAAATAATACTTGACATAAAGTCCATGTCTTATATTTGATTGAGACATTGTGTGGTAAAAGGATGGAATTGTATGATAACTATTCGCTGAAAGGTTCTTTTACGATCAAATGTTAAAATCTATATTATCTGAAATGTCGATTAATCAATAAGGGGGCTTACCCTTATTGTGGAATAAATATTTATTCTGAATTAAAGATTTAATTCATAATAAATGAATTAGAATTATTCTAATTTATTTATTATATAACCGATTTAATAGGGAGAACCTAAATGGTCACACCGCAAAAGAGTAATATTTATTTTAGAAGTAGATGACATAATCGTAATAATAAATTAAGTATATTTAATTTATATTATGGTGATAAAATAAATTAAATAGCTTCATATTTATAATTTAGTATTTTAGAAATACTAATTATAAATTAATAAGAGGAGTCCTATTATTATTATTATTACTTTTACTATTATTATTTTGTTCCTATATGATTTAGGAATTAATTAATAAATAATAGTATTATTATAAATAATTAAGTTCCTAAATAGTTTAGAAATTATAATTATTATAATAATTAATTTAGTTCCTAAATGGTTTAGAAAATAAGTACTTTCATTATTAAATAATTAAGTTCATAAATGATTTAGGAATTATAATTAATTAATTTATTTTCTAATTGAATTGAGAATTAAATTAAAACACTAATCCTAAATAGTTTATGATAGTTGACTATATCTATAAATAAGATAAGCCTTATCATAGATTAAGGTTACATACTCTTTTATAAGAATTGAGAGAGAACTTCATAATTCTCTACATTTTAAGGAGTTAGAGAGAGAGAGAGAGAGAGAGAGAGAGAGAGAGAGAGAGAGAGAGAGAGAGAAAGAGAATTAGGGCTAGCCATGTTAGAGTTCATGCCCTAGATGCCAATTATTTGATGTAATTGCTTAACATTTTTGATATTATATTTGATTGAATAAATGAATTATTTTATTATGATTTTATTTACTGCGTTATATAAATATTAGCATAATAAAAGTCCTTAGAATAGTGATATGAATTATATAGCTTCAAGTATGTGACTTGAACAGGAGATTATATAATTACAATTAGTATCATTACTCTTAAATGTCCCTAGTCGAGTATTATTGTTAATGAGACGACAATGATGCATTGAGACTAGTATGTGAATTGACTGATGGTCAAATCTCATTAGTCATAAATATATGAGATATTGAGTCAATGCATAGGTACATGTTAGAGAACAATGTACTGGACTGACCCATCATGAGAATTCTACGTGAAGCATTATGCAAAGTGTCATAAAAAATTCTCATAGTGACAATGATGTAATGATCCTCTGACCTGAAATCACTATATTATTACACGACAATTTATGCACTTTGATATCATCAAAGGTAACCTTTAATAGGGTGGACAATAAATGTGATTATTGGGTACATCATGAATCGTGTAAGGAATATGAGTGATCTAGATAGAATTTAACCCTCTTATATATTAGGGGTGATATCCACGGGCCTCTTGATTGAGTAGGACTATGAAATGCATGACCATGCTCAAATAGTGATTTGTTTCATATAGTCTACTTATTGATCAAGAAAACTCAGATTAAATTATGAAGAGTATGACACATTCCATGCCTCGAGTTTAATCTAGGATGTCAAGGTTAAAAAGATTAAATTATACTGAAACATTGGTCATGAAAAGGTTGCATCAAATCACCGATCTTATTATTATTTGGGTAGCAGTGATGCATTATTAGATGCTGCTCATTGTTTATAATTTTATAATATAATTTTAAAATTTTTGCCAACATAATAATAACATATAGGGTCACACACTTAGAACGTATTTAAAAGGGAATGAATTTAAATTGTAAGTATTTAAATATGTCAATATGATTGATAGTATTTAAATTCTGAATTTAAATTAATAAGATAATTTTTGTGTGTGTGTGTGTGTGTGTGTGTGTATATATATATATATATATATATATATATATATATATATATATATATATATATATATATATAAATTCGAATTTTATTTTTCTATTTATTTTAGGTTTTGGTTAATTCCTATTAACTGCTATATATACATGATATATCAGTAGTTTTTAGCACGTAAGGAAAAACTAAAAACCCTAGCCGCTTTCAGAAATAGGTTAGAGAGAAAAATAGTTCATAAATCCTGATCTTGGTGGCTAGTATCGCAGCTCCCTTTTTGCTGCAGATCGTGTGACAATTCGCGGAGCTCGTGTGGATATCGTAGAGACGCAGTCGTTGGATTGCGTTGAAGATTCGAAGCATTCCAGAATTCTTAATCGTCTCCATTCAAACACGACTAATCGGTAAAATAAATCTAAATCTTTGATTAATATGTTTTCGCATGGATCCTATTTTAGGGTTTCAATTTAATTTTTTAAAATTCCGCTGCTTTTCGATCTGAAATTCCTACAAGCCACCCATGATTTGGAGAAATCAAAATTCACTTATTTAATTTATAGATCTCTTGGTGGATCACATTGAGAGGCTTTACACTTGGGGAGCTAACATTGATCCATGAAATCTAATCGATGAATTTGAAGAAGAACACGAAGGATTAAAGGGAGTTGGACTTGTACCTGTGGAAACTTGGTTCTGCAAAGGTAGAAATCTTTTATCCTTCCTTAATTAATAATAATTGCATAAAAAAAATCCTAGTTATTGGTTTGTAGAAAAATTTAAAATCTGATTTTGTTCACTTCCAGTGCACTTATATAATTTAATTATATGTATGCCATGTTTTTGCAAACCAACAAGGGTTACACAAGTTGAAGTATTTAGAATACTTGCAGTTCTCTACAATCTAAAGAGTTAGAAAGAGGGAGAGAAAATTAAGGCTAGCCATCCAATGTTTATAAAAACCTAAATTTATTTATTTAAACAATAATCTATTGATGGATCACCTTTAGAGTGCTACACACACTGAGTAGCTGGCATTGATCTGTGGATCTAAAGAAGCGCGAATGAACAAATGATTGGTGCTTGAAGATCAGCTCGTGGTTTCGAATAATCTTTATAAGGTATAATCTTTGATCCTTCCTCAATTAATAAATATCGCATAAGGTAGATCCTAGGATTGAGATTATAGAAAATTTTACATATGATTTATGCCTTATTTTAGCTGTGTGATACAATATGATTGTATGTAAGTGGTAATTCTGCAATCCAATAGTGGCACCATAGCCATCCTTATCCTAGTTATTAATTATTTTGATTTTGCATATACATTGATATATGTTTAGAATAATTTAATTGGTCATATTTTTTTTGTATAAAATCATGTTTTTGAAAAACAAGAAGTAAAATCATGATTAAGAGAAGAAAATCGCGAACCAGATCTGTGCCACAGCGTCGCCTATAGCGCCAGACTTCTGACGCTGCAGTGCCAAGAATGAACTGGTAACGGGCGCCACAACACCAATTTTGTTCCTTCTCACAGAGCCGCTACGCTAGGCCTGCAGAATGTCCAGTTTTTGTGCGATTTTATGCAATTTTAAAATTAAGATAAAGAGTTTATTTTTGATGATTTTAAAATTAAAATAAAAAAAATTATTTTGAACTTAAAATTGGAATTTATGAAAACAAAATTGCTCATTGAATGATATATATATAATGGTTATAATTCATTAGATGAATAGTTTATTAATACATGTAATGAATTGTATGCTAATAAAGGGGTAGATTATAGACTTTAGACCAATGTGATTGGATTTACTTTTGATGGATGCTTGAATGAATGATTTTTTATAAATGGGGTTTGCGTACCTCGCCTATCTAATTTTATTATGTAAATTCAACCTCCCTCCTATGTACTTTTCCTTGACTGCTAATCAAGATTTATATTTTATGAAAATAGATTATAATAAGATTAGATAGAATTACTTGATAGATTAGAGCTGAAGAGCAAGGAGCATTGAAGACCCATTTGATATGGAGCTCGAGTTTGAATGAAGTAGTTATATTCATGTATTCTTGCACCATAGGTTTGACCTTTTGGTTCACTTGGTGACTTGAGTGAACCTAACTAATATGAAGTCCATAATAATTTCAAGTAGAATATAATATTCTATATGTGCATGCTAGTTATATATATTAATATAATATTATACATGAAATGTATGTTTAATATAACGCGTATTTATATATATATATGTGTGTGTGTGTGTGTGTGTGTGTGTGTGTGTGTGTGTGTGTGTGTGTGTGTGTGTGTGTGTGTGTGTGTGTGTGTGTGTGTGTGTGTGCATTCACGCTTAACAAGATGAGACCATTAATAATAATAAACCTTTAAGGAAAAAAATATTAAGTTGTAACGTTCAAGGATATTAAGAATGTCGAACGTAGCCTTTTAGCATGATAAATCAATAGAGTATTAAATATTTAATATGAGTTTGTTGTGCACACATAAGACTTGTATCAAATATTTGAGATGTTGACTTTATTATATTGGTTGTTTATAAGGAATTGAACAATACGTGTTTTGTTGTGCACACATAAGAATTGTATTGTTCTCTTTATGTATATGGATATGTTAGGTCAAACTTAACTTAAATAATTTTGGTTAGGATATGCACGCACTTGGCCATTATAATATAAGAGGCAAAATAAAAAGAAGTTACATATTGATGTAATTGACAAATAGTTGTTTACCTATTGAATAAACCTATTAATGAGTGAATTTTATACTTACGAATCGATATTCTTAACTTGATAAATTTTCTTATCGTTAGGTATTTTTATTTACTTTTTGTAATGATATGTAATTTTGAGGATATTGTAAATATTATAAATAGATAATAAAATTAAAATTTTGAAGTGTGATAAGTATTTTGGGACAAGTCATTTATGTACTATTTAATTATAGAATAAAATTCAAGTTTAATGAAACAAATTTGGATTAAAAAGAACTTGAAAAGAATCAAAAATAAGCATAAAGGAATTAATTAAATTAAAGATTGTCTAGTATTTTTGGCTATTGACCAAAGTGCCCTTGTCAACTTAAATAATGACCTTGGTGTCCTAGATTGGTTTAATGTCCATACTTAATAATGGAAATTGTCTTGAATGACCCTAACTAGGCATTGTTTAAGTTAACTAAGCATAGTTAGTTGTTGGAGCAATACATACAAATTATGTATGTATATATTTTCTAAATATAAGCTTGTTATCTCATATTTCATCTTCATTTTTCTTTAAAGTTGCTAAGTTGTGAGAGTCGTAAAGAAAAAGAAGAAGAGAGCTAGGGTAGCCTTGAGAGCTTGAGAAATTGCAAGAAAGTGATTAAGTGAAAGAAATCTAGCCATCAAAGTGGATCATCCATCCTTAGAAAGTTTCCTAGTAAGAAGAAAAAGGGCACAAAGAAGATTAAAAGTGTTCTTGTTCTTAAAACTTAGCATTTGTGTGTTTAAATTCAAGATTTTGTGTAGCCATGCATGTTTTTATGATTAAAAGAAAGATTTATGTGATTTGTGTATGATTCATGTGAAAACCCTAAGTACTATAGTAGTATTACAAAGGTGGTAGGTATATGCATGCATGTATTCATGGCTAGAAAGCATGATTCAAAGAGGATCATGTGTTATAAGTTGATGAAAGTGTTGAAACCCAAAATTAAAGGTATGAACATATTAGAAACATGTATAATTTCTTGCTAGATAGCATAACAGATTCTTTAATGGTTGAAAAGCATGACTTGTGTATGAAAATATAATTTTAGGCTATGTTTTGCATATAAACCAAATCAAAATATGTAAGATGCTTTAGAAGGTGCATAAAGATGTTATATGAACATACAAAGTGTTTAAATAAGCTTATGTTAATGTATATGATATATAAAGTTCAATAACTCAAGTATGAGTTTAAGGGCAAGTTTAGTTGAGTTGATAAAATTCTACCAAAGGTTGATTTTTGGCCATTTTGTGCAATTGAAGGTAAAGTGAAGCTAAATAACTAAGTTTTATGTAAATACACGTGTTTGTGTCGATTTGATAGTCATTTGGTGTTTATGACGAAAAAGGTGAATTTTCGATGTTTAAAAACGTTCGACGGCACCTAAAATGAAATTGTTGAAAAAATAGGATCGTTTGAAAACTTTTAATATTTTTGGAGGCCTAGGCAAGTCATATAAATGTTATGTATGCTAAATCATGTGTTGGAATAGAGAAATATAATGTATGGCCAAAAATAGGATGAAAATTAGAATGAAATTTTTTTCCTGTAAAACAAATTCTACAGCACTGCGCTGGGGCGAGATGTTTTGAACTAAACACTGCGCCGGGGCGAAGTCCAACTGCAAGGATCTCGCGGCCAGCGAAGTGTTTAGTACAAAACACTGCGCTGCGACGAGATGTCCTGATTTTTGATTTTTTTTTATTTAATCCAAAATGAAATATTTTAATATTATATGATAGAGATATGTGTTGTAAACTATAAATTGATAAAAATAATCAATTTAGTAGGTATTAAGGTAAAAGTAAATGGCGTGCTATGTGTTAAGGTACATGTATAGGTAAATGTAACTTATACATCAAGGTAAAGAATGTAACTAATGCATGAACCAATATTATGGTTATTTAGGACATAAACGGGATAAGATATTATCAGTAAACGTAAACGATGACAAAGACAAGTGTTTTATTCGAACTCTTTTTTGTAGTTTCTTGAACAGAAATATATGCTATTCATATCTATAAATCACTTTGAATTTCATTCATTTTAAACTGTTTTTGAGAAATGTTGATGTCAATCTTAATCTAGCTAGACATATGTGATAGTTCATTTTGAAATCAGATATTCATTGATATGTTCTCCAATTCATATTGTTGTGGTGCGGAATCTATGAAAATGATGTAACAAAACAACCCTGATAAAAAAAGGGAATATAAATTCCATGATGTGGTTGCGTCGATAGATGTTTATGTTGTGCACAATATAAAAGTACGATAAACTGATCACCTAGAGTACACATCTGAAATAAAATGCAGTTTTATGACTGACTTGGGCAGTATCAGTTTGTATTATTCGTATTGTTCTTAACGAGTTCTTGGTCTTGTGACCGTACAACAAGCAAAGTTAATGTTTCAAGTTAATTATGCAAAGAATTATGTTATGTTCTCAAGTTCTTCACAGAACCCTTTAATGGTTCAATCCTATTGTAACAGATTTTATTTCATTACTCTGAAATATCATGCATTTACTTGTTTATGTACTTGCTGAGCTATTTTATTCTCATTCTTGCTTTAACATGATATTTCAGCTAAGCCCAAACAGGCAGAAGGGTCAGGGACAGATAAAGGAAAGGAAAAGGCCAACAAGCAATAATTGTATAGTTATAGAACTATTGTGCATGTAATATCATATTTTTGTATTGTGTTAGTTGTAAATGTTTTGTAATGTATAAAGGTCTGCAAACTTGGGATAGTTATGTAATATTGTAAATTAAGTTATGTTATTCAACAGTGAATGTTTGAGATTGAATGGTAGAATAATATCATGAGCATTAAACCCGTGGTTCGAGGGACTCGAATTTGGGGGTGTCACATTTTTTTTGTGTTTTTATGTTTATTATGTATGAAAAGGCTAAGGAGGGGCGAAACAGTCATTTTTGGACTTTAGTGGCAAAATTGTAATTTCAGTTAACAGGGTAGTGCCAGGCCGCTATCCCCAGGTATAATTGCAGTGCCAGGGCACTAATCTCCAGCAGGGTCGGGGCTAGTTCGCGATTTTGTGTAGAAATTAGATTCCGACTTGGATTTGGGTACTTCAAAGCCTATGTTTTCAAGGAATAATATAAATAGAATACTTAGGGCTATCAAGAACATATAGAATTACAAAGATTGAGATCTAATTGTAGGCAAGACGAATCAAAATAGGCAACACAAAGAAGATCAAAGTTGAAGGCAAGAAGGAGAATTAAAAATTGCATCGCAGTTTTATTCTTTTTTCTTACTTTTAGTTTTGATACTTTAAGATGTTGATTAATTTGATGATGGTGGTTTTCAAATACGCTATGAACTAAACTTTTTTTCACGATTACAATGGAACCTAATGTTTAGTTTAAATTGATTCACTCTTAGTTTATCATATTTTATGCGTTATATAATTATTTGGCAAGCAATTAATTTGATTTTTTAGATCTGAATATGATAACATGTGTCTAGATTATTCTTCTTATGATTGAATAATTGGATTTATGTATAGGATATGAATGTATACCTACACGCCGCACATAAATTTTATGAGAATTTGAGCTTAATGAATTTGTTCCGATTTATTTTGCATAGGAAGATAACAATTTAATTGGGGTAAATATTTTTATTTAATCATTGGTAGTGATTTAATAAATAATTTGGGAATTCTCAGTTAAGAACTAGTTTTGATTAGATAACTGAAAATAGAGTGAATAGATTTATGTGACACATTAGAAAAAATTATAATTTTAAGCTTTTTAAATATGGTGAATCAATATTTGTTAGTAATTTTAGTTTTAATTTGTTAATTTTCTTAGTTTCATTACAAATAAAATCGAATTGATATAAAATCAGTACTTGAAATATGTTAGTAATAATTCTCTGTGGGACGATACTTAACTTATCACTTTATTATTTATATATCATGTATACTTGCACATAAATTGTCAATATCTAAATCGGACTACACATATAGTTTGTTGTGTACACATAAGGCTATATTTATGTCATTAGGATCCTTAATCTCACTAGCAGATGTTTAACTAGATCTGTCGAGCTGTATATGAAGGGTTGTATAGTTTAATGAAAATAGCGGGAGACACCATTTTAAATAAAGATCTAATTTAATTTGGTGATTAATAAAATGAATGCACGCTAAATGTTATTTGTAAAATAAATTCACTTACATAATTTTATAATGTTTAACTCATTATCATTGCGGAGCATGTTGGATGTTAACAAATTAATCGGATCGAATTACACGGATTGGTTAAGGAATTTGAGAATTGTTCTCACTGCTGAAAAGCTAGCATCTGTTCTTAATTCGCATGTCCTTGTAAATGTTACAGACAATCCTTCTTAGGGAGAGATTGTTACTTTTAAGAAGTAACAAGATGATGCACAGGTGGCTCAGTGCATCATGTTGGCCTCCATGAGTAACGAGTTACAGCGTTAACATGAGAAAATGGATGCACCTACTATGTTTCTTCACCTTTAAGATTTGTATGGTGAGCAGACTGGGTTGGCCAGATATGAGATATCTAAGTAGCTCTTCCGATTTAAAATGACTAATGGCACTACAGTACAGACTCATGTCCTGAAAATAATCAATTTGATTGATCAATTGAAATAACTAAGTTTTGTTATGGATGAAGAGTTGAGTCAAAATTTGATCTTGCAGTTACTCCCTAACTCATTTTCAAAATTTGTTGTAAACTTTCACATGATCAAGCTTGATGTCAGCTTGCCTGAATTACTTAATATATTGAATATTGTGGAGAGTCACTTTTCAATCAAGAAAGACCAAGTCTTACTAGTATATAAGTCTTCCAAGAAGAAGAAGGGGGTCAAAGGATCTTTTAAAAAGAGGACTAAGGAGAAGGCAAAAGGAAAGGCTGAAACCAAGGACAAGAAGAAAAGTGATCCTCAGAGTAAAGGAGTTTGCTTTCATTGCAATAAGTTGGGATACTGGAAGAAAAACTAGAAAGAGTATCTTGTAGTGCCTAAGTAGAAGAAGCTTGGTAAAGCTTTAGCTCTAGATATAGGTTTGTTCATTATTGAAATAAATATTTCTGTAAGTCAAAGTTGTACTTAAGTATTAAATACCGGCTGCGATTCTCACATATGCAAGATTATGAAAGAACTAAGTAGAAATAGAATGTTAAACAAATGGGAAGTAGTCCTGCGTGTGGAGAATGGAGCAAAGATTATTGCGTTTGCTATAGAAACTTATAGTTTAGCATTCCCTACGGGCAAGTCTATTAAGTTAGTAAGTTGTTACTATGTATATTTCTTATTAGAAATATTATTTCTGTTCCATTGTTAGATAAAGAAGGTTTTGAAATTATAATAAAGAACAATTATTGTTCTATTTATAATGATAATATTTTATTTGGAACTGATAGATTACTTGATGGACTTTACATTCTTAACTTACATAAAAATAATTTTCAAATTGAATAAACTAATAAAAGAAAAAGATGATGTGAATTATACCTTTATGTGACACTGTAGACTCGGTCATATTATTGAAACAAGACTAAACAAGTTTCATAAATATGGGATTTTAGAGCCATTTAATGATGAATCATATCCAACTTATAAATGTTGTCTTATGGGTAAGATGACTAAATCTCCATTTAGTGGACATTAAGAGATAGTTATAGGGTTGTTAGAGTTGATACACACAAATGTGTGTGAACCTATGACAACAAATGCAAGAGGATGCTATTTGTATTTTTTTACTTTTACTTATGATCATTTTAGATTTGGATACGTGTATTTGATGAAATACAAATCCGAATCGTTTGAAAAGTTCAACGAATTCAAAAGTGAAGTAGAGAAACAAACGGGTAAGAGTATTAAAGCTTTTCGATCAGATCGAGGAAATGAATACTTAAGTAGTGAGTTTCTAGATCATCTCAAAGATAATAGTATTCTCTCAAAAGGGACATGGTACGATCCATGATTAGTTTTACCAATCTTCTAGTATCCTTTTGGCGTTATACCCTAAAATGGCAGCATACTTACTAAATAAGGTACCTTCAAAATTCGTCCCTAAGACTCCATATGAGTCATTGACAGAGAAAAAACCAAGTCTTAAACATATTAAGATTTGGCGTTGTCTTAAGCTTGGGACAAGGATCTGACAAGTGCAAATTTGTGAGATATTCTAAAGAAAGTTTAAGGCATTATTTCTATAATCCTATTGATCAAAAGGCGTTTGTCAAAACACACTACCTTATTGGAAAAAGAAGTTTATTCTTGAAGGGGTTAGTGAGAGTAAAATAGATCTTGAAGAAGTTTAAGAATCACAAAGCACTACAGGTCAAAAGGAGGAACATGTCCAAGTGGAAAAAACTTCATATACCACAACCGAGTCGTAAATCTGGAAGAATACGTAAAAATACCTGAAAGGTATTATGGATTCATCATAGATGATGATAGCGAGATACACATCATAGAGGATGATAATTCAGTAATTTATGATGAGGCTATGAGTAGTAGAGACTCAAATACATGGCAGATGGCCATGAAATTCGAAATGGACTCCATGTATAAGAACCAAGTATGGATTTTGGTTATTCCACTAGAAGGCATTAAGCCTATAGGGTGTAAATGGGTCTTTAAGAAAAATACTAGAGCAGTTGATAAGATGGAGACGTATAAAGTCAGACTGGTTACAAAAGGTTTCAAACAAAGGTAAGGAGTTGACTATGATAAAACCTTCTCATCGGTAGCAATGCTTAAGTCCATTCGAATTTTTCTTGCAATAGTATACGTCTCGAAGATGGAACTTTCGATTTGATAAGACAATAAAAGAGTTTGATTTTATCAAAAATAAGAATAAACTATATATGTACAAGAAATTTAGTGGGAGCGCTGTGACATTCCTAGTACTATATATTGATAATATACTACTGATAGAGAATGACATACCAACGCTACAATCTGTGATATCCCGGATATTTGGGACTTGTAGATAAGATCTTAAATGATGAAAGGAATGTTAAGATTTAAGAACCTAGAGTTGGAGACGAGAGATGTGTAAAAAATGAATAACATTTTAACCTAATCTATGTGTCAGGGATTAAAGTCCAAAAGGTAATATGACAATCCATATAAAGAAATTGAATTGGTGTAGTCTGATATGACAAACTATATTAGAAATTGAATAGCTAGATGAATGTAGTAAGAAATATGATAAGCAATATTATAAATTGAATTGGGAATTAGTAGATTCGCCATAAGTCAAAGTAATGATGATAAATTGTACCATCATGACCGAAATTTCAAGGAGAGGGAAGGGATTTCTTGTGGTTTTTGTATTGCTTAAAATACACTCAACTTATTACTTGTGAGTTAACTATATGTATATATATATAGATATAGTTGGGGTGAATTGTTGGTTTTGTGTTGATTTTTTTATACATAAAGTTATGTTTCACTCCATAGCTAAAATAAATTGCGAGCATCGTGTCATTCAAGTAATTAATCAAGAATGTCATACAAGTAGTCAAGTTAGATTTAACTTGTAAGAGAGTTGGTGAAAAAGGGTAGGGATATACTGTAATGTCCTAGAATTTTCAAGTCATTATTAATTAAATTATTAATTTAAATTCTAACGAGTTAATTTTACGAGATTATTTAAATCTTTTCATGTGATTAATTAATTACGTGATTAAATGATCATGTGATTAATTACTAGAATTAATTAAAGAAGGTCACTAATATGTTATTTAAATTAGTGAACAAATCCTAAAGTTTTAATATCAAAATAATTGATAAGTTTCCTATTAATTAAATATTCAATTAAATTGAATATAATGAGTTGATTAAATATAATAAATTAATTAATATGATTATTAATTAATGTAAATAATGTGAAATATTAATAATAATATTTATTAGTCCATTTAGTAATTTAATACTAATGAGTTAGAATATTTAATTATTTATTCAATCTAATTATTTATTTAATCATGGATTGAATAATTAATGTATAAATTATTAAATTAGCCCAACATTGGTCAATTAGTAGCCCAAGTGGAGAATAATAAAATTTGACAAATTAGTAGCCCAAACAATTTAATAGAAGCCCAATTGGTATTTTAAATAAAGCCCAATAATTGGCCCACTTGGAAAATACTTTATATAACTATTTATTTATTAAATTAAAATGAAAGTGACTATAATTTTGGGACAAGAAGAAAGCCATCAGCCGAGCATGTTGGTAGAAGAGAGAGAAAAATGATATTTTGTTTTTATTTTAGTTTATTTTTCATTTATTTAATAAATGGTTGCTTGTTTTATTTTTGTAGTACATGAATATCATGCCTCTTTTCACCAACTAAGTCATAGCTAGCTTTCTTGTGTAAGTATCCATATAGGTGCATGATGGTCTAGACTATTAGATATATTATGTATATCTATTAATTTTACAAGTATACTTGCATTGGTAAATATTTCACTTCATTATTTTCTCCAAGTTTCAAAAGAGAGAGTTTGAGAGCAAAGTATTTTGAGAGAGAGCAAGAGAAGGAGAAGGAGTTCTAAGCTAGTTCATGTCATCTTCTTTCACCACCTATTTTGGAAGAAAAAGGAGAATAACCATTAAATCAAGGTAATGGTTATTCTAAATCTAATTTTTGTTTTTAAATTAAATAAATTATCATGTTGGTATAAATATGTTAATATAGTTAATAATGTGTTGTGGTAATATTTATGTCATGTTTGAGTTTAATATGCTTGGTTTGTATTTTAGTATATTTTTTATGCTAAAATATGTGTTTAGTAGTGTATAAACAAGTCTTGGAATTTATGACCAAAAATATTTTTATAAACCTTAGGTTTAATGTTCTAATATTATAGAACATTAAATCATGAGAAAAACAAAGTTTGAATCACTCAAAATGGAGTTATACACAAAAAGTTATGATTTGTGGTAGTTTATGTGATGTAAAATTTTTTATAAAAAAAGAATGATATTAAATCATGAAAAATTAAATTTTCATGTTATAAATTGATATTAAGTTATTGGTAATTTTTTGGATTTTTATTGAGGATTTAAAACTTACTTGATGGTATAGTTTTTATTAAAGTATGTATTTTCGGTCACTGTTCACACTCTGCTGGAAAGAAGAAGAAAAACACTGGCTGCACAATGCGCGCACTATTCACTGTCGGATGCGGAGCCAAACGGCGTCGTTTGGCGAGAATGAAAATTTCATCCGCGCGTAATGCGCGGAAACTGTCACCGGCTTTTCAAAACGGCACCGTTTTGGTCCGTGTTTTCTATTAAGCGCGTAATGCGCGGGAGTAAGTTTCCGGGGAAATTACGATACTGCCCCTCCGTTCGTTTTTCGGCGAAATTACTATTTTGCTCTCGAATCAGTTTTCAACTTATTTACAGAAATGCCATTCGGGTTAAATTTAATTAATTTAAATATTTAAAAACTAATTTAAAATTATAACAAAAATAATAATAATACAAAAATGATATTGGGGAGGATATTTTTCATTAAGTTTAATATTTAAATATTTTAAATATTAATCTAGTTAGCTAAATCATGGTTAAGTTAAATAAATTTATTATTTATTATTTAAAATGTTAATAATAGATAAAGGTGAAAAATTAGCAATTATTATTTAATTCCTATTAAATAATAATTAAAGAGAGATACAAATTTATAAATTAATTATTTATTATTTTAATATTATTAAATAATAAATAAGGATAATTAAGTAATCAATTATTATTTAATTAACATTAAATAACGATTAATGAAAATTAAGTTATTAGATTAATAATAAATAAGGATGAATGGATTATTATTGAACCTTAAATAATAATTAAAAATTAATTAAATAATTAATTATTATTTAATTGACATTAAATAATAATTAAAGATGATTAAAATTAGTAAACTATTATTTAATTTTCTTAAATTCAATAATAGGTAAGGTTAATTATTAGTTGATTAAAGAAGATTAAAATTAAATCAATACTTATTTATTATTTAATTATTATTAAATAATAAGTAAGTACAATTAGTTATTATTGACTCTAGTGGATATTTATAGTTCATAGTCTATTTGACTATCCTAATTTTAAAAGCAAATAATTATTCCTGCATATGTTATTCATATTATTGAATTGTTCAGCTATTCCCTTTCATTCATGATATATTGTTTCTTGTTGTTATTTAAACTTGTTGAGCAAACTAGTTGCTCACTCTTGCTATATCATGAAACCTTATTGCAGTGCAACCCGAGACTTCGGGAAAGAACAATGGTAAAGGAAAGATGAAGTGATAGACTTCAAGATGCAGCCTTGTAGTTAATTAAATTAATTGTTATGTAATATAAACCCTAAGTACTTTATTAAGGGTATTTGTGTACTTTTGTGTAAGATTATCGTATCTTGGGACTAGTAACACATTTTGAATGAACAACATATGTTTATTATTCCGCATTTAGTTACTGTATGTTGTTTAGAGGTGAATGTTTGTATTGGATCGTGATGACCGGATCCGAGTATTTGGAACCCGAATTTGGGGGCGTCACATATACATATTGTATATATAGAAAAGGAATGTAGCAAGTAAGAAAGAAATACATTATTAATTCATGAATTGAATGTAGCAAGCTTAATAGAATGTGTTAGTAGACATTGAATTAAATGTTTAGCCCAATATATGGGAAAATTATACGAATAATAAAGTGGCTAAACAAAAATAAATGTTAAGTCCAAATTGAGAAAAATCCAAATAGAAATTGGAAGTAAGTTAATTAATAAATTAAATTAGCAAGCTATGAAGAAAATTGAATTAAGAAGTTTAAAAGAAATTTAAGTGATTGGGTATTAGTGTTTTATAAATAAACTTAACTAGTAAAGCCCAAATGACTTTTAATAAGAAAGTTTAATTGGATGAATGAATTGTGTAGTCCAATATAGCAAGCTATATTAGATTGGATTGATATATGTATATCTAGTAGCTAAAAGACAAAATAAGAGGATAGGAAAAAGGCCATGATGATCGGGTATGGTGAGGAAAAGAAGGAGTAACTTGTAGCTTTTGTCTTGCTTATTTTACACTCAAGAGGTTACTTGCAAGCTAGCTTGATTGGTTGTCACTTTTGATAATCAATCAATATGTCATTCAATAGGTCAATCCTTTAGTCAATCATGTAGTCATTCAAATAAATAGTAAGCGTGGATTAGAGCCTTAATTCACCAATGTTGGTTAATTAAAGGAAGTTAAGTAAAGTTACTTGAGTTCTATAAATAGAACTTATTTAGGCTAGCAAATGTTTTGTTCATTTACCAAGTATAAAAAGAGAGAGATTTTAGAGCATTTGAGAGAAACTCCATGAGAGGGATATAGAGAGGGAACTTCGGGTGGAACAAGAAAGGAAGCGAAGCTTAGCAATCAAAGTCTAATATTCTTAAGGTGAAGAAGAAGATTATCTTTTAAAGGTTTAAAAGTTTTCTTTTTTTAAAACTTTAGTTTATATCTTTAGTTTTATAGTTTATGTAAGTTGGTTGTGGGAGTTTCATTTTTTATTGGTGGATCCGAAGAAATAAGGAGGATTTAATGGTGGTTTTGTTTTAAATTACAATTTTTACAAGGAAAGATAAGAAGTTTAGTATGGTTAATATTTTAATGAAAATCTTAGATTTAAATCTTGTGTTTTCAAACATTTGAAAGATTTATAAGGTATGTTATGTATTACAAGGTTATTAAGTCATTTGACATGATAAACTATCTAAACAATGCATGTGATATTAGGGTTTGGTCATAAAAACATGAAAGTATAAAGTTAGTTTGCATACTATTTTTATGTTCGAATTTCAGTCCACTTTGGTTTAGATCTGAGTTGTTTGACCTAAAGAGAAATTGTAGAGTAAGAAGTTACAAATGTGTGAGCACAATAATTGCTTAAAAATGTTAAGAAATGAAGGAGTTATAAATTTTATAACGAGCGAGGGTTTGTCAGTCAGTTTTCTCGGGACTATTTTTTATCTTAGTTGTTCCTTGAGGTTGCAGCTTCATATGCACATAATTGGGTTTTCAAGACTAAAGAAAAGTTATAGATATGAAAGTTACGAATAGATGGCAAAAAGAATGACATTAAAATTTCTTATAGATTATTTTATATGAATTTAACCATAAAACAGGTCGGGATAAAAAGTGCACTGCCAACTCACTGTTTTTAGTGGGCTATTTAGACCATGTTATGGATTTGTCACTGTTTAAAGATGAGCCAATTCTGAGTTGATATGAAGGAGTTATGAATTAACTAAGTTTAAAATCGACTAATATAAAAGTTAAAAAAATGGAAAGCTAGGGTCATAATTAAGACTAGTAGTGCATCGAATTGTGACTAATGTGAATGTGTTAACTACATAATGATTGTATGTAGTTTGAGAAAATGTAATGTTAGCTTTGCCAAAAAAATTATCAGGCAAGTTTTCAGAATATATGTGAAATATGCTATAATGTGATATTGAATTGTTGTTATGAAGCTATATTGGTATTATTTGTGTTATGTGAAATCAATGAGTATGATTATGTGTGAATTATATTAAAAGCATGAAGTATGATTGTGTGTGAAATATGTACAAAATGTAAAGCATGATTTGATATAAATTATGAAACATGATTTTAAATGCAATGTATGAGAACTGATAAGCATGTATGAAATGTGACATATATGCAATGTGATAACTGTTAAATTTGTTGAACCGTCGTGCTCATTCTTGTAAAATATATACCTTTGTAGTTGATGAAGAACTACCTGAAGATATTGGATTATAGAAGATGGATATTCTTATGATGTTAAAAGAACATGCAATGTAATTGTTTTGATATTTACACTTAATGTTGTTAGGTTAGTAAAGCGTTTAGCTATCATAAACAATTTGTTAATGTTACGAGTTACGATCGAACTATTAAATAAAATATATTCAAAGAAGTTATGAAGTTGGATTGTGAGTTGTACTTACTCATAATTGTTGTAATGAAAATAATTTAAGTTGTAATAAACTTTGAGAATGTGAATAAAAAATATTCATTATGAAATTAAGTTGTATATATTACATTTTATAAGTGTAAACTTATACAATTGAACTACTTTAATAAATTATTATATGTTAAAAGTATGGTATGCTGAATTGGGAATTCAATATGCTACAATGGGATTTCAGCTTGCTGTTTTAATAATTTAGTTTGTTGTATTATGTATTTAGCTTACCGGATTATAAATAAAAACTTATAGAATGAAAGGTTAAGTGTTTTATCATAATGTATATGATACAGAGTTGTAAGAAAGCAATATAAAGATTACGATTTTGGGAATAAAAGAATGTTGTTAATTTTTTAATAATCAAGTTTATGAATTAAACTATTAATAAATATAAAGGAAGTTAGTGTTGAGGTTGTATGTAACGGCACAAGACCGTTGTAGCCAGTACACGGGTTTTGTTACACAATCAATTAAGAAATAGTTGTCTAAACATTTCTCTATGAATGATTTGGGAGAAATATCTTATATTTTGGGGGATAAAGATCTACAAGATAGATCAAAAAGGATGCTCAGCTTGACCAAAGGAACGTACATTAATTTGATGCTAAAGAGGTTTAGCATGAAAAAATCCAAGAGATATCTCATGATGATAAGCCGTAGAGTGTATATCTCTAAAAAATTGTCCCTAAAGACACTAGACAAGCAGATATCAGTCTAATTCTAAAGAAGATCACTAGAAGGCAGTAAAAAAACATCCTAAAATACTTAAGAAGAACTAAGGATGTGTTCCTTGTATATGGTAGGTTTGATTTGAAACTAAAGGGCTTTACAGACTCATGTTTTCAGACTGATCAAAGTGACATAAATTCGTTTTAGGGTATGTGTTTACCTTAAACGGTGGTGAAATGAGTTGAAAAAGTTTCAAGCAGCAAACAGTTGCTGATTTAGTGATAAAGACATAGTATATAGCTGTAAGTGAATATGCAAATGTGACTGTTTGGATGAACAAGTTTATTATAGAACTTGGAGTGATTCATAGCATTAAAGGAGTTTAATTCGCCAAGGAACCTAGGTCTCATCAGAAATCCAAACATGTGTTATGGTACTTTCATTTGATTAGATGAATCATTGAAAAAGGAAATGTCACTATAGAGATGGTAGACTCTCAAAATAACATTGTAAATCCATTTACTAAAGCATTATCTCAACAGCAGTTCGATCACAACTTAGAGAATACGGGTATTAGATACCAGAGCGATTGACTTTAGTGCAAGTAGGAGATTGAAAGTAGTATACCGTCAAATCAATCACATTTGATGTAATAGCATTTACTTTGTAATCTTATTCATTTATTAATAAAAGAGTTTAATTTATTTAAAGATATTTATTTATCCATGTTTAATTTGTAGAATTAATTAATTTGATAAACCTGTAGTTTTAGAGTAATGATTTTTGAATCATGAAGAGTTTATGCTAATGAGATCTAAAAGCTAGATAACTCAAAACATACATGTTCCTAGTCATAGGATCACTAATGTAGGATTAAATGATTTAGATAGATTAGTACATACTATATTTGCTCTTTTGAAGATGACGATTGATCTCATAATCATTTGTGTGGAGACATTAAAGCAAATATGTAGGTGCTTATTGGAGAATAAGTTCACTGAACGTGACTCACTTAAAGAACACTTAATGACGTTTTACTTACTTGTCAATAGGAGTTTCTATAGTGATAGTAGTATATGTGATCCTTAGACTTAAGATCATTGTAATACCTTATGTATTTTGAGTTATACTTTTTCATATTCCTTAAGACTCTTAGGGTATATTAAATGGTATGTTCGAGTATAATAAAGTATACATGGAGGTATGTGAATGATCAACAAAAGATCAACCACTTTCAGTAAAGGGAGAAAAAGTCTTATGCAATTAGATAAGTGACGACTCAAAAATCCATGGTTAGGGTTAAATGGAAATTAGAAAGGAATTTCTAATTTGCATTAACTAGAATTGTGTATTTGAGAATTGAAATGCATATGATCAAATAAAATAAAACTTGACATAAATTTCATATTTTATATTTGATTGAGACATTTTATAGGTGAATGATTGAATTGTACAGTAACTATTTACTGAATAGGTTCTTTGTGATTAAACATTGATTTCATATTATCTGGATAGTCATGATATCCTGAGAGGTGTCACTCATGATGTAGAATATATATGTTTATTTATTTTGAATTAAAGGAGTTTAATTCAAAATAAATAATATTAGAATGGTTCTAATTTATTTATTCTACTACCGACATAATATTGAACCTAAATGGTCACACCATAAAAGAGAAATATTTATTTTAGAAGTAATTAGCTTAATAGTAATAAATTAAGTATATTTAATTTATACTATGGTGGAATAAATTAAATAGCTTAATATTTATAATTAAGTATTTTGGAAATAATAATTAGAAATTAATAAGAGGGTATTATTATTATTATTATTATTATTATTATTATTATTATTATTATTATTATTATTATTATAGTTCCTAAATGGTTTAAGAATTGTTATTATTATAATAATTAATTTAGTTCCTAATTAGTTTGAGAATTAAATTAAAACCCTAATACTAAAGAGTTTAGGAGAAATGAGCAAGTCTATAAATAATAGGGGTCTTATTATAGATTAGAGTTATACAAGTTGAAGTATTTAGAATACTTGCAATTCTCTACAATCTAAGGAGTTAGAGAGGGAGAGAGAGAGAGAGAATTAGGGCTAACCACCCAATGTTTGTAAAAATCTAAATTTACTTATTCAATCAATAATCTCTTGGTGGATCACCTTTAGAATGCTACACACACTGAGTAACTGATGTTGATCAGTGGATCTAAATAAGGGCGAAGGAACAAAAGATTAGTTCTTGTAGATCAGTTCGTGGTTTCGAATAATCTTCATAAGGTATAATATTTAATCCTTCCTTAATTAAAAAATATCGCATAAGATAGATCCTAGGATTGGGATTGCAGAAATTTTTTAATATGATTTTTGCCTTGCTTCCGTTGTGTGATACAATATGATTGTATGTATGTGATAATTCTACAAACCAACAACGATAGCAGCATGACGACGTAATCTTACTACTTAGTACAATCAAGTTAATCACTCAATATATAGTACTATATTGAACATGTTTTTTTTTTCTTTTGTTAGAGGAACATTTAAATGATAATGCATAAAAAGACATATCTTAGTATTCTCTTAGTCTATTTTATCTTTATATTTTTCTTTTTTTTAACGACTCATGGATGCATGGATGTTTGTTTTGATGACATTATAAACAGATTTTAATTTGATTTATGTATATGTACGTATATTTTAGTTTGGTTGGATTGTATATATTTAGTTATTTTGAATGAAATTGATATTAATATATATAGGTTGATCAACTACATTGAAAACAATATTCAGTCACATGTTAAGGTAATGGATATCATTTTCTTTCATCCTCTTAAATTTACTATGGGAAGTATTGTTTGATAAAATTTCAAAAATGATTAATAGTTTGCGCTTCATCTAATATCTTTTGACATGAACATTTCTATTATTTATCCATCGTTATATTTGAACAATGAACTATTGGACCTTGAATTTTTGACCTATGAATATTGTGGACTATCAAATATTCCTTATATCGTAAACCTTACCATTAAACTTCTTTTCAGTGAATAATGGACATTATTCTTGGACTTGAGCACCTTTTTCTCTACATCATGTTGACAATTTGGACATTATTTGACTCTGGACAAAGTAAAAATTGTATACTTTCTTCTATTCATCATTTATATCATTGTTATTTGTAATAATCATCAAGAATCAAGTTGTTGTGAATATCTCTGGCTTGGGTTACAGATAATAAGATAAAGGCGATATAATGGTGATGTGTCTTTTAGGGCACATGGTGAATGTTCTCTTTTACCTGAGACAAAGAAGAACTGTTGTTTGGCATGATTATGACCAATAGTGTGTCAGATGATAAATGTTGATGATGATTTTTTTGAAAAAGAGAAGTAATAGACATCATGATCTACATGATTTTTCTAATGGTTGTTATTCCGTTACAGTTGTTGATTTAAACTTTATTTAAGAACTTAACTGCAGTTATTGATTTAAAACTTGTTGTTTATATTATTCTATCAAGAACTCAACTGTTGAATGCTAATGATAATTTATACGTCATTATCTTAGTCATGATATTTTTTACTGGGCTATTTGAGCTCACTCTTTCCTTTTTGTTCAATTATTCTGGAAATGATAGTGTAGCCAGGACTAGCGGGGAGAAAAGGGGAATGGAGTGATGGTCCAAGATAGTTGCTATAGTAGTCTTCACCATATTGTAAAATAGTGTGACAATAATAATGAAGATTTAGTTGTATATTATTGAGCACTCTATTGTTGTACGTTGTACTGTATTGTAATAGTTGTTATATGTATTTTGATGACTCAAGTTTGGGTTGTATAGGCCCGAATTTGGGGGCGTCACAAGTTGCATCTATGCTCTCTGATTCAGGAGTCAGTTCAAGGCTCGAAAACTAGATTCTTTGGTTTTTATAAGGGTAAAGATGGAAAAGAAGAAATCCATGGAGGGTTTGATACCTTGTTGATGGCATGCAACAATGAAACAAATGAGGTAGATGTATGAGTTTGGTACCAACTGGGCTAATCCAATGCCTACAGAGACGAGAAAGTTTGAGATGAAGTCATGGAGGGGGAACCGCTATTTCGAAGGATTTGGATCGAGACTCCTACTGTAGCAGTGGTTGGACGCTAATACATTTTTTCTTCACATGTGGGGGCTCTTGTGATATATTCGTCTGGTATATAGAATTCGTTCCTGTATTGTAGGACTAAGTGCTCATCGATTGTGGATTGTATGTTGGCATGATCGGCTGATTCGAACATTTTTCTAATTTAGGCTTCAATTGGTTTCGTGGTGAACACAGGTGGGTCGTTGGTAGCTATGGTTGTGGAAGAGGAAGCGTTGGTTGCCATTGATGCACAAGGGAATATAAGTGGCTTCTTTTGAAGATGTCTGGTGAAGAAGGATGGTTCAGGTAGGAATATACTGAAATCTGTGAGATAATCAGGTTTTTGACAAGGGTTTGAGGATTTTGGAGCTTTTTGCAGAGAAAATAGATGAAATTAGGGGATTGATGGTGTTGGGTTGTTGGATTGAAGCTTTGTAGGGAGGAAAGAGACAATGAGGAGCGATGGAAGTGACTTATTTTAGGAAGACGACTGTTGAGAAGCTGGTGTATTTGAATTTTGAGGGTTTTTGTTATCATGGGCGCGGGGCTTTAGGGCGGTAACTTATTGTAAGGGTATATGTGGCTGATGGGATGTTATCAGTTACATTTGGAAGTTAAGGTGGAGATTAATTATATTAAATTGTTTATTGAGTTCAACATGTTCTGATATTATTCTCCTATTTTAAATTCTTAAAATAGGATTTGGGGGGGGGGGGGGGGGCAATGTTAGGATGTAATTATTTGGGCTTGGATGTGGAGCAACTCACTTTATTTGCGACCCAGGTTTGGTGTTGGTCATGGGGCCTTGACTTGTGTCGGCCCCAATATAGTTAATTCTTGCGGTTTAGGGTGGGGGTATCAAAGTCCATATCTAAGTTGGATTGAGTATCCTAATTTGGAAAGATGAGATGTTTCTAATTGGGAAATGATTCAGTCAACTACACAAAGACAGTTATAAGGAGAATCAAACAGTGACTCTCACTCCTAATTAGTATCTAAGGAGTGCAGCAAACTATAAATACAACCATTAATAGGACTCACGGTACACACATTTATACATACAGAATTTTATTATTTTCAACAGTTTAATTCTCTCAATTGTTTTCGCTTTTGGCCTATACTTACTCTCACACCGGGAACATCCCTGGATTACCTAAGTCGACGCTAGTTTTGGGGGTGGCTAACGGTTCTTCCCAAGTGCAGGTGTTTGTGTTTGTGTTTTAGCGATTTTCAACGGGCTCACAAAATCAGGCGTTAACACTCACCATTCGGGTTCAATCATTTTTTTCCCACTGTACTTGACCCCAATTTATAAATGTATCATTGAACTAATTTTTTTTACAATTACATCACTGTACTACTTTTTTTTTTTTTACAAAAAGTGATGTTTTTGTCAAAAAAATGTTAACCATTTAATAGAAAAATGTCGTGACAATATTAAATAAAATTTTCATCATTGAACTGGAGGTCGATTTATAATTGCATCATTAAAAGAGAAAACAACAACAACAACAACAACAACAATAATAATAATAATAATAATACCCTACCCGTTACAAAAAAAAAATAGTTTTATTTTTTTTAAATTAATTTGAGGCATTTTAAAAATAAATTTTGATTTAATAATGATAATAATAATCATCTTTTTTTTTATTATTAATAATAATACCCTCTCAATTGCACACAAAAAATTAGTTTTGCTTTTTTTTAAAAACAAATTATTATTATTATTATTATTAAATCAAAATTTATTTTTAAATATCTCCAATTAATTTTTAAAAAGCAAAACTAATCTTTTTTTTTTGTAAAATGGAAAGGGTATTATTATTATTATTATTATTATTATTATTATTATTAAATCAAATTTTATTTTTAAATACCTCAAATTAATTTTTAAAAAGAAAAACTAATCTTTTTTTTCTTTTTTTGTGTAACGAAGAGGGTATTATTATTATTATTATTATTTTTATTTTTTTTTCTTTCAGTGATGTAACTGTAAATCAATCTCTAATTAAATGATGAAAAATATATTTAATACCGCCACATTATTTTTTTACTAAATGGTTAATAGTTTTTAACAGAAACTTTATTTTTTATAAATAAGAAAAATTAATACAATAATATAATTATAAAAAAAAATAATTTAATAATATATTTATAAATTAAGATACAATGAAAGAAAAGTGATTTAGCCCCTCACCATTCACATCAATATATTGACTTTTTCGTACCATACCGAACCAAATTATGACACCTACCTTTTTAAACTTTGCTAGCCAGAGTACGTTAATAAAAAACACAAATTAAGAAAAAAACCTGAAAGTGTAGTCTCTTATTTGGAGACAAGCAAGTCAGGGATATTGGAATAGTCATTTCACCTTAATATGCATGCATTTTTTATATATAAATATATATATTATATAAGATAGTAATTCGTAACAAACCTTTCTTATGAATATTATTTCTATAAATAAATTTTTTATCATTTATTTTAGGATTTAATAATTAAG